>JANFCV010000207.1:0-600000 GCA_024500475.1 Phthorimaea operculella
TACACAACCATGTCAGAGGCCTGCTACTTGCAGTAGGCGGTTGAAAAACTCTGACACCAGGTTTCATCGGGTCGTTGAACGACTCGGTGTCCCACCTGAAAAAAGTATTTTGCGAAAATTTAAGATAACCACATTACTCCCATCGCGGTTTTAATCAGACTTTTGTCTCGCTTTACAGACGTATATATATTGAACTTTTATATGTAAAACGAAACACCTTAAGTAACAGTTAAGTTACATTATACCGGGAGTAACGGAAGAATTATTATTTAGTTTCGTATATCAAAAACGGTTTTATACCTTTTTGAGCGGACGGTGCTGGCAACACTTTTCGGTCCGCCCCGTCTGTCATCTTTACGCTAGCGTTGTTGAAGCGAATTTTAGTTTTAAGTGGTGTAAAATTAAGGTGTTTGGCGGTTTTCTCGTGTGCTATGCCACAAGCCATGGCTTCCCTGTGCGGTGGGAAGTGAACCAAGTGAATTTTGGTTTCGGCTTTTGATTGAGGCCAACGTGGTCGCCGGTAACATAACCTCACTTTGAGTCGTCGCTCGCGTCGTGGCTGCCGATAGCTACGTATTTTAATTATAAATGATTGGGGCCAACAGGGCCGATTTCTCATTCGGAGAGAAATCTTTTAGTTATTTTGTGTTAAAACATTATGTGATGTCGAACTGTGAACTATAGTGCAAATTGGAGGAAAGGAGTTCGAACGAGCGGATGTTCCAGTGCTGTGAGTTTAGGTTATTCCTATTCCTGCGCTCCTAAAATATCCTGAATACCTGATTCCTGTCATACTTAAACTCACAAAGAAACGGCGTCATCGTTTGCTCGGTAAGCAATTCGTTGCTGGGCCCTGTTTAAGTAGATTTTGGAAACAAGAATTTCTCGGCCGGAAACTTTCCGGAACAAAATTCTCTCATTAAATTTATTTTATTTAGCTATAGTAAAGAGCACTACGAATCGTAGTCAAATGTTGTTCAGGTGCTGATCGACCATTTAGTTTTAGATTTTAAGATAACTTTAATTTGATTCCACTGCTCTAAGATCAGCTTCGGAATCAAACATTTTTGGTAGCAGAGCGTGGTTGCTTTATTGCAACATAGTTAGCCGTAATTTAGTATTAAGCGTGTTTTTATATTACCCACATATTTTATTAATTTTGGAAAATATTGTTTCGGTTCTTTTGTGACTGTATTGTTTGCCTAGTGAACGGTACCTTATCTGTAAGGTCTAGGCCAGTCAACTAACATTTATTTTGTGGTATTTGTTTATTGGTTTTCGTTTTTATTAAGTCGAGTGTGTAAAAGTTGGTACCATGGCTCCCTCGATCGCCAGGTATAAGGCTGCTATAAAGACAGAATTAAGGTGGTTTACTACCACAGCGGCAATGATCGGCCGCGAGGACCGGGAGGACGCGCTCTTGAAAAGTGCACTACAGGCAGATGAACGGGTTCGGGTTGTGTCGGAACACCTCACAGGTGCCTCATGCTCCTTGAGGAAGCTCCTAACCCTGAAGATAAGGAGCTGGTTGAGGGCGATGTAAGCCAGTGCTTGGAGCTGGCACAGGACATTGCGCAGGCAGCTGCGGACATATCTAGGCGACGTGACGGAAAGGAAAAGCCATTCCGTGGTAAAGTGGGACAAGGATTACAGGTGCCTCTTCCGCCTGTTACGGTTCCAGTCTTTGCAGGCGATTACGCCGACTGGCCGGCGTTTGAGGACCTGTATAGCAGTGTGGTCCACACACGGACGGACATAACGCCGGCGTACAAGATGGCTCAGCTGATGTCCAGGCTACATGGAGAGCCTCATGAATTGCTGACGCATTTGGCTGTCTCGGATAGCAATTATGAGGTGGCGTGGAAGATCCTTACCGACCGGTATCGAAACAAGCGCCTGATTGTAGACAGGCTGTTAGACCAGTGGCTGTCAATACCAACCATAACGCGAGTACGGACCTCCGCGAGAAAATCTTCCACCCAGTCAGTGTCGCGGTCAGCGCTACTGAGCGACAGGGTTTGCCAGAGGCGGGCTACGGTTATATCTTGGTCCACACAGTGCTTCGCCGCCTGCCGAGCGAAATGGTCGCTCGATTCGAGCAGCTACATCGGGGCAAGTCCTCGGACCACCTCCCGACCTACGAGGATCTGAAGTCGTTCCTCGAGGCCGAAAGCAGGCGAGTGGACGTCCAGGCTGGTGAAGCCCCTCGCAAGGAGACCTCTGCCCCTCGCCACCCGGAACGGCCGGGTGCACCGGCGCGAGGAGGCAACAGTGGGCAACCCAGGCGGTACAACACCGCATTGGAATCAGGGTGTGCCTACTGCCGGGAGACAGGCCACGGGGTGGCAGCGTGTCAGGAGTTTGCTGCGCAGCGGGTTCAGAGGAGACGGGGTGTGGCACAGCAGAGGCGTTGGTGTTTTCGGTGCCTGGGGCCGCATCAGGTGCGAGTGCCCTTCAAGCACCAACTGTAGGTACTGCCAGGGTGCACACCATCCGCTGCTTTGCATGAATCGCTCCGGAGGCGCCGGGGGCAGCGCTGGATCGGATCAGCGAGGGGAGCCTGCCCACCAAGGGAGGGAGCAACGCTCCCCACCCCCTCCAAGGAGGAGCCCACCTCCGCATCGGTCACAGGGACAGGCAGGGGACGTCAACAGACGGAGCCCACTTACCCAGGACGTGGGGACAATCCCCACCGGCAGCAGGTGCCGGATTGGGAAGAGCGGCACAGGAACGTGGCCAAGGACACCCATCCCAGGTACGGGATTCAACGGGCGGGTGTCAGGGAGCACTAGGCAGCCACCAGGGTACATGCGGTATTCTGCGGGCTTGAGGCCACCTGGTTGGGTCTCAAGACCCACGCATGCCTCCGCCTATGCCTGAGTACCCGCGGCTACAGGCGCAACCTCGGTACGGACGTTTGCCGTCGGGGTACTATAGAACTCCAGCCATGGCCTTTATGGGCAGACCTCCTACCAGCAGGAGTGGGACCCATACACAGGTTTGGGTAGTGAGGATACCCCGCGGGACGCGCCTCACCGCGTTTAGATTCCCGCTAGGTAATCGCCGCCTACTCATCAGCTTCGGCTCCCCGTCCAATCACGGTACTTTTGCCAACAGCTGAGATTTGGGTATGGGGATACGGTGGCCGGACCATTCAAGTAAGAGCCCTACTGGATACAGGGGCTCAGGGATGTATTGTATCAGTAAGCTGGTGAGTAGGCTAGGCCTAAATGTACGGCAAGTGAGGATGAAGCTGTAGGCATCAGGGGCCTAAATGTGCCTGACATTCGGGGTCAGACGAACTTTGAGTTCGCATTAGGTAGCACATGTACAGGGTCAGCTATCAAGTCTCAGCCGTGGTGCTGGATGAAGTGGTTGGGAAACTCCCTCAGGTTAGGTTACCACCAACGGTACGAGGGTTAACCACAGGGTTGGAGTTAGCTGATCCTGATTTTGATACTCCTGGTACGGTGGACGTACTTCTCGGGTCAGACGTCCTCGGGAGATTATGGTGCGGTAGGAAGAAGGTACTCCAGGAAACTGGTTTGGTGGCCGTAGATACCACAGGGGTATGTTGTTTTCGGCCCAGTTTGGAGACCTCAGGACCTACCAGAAGGATCGGTCCTCTATGGTAGTGTGCTGTCAGAGGTGCTGCAGAGGTTTTGGGAGTCTGAAGAGCCGCCCACGGCGAACAGACGGAAGCCAGAGGATGACGAGTGCGAGTTGTTCTATCAATACAACACTGCGAGATGCCCGTCAGGCAGATTCGTGACCAGGCTACCTTTTCTCCCAAACCGCCTTTAGGTAGTTCGCGACAGCTCGCGGAACGGAGACTACTCGGAATGGAGCGGAAGATGAGGCGAGACCCAGCACTTCGGCAGAAGTATAAATTCATGCGGGAATATATTCAATTGGGCCACATGTCGGTGTCAGCCTGGATTGGAGGTGTGTCGAGCATTATTACATTCCACACCTGGCTGTCTTGAAGTCACCTGAGGCGAAAATACGGGTGGTGTTTGACGGTTCTGCTCTACCTCGAATGGTGTGTCTGTGAACCAATGTTTGCACGCGGGTCCTAAATTGAACCGGGACATTGTGGACATTCTCACAGACTTTCGGTTACACCAGGTAGCGTTCGTCGCAGACGTCAAAATGATGTTTCGCCAAACCATGATACATCCGGATGACCGTCGGTATCAGCTGATTTTGTGGCGTGAGAGCCCAGATGAGCCGATGGTCACATACGAACAACACGGTGACGTATGGACTTAAGCCAAGTCCGTATTTGGCAGTACGCTGCGAGAGTTGGCCGCACAGGAAAGGGTAAGATACCCTCGAGCCGCAGCAGTACTGGATCGCGACGTCTACGTGGACGATATCTGCACGGGTGCTGATGGCGTGGAGCAGGCGCTAATTCTACGAGACGAGCTGATCGCGATCATGGGTTCAGGAGGTTACGAGTTGCGGAAATGGTTGTCCAGTTGCCCAGAGCTCCTGGCTGGTTTGCCAGGCGAGTTCCATCAGGACCCGCACCTCTTTGAGAACCCGGACAATCCAAATACGTTGGGCATCCTCGGGGTGCAATATAGGCCAACGCATGACGTATTCACGTACAAGATCGAGCCCGACCTTTTGGAGAAAACTTGGACTAAGCGGTCGGTACTGTCGACAATCGCTAGAACGTTCGATCCTAACGGATGGATCGCCCCGGTTACGTTCATGGCGAAGTTCTTTTACAAAGGTTGTGGCTAGCCAACTTAGGATGGGACGACCAACTCTCGGAGAGTTGTTGAAGGATTGGCTCAAGTTTGACCACCTTACCAGGGATTGTGCACATCGCGATACCCCGCAAGTTAGTCCCATCGGTGGGATGTAAGGCTACCCTACATGGGTTTTGTGACGCCTCGGAGCGAGGGTACGCGGCAGCTGTATACCTTCGGACAGCAAGTTCAGCAGGAACTGTGCACGTGCGTCTGGTTATGGCCAAAGTAAGGTGGCACCAGTCAGAACTAGATGGACCATCCCCAAATTGGAATTGGCAGGGCAGCTCTTCTAGCGCGCTTGCTAAATCATGTAACCTGCAATCTGCGTGGTACCATCAACTTGGATGAAACGGTGTACGCGTGGACTGACAGTCGGATAGTTCTGTGCTGGTTGCAGACGTCGGTACATACACTTGAGGTTTTCGTGGCAAATCAGGTGTCACAGATTACGGGGTCGGAAACTCCGTTAGTGTGGAGGCACGTACCGGGAGAATGGAACCCAGCGGACTGCGCTTCGCGCGGGTGCAGGAGCACCTGATTTGGTGAGTCACCCACTGTGGTGGGGACCTCAATGGCTGACTGAGTCGCCGCAGGAATGGCCATTCAACGAGTGCAGGGCGCCGCTTGGGCCACCTGATCGAGGTTTGCGAGTGAACGTGGGGCAACTCGTACCGAAGCCTAACCCAGCTTTCTTGCTGGAACGGTATAGCTCCTCGACAAACTTCTTGGGGTGACAGGTTGGATCAAGCGGTTCGTGAACAACTGCAGGAAGCCTCAAGCAGAACGGAACTTTACACCTGTCCTCTCGCCTGCGGCGCGGATGCGGCTCTATGCTCATTGGTTAGAGTCGTCCAGGCGGAACATTTTGAAGAGGAGGTCAGGCTGCTCAGGGATGGACGTGGAAAGCTGAAGGGAGGACTTGTGCGCCTCAACCCATTCCTGGATGAGCAAGGTATGCTCAGGGTTGGAGGCAGACTTCGGAACGCTAGCCTGCCCTTTTCGGCTCGGCATCCACTGTTACTTCAAAAGGGGACCCTTAGTTGAGCTCTTAGTCAGGGATCGTCATGAGAAAAACTCGCACGCGGGCTGTAATGCGCTATTGGCCATCCTACAGCGCGAGTTCTGGATCTTATCGGGACGACGAACGGTACGTAGCGTTGTGTTTAGGTGCTTGCCTTGTTACCGCTTGAAGGCAGCCACAATGCAGCCACAGATGGGAGATCTCCCACCGGACCGGGTGACGGAGGCCTGGACGTTTGCAGGTGTGGGAACGGATTTTGCAGGCCCTTTCATGGTAAAGGCATCACGCCTACGGAACGCAAAGTCTATCAAGGCGTACTTGTGCGTGTTCGTGTGCCTAGCCACCAAGGCCGTCCACTTGGAGCTCGTGGCCGACCTATCTCCGGAGCCTTTTGGCAGCGCTGGAGAGATTTACGTCGCGACGAGGGCGACCAGCGCTGATCAGGTCGGATTGTGGTACCAACTTTAAGGGTGCTGATCGGTGTATGAAAGAAATTGTAACGTTCTTACGGGAGAACGAAGAAGCCATCAGCACGGGCCTCTCCCGTCAGGGCATTACCTGGGTGTTCGATCCACCAGCGTGCCCTCACTGGGGTGGTATTTTTGAAGCGGTTGTAAAGTCCGCTAAGACGCATTTGTTGCGCGTTGTAGGGTTAACAATTTTGACTTTCGAGGAGCTGGCGACCGTATTTTGTAAAATTGAGGCTGTACTCAATTCGCGTCCTTTGTGTCCGCTCAGCTCAGACCCAAATGATTTAGAGGCCCTAACGCCAGGGCATTTCTTAATTGGCCGCCCACTTAACGCCTTGCCGGAATATCCCTATACGGAGGTGAATAGCAATCGTTTGTCGCGTTATCAGTTGTTGCAGCAAATGACTCAAAACTTTTGGAAGCGTTGGTCGCTTGGTACTTGCACATTCTGCAGCAACGCCTTAAGTGGACGGACAGGACTGAACCCCTGCATTGGGGATCTCGTTCTGGTTAAGGATGCCAACCTACCGCCACTGCGTTGGCGCCGGGGGCGCATTCTCAACCTGTTTCCGGGTAGTGATGGCACTCCTCGAGTTGCAGAAGTTCAGGTGGGGGATTCAGTCCTTAAGCGAGCAGTAGCTACATTATCACGCCTGCCATGCATAGAGCGGACCGATGTGTCGGTCCGGGGCGGGTGAATGTTTAGTTTCGTATCAAAAACGGTTTCGTACCTTTTGAGCGGACGGTGCTGGCAACACTTTTCGGTCCGCCCCGTCTGTCATCTTTACGCTAGCGTTGTTGAAGCGAATTTTAGTTTTAAGTGGTGTAAAATTAAGGTGTTTTGGCGGTTTTCTCGTGTGCTTTGCCACAAGCCATGGCTGTGCGGTGGAAGTGAACCAAGTGAATTTTGGTTTCGGCTTTTTGATTGAGGCCAACGTGGTCGCCGGTAACATAACCTCACTTTGAGTCGTCGCTCGCGTCGTGGCTGCCGATAGCTACGTATTTTAATTATAAATGATTGAGGCTTAACAGGGCCGATTTCTCATTCGGAGAGAATCTTTTAGTTATTTTGTGTTAAAAACATTATGTGATGTCGAACTGTGAACTATAGTGCAAATTGGAGGAAAGGAGTTCGAGAACGAGCGGATGTTCCAGTGCTGTGAGTTTAGGTTATTCCTATTCCTGCGCTCCTAAAATATCCTGAATACCTGATTCCTGTCATACTTAAACTCACAAAGAAACGGCGTCATCGTTTGCTCGGTAAGCAATTCGTTGCTGGGCCCTGTTTAAGTAGATTTTGGAAACAAGAATTTCTCGGCCGGAAACTTTCCGGAACAAAATTCTCTCATTAAATTTATTTTATTTAGCTATAGTAAAGAGCACTACGAATCGTAGTCAAATGTTGTTCCGGGGCTGATCGACCATTTAGTTTTAGATTTTAAGATAACTTTAATTTGCTTCCACTGCGCTAAGATCAGCTTCGGAATCAAACAGGTATAACAAGCCGAAAGGAGGTCAAGGTACTCATGAAACTGAACAACTTTCCCCATGGAACATGGGTCGAAATATGAAAAAATTGGACCTCCCATAGTAAATCAATTAGCTGATCGCCGATTTTCTAAGGGAGGTCCAAATTTTTTTTTCATATTTCGACCCATGTTCCATTGGGAAAGTTGTTCAGTTTCATGAGTACCTTGACCTCCTTTCGGCTTGTTATACCCTTTCTGTTACTCCCTGTATAACCGTTTTAAATGTGGATCCGGTTTTAAGATACAAACTAGATATAATGTGTTGTAACTGAATTATTTGGTGCACAGTCAGTTTTTTATGTAGATAAATAAAATCCGGGTGGCATCAAACGACCCACTTTCCCGTAAACGTAAGCTCAACAGGTCAAACTAAACAACTTTCCCTAAGGACCAAAGTTCAAAGCCTTAAAAAAATTTACATCCCATACAAGAAAACCCCAAAGAAACTAAAAGAAAAGCCCATACAAGAAAAGTGTAATATATCATGCGGGCGCACATAGGTGTACGTTAAGAAATTTGGTCCGCGGTTTAAAAAAATCCAGAACTTTTTAATATATACATACTGACACTTTACATTTATCGTATAACTGGTATACTGCTGAGCCACAGTCGTGGTGACGATACGTTAAATAAAACTCAGCTCTAAAAAGGTGTACCGTGTAAGTGGCACTAAAGGCAGGAGTCGTAAACTCTCAGAACACAATTACTTTCTTTAAATAAACTGCGCTAACGTGCGAATCTTGACGACATGACGACACCCACTGGGGTGCACTCCAGTCAAAGACCATGGATTTAGATGTAAACTTTTTATAAAGGAGTTACACGACAGAGAGAGAAACGCAAAAACCGACTTCATTGTTGCCTGACTGCTTAGGAGAGTTATGTTTTTTGAGGGTAGTATGTAGGTATCAAGAAATTCGGTTTCACGGGCTACAGCCAAAACTGGTTGGTCAAAACAAAAAAACTCTAAGGTGTCGTTAGATTCGTCTCAGCAGCGCGAGTGACACTAGCTAAATCTTTTTCTTCTTCTTCGAGTGAGATAACCAAGTCGTCCAACGACCCTATGGCTAAATAAAATAATCAAAAATTCATGATGACTGATTTTGAAATTACCACAGTCGGGTTTTTGTTTTTTAATATGTCTGCTTGTATACTATGTATTGATTGTTATTACCCTTTGTGCTGTTTTATTTCCTCTTAAATTTTATTAGTTTTTCAGAATGAGGGTTATGTTTTTCGGAAGTGTGGATGTATGTTTATATGTATTAGGGGAGAGGGGGGCAGCTTTGTACAGAATTTACAAAACATCTTGTAACTTCCAAAATAGTTAGCTTTCTTAATATTTTTTTGGATGGTGTATTAGGTAGCTTATCTGGGATGATAAAAATTATATTAATGTTAAAATAGCTTTTCACGAAAATGTGCTACGCCGGTTTTACTACAAGCGCGGAAAGCGTTAAAAGCTGCCCCACCCCGGGGCAGATTTGAACAGGCCCGGGGCACTTTTGAACAAGTAGTTTTTTACTGTTTCTATTTAATATTTATTACAGCGTAATATACAAATTTCTTGCATTTTGATTGTGTTTGACTTTAGTTTCTGATATAACTAACTTGCGTGAAAAATGCAACAGATTTTTTCATTATTATTTTTGACCACTTAAGACTCAATATTTTTCGATCTAATAAAGATTTTTGAACTAAATCACTAAAAAACAAAACAATGATACGTAACTAAACGATTATAAATATTATCAGTCCTTTGTTTGAACTTAATTTTTGAAATATTTTTTTAGGTTCAACTTTGTATGTTCAAATGTGCCCCTTAAAATTTATTGAAAGCTGCCCCAAGCATACCTTATAGCTTTCTTCATTAGAATTTAAAATAAAGTCTTTACTCTAGGATTTAAATAATAAGTGAAATGGACGTATAAATAAACACAAATTAGGATAAATATACGTGTAAATCCGTCAAAACCAAGAATAACCAGAAAAACCCTTACAACTTTTGAAAAAAATGTACATCGAGCACATCCACAAACAAAAACAGCCAATAACATCCGCGTTTTTTGTTGACTTCGCAAAATTGTCGATGACAGGGATGCTGACAGTTGTGAACATTAAACTAAAGCCTATTCCATCATTATTGCATAAAACACGAAGACAGTATTTAGATTGTTCATAGCTGCCCCTGTGCAAAGCCGCCCCCCTCTCCCCTACGTATGTATGTGGACAAAAAAAAAATTGCGGTCTACAGCCCAAACTGATACAGTATGTGAACGAGTTCATGACCATCCTGAAATATGCGCATCCATGTCACGCTAGTATCACTGCGAGTATGACAAGGAGGCGCATATTTCAGGATGGCCATGAACTCGTTCGCGTACTGTAGTTTGATATTGACATTATGAGGTGTCTTTAGATTCGTCTCAGTAGCGTGAGTGACACTGGCTATACTTACTAAAAATTCATTAAAAGATGGCGGATTTTTATCGTAAAATACAACTTTAAAATTACCGCAGTCATGTTTTTGTTTTTTAATACATCTGCTTGTTGTAACATTTGACATTGTAAATACCTAGCAATTTTTTTTTATAAAATTTGCATCATATGCAATGCGTTCTTTTAAATGAAATAATTTCTATTTTGAATACCAAATTTTTAAAACACTTCTCGTGTTAGGTAAACAATTTTTTGGAAACTTCCAAAATTTTCACCGCAGGCAGGATTTGAACCTGCGACCTTCGGCATCAGTACTGCCGACGCCCTAACCAACTGGGCTACCGCGGTTCTAATCGAGCCCGCGAAATTAGGGAAGTATATCTTGTCCACTATCGCGTGGATGGGCTCCATCTACCGGGATAGTTTTGCAACTAATTCCCAGCGACTAATTCATTCTTTACAGATTGAATGTAGTCAAGCGATGAGGAGGATGAGGAGGTTCAAATCCTGCCTGCGGTGAAAATTTTGGAAGTTTCCAAAAATTGTTTACCTAACACGAGAAGTGTTTTAAAAATTTGGTATTCAATTTATCGCGGGTTTTCATCGCTTGACTACATTCAATCTGTAAAGAATGAATTAGTCGCTGGGAATTAGTTGCAAAACTATCCCGGTAGATGGAGCCCATCCACGCGATAGTGGACAAGATATACTTCCCTAATTTCGCGGGCTCGATTAGAACCGCGGTAGCCCAGTTGGTTAGGGCGTCGGCAGTACTGATGCCGAAGGTCGCAGGTTCAAATCCTGCCTGCGGTGAAAATTTTGGAAGTTTCCAAAAATTTCTATTTTCTATGACTCAAACTTTTACTTTTACCTACTTAATAGGTACTTAAGAATCTATTCTTCCGCATGCGGCCTATTTTATTGTGACTTTTGCTGCTGTCAAATCTAGTCCATTAGATCGATTCGATTATAGTGGCGGTGGCAGTCCAATCCATTGTCGTTAACTAGAGTGTTCCTACCGTATAAAGACAGCCGCGGTCGTAAAGTTGACAACTCCTGCAATTTTAACCGACAAGCACGTCATGAAAATGTTGTCAACTCTTTCCTTCGATAAAGATTACCTTTCATACGCAGGATATGTATCAACGTTGTTGGTATTAAGTGATTTGCTGGCGAAGGTAAAAAAATTGTTTCTAGATAATAGGTAATAAACAGTATTCATGAAGTCCGGATATTTTATAAAAATTGCAAATTATGGATTAGTTCAGTTCTATAAAAGTACTGGTGGCCCGCCCAGCGGTTTCACCCGCTGCTGCTCACTTGTTTTCCCGTAGGAATTGTTTTTTTTTCGTAGTAAAAAATCGATTATGTACTTCGTTCCAGCAGAAGTGACTCACCGTGACCATATGCCAGCAAAAGCGGCCCGTCATGCTGAATAACTTTTACTTTGAAGCTTTTCTCTTATAGTATAAATGGGATGCTGGTGGTCTGCTTCAAGTAATGCAGACCCTCGATGACTATGTGTCAGTAAAAGCGGCCCGTCATGCTGAACTACTTTCGCTATGAAGACATTTTCGTATCTCATATAGTTTAGCTGTGCTCCTGTTGCCTTCCATCAGGTACTCTAGATCCTCAAGGGCTGACAAAAAGTAGTCCATGTCCGTCTATAATATGCTAGCAATATCAGTGCCAAATTTCACGAAGATTGGTAAAGCGGTTTGGCTAATTTATGTAAGACACGTCCACAAATACGGTTTTGTAGTAAACGTTTAAATATCAGTGCTTTCAGCTTAATTTTGTTGCTGGTTTGTTTTCAGCTGTATGGTTACCAACCGCAATTTGAAAATATTTTATATATGTCTGAAACCTTTTGTGGTGCAGTATCCGTTATAGTTTTCATGGTAACTGTAGGTTAAGAACTATATTTCATAATTTTTAGAGTTCCGTACCTCAAAAGGTAAAAAACGGAACCCATAAAGGATCACTTTGTTCTCCGTCCGTCTGTCATTCTGTCAAGACCCTTTATCTCAGGAAAGCGTAAAGATATCGAGTTGAAATTAAAACCGTATACTCAAATCTATGAACGCTAGTAGTTGTGACAAAATCAAGCACCTAACTGCAAGTTAAAAAGATATAGCCGTTTATGCAGTAAAAAAAACATACATACATACATACATACATACATCACGCCTTTATCCCTTGCGGGGTAGGCAGAGCGTCAACGACCGTAAAAGTACGGTCGTTATCGCCACGTCTGACACATATTTAAGGGCCGTTTTAGCTATTGTCGTGTATCGCTATAGTGACAGGTTGTCAGCCTGTCGCCTAAAATTGCAATACACATGATACCCTCGAGTCCTTTAGTCGCTTCTTACGACACCCACAGGAAAGAAATGGGGTGATGCTATTCTAAGCCGGCATCACACGGCCATCTAAGCCGGCATCACACGGCCAAAAAAAACGCGTGTTTTTTACCCTCTTAAGGGAATCAAAATTCAGAGGGTACCTCCCGTAGACCTAGAACAATGAAATTCGGCAAGTAGCTTTGTTTTAAAGTCCGAATTAAGGAAAATCTCAAAAAAAATCATTAGCTTAAATTTATGGTATTATGGGGGCCGAAAAAAAAACAAAATTAAAGAAATTTGGCTAGTTATCCAATCTCTCTCTTCATGTGGGACACCGAGTCATTCAACCACCCAATTGGAGTATCATATGAAATATAGGTTTACCAACCAGAATAATCTACAAATCTTAATACGGAACCCTCGGTGGGTGGGTCCAACTCGCACTTAGCCGGGTTTTTCAAATTTTTAGAGTTTATACTTAAGGAGTTACAGCCATGTTACAGCTGAAAGAAATCATGGCTCAAAAACGCCACTTTTAAAAGCAAATATCTCGAGACAGAAACATTTTGCTGACTTTGTTCACCTCCCCTTAGTTTTAAAAGGCCTTTTTAACGATACCCTACTCAATATTAAAGGAGAAAAAAATTTTTTCGCCCCCTTTACACTTGTATGTACAAGATGTAAGATTAATGGAATTTCCAGAAATATAAATGCGCTGTAACTTATCCGGTATTTCCACGGCACATTTCTCGCGTTATTTTTAGGTTGTTATTGAACAGTTTTGGTAGGACATGCAAAAATTAATTTTAAATCGATGTACCTACTTACACAAAAAAAAAGGTTTTTTAAAAAATGTAAGATTGACGTTTTTGTAACTTAACCGTTGTACCTTTCTAATGGTATAGGAATTTTGAAAATCGTTCCAGTAGTTTCGGAGTTTATCGACTACATACAAACAAATCTTTCTTCTTTATTATATTAGTGCAGATGTAGACGCCTTTGCTTATTCGATTTATGATAGAAATAAATATTTAATGCAGAATTTAAGTATGTGATAATGATGAATTACGTACTTGCTTACGTTTTTTATTATACCTACTGCATCTGCGCATGCTTGCACAATGACCAACGCATGCTTGCACAATGACCAACACATACATAGTAGGTGATGGAACCTGTTAACAAGACTAGGTTCGTTTTATTTTACAATGTAATCTTTCAAACAAATCCCAGCAACATTTCCGAAATTGCTTTCGCCAAATTGTCAGAGCAAAGGGGCCATCAAAAACGCGTAAATTTAAAAAATAACGTCACCTTCGGGCTCGGGGTTTCCACCTTGTAATGGCGCGTAAGATGCTAACTTCTTTTTTATTGGCGTACCTTTAACGCTTCACATTGCAAAATTCAAACAACTTTGAATTTGGATCGTTTTTATTCGGTTTATGTTAAATCCAAACCAAACAATATCCCATTGTATTGTCAATGATATAAAGCCTATTTTCAAGTGTAGTGAACCAGTTTTGTGCCTTACATTTCAATGTATATGTCTGGCTTGCCCTGTTTTTGAAAATAGTCTCTGTTCCCGTGTGTTTAGATTTAAAGTGATATGATTATTGTGTCGCCTTGTAACGTAAAACACAGTCGCTCGTAGGTACATTTGTGTTTGCATGATTGTCCTCTGCGTCTGACCGTCTTGGGGTCCTTTTGCTAAAGTTCTTAATAATACTTTGGTATTCATTCTTTTCTTGCGATGATAAGAAAATAAAATTACGTACCTTGAAAGTAGGTATTCATTTTAGGATGCCGTACCCAAAGGGTAAAAACGGAACCTTATTACTGAGACTTCGCTGTCTGTCTGTCCGTCTGTCACCAGACTGCGGAAGGATTGTGAATGTGCACTATCAATGGCACATCACATCGCAGATACAGAACCCTCTCCCCAAATTCAGCTCACTCGTCTTGTCCACGTCGTATTTTGTGATTGCAGAGCACTCTCTTATAATGTGAGGGATAAATCTAAAGTCCGTTTATGAGTTTTCTATGAAAACCGGTGAACGAATCCCAAGTTTTTATTTCTTTGTTTTACAAATAACAGTAAAACGGCCCTAAACCTGCTGTATAAGATGAACTTAACGAGGTTATATCAAGTTGATCGTAAACACCTGGATACTGTCTAGCTTGAATGTTTTGTGTGAGGGTACTTTTTATCCGATAAAAAATATCTAAATTTGACAGCCGCGATGCGGTGCAGTGGTTAGTACGACTGCCTGCGACGCAGAAAGTTCCGGGTTCAATTCCTGGTGGAGTCACTCACAAAGTTGATATTATCACTTTGTGAATTTGTTTCCAGTCTGGTCAGGACATTGCAGGCTGAACCACCTTTTCTGAAAAGCACCAGTCACCAGCACCAAAGAGCCAACCTACCCCTGATAAACCGTGACGGAAGACGATGCTACGACAGTAAGAGGGCGGAAACCCTGTCCGAACACCTGGAGGTCTAGTTCACGCCCTATCCTGTCGTCACCACAGAGCCAGAAGTCCTACAACACCACTCCACTATTGAAGAAAAGGTGGTGGAACTGCTGGCCCAACCTCAAGCACCCCTTTCTGGCCTGGACTTCATCTCGCCGCCTGAGCAGATAAAGACGATCCAGAGGCTGCCTAACCGCAGATCGCTGGGACCCAACGGCATACCCGACTGTTCCGATGGCGTAGTGGATAGTGCCCCTGCCTTCTACGCCAAGGGTTGTGGGTTCGATTCCCACCGAACACAAATATTTGTAAAGTCAATTTTCAAATATTTGTGTTAAGTCTGGGTGTTTTCTATGTATAATATGTATTTATTTACAAAAAAAAAAAGTATATAAGTATTATATCAGTTGTCTAGTTCCCATAGTACAAGCTTTGCTTAGTTTGGGGCTAGATGGCGCTGTGTGTCTCGTCCAGAGATATTTATTATTATTATTATTTTATTATACCGATTCAAGCTCTAAAACAACTACCTAGAAGAGCAGCAGTAGCTCTTGTCTGACTCTATAATGGGGTCTTGCGAACCTAGAACTTCCCCGCTGACTTGAAATCGAGGAAGGTCATCCTACTGCCCAAGTCTGGCAAACACCGACGTCTGCCAGCCAGCTACCGTCCAATAACTCTGCTCAGCCACATCACAAAGATCTCTCTTTGAGACGCCATTCTTGTTGACAATCACTTGCTTGCTGGCACACTGGGATGAAGCGGACTATGTGAAACGTGGAAGACTCCGGGAAGAGGAGGATGACGCGGAGCTGGCGCTTTTCGCCGACGACAGTCACAGTGTGTACTTTGCCTACTCGAGAAGCTCCAAAGTCGCAGCCGCCGAACTCTAAACTCTAAATGTTGGACCTACTTCCAGACTGGCTGGATCGATGGAAGATGGCCGTCAACGTGGGGATGACGGCTACCCTAGCCATAGGCACGCAGAGAGAACTCGCACCACCACCACTTAAGCTTCGGGGTGAGGATGTAGCATACACACCCTTAATCAAATACATCGGCTGCCATATCGGTGCCTAAAGTCGCCCTTGTGAAGATCCAGGCCAATGCCGCGCGCGCCCTACTACGTCCAGTCCTAAAGTCGAGGTTGCCGCTACGCGCCAAATTGAGGGTCTACAAGACCTAAATCCGCTCCAGATTGACATAGGTATGCAGCGCCAGCGTGATACGCGCTGCTGTCTGCAACCCAGAAGAAGAGGATCTAGGTGATCCAGTCTAGCACCCTGCGCTTAATCACCGGCGCCAGACGCTTCGTCCTTAACGACGTCATCGCTGATTACTTGAAGATCCAGCCGGTGGAAGATTTCGTGCGAACATTGGCGCGACGTACGTTCTACCGCGCCGACAATTGTCCGGACGAGCGCTTCCGCACCTGGGGACGGCGCTACCTCCTACCCGCGACCTACTGTTGAGCCCCACAGACGCAGGGGCGGAGGATCCCATTGACGTCGACTGAACTCTGGTGAGGCAAGAGAGGAGGCAAAAAAATCTGACCCCTCACTACCCCCACTGCCAGCCCAAACTTGGATTAACGAGATTCCCACTGTCCCTACGCAGTGTGGGGGCAGTGGGAGATTCGTTAAGGGATGGTAGACTCCATGAATCCCACCAGCCAGGGTCGCAAGGTCCTGGATGATATGGAGTAGCAGTGCGCTCGAAAGGGCGCCTGCGGCCGCGACTCGTCAAAGGTGACCGGAGAAATCTGGTCGACACGAGGTACCAAGGGCGGGGTGGGAGTCCCACCGGGTATCGCATGCGACCTGGTGCCCCCCGGCAAGGCGTAGGCTTCTTGGGGGTTGTGGGATTACCTAGGTAGTTAACGTCTGTATACACAAAGTGTAGGTCAGTCGGGAGAGGTTCTGACAGCCCAAACTGACCTTCCGCAAATAGCCTGGATGTGAAGCAGCCCGGGTACGAGGTTCGCCTCTACACCCGCACCAGCAGTCCAATACCTGACTGCTGAAGACCCCGTCGATTGATTGTCGTAAGTTACAACCTGATTTGGTTTAAAAAATATTGTATTTGAGTTTTACGTATAGACGTAAGTTAAGTTACACCAATACGTGTTACTTTAAATTTACATCGAAGCTACTTACGACACCCCCCCTATCTTCTTAATTATAATTGATACAGTTAGGACGATTTGTGTAAATTGTAGATCTCAAAATTCTAATAAGACTATAACTTGTTTTGGCATAAAATTTTAGTTACGTCTCTTCGTGTTGTGGACGACTATTTTAAGCTGTAACTTCTAAAGTATGCATGCTAAAAATTTGAAAAAAAAAATGGAATACTTATAGTTCTTAATATGAAATTACCACAAAAACTATAACGAATAATGTACCAGTAAAGTTTATCAATTTTCGGTTGGTAACCATACAGCTGCAAACAAACCAGCAACAAAATTAACTTTGTTACGCTGAAAGACCTGATATTCAAACTTTGACAACGAAACCCTATTTGTGAGCGTTGTGAGCTGACACGCTCTTGGCCGCTTTTTTCAAATAAGTTCTTTGTGTTGCTACCTATAGTACCTATAGACTGAACGTGTCACACAAAGAAAGAGGGTTATACCTAATCCCCAAAACAAGTAGCCGAAGTGGCTCGTTTGAAAAGAAGTTTACAAAGAACTTAGTAAATTACAAAGAACTTTGTAAAGGGTTGCGGTTCTCTCCACAGGGAACTTTTCACAATGAGAAATAATGCAGTTATAACGAAGGACTTAAAAACTGAAACTGTATTCATCGGCCTTTCAAGTGAACTTTAAGTTAAAAAGCCGAAAGATACTGTTTAATGTTAGAGTAACGCATTGATTTAGAAAAATGAATAAGGCCCAGTTTCACGTCCGAAATGTTAATTTGAAGCCCCGTTAAGTAATAAAGGTCAAACCGCACTAGAGTAGCGCGCGTAACTGCGGCGAAGCCGCGCATTACAACTACTATTGTTTACATCAAACTAAAACCACACTACAATATCGCTGCAGAGGATTGGCGTGGTGTGGCGCAACATATTTTAGTTGATAACAATCGGGAAAGGAGTGGTGCGGCGCGAATTTGGTTCTTGTAGAAATATGTTACGTATCACATGCAAAAAAGGCTGAGCTGGCGTGCATAACGAGCCGAGCGTGCGTGTTTTAACTGAGTCACTGTCGCCATTTCCACGCTGTGAAATGAACGATACGCGCTCAAGGGCGACGGTGTCACGACTTTGTCCTTTAAAGCAGCCGCAGTTGGATAAGCCACCTTGTCTTCGAGATGCAGCCCACCCATTTACGAAAGTACGTGACATTTTTTGCAGCCACGCCCTCCAAACCCAAGTTGCCGCTAGCAGATGAGCACAATTTGGGCCTCCCTCCTAATGGGGAATAACCTAAACTAGTAAGATCTCGCCGCGGCGTGATGTTTCGCCTGCAGGACACCTGGACAGGTCCATGGCTAACTAGAGCAATTCAACCCCTACCCCATAAGGTTCAGTCTTAAAGGTGAATCGCCCCCGGCCTCTGAACGGCCGTTCTCCACGACAAATTGCCGTAGTCATTGATATTCATTTCTAAGAGATTGTTGTGCCTGTACGCTTATTGTGCCCTCAAAATTAAATTTTAAGCCCCTCCCATCATAAGCCCCAAAATTGGGGTATCACGTCCTTGTATGACATACTTATTTCCAAGTTATCGATTCCCAAGAGGTATCAAAAGTTGAAATCATACAAGCATGGGACAGCCTAGTGTTGGGGCCTCAGGGCAACCCCGCCCCCCCACGGGTCTCTACTCTAGGGCCTTGCGCAACGAGAGCACGCTACACTTTACTACCAGAATAGGCTTGAGCAACCGCAGCCGCCGTAAGCGAGAGGATATTCGTCCGCACGAACCCACGATTCGCCTAGCAGTGACACATCGTCGATTTCTCCCCGTTGCTATAGACGCCCTCTGAAGGCCCCTTAAAAGCGCGTCTACCAGGGTCACGCCACCGCTTTCCTTCTCCCTGATGTGGGATTCAGGGATTATGGGTGGCAGCGTTTCCGGTAAATAAAACATCTTGCATTGTGTTCGTCAATCCACCTGCCAATCATGGTGAGTATGGCAGTACCCCCCGATAAGGGGAGGTCCATGTCCAGCAGTGGATTGTTGGGACTGATAAGTTTGAAAGATAGCGTGAACTATCGATTAGATAAAACTCTGCAAAACGCGCGACACAGTAAGGTCGAAAGTATGTCAATGCCAAAGTTTAGTTACTTCTCATTGGTTGTCGTTGCATCAACATCTTCGAGCAACTCATCTTCCGTCCCGTTCCGGCCCAGCATCAACATCGTCGTATTCACAGGTAGTACTGCAATCTGCAATAAGCTTTGAGTTTTTCTCCCCGTGTTGGTCCGGCACGAAACGAGTACCTACAGTCTATGTAAGCCTTTATGGTTTTCGAATGCTTCACTTTTGACAGTTTTGACTCAAAAGGTTGTCAAAGCCCTAAATCGGACGTTAAAGTTAATGACAGCTCTGGGGACCTGTTAGATTTTTAACAGCCGATTAGTCGTTGTCAAAGAAATGTGACATGCGCCGCATACAAAGCTGTCAAATAAGTGACTGCTAGAAATGCCAAATTGACGCCACATTGAAAGCTGTCTTAATTGTCAATTGTCCCAAATCATAAAGGCTAACACAGACGGTACGCGAAACATCAAATAAATGAGCTAGTTTGAAGGTGCGCGACGCAACTCCCGGGAGACTTTCTTGTCCGCGGTTCAGGAGACTACGCCGCAACGCAACTGTCTCCAGGTCTATAATGGCTTCAAATTTAATGCACAAGTACGGGCACTGCAACAAAAAACTTTCTGGTAGGTCAGTTGGTATAGCCGCTTATGCAGTGAAGACCCGTTATTCCCCGTCGGGAATTTCTCGTCCCAAAGGCCCCCAAATTCAAACTTTTAGAGATTCGGGGGCCGATCTGCGGGGGCCGTTGGAAATAACGGGTAAAAACGCTCAAAGGGATCAAAATTCAGAGGATACTTCCCGTAGACCTAGAACAATGAAATTTGGCAACTAGTTTCGTTTTGAAGTACGAGTAAAACGCCAAAAATTTTCATTTTCATAAATTTATGGTTTTTATGAAGACCAAAATTTAAGAAATTTGTCTAGTTGTCCAAGTGGAGTATCATATGAAATATAGGTCTACCAACCAGAATAACCTACAAATCTTGGAACGGAACCCTCGGAGGGCGAGCCCAACTCGCACTTGGCCGATTTTTTTTTACGAAGTATTCATAAGCATCCCAGTATATCTCCCCTATTTTATTTTCCACTCCATAATGGACGTAGTCGTACACAACATTGTTTTTCTCCCAAAGTTTTTTGTTCTCAAAACAAGCGTACAGGCACAACCATCTCCTAGAAATGTATATCTATGACTGCGGCAATTTGTCGTGAGCTGAGCTTTATGGGGTAGGGGTTGAATTACTCTAGTTAGCCATGCACCTGTCCTGCAGGTGAAACATCACGCCGCGGCGAGATCGTACCAATTTGGTGATACCGGTGATACCCCATTAGGAGGGATGCCCAAATTATGCTCATCAGCTAGCGGCAACTTGGGTTTGGAGGGCGTGGCTGCGGAAATTGTCACGTACTTTCGTAAATGGGAGGGCTGCATCACGAAGACAAGGTGTCTCATCCAACTACGGCTACTTTAAAGGAAAAAGTCGTCGCCCTTAAGCGCGTATCGTTCATTTCACAGCATGGAGATGGCGACAGTGACAGTTAAAACGTTGTATGCACGTCAGCCTTACTATAGCGGCGTGGCAGCGGAGAGGCTCGGCCATTTTTGCATGTGATCCGTAACATATTTCTACAAGAACCAAATTCGCGCCGCGCCGCTCCTCTGCCAAATTGTTATCACCTAAAATATATACTCCGCAAATAAATAGGTATACGGGGTGTTAGGGACGGTGTAACGAAAACTTTGCAGGCGTGCTCAGACCATGAAACTGAACAACTTTTACTGTGGAGCCAATGGTGGGAAACGAATAAAATTTTCCGACCTCCCGTACAAAGTCAGTCAGCTGATCGTGAATTTTGTATGGGAGGCCGGAAATTTTTTTTCGTTTCCCACCATTAGCTCCATAGTAAAAGTTGTGCAGTTTGATGGTCTGCTTATGCCTGCAAAGTTTTCGTTACACCGTCCCTAACACCCCGTATAGCGCCACACCATGCCAATCCTCTGCAGCCATATTGTAGTGTGGTTTCAGGTTGATGTTAACAATACTAGTTGTAACGCGCGGCTTCGCCGCGGTTCCGCGCGGTGCGTTGGTGCGATTTGACCTTTAAAATATTTAACGGAGCTTCAAATTAACTAACATTGTATGGAGAAATTAGGTCTAAAGGTACCTATTTAAATTCTTGATAAAAATGGATGGCGGGCAATACATTATACAGATGATTACATGAAAGATAATGAGAAACATTCTACTTATGCATTCTCATTATTCAAGTGTCATGCATGAAGTAAGAGGTAGTAATAGTAGGTTGTTGACGAGGACGGAAAATAAGACTTTGATTGATGAGTAGAGTTTGAAGTCTGAGCCGCAGGCGAGGACTTTAAATATACGAGTCTAGCAAAGTCATTTTCCCCGAGGCTTACATAGTGCTTTTCTCAAAAAAAATGCTAGGAAATTATAAGATTTTAATTAATTTTATATAAGGTCCTTTTAAATTCACTGCAAATATTTTAAGGGTATGCGTAAATATGTATAAGAAAAACATCTAAGGCATTTTAAAAAAAATCTACACGCTAGTTTTTTTTTTCATTTTCAAACAAACTTTTTAATTAATTATGTGAACATCCTTTGACTGACCCGACTGACGTTCCGCCACGTAGACAGGATTCACTTACACGGCACGCACACTAACAACCAACCAATCACAGCAACTTTTTTTTGGCGCGTAATTGAAATTCATCGAAGTGTGTGTTTCTAGGAGAAACAGGGTGCACTTTTTTCGTTTTGTTTTTTTATAGTTAAATGCAATTTTCTCGAAAACTAGCGTGTAGATTTCTTTAAAAATTTGCCTAGCACATGCTTATATTTTATTTTATCTGCCCCTAAAATATTTGCAGTGAATTTAATAGGACCTTATAGTAATTTGATATAAAAAGTTGTTTTACTGATCAAGATGTGGATTTGGAGTTATTCTTTTTTTATTTTGTAATTTCTGAACGATTTCGATATCGCGCCAGAAAAGTTGTATTGGAATCCATTGCAGTTGTGTAAAAAAGAAATCGTTCAGAAATTACAAAATCACAGACAATGTCAAACTTTCCGGATTGTTTTTTTGAAACAAATTGTCATATTTCCTAGCATGTTTGAGAAAAGATCATTTTCTGAAACATGCTAGGAAATTAGTTCATTTCTTTCAAAAAAAGAATACGCAAAGTTTCCCATTGTGTGTCATGTCTCTGACCGCGCCAGCAAAGTTGTATGGAATTCCTTTGCTGGTGTCCGGCAAAGTAAATTCGTTACACGCTAAGCCACACAGGTCATTAATTACAAAATAGATATTTATTTCTATGAATCTCATAAGAACGGAACGTAATTTTGTATGAAAAGTTGATATGAACTAACTAAAGACAAGGCAGTATAATTTTATAACCCTTGACTGTCCTAAATGGACCAATAGGATAAAGAAGGAATGAAATAAACGTATACAAGGAATGGCTGAATAGCAATGAAGACTGTGCCTTGCTAAAGGCCTATTTATTAAAAAATACATAATTGGCGGAAAAACAAACTGGGAAAGGGCTGAAGCCAAACTGACCGTGGAAAACATTTTTTATAAAGTACGTACCTACATAGTTTGTTATTGCCTAGCATTTTTTGAGAAAAGCACTATATGTATGTAAGCCTCGGGGAAAATGACTTTGCTTGACTCGTCCTAAACTCTACTCGTCCAGCAAAGCCTTCTTTTCCCGGCCTCGATAACAATGTACACGGAAAGTATGTACCTGCGTCCCACTCGAAAAAGAAGAAGAAGACCATTTTATGAATTACTCTCATTTTGTGTTTATTCAATTGCTGTTTATTTCTTATTATTTTTCTGTTCACTAACATAAATGTCCATTTCCACATGCCCTACGGTAGACTGGTAGATAATGCCCCTGGCTTTAAGTCCGCCCATGCAATTTTTGCAGAAGTTAAAAAAATAAATGACATGACACTTAATATAATAGCATTTGCCTTCGTAGGGTGCGCCATACAACTGTCATACGGCATCGAATGCTGTGTGACAGTTGTATGGCAACTGTAGTGATTTTAAACCTATTTGAAAAAGTTTAGGTCCAGCCAGGTTAATCAGCTGCAGGGTCACATGGTTTCACTGTACTAAGATTTAACTACAAACGTATACTACATATTTAGATTAGATCGCTTTAGAACGTTCTAAATTTGAATAACACATTGCCCACTTAAACTAAATGTTCCAGGAGTGGTCAATAACAGGGCCGCTGCCGCAAAGAACAGTTGAATTGTCAACGTGATTTACCCACCAACCTAGACTAGATAGCTTTGGAACGTTCTTAATTTGAATAACACATCTTCGAAATTAATCTAAGTGTCCAGCTAGGGGTGGTCAACCGCGGGGCCCGCAAGGAGCCGTTCCATTGTCGCATAGATTTACGGGTCGGACCGTGTCCACCAAATTGAAAGTTCACTATAAATTAGCAGACACTGTCCGAGGACGTAGTCTAATGTGCGTTTTGCGGTCGCCCGTGATTTATTCAGAACCTTAGATTAGATTGTTTTAGTAGAGGGATTGGATTTGTTAATACTGGGTTATTTTTTAGTCAGTGCGCAAACTTTGCAGGGTGTTTCTACTCGTGATTATGATCAACTTTTACTATGGGACCACCGGCGAATTCCCAAAAAAAAATTTGGTTGTTCCATAGAAAAATTCATACCTACTCGGCAAAAATGTATGAAACAACTAAAAATTTTATTTAGATTTCGCAGGTGGCCCCATAGTAAAAGTTGTTCAGAATCACGAGTAGAAACATCCTGCAAAGTTTGCGCACTGACTAAAAAATAGCCCTGTATATGTATAGAGAGAGAACGACAAAAAGAGCAAGTTAAGGTTAGTTTTTAAATTTTATTGTAGGAGAAACGAATTTACTCGTCAAAATATTTGTTCTGTTCTCATGTTGAGACATTCTTTTCCAAAAAACTAACGCAGACCGTTTTAAAATAAAATAATGTATGTTGTCCGCGCGATGATGGTAGATAAAGATAACTATGACGGTCTTTCAAGAGCTGCTGACTAACAAAAAACGGTCTGTAGTAACACAGACGAAAAAATATTTAACAGTAATAAAAATTAATTAATACAACGTGCGGGCGTCACGTGCGTCGTGACGTCACAATTGACGATAGTACCTACATACAACCTTCACCCAATAATTGGGTTGGGCGGGCGGCGTGAAACGCAAAAAACGCGTTATTTTAAAAGAGAAATAAAAAGTAATGATCCGATGGGGTTAATGCACGATGCGAATGATGCGGTAATAATTTTACGGAATGCATGGTCAAGGTCGATAGTTGTTTTCATTCGGTTATTGAAATATTTTATTTGAGTTATGATAGGTATGTAATTTATCCTTGTATTTTATTTGAAACACTTGTTTAACGTAAATAATACTGCATTGCATCGCTTAACATTAGTGATTCCAACATTTGTCGAAGGAGTTTGCGATACGAGTATTTTGTCGATGTTTTGTTACTGTCAATAAGAGTAGAAATAGAATGAATCCGCATGTAGAACGACGCGACGCCGCAACGTGGTGCGGTTGTCGGTTGCTTGCTACGAGTATTTGTCAAATACCGCAATAACATCATGCGGTTCAACATCAAAGCACATACCTAATGACCAATTCTCAAAATGTCTATTTCGCTATTTCGCTTCATGTGCAAAAGATTATTTAGATCATTAAAAAGCTTTTGATTTGGTGCAATAAGTATAATTTGTTATGGAGCAAATTAAATAAGTGCGGTGTACCTAATAAAATCACCGGCATCATGAAGTATAGGTATTCTAGTCAGACTAATAGACTAAGCTCCCATTGACAAAGTCTTACCTCATAAGTCTACCGATTGAAAGTAGTATGCTATAACGATATAACATGCTTAGGCGGTCGTAACATTGAATGGGTGGCCATCCGAAATACTGGCAGCTCGGACTGGCAGATTTCTTTATATACGACTTGTAAAACTTATTTTATTTCCAAAACTTACCTTTAGCTTTACCGTTCAAAACGTATACCCATCTAAAGAGACACCTTTGGTGATGAGAACCCGCTAAGGTTGCCAGCTCCAACACCGGCAGTTTCCATGGCCAGCCACATTTCAGAGGCCAAAAAGTAAAGTCACTTATTAGGAAATGAAATTAATACAGATAGATAGCCATTGATGAACATCATCACATCACAACGGTATCTCTGATAAGCCCACTCAAAATTTTTAATAAGGTTTTCAAAGATACTGCCAGGCTGATAACAGGCAACCCTATATATTCATCAATGGCATGCCTAGGGCTTTCGACCAATCTCTTTAAAAATTATCCTTTTCGAGGAGCATTTATGTTGACTACATTAACAGTCCACTGTTGTACATGTGCCTCCCCTAATTAGGGGGATTGCCATACTCACCACGCTTGGCGCGCGGATTGGCGAGCGCAGTGCAAAGTGTTGTAGATATTCACAGGGAACGCTGCTGCCAATCCCCTGTATCCATCCCTTAGTCGCCTATTACGACACCTAGGAGTAAAATGGCCGGCACCACACAGCAAACACACTAGTTCAAAATGGCGTCCTTACTTAATGCTTCTACTCTCACATTTCTCGAGCCACGAGCACTATTTCATATTTTTGAACGTATCTTGAATTTATTAATAGCAAACACAATTGTTTACAGATTATAAAATGGTAGGCATACCCATTTGACGGAATAGGCCCACGTCAGAATAGCCCCGCTGCACCTTACATAAAACAGCAGACTATTAAAAAAATCGTGTTAATATAACAACCAGTGTTCTAAGCAATGAAACTACAGGCTACAATTCTACAGGCGAAATTCTATGTACATTGCGTAGCCGGTTAGCCAGATCCCATTATTAAACTGGCTACGCATCGAACATCGAATTTCGCCTGTAATGTTGTAGCCTGTATTTTGATAAAATCGGGCACAGGCTGTACCTCCAACAACCCAATTAAGGAGACCTTTAATACAGGGTGTTAGGAAAAGTAGTACGTTCCTTCAAAACCACACGTACTATAGGTAATTAGGTACTTACTTATAATAAAGCATGTTATGAGTGTTCAAACAATTGATTAAAAATATAAGAACATTCAAATGTTTTTCAAAACCTTTAAATTAAATCGTTCAACCCTACAACACAGCACGCTGTACCAGTACAGTCAATTACCGCTCGGATAACTTTGCACCATTCCTTCGCCGCGCGCAATAAGGTCTACAACGGTGCAACCGCAGCTGTAGCGACAAGCTATGTTATGTCGCGCTCAGACCTAGAGTTAAACATTCCAATAAAAAGATTTTGTAAATTACCTATGTTTTAATTAAAATACATATACCTATATATATACGGTTACATTTAATTAAGTACAAATCTCTTGAGGGTGTAATCTACTCACAAAACTGAACAACTTTCGTTTAAAACGTTTCTTTGAAAAATGAAAAAAAATTTGGTCTTCCCATACAAAAATGTTGAAAAAGTGTGTCACTTAGTATAGGACGGCCAATTTTTTTATTTTCAAGAGATCTAACACCCTGTATATCTAATTTTCGTTTACTATATGAAAACAAAACCAATAGGTACAACTTTTTAAGCACTTCGATTACTTTCGCGATAAACTGTATTGAAACTCGCGATAAACCCGGCTGAGTGATGCCTCAAATTGGTTATTTAATTAAATCAATTATCTATCAGCACAAAGTAAGTATTGGCTAGTCTCTATTTTGTGCTATCAGTTAATACTAAACTAGAAGACAGTAGGCAGGCAGTTACGCAAACCATAGTAAGATTTGTAAGTATAATACCTACAAAGATAGTATAATATGTCTTAACGGCCGCCTGAATAAGTCTTAACTTGACAGCTGTCAAGCCCATACTAAAGGATAATGTCAACAAATAAAAATAGACCGTATGTCTAACATTAACATGATTATGGCAGCTGTCCAAAGGACCGACTAATTTGGGCGATTGTACACTAAGTAGATATACTTTATTACTTACCTACTCGCGTAGCTAATAAAGTTTATCCAAATAGTCACAAAAAACAAACATTTAATTTATAAAGCACTCGTTATTCAGACTATACGTTTCAGTGTAATTTTATTTATTGCACAATATTTTATATCACAACTTTAACTTTCACTAACAATACCTACTTAGGTACTATTCATAGAATCACAAGTTAATATCAAACAAGTTATTAATATTAATGGCAACACAGAATTATTTTTGTTTAAAATATGGAATAGCTTTCAATTTGGCAGGCCAGCCCGGGTTGGCGAGCGTTCGGCCCGCTCGTGTGGCGGTCGGAAAGGAACTCGTCTTGAGGGCGAAAAGAAAAGACGTTACGAACCGACCCCCTTGGCTTCCCTTCGTTTGTTAAGCGATAAAGGTGCAGTGCTCTTTTATTGTGTTTAGTGACCGTTATTTTGTTTCTCTTCCTCAACTTTTTATGACACTCTTGGTTGATGACAATATGGATGTCTTTTTTTGTTCTTATTATGAAAACACAAGACACCCTTAGACTATTTTATTAATTGCGTACGCCTGTTTTTTTTTTTTTTTGCTAGCCAGAAATACCTATTTCAATCACAAAACTATAACTTTTTCTAAGGAGCTATGTTCTATTGATTGAAAGTTTGTTTGTCTTTGATAAGATAACCATAAGTAAAAAATAAATAATAATTAGGTAATAAGTTGCTTCATGCGTATAAGCAATACAAATAAAAACTAAATTGTATTGCATTTCATGTTTTGCGTGTATGTAGTATAATATTTTTCAAATTTAATACCTAATCGGTTTAACACAATCAAAGCGGCTTAGAAGGGTGCTTCAAGTCCAACTTTTTTATGAGGTCAGGGCCGGCCGGATCTCAGATTTTAAAATAGATACAGTAGTAAAGTTTTATAATTATGTATTTATTGTTGAAAGTACACTCTCGACTCGACTTGATTATTAGAATGCAATAGTATTAGTGAATATTACGAACGTAATACAGCAATTAAACGAAGTGATACATTGGGATTGTAATGCACTCACAGTGCTATATTATTCTTGGGTTCGATCCCCGGTCGATGCATGTCATTTTATCTATTTCTTATTTTCACTTGTGAGAAGTGATACATTACTACTTATAAAACCAAAATAGACAGCGAGTCGATTTTATGGTTGATTTTTTAAATTATTGTTTGTTTAGGTACCTACCTGAAATATGAAGACAATCTTTGTGACTTTTAACACTACAACGGTTTCGGCTTATAACTAAGCCTGTCTAAGGTAAAAATAGGTAAAATGAATAAAGTAACAATCAACCCGATTGTTATTTTATTCATTTTTAGTTTCCTACATGAACTGGCCCTTTTTATTAATAACAGAATGCTTACATTTCCTTGCCTTTATATTCTTTAGATGGCTTTGCTTGTGAAACAAAATCCTAGTCTGTTTGATAATATTGTAGTAACAACAGAGCACAGCCTGCGCCCGCGCGATACAAATAAAATACGACAGAAAAAGTCTAATACGGCTCTCTTATCTAAAAGTGTATTTGGCATGACATCTTTATTGTATTATAAAATACCGAAATAAATAAGAATGTATAATATATACGGGGTGTTAGGGACGATGTACACCGTTTCGGCACACCGTTCCTAACACCCTGTATATACAAGGTGTTCCAAAGGAAATACATTAAATTGGTGACGTTGTGTAGACCATTGTACTGAACAATTTCCATTATGGCACCAAGTTTGAATTCTTAACAATTAAGAAGTTAAAATTTTCATACAAAGTAAATGCCTACATTTGCTACAACCATTATTTAATTCCCCTTATCCAAGATTGCAACCTTGCAATTTTAACTTGTTGGATTTGAATCTTCGAAAAAGTTTGGAACATAGTTGTCTCTGCCTTAAATTTAAACGAAAACTTAAGATAAAAGATCTCTTTCTTGGTGTCAACTTTATTTTATTGCCGCCTCAAACTAAAAACTTCTTTTGACTTAGAGCACCCATAGAGACGCAAAGACAAAGGGCCAATCAGAGAACCCAGTAGAGTCTGTAGTGTCAGTTGTGTCAGTTTTCGACGAACATAACATTCGACCTTGGTCTACGCCACAACTGTAGCCTTAGCAACTAAATTACCGCCAAATCCGTTGCCTTGGCAACAGTTGTGGCGGTAATTTCAAAAGTTTTTCCAAGACGGCAACATGACATAAATATAAAGGTCATAATCAATAAAGCTCCTTTCATAATGTGGCACTCAATTAAATTTAACAAAATTTAAGTTGCTGATTACTTCTAAACGAGGGGTTTTCATAACTTGGCCCCATAGTGAAAATTGTTCGGTTCGATGGCCTACACAACGTCTTCAATTTAATGTATTTACATTGGAACACCTTGTATGTTTAGGAAAAAGTTAAGGGAATTGTTTGTTACTTAGGCAATGATTAGCGTCAAGATGGCGGGACCATATCTCATATATTAAATTAAAATATTGTCCGATTTAGTACCTAATTTGTACTATTTTGTACCTCAAGTTAAAAAATTTGTACCTCTCAGTATCAAACATATTAAAAAAAACTCTGGTCCCGCCATTATGACGTCAAGATGGCGGGACCAAGGACAATGGTGAATCTGAATAGATATTTAGTTATACGTATATTTAGTACCTTTTTTGTACCTAAAGAAAACATTATTTGATTCTGATTATTTCAAAGGAAGTCTGAGAAATTGTCGAAAAATGCTGGTAAATATTAAAAATAAATATATATTTTTAATCGTCTCATTGTAAACGGACGAAGTTCCTCAATCCCTCTCTGTATTCGGAAGTAACGCACGGTGACTTATTTTTAACGGTCGTCGTATCGGGGTGTGTGTGCGTGTGCCTGTCGTGTGCAGGGAATGCAAACATTTGGTGTCATAATATAAGTACCTAACAAGTTAAAAAAACGCAGCAAATTGAATAAGATAAGTAGGTATAGCATCATAGTAACTGAATATAAGCTAGCTATGTGCACTCGACAAAATATTAAGCAATAAAAACATACATAAGAATTAAAATAAAACTATTCCTAATCTATCCCGGCAACGGATTTCGATGCGGTTTTTTGTAGTAGATACGAGTGGTTCAAGAGGAAGGTTTATATGTTTGTCGTAGGCGTATCGTTAGATTATCCATATCGTGATAGGCACATCATCATCCTACTAATATTATAAAGGCGGATGTTTGTGTGTGTGTTTGTTACGACATCACGCAAAAACGGTTGATTAGATTGACATGAAACTTTGCAGAGATATAAAAGGGCATCTGGAATAACACATAGGATACTTTTTACCACGGAAAAATGTCTCATTCCCAAGGAATCACGCAATTTCCAATATTTTTGAAATAGGTGGCGTGACTGAGCCGATTCGCGTTTTAAACGTTTTCGCCGAAAACTAACAGCGACATCTCTTGGCGAATAATGCTTTAATTTCCCACGGAATAATAGGTTGCAGCGGGTAAAACCGCTGACGGGCAGCTAGTACATAATAAAATAAATATAAGGTCATAATACGTTCAACGCTTAACGTTTGATAGTTTGGCCAGCGACACTTAGGTAGGCCGTAGGCATATCGATTGTGTAGGGTGTCCAAGATATTTTTAAACGTATTCCGTAAAAACCAGATTAACAACAGACTTATGTACAAGCAGACGGGTTGTTGTCAAACATTCAGTGCTAAAATCGATCAAAGTAGTACGGCAGTCAAGCTGAAATTGTGATGTAAAATGTGATGACCATGATATTTAAGAAAGTGATGTTGATGGTAGATATGGTGTGATGGAGATTATTACAAAGTGATTGATAATGATTGAAGATAGAGAATGACAGAGATGCATGATGTTATTAGGGTGATACGTCTTCTGTCGTATGCGTCGTGTAGTTGAACTGCACCTGATGAGAGCTATAAGCTCGAAACGATACTATTTCCCAATAACAAGAGAGGTCTTCCTTCTTACTTTGGTACTAATCTTTCCTTCTTAATAGAAGTAGACTACAACGGTGAATGGTATGTGGTTGATCATGCCAGGAGTTTGAGATACTGATTGGTGATTGTGAGAAGGGTGTCACACTTAGTTGAGTTGGTTGAATATTGAAAATACACGCCCACGATGTACCTAGTTTTGATCCTGACTTCAGTTGTTACATGCCCAAGTAGCACAGTGGTGTAATCTTGATGGAGGTTGTGTTGTGATAGATAGTCGGCCATTGATGAGAAGCTTCTCGATTCTGATGTCGGTGACGGCCGTCGCGCCCCGTTCCCCCTTAACGTGCGTACACGCTCGTGGATCGTGCGTGTGCTCGTGCTCTTTTCTTTAATACACTCCGACATATCTTTAAATGTAGGTAGTCTTCGTTTCGTTTTCACTCATGATTTTATGTATTTTCGGCATATTTTTTTACTTGCTTGTGAAAAAATCCGCCATCTTACACTTGTGAAAACAAAGCGAAGCCAAAACACGCAAAGACAACACCACCAACGGCGACACATGTAATTATTTCACGATCCGCCCAGTGGTTAGCTAGGAATATCGACAAATAGGTCGGTACGTAGTTCGCGTCGATCTGACCAACTTTTAACAAGGCGCAGGTTGATGTCCCGGCGTCGCGCCACGACATGTAGAACACATTTCAGGAAAACGTCTTTTTCGTGCGGGTAAATGAGTTGCAGCCAGTTGCAACAGTTGACCCCGCCGACGGGCTGCTTGTAAGTACCTATTTTGTGAAGACCCAAGTTTACAAACCCTGCCCATACATACCTACCTATGTAATTCAAACGTTACGCTAGCCACCTACATGTGTGTCTTCAAAATTTGAAAATGAGCGTTTACCTAATTGAAATACAGGGTTTACGCAAGTGAAGCCATACATTCAGTGTGGTTTAGGGATAAGGCACGTAGATGATGATTGTGTTGCAGTTTCAGACAAGTTGTAATACGCTAGGTACCTATGTCAGTTAAAGTGATGGAACTGTATATTTTTCATGAAACTTGGTCTTTAATTTTCATATCTTAATAAATAATTATGATGAGGTTGGTACCAGCGGCACGCGGCGCCTTTCACGCACACTATTTAGGTACCTAGGTATTTCTTTCTTTATAATATGTAGCTATAATAAATCATTCATCATGAATTTTAAGAAATACCGAGCAAGAACATTAATTTTAAGAAATACCGTGTCAGCATATACCTGCCTATATCAAACCTTTCTCTATCCGTTGCCTGGTTTAACAGTAAGCTATTTTCGTGAACAAACAGCGAAACGCAAAGAAACTACTCATTGTATTACTTACTTATACTATGTTTTGATAATGAATAATAAAAGTAACGGCCACCTGGGCGAAGACGCATGTTGCCATAAACCAAGACGCGTGCCATACACACGAACGGAAGTGTCTAATTTCCATAATTGTGCCAATGGTTTACTTTAAAATTTAAATCAATTGCCTGTTGCAGCAATACTTACCTTATTCCTCTGTAAAAAGGATTGCATGATAAAACACGCGCCGCTACGGTCACTGGTTTTGTCGAAGAATGCTCAGGATGTGCAGTATGTGTGACGTAAGGGTTGGCATTGCGACCCTACTTGAAGACGTTTTTAGATTCGAGCGATGCCCGTTTTACGCCTTCTCTAGAATTATATTTATTTTTATTACAAGGCATTTCATATGCATGCCCCTATTTCACGAGAAATAATTACTTATAAAATATATAATTAATTACAATAAGAAAATATGAACATTCTTAATTATGTGTGCAAAGAAAAAATCGCTCATATTTTCTTCTTTTCATTATTTACTGGGTAAATTAAAAAAAATAGTCATTGTCATGGGTAAATTTAAAAAAATAGTCATACATGCCGCGTATTTGGAATGTATACAGTGCTAGAACGCATCTATAGTGTTATAACACTGTATAGTTTCCAAACGTATTGCAAAATAATTGATTGGAAAGTATACTCGATTTGTGCGTACTGGTCGCGTATACTTTTCAATACAGAATGACATGCATTTCTTTTGAAAATATAGGTAGTTACAACGCTAGTACGCAAGTAGGTATGTGTAAACTGCACAAGTTCTTGTTTTATTTATCGTAGGTGTATACCTACATGATTTAATGGGTTTGACCAGTCCATGAAACTGAATTGATTTTCTTAAAAAGATATTGATCAAAATATCGGTAAAAAATATCTTTATAATATTTAGCCTCTAATGTAAAATATCTGTTGGCAAGTAATTACAATACAACGCACCGTACCTATGCGCTGGGATGGGATGAAGGGACTACTGCAGTATATTTTTCAGGGACTATGTAAGCTTAGGACACGGGAAAATATGCGCGATTTGTGTGTTCCGTAACTCAAAAGTAAAAACCGAACCCTTATAGGATCACTTTGTTATCCGTCAGTCTGTCATTCTTTCAAAACCCTTTACCTCAGGAACGCGTAAAGATATCTGGTCGCTAGTAGTTGTGAAAAAACAAAAAAAGCAGCCAAAAGCGTGTCAGACACGCTCACAAATAGGGCTTCGTAGTCAACGTTTAAATATCAGGTCTTTCAGCGTTACAAAGTTAATTTTGTTGCTGGTTTGTTTGCAGCTGTATGTTACCAACCACAAATTGTAAAACTTTAATAGTTCCTTAATCTTAAGTGGAGTGGGGGAGTATGGGGAGAACGGAATCAACATCTAATCCGGCCGGCCAAACTGTCAACTCCACCTGCACGCGCCAGATGGCGGCGATGAGCAATTGGTTATCGTGGTGCTCCCTGCTAGCTGCTAGATAACGGACGGAGCTCAGGCGACACAACCCATCTGAACAATCATTTGGAAGAGGCTTCAGTGGCCTTGGGGTCTAAATAAGTCCTCAAATATCTGGTGCGGAAGGCAACGGGAAACCACTGCACTACTTTCCCACGAGAGTTATGAAAAGGTCAACTAAGCGTAAGGATATGCTCTGTGATCCGAGTTGCGACCGGCGCCCTAGGTTGTCCAGGAATCAGGGTGTGAAATGGGTTACCGGCCATGGGATGGCAGGCGACCAGGCATCCCACGGAAACTATGCGACTGGAAGAACAAAACTCCAACTTCGAAATAACATCCGAGTTGGAACATGGAATGTAAGAGGTCTTAATGACGGAAAACTCCATATTGTGGATCACAAACTAGAACGATGCAAATGTACCATTACCGGCTTGAACGAAACATATTGGAAAGAGAGCGGTAATAGAGACTTAGAGATAGGGTTGCCAACTATTTTTGTTCCAAATATAGTATTCAACCAAGCCAGAGGTAAAAAAAATAGTAGCTTTACAAAATATACAGTAACAATTTATTTCTTTTTAAAAGAGTATTAAGAGTAAATCCAGCAGAATCACGTTTGAAAGGTTTTTGCCTTTTGAAATCAATTTTTCTACTAATGATAGGCCACAACTGTCCGTTTGTGACGCGAGCGAAGCGAGCTCGATTTTTTACTCTACAAACGCGCGTAGAAGCTAAAATAGCCGCTATGGAAAATAAGCTGAAAATGACACGCACGTCTCGAGGTCGGCTTTTCACGCCCGAAACTGGCGACGAGTCTAAACGAATGTGTAGCAGGCTGAATGGTACTCCTATCGCGAGCAAAGCGAGTTCGACTTTTCACGCTGCAAACGGGCGACGAATCTAAACAATAGTCGCGAGTTTAAAGCAGGCAGACAACTAGGTAAAAGTATTGCGAGCGAAGCGAGCTCGACTTTTTACGCTGTAAACTGGCGACGAGGTATTGATTTTAAATTTGCCCAAAATATAGTAGATTACGACTATATATTTGTCCAACAGTATATAGTAGTTTCAGGTGAAATATAGTAGAATACTATATTATATAGTAGGGTTGGCAACCCTACTTAGAGAGGCATTGTATTTATTTCTCGAGAAATGAAGCGTCAAGTTATACTGGAGTTGCCATTGCAATACCAAAGAACTGGAGTGGCGCTGTCTTAGGCTATAACCCAATAAGCGATAGAATCATATCACTAAAACTTAGCGCATCACCAACACCACTCAACATAATCCAGGTGTATGAACCTACCAGTAATTCTTCTCAGGATGAGATTAAAGAATTCTATCAAAAACTTGAAGCTAGTATAGACACCATACCAAAGAGGGAACTACTGGTTGTAATGGGCGACTTTAATGCAAAAGTCGGAAATACTACTATGGATGCAGATTTGCGCAATGTAGTTGGACTTTATGGTCTTGGCGACAGGAACGATAGAGGAGAACATCTTATTGAGTTCGCAGACGAACATAATCTGACCATAATGAACACCGTTTTTAAACATGACCCGAGGCGATTATACACTTGGACATCCCCAGGGGGTGCGTATCGCAATCAAATAGATTATATTCTTATAAGAACTCGATAGAGGAGCTCGATAACAAATGCCCATACTCTACCTGGCGCAGATTGCTCTACTGATCACACGTTACTTGTAAACAGTATGAAGATCAAACTAAGGAATTCTATTCGCAAGAGAACAGCAAAGAGATTGGAGATAAAAGACAGAGAGTCATTTACTAGAGCTCTAAGGGAAAACTAGCACTTAGTGCCAAGCAGTGAAGATGACACAGCTGATATTAACAACATGTGGATAAAAAACCAAGAACTACATCAAAGTGTCAGTAGAAAAGTCACAACCCAATACCACGATGGCGAAGAGACAACACTGGATGTCAAAGGACACATGGGATCTGGTCGAGGAGAGAAGGAATCTCAAGGCAAGTGGTGCCTGTGCACGAGACCTTAACTTGATGAACTCCCGAATCCAAGCATCTTGTCGTAAAGATCGAAATTCGGCCCTCAACGCCATATGTGACGAAGTTGTGAAGCACTTAAATCAGAAACTAAGGATCTCCATTATGAAGATACGTTTCATTACTAGCCAATTCAAACCTAATACCTGGGCTATAGAAAATGCAGAAGGTAATACTGCGACCGAAATCCAACAAATAGTGACAGTCTGGAAAGATTATTGTTTTTCACTCTTCTCTGCCGGTTCTATTACAGATCAGAATGCGGTTTCCAATAATGATCCAGTGGAACTAGAACCAGCTCCATTGATTGACGAGGTAAGACTTGCAATCAAGTCACTCAAGCAAGGCAAAGCTGTAGGAGTAGATGAAATCCCTATTGAAATGATTAAAGCGATGGGGGAAATCGGAGTAGAGATAATGCACACTCTTTGTTGCCGCTTATGGGAAGCAGGAAACTGGCCAAGTGATTGGGCACATTCACTATTTATACCGCTGCATAAAAAAGGGTCGACCAAAAAATGCAGTAACTACAGACTGATATCCCTCATATCTCATGCCAGCAAAATATTTCTACGCATCATTAACACCCGACTTCAAGCATTTCTATCATCTGAAATTGCACCGGAACAGGCAGGTTTTGTAAAGGGAAAAGGAACCAGAGAACAAATACTCGTGTTACGACAGATTATTGAAAAAGCACGAGAGTTCAATGTCCCACTCTACGTATGCTTCGTAGACTTCAGCAAAGCTTTTGATACTGTCCAGTCGAGTAAGCTGTGGAAAGTCCTTCGGTGTACCGACACATTTAGTACATCTAATTAGAAAACTGTACGAAGACGGCACAGCTGCTGTCCGGTTAGATATCTTAGAATCGAAGAATTTCAAAACTGAAGGTGGAGTGAGACAAGGTTGTATACTTTTGCCATTACTTTTTAATATCTTTACGGAATACTTGATGCGGATCGTCCTTGAGGACTGGGACAAGGGTGTCTCTTGGGGAGACATCGAGATCCTTCTTCGACGTCTTGAAACTACTGCACTGGAGTTGGGCCTCGCTATCAATCGCGTGAAAACCAAAATGATGGAATAAAACGAGTTGGAAACAATCACCCAGATGTGAAAATCATCGCAAACTGCGAAGTCGTTCCGGCCTATACTTACCTGGGCTCAAAAATTGCAAACACTGGTGGATGTGAAGAGGAGATCAACAGACGTTGTGCAATTACGAAGTCGGCCGTTGCAAAGCTCAACAAAATTTGGAAAAATCACAGGATAACCAAAAACACGAAGGTCCGCTTAATAAAATGCTTGATCTTTCCAATTTTTCTTTATGGAGCGAAACATGGACGTTGCGACTTAATAAGCGACGCAAAATAGATGCCCTGGAAATGTGGTGCTGGAGGCGAATGTTGGAAATCCCGTGGACTACTTTTCGCACTAACGCATCTATTTTGAAAGAATTAAACGTCAAAGAAAGGCTGCTAACGACCATTCATAGACGAATACTTAAATTCTTCGGTCACATAACATGCAACGAGAATTCTATGGAACGGCTAGTTGTACAGGGCAAGATCGTCAAACGGGCCCGCGGCCGCTCACCGACTAGATGGACAGATCTAATAAAGTCTGTTACGAATGTTCGCGCGAAGCCACGAGTAGAGCAAAATGGAGACGCATCGTGAAGAAATCCACGCAAGATACGACCAATTCCCGACCACGACCACTCTGTCAAGAGTGAACGACTAAGAAGAATAATCTTAAGTGGTACAGTATTCTTTATAGTTTCATAGTAACTTCATATTAAGAATGATATATTTTTTAAAAATTTTTTGAATGTGTACTTTAGAAGTTACAGCTGGAACAAATTATGGTTCGAAAACGCCCCTTTAAAAGCAAATATCTCGAGACAGAAACATTTTAGAGACTTCGTTTCAAAGAAACTTCCCCTCAGTATTAAAAGACCTATTTAACGATAACCTACTTAATATTAAAGAAGAAAAAAATACATGTATGGGAAGGGGGTCCAAAAGACTATTAAAATATTTTTATCTCAACATTTCTACTCGTGGGTCAACACGATCTATCTTCACACCAAATTTGATGTCGATAGCTCCAAAACTGACGAAGCTATGAGGGCGCGGCATACAGACAGAAAGACTGACAGACTTGACGAAATCATAAATGACTTGACGGGTTTCTAGTAGACTACGAAACCCTAAAAAATCAAGCACCTAACCACTAAATTTATAATAACCTAACTTCAAGTTAAAAAAAGATATAGCCGTTTATGCAGTAAAAACGCGTGTTTTAGACCCTCTTAAGGGAATCAAAATTCAGAGGGTACTTCCCGTAGACATTGAAAATGAAATTTGGCAAATAGCTTCGTTTCGAAGTACAAATAAATACAAGTAAGGAAAAACTAAAAATTAAAATTTTCATTTTATGGTTTTATGCGGGTTGAAAATAAAATTTAGAAAGGCTAGTTGACCAAGTGGAGTGTCATATGAAATATAGGTTTACAAACCAGAATAACCTACAAATCTTAGTACGGAATCCTCGGTGGGCGAGTCCAACTCGCACTGGGCCGGTTTTTTTCCATTCTTACACTAATTGTCACAATGAGATCTATGTTTATTAAGATGGCTGACTCAAATAAGTTAAAAATAATACCATGATTTAGTACCTACCTACTAGCTGGTGCCCGCGAACTTCGTCTCGCCAAGGGATGTTCATGTGCCAGCAGAAGATAAAAAACTATTATAATAGAGTCATTTCCGTATGTTTTTAAAGTGAAGCCGTGCTCTTGGTGTTGCATGCCAGTTAGGTAAGCAGACGGACTCCAAAGCTTAAAAATAAACACTTCTCATAGAGGTTGATCACATGACACTTTTTTACTCCCACCATACCAAACGTCAAAATACGTCGCAATAAAACCTAAAGAATCTCTTTAAAACCATATTTGATTTCAGCCTATTGCAGTCCACTGCTGGACGTAGGGAACCCTCCTAAGGCACGATGTCCCGTTTTTGCCATCCAGTCACTATCAGCCGCCTTTTTTAAGTCAGCGGTCCATCTGGCCGGTGAGCGTCCAACGCTACGCTTACCGAGGCGTGGCCTCCACTTGAGAACCCACTTACTCTACCGTCCATCGGTTCTACGACAAATGTGACCAGCCCTCTGCCACTTCAGCTTGCTACACTTCCAGACTATGTCCGTCACTTTGGTCTTTTTTCGGATAGCCTCATTCCGGTTCTTATCCATTAAAGAGATACCGAGCATAGACCTTTCCATAGCTCACTGAGTGAAATGCAGCCGGTGGGCCAGTTTTATTGCCAAGTTCCACGGCTGGTAGGAGGCATTGATCGAACACCTTGGTCTTGAGGCATAGTGGCAAAGATGATTGGAGGATGTGATGCAGCTTCCCAAATGCTACCTAGCCAAGCTGCACTCTTCTGGTGATTTCAGCCTCCAAGTTGTCTCTTCTCACCTGCAAAACATATTTCTGGACAACTTTAAGGGCTACACATTCGACGGAGATCGGCTCAGGGATTATGTGTTGATTGAACATGATCTTCGTCTTATCCAAGTTCACTCAAAGTACAACACGTCTCGAGGCAGATTTAAATATGTGTATGAAGTGGCTCCCCGGACTGTGTGCAATAAAAGGCGCAAGTAATAGCATTCACTATTATTACTCGGATGAATCATTTACACTCGTCCTAGTGCATGCTCGCGATATACTACAAACTCCTCCACCGGCTGATCCCGTCGGCGTCTATTAAATACTCCTAGTTGCTTATTTTAGGTACGTGTAATACCAAGGCATCTACTCTGATGAGTTATAATAAAATGGGAGTTTTAGCCAGTATTGAACTGTTACCGCCTTCACTGCGTGGATGTACTCCTATTACCAGCTGGTGGACCAAGCTCGCTCGGTTTTTGTTTTTGTTCGTTGGTTTCAAAACCACTTACAAACACGGTTACATTACGCTGTCTTACTCACAAACAGATGTCGCTGTTAGTTTTAGAACAATTTAGAAAAAAGTGCGAAGCAACGATTTTTGGAAAATGAAACCTATCTAGATCGATTTATCGCCCCCGAAAACCCCTATTTACAAAATTTAATGAAAATCTTGGAACCGTTTCCGAGATCTTGAAAATATATTTATTTATATATTTATATACATACAATTCTTGCTCGTTTAACGTTATAAGATAGTTCTTTACACAGGCAACCGTCACAAAACGAAGGACAGAAAAGCTTAGTATTAACTTAAACAGCATTACATTTCCATCGATATAGCTTCAAAGCTTAACCCCCCTTTTTCACCCCCGTTGAGGCAAAATTTCCAAAAATCCTTATTGCGTCATTCCCAGTTTCCAACCAAATAGACAAATATTAATTTTAATCGAATTAGCTTCAAAACTGACGGAGTTTCATACAAACTTCCCCATTCCTTTTTAGCCCCTTAAAGAACGAATTTCCAAAAAAAAGATAGTTTATATGTTAGCGAGGACTAATAATAATAACAAATGACTATATAACAAAAAAAGTTTCATCAAAATCCGTCCAGTAGTTTTTGCGTGAAAGACGGACAACAAACAAACAGACAAAAAAAAATTAAATCATATTTTTGGCTTGTTTTGGTTGTTTGAAGATCCCCCATCTTAGCTTTTCTTTAATATCTTTAATGTACAGACATGAGGCTGTTACAATTTTATTATATGTATCAGAAGTATCAGAAGGTGTACGTATCCGTTTCCGTACCGATGGTAATCTTTTCAATTTAGCCCGTTTCAGGGTTCGTACTAAAGTGTCTCATGCAATCATCACAGAAATTGCTTATGCGGATGACCTGTTTTATGGCAGAAACCCCAGAAGGCCTGCAGCAGCTTATATCTGTCTTTCATGCGCAATGCGGTAAATTTGGACTAAAAATTAGCGTCAAAAAGACGGAAACCATGTCGTTAGACATTAATGGTCACGAAGAACTGTCTATAAAACTCGGAGAGGACGTACTAAAGCAGGTCGACAAGTTCCGATACCTGGGGAGCACGCTATCATCCAAGTGCGATCTCGATGCAGAAGTGAATAGCAGGATTGGTGCTGCAGCAGCAGCATTCGGCAAGCTTGACTCAAAGGTCTTCTGCTCGCACGACCTAAAACTAGGCACGAAAATTGCTGTTTACATGGCGGTCGTCCTCCCCAACATCTTATACTCAGCTGAAACGTGGACTGTATACCGTCGTCACATACGCATGCTAGACCGATTCCACCTCAGATGCCTCCGCAAGATCCTTAAAATCCGATGGTCTGATCGCGTGCGGAACACTGAAGTGCTGCGTAGAGCCAATGTAGGTAGTATCGAGGTTTACCTTATGCGGCGACAACTTCGGTGGTGCGGTCATGTGTCGCGGATGGCTGAGGAGCGAGTGGCTAAACGCATCTTCTACTCAGAACTTGAAGAGGGCAAGCGAAATCAAGGCGGCCAACTACTCAGATATAAAGATGTGCTTAATTAAGCGTCACATGAAGAAGTGTAACATCAGCCCCTCGAAATGGGAGTGCCAGGCTGCTAAGAGACCCGAGTGGAGATCTATGGTAAAATCCAATAGGTATCTCTGACTTCGAAGATAAACGGAGACTAGATCTTGACTCTAAACGGGATGAGTTGAAAGCCCGACCACCAGCGGCGATCAATTATAATTATGTAGACGGTGTGCTCACATGCCCGCATTGCGCGAGGACCTTCACAAAAAAGATTGGCTACATAAGCCATATGCGAGCGCACGAACGCCAACAACGGAGTTGAAGCAGTCGCCATGACCGAAATCGGTCGGAGGAGGATATAGATATAGAAAGATATAGATTTAGGGTCAGTTCCCACATAAGGCGACGAGACGAGACGCGACGCGACGCTGCAATGTCATTTTCAAGCGGCATCAAGATGCAACGCGGGGCGCCGCTCGATGCATCTTGAAGCCGCTCCAAACCGAGAAGAGACGAGACGCGACGCGACGCGACGCTGCAATGTCAGTTCAGGCAACGTCACCTACGGCCGCCTGTCAGTCAGATTCCCACGCTCAGTGTTGCCGCGATGAGAAAAAAATCTAACAACTTTTGGAAACAAGATAGGAAAAAAAATCAAAGTAACTTGGTTCTACTTGGTACCTACTATGTTGAACTTAACAATCATTCGCAGTAGTTCCATTGAGATTAGTTCCATGGAATTACTGCGAAGTTTTTTTTCGCACTAGTTCCATTGGCTCAGACAATGGAACTATCGCGAACCTTCGTTTACGATCATTCGCAGTAGTTCCATTGAGTAGTTGTCTCACCTTCTCAAATATGTCTCAGTGCGCAAAAAAGTTTCTTTGAAGGAGTTGTAGGTCTTGACGAGACCTACATTTTAAGTGGCAGCTGTCAAACTTCAAACTCATTTAACTCGTTTTATACGTATTTTACACCACTAGTTTCGTTGGAAAGTTAGTAGGTCTGTATGAAGTGACAGCTGTCAAACTTTAAACTCATTTCTCTCATTAACTATGCACGCTACATAACTAGTTTCTTTGGAAAAATAAAGTTGTAGGCCTTAACGAGATCTACATGACAGGTGTCAGCTGTCATGCTAAAATGTCGTTTATATCGGAAACTATGCGTGCTAGACTATTGCTTTCTTTGGGAAAGTTGTAGGCCTTAACGAGATCTACATGACAGGTGTCAGCTGTCATACTAAAAAGTCGTTTATATCGGAAACTATGCGTGTGAGACTATTAGTTTCTTTAAGAAAGTTGTAGGCCTTGCCAAGATCTATATTTTATGTGACAGCTGTCAAACTTTAAACTCGTTTATCTCGTTAACTGTGCATTCTACACTACTAGTTTCTTTGGAAAAATTGTAGGTTTTGCCAAGATCTACATTTTATGTGAGAGCTGTCAAACTTTGAACCGTTTAACTCGTTAATTGTGCATGCTTCACTACTTGTTTCTTTGGAAAAGTTATAGGTCTTGACGAGATCTACATTTTAGTATGACAGCTGACATCTGTCATGTAGATCTCGTTAAGGCCTACAACTTTTCCAAAGAAACCAATAGTCTCACACGCATAGTTTCCGATATAAACGACTTTTCAGTATGCCAGGTGACACCTGTCATGTAGATCTCGTTAAGGCCTACAACTTTCCCAAAGAAACCAATAGTCTAGCACGCATAGTTTCCGATATAAACGACTTTTTAGTATGACAGCTGACACCTGTCAAGTAGATCTCGTTAAGGCCTACAACTTTCCCAAAGAAACCAATAGTCTAGCACGCATAGTTTCCGATATAAACGACTTTTTAGTATGACAGCTGACACCTGTCAAGTAGATCTCGTTAAGGCCTACAACTTTCGCAAAGAAACCAATAGTCTAGCGCGCATAGTTTCCGATATAAATGAATTTTTAGTATGATAGCTGACACCTGTCATGTAGATCTCGTCAAGGCCTACAACTTTCCCAAAGAAACCAGTAGTCTAGCACGCATAGTTTCCGATATAAACGACTTTTTAGTATGACAGCTGACACCTGTCATGTAGATCTCGTTAAGGCCTACAACTTTTCCAAAGAAACTAGTTGTGTAGCGTGCACAGTTAACGAGATAAACGAGTTTATAGTTTGACAGCTGTCACTCAAAATGTAGTTCTCATCAAGACCTACAATTTTTCTGAAGAAACTAGTAGTGTAGCATACACAGTTAACGAGATTAACGAAATTTCAGTTTGACAGCTGGCACATAAAATACAGATCTCATCAAGACCTACGACTTTCCCAAACAAAGTCTAGCATGAACGAGATAAACGAGTTTTTAATTTGGCAGCTGCCACTTCAAGGCCTACAACTTTCCCAAACGAACTGATAGACTGGCATGGAAACGGATCTTATTTTTGACAGCTGTGATCTGCAAGATCACTTCAATACCTACCATTTTCTCAAACAAACTGATAATCCAGCATACACAATTTCCGAGAAAAACTAGCCTTAAGATTGACAGCTTTCATCTTTAAGATCAGAGTAAAGACCGAGCGCGGTGACGTCGTAGTGCGCCGTCAACGTGACAACGTCGTTCATAGTAATGAGGGCGCGCCGCGGCGTGCGGCCCGTTTTTTCTGGCATCACCAAATAAACCCATACAAACCAGTGATACTATGAACGACGCTGTCACGTTGACGGCGAACTATGAGCCGCCGCGCTCGGTCTTTTTTTGACCTGAAATGTAGATTTTAACCAAAATAAACCAAAAAAGTTGAATAAGTATACAAAGAAAAGACCAGAGGATTACACATAGTTCTGTAATAATTAGCTAAAACGGCAACACTTTACCAATACTGAAAGCTGCTTCGCGCGGCGTTGCGCGGCGTCGCGCTACAACAAGCTGCAACGAGCGACGTAGAGCGGCCTTGTGCTCGGCAATTGAACAAAAATGCCGCGTCGCGTCGCTCGATGTAGCGCGGCGTAGCGCTACGCCGCGCGCTGCATCTTGTTGTAGCGCGACGTCGCGAGGCGTCAAGCGGCATCGGGATGCATTGGGATACAACGAGCTGCAATGTCAAGAGGCCGCATGATGATGACTGACATTGTCCATCAAATACCTGTCACTTTATGGTCTACGAGCCTGAAGTAGGAAAAGTCTTGTAACATGGTGACCCCGTAGCCCCATTAGATAAATCTACATCTATAGTCGAATTTCTAATTGTTTTCACTAAATTGCCGTTTGGTGGGTGGCCGCTTTTTTGGGAAAATAAATAGTGATGTGCTAAAAAGATTCAATTCAATCACTTATCTACTGACACATTCAAAGTAATCAAATCACTTAGTATATTCGGCTACAATTATAATTACCATATTTTTTAAAGGCGTGTTCTACTCACAAATCTGAATAACATTTATTATAAGACAGATTAAACTGAAAAATAATTTACTTTAAGTAGTTAAGTAGGTACGTGCTAATTACAACCATGTTCTTTTTGTAAATATTTATTATTATTATTTTGGTAGTTGGTTTTTTACCATCTCGGCTTTTTACAGCCGGTTTTATAGCGCTACGGGCCTAAGCCAAGTGAACGCTATTACAATTGGTGGTTTGAGATTCGATTGGTTGGTCTGAACTTTGCAGGAATTTCCGGACTATCCTACACGTGTTTAAAATAACTGCTTTTTGTAAGTTTATATAAATATTCTTTGGTAGGTCTAACAGTTTGATACATTGGTGGAGTTGACGTGGGATAACACCTGTGGTAGATAGCACTATTGGAACTATAGTTACTTTTTGCAGATGCCACATGCGTGTTATTTCGTCCCTCAAATCTATGTATTTATTTAATTTTTCAGATATTGTTGCCTGTAAGTTGTGTGTATTTGGTACCGCTATATCTATTATCTTTGCTGTATTATTTAGTTTATCTATGAGGGTAATATCCGGTCTATTGAAATGTGTAGTCTTGTCGGTGAGTATTGCACGATCAAAATATAATTTGTGAGTGGAGTTTTCTAATATAGAATCCGGGACGTATTTGTAGTACGGTACAGGTTGTGAATTTATTAGTTTGTATTTGAGGGCAAGTTTTTGGTGAATAATGTTAGCTACCTGATCATGTCGGTTAATCGGTTTGTACAATACTCTTACAAGAACCAGTGATGTGTTGGATAGACTCGGTGGAGCTATTGCAACGCCGACACACGTCTACTGTATTTGAAAGTTTCATGATGTGCTTTTGATAGTTACGTGTTTCGACAACTTGATCCTGGATGGCGATCATAAACCCTTCCGTTTCAGGGAAGAACTCTCCGCGCCTGAGCCATTCGTTCGACGCTTCCTTGTCGACGTGTGGCTGGTTCAGGTCGCGGTAGAATCTCCCGTGTAAGGATTTATGTGCCCACTCATTTAACTTGGTTTCTTTTGATAACTGGGTTTCATTTCTCTGTGTTAATTGGCTATTTAGATTAAGGGGTGTCAAATTGCGATCGTTTTGGACTATAGCGTTATGTGTTACCGATAGAGCCGTTTTATTATTATTTTGAGCCAGACATGTCCCACTGCAGGGCAAAGGCCTCCCTCTCCTTCTTCCACTTTTCCGTATCTTGGGCCGCCTCCATCCAGTTTTGTGCGTAGACATGTAATTCGTCTTTCCACCTTTTTCGTGGACGACCACGTGCTCGTTTTGCATTAGGAGGGACCCAAGTAGTTGTTATTTTTGCCCATAGTGTAGCAGGCATTCTGGCGACATGTCCAGCCCAATCCCACTTGAGATTTGCTGCCTTCTGACCTACGTCGACTATTTGTGTGCGGGAGCGCAGCGTCGTATTTCTGACTCGGTCAATTAACCTGACCCCGAGTATGCTGCGCTCCATGCTTCGTTGGCAGACCTTGAGTTTGGACTTCTGGATGTCAGTCAGAGACCAAGTTTGAGCGCCGTAGGTAAGGATGGGGAGAATGCACATGTCCATGAGTTTGCGCTTGAGTGTCAATGGAAGGTTGCCCTTCATAAGCTCCTTCATAGACCAAATAGCTCTTCCAGGCGTTTTCGATTCGTCTCTCGACTTCTTTGTCTTGTAAATATTTACAACATGTAATTTGTTTGCATAGGTTTTGGTTTTTCTATGAGCGCTTTGGTTGTTTCTATTGAGACTGGATCGTACCTACTGCTGATTGATGTTTTTACATAGCTTATAATAAACAACACGTATTAGTCTTAGTCGTATGTGGATACCATAATTGGATAAGTCTAAGTTCATACATATGTATCAAAATTTGTAATTAGTAACTGTTGGTTTCCCTAATAAAGATTTATTTAAAAATTTATTTATTTATAAACTTTTCTTCAAAGTATAAAATAAAAGAATCGGGTCTCCCATATAAAGTGATACACTTTTTCAAAACTTTTGTGTTGGGTGTCAAAAAATTTAGTAGGTGCCTAATCAATAAATAAATACGAGTGACCTGAGTATGAGATTTTTCCCCCGACTAGCCCCCCGCTCAGAGCTATCTCTGATATGGAGGTGCGAAACGCCCTTAAGGCACTCAAACCGAGAAAGGCCCCAGGCCCGGATGGCATCACCAACCGGGTCCTTAAAATTCTCCGCGACCACCTGATCAACCTTATCACCATGATACTGAATGCCGCCATGGCAAATTGCACCTTCCCAGCTAGCTGGAAAGAGGCAACGGTCATCGGCATTCACAAACCGGGAAAGCCGGCCAACGAGCCCACTTCCTACCGCCCGATCAGCCTTCTCAACCCCATTGCCAAACTTTACGAACGCATGATCTTCGCCCGACTGCAAGATCATGCGGAGACCAACAGACTCATCCCCGACGAGCAATTTGGCTTTCGGCACCGGCACTCTTGTGTCCAACAAGTGCACCGCATTGTCGAACACATATCTTCAAAGCTAAATGACTCGATTAAACCGACCCCCACCGGAGCAATCTTCCTCGATGTAGCGAAAGCCTTCGACAAGGTCTGGCACAACGGACTGATATACAAGTTGTATCAGCTCGGTGTGCCAGATCGTCTCGTGCTTATAGTACGTAGCTTTCTGTCGGATCGCAGTTTTCGCTTCAGAGTAGAAGGCACTCTGTCGTCCCCTCACTCCATACGGGCAGGAGTCCCCCAGGGCTCCGTCCTATCCCCGCTACTTTTCACGCTATACACTAGCGACATCCCCCGACCAACCTCTTCGCTCGCCCACCTTGCCATGTTCGCGGACGATACCGCCATCTATGCGTCCCACAAAAACGACGGCAAACTAGTCAAGATCCTCCAAAGCGCGCTAGACTCCCTCGGGAGCTGGTTCCGCAAATGGAGAATCGAGGTCAACCCCGAAAAAAGTGCAGCAGTGCACTTTCATAGGGGACCAAACCGGTCACTCCCAGCTGTAAAGCTTTTCGGCCAACCCATCCCGTGGGTAAATGAGACCAAATACCTGGGAGTCACACTCGACTCCAGACTAAGTTTCCGTAGCCACATTATGAAAGTACGCAACCGCGCGGCGTTCGTTTTGGGCAGATTACATTCGATGCTGAATCACAAGAGCAAACTCTCCCTTAGAAATAAGGTGAGAATCTACACCACCTGCGTCAGGCCAATCATGACCTACGCTAGCGTAGCATTTGCTCACACCTTCCATTCGCATCTGAATATGCTGCAGGTCATCCAAAACCGGTTCATGCGCAGGGCTACTGGAGCTCCCCTGTACATGCGCAACGCCAACCTCCATATCGACTTAGGTCTTCCCACCATAAAAGACTTTATGAAAGAAGCGTCCCATCGATTTTTCGACAACGCTGCCCATCATAAGAATCCCCTCATAGTAAAAGCATCCAATTACTTCCCCCATCCAACTTCGAAATTCAAACGCCGCCCCAGGCATATCCTTTCTGATGATGACGATCCCATCACACTAGCAACCGCTGCAGCCAACGCGAGTAGACTCATACACTCCACAAGCTCTTCAAGCAACCGCCGTCCCCGCCGGCGGGGACGCGGAGGTCCCTCATTTGTGCCCTTCTTTGGCAACTACCGGCATATACCCGGTAGACATAGTCCGATTCGTTCTTCCCAGAACAACTCGTAAGCCCAGTCTCGCCCCAAGGGCGTGATTGGGCTGGTTGTTTGAACAACCACCCAAACACATCCGGGTGAGCCCTCGCTCCCCACCAAATAGTCAGGTGTAGTTTTAACGGTCCCGGGACCGGAAAACATAGAGTCCATCCCCAAAAAAAAAAAAAAAGAGTATGAGATTTGAATGAATCAGCTCACCTGAACTTAAAATTCGCACTAAAGACCGTCACTAGTGGTATTGAATTTGTATCATTTTGTAGGCATCTGTCATTGTAGTGAACGCTTCAACACTATCTACATCTACACTAATATTATTATCTAGACTTCTACACATCTACACTAATATAATAAAGAGGGAAGATTTGTTTATTTCTATGTATGTAATCTCTGATAAATTCTGAAACTACTGAACCGATTTCAAAAAATCTTTCACTATTCGAAAGGTACAATATTTCTGAGTAACATAAGCTGCTTTTTATCACGGGAAGATATCATTTTCTTATGTGAAAACGGTTACCAGTGGTAAAACCGAGAAATTAAGCAGATATTACCCAAACCGCTTAACCGATCTTCACGAGATTTAACACTGATATTGCCAGCATATCAAAGATGCACTACTTTTTGTCAGCCCTTGAGGATCTGGAGTACCTGATGGAGGGCACCACCAGCACTGCTAAACTATATGAGATACGAAAAAGGCTTCTATCAAAATTTGCTTAGCATGACGGGCCGCTTCTGCTGGCACATGGTCATCCATCGAGGGTCTGGAGTACCTGATGTAGATGACCAGCATCCCACTTAGAGTATAGATAAGAGATATTTGGTGGCTTAATTGTAAAAATTGTTCAGCATTACGGGCCACTTCTGCTGGCACATAGTCATCGAAGGTCTGGAGTACCTAATGTAGCCCTCCAGCATCTCATCCAAACTATAAGAGATACGTTGATGGCTTCATTGTAAAAATTGTTCACCATTACGGGCTGCTTTTGCTAGCACATGGTCATTGAGGGTCTGGAGTACTCAATGAAAATCACCAGCATCCCACCTAAATTATTAGAGATAACGTATTAGCTTCAAAGTTGAAGTTGTTCAGCATGGTGAGGCCATTCAATTGGCAGCTAGATATCCAGGATGTGACAAACCTAGAATGGAACACCAGAAGCCTAGTTTAACCAAAAGATGTATGGGCAAGACTTCACGGAAAAGATTTCTAAACATGAAAGCGGGTGAAACCGCTGGGCGGGCCGCAAGTTATTCATAATACTTATATTATAAGTATTTTTGGTATCTGTGCGGCTATAGCCGTATAATAAAAGTATACGGCGCTGCATTCAAGGGGTGCGACAGACGCGTTCGGCTTTCATATGACTATAGCCACACCTGACGAACTTACACCTTTACACCCTGTCTGTAACCTACGCCTACCTTGCTCTACAAATGCTACTATGAACTATTTAAAATTAACTTATTTAGTCGTCAGGATCCCACTGCTGGGCAAAGGCCTCCCTCCCCTTCATTCACTGCTCGTGATCCTGTGCCTCCGTATACCATTCATTGAAATAGGTATCCGTCGAATTCATCACGCCATCTGCGTCTGGGCCTCCCGTGACGACGTGTACCGGCACTGGGGCTCCATTCAGTGATGGTTTTAGCCCATAGTTTCGCTTGGCATGTGGCAGACATGACCAGCCCAATCCCATTCAAGCTTCGCGGCTGCACGTGCCACATCGGCAATTTGCGTTTTGGGACGCAGTATAGTATTTCTGACCTGATCTACGAGTTTCAGTTTCCGAGTCAGAGTTTTCTAGCATAGTGTGCTCCATTGCTCGCTGAGATATTAAAGCGGGTTTTCTAAGCTTTTGTCAAAGACCACGTCTGTGCCCCATAAGTGAGTATCGGGAGAATGCACATGATTTTGCGATTTCACCTTTCATTTATTTTGTTCCTTCATGGAAAAATAGCTCCTCCAGGCTTTTTCGGTGCATCTCGTAACTCCTTTGTCTTGTCGTGCCCGGAAAGAGTCTATTTGACTCAAATATAAGTATTCATGGACATATGTCATTCTCCCGCCAACTAGTCGATTTGCAAAACGTACAAAGGCTCATATGTTATGAATGATATGATAATTAATAAATTAACAGGCGCTAATTCGTCGGTCCCGGTTACTTAGACGGTGGTCGTTAACTCTGGCACCAGAGATCATCTAGTCGTTGTACGTCTCGGTGTCCTAGGCGAAGAGAAAGATGTAGATAACGCTACAATCTATCTATCTGACAGCATTTTTACTTTAAATTTAGAAACTTAACAGCACTGTTTGGACATGAGCTATTTTCTGGCAAACAAGCATATTGGCGAGCGTGGTGCAAGGTGTTGTACACACAGAAAACTGTTGCTTATTCCCAGAAATTTAAAGAATACTTAATTTTTTTGACTCACAAGCATACCACAGGTCAAAAAACGACTAAACTACATATGTTGGCTTGTACTAAGTGGCTTTTTAAAGTAGTTATCTATGATATTTTGTATCGTAAAAGTAGCTGTTAACTTTAAAAATATACCTATTAAAATAAAATAAAAGAATTTTGGGCTCTAAGAGAAACACAGTCTTCCGTACCGTTCCGATCGAGGCTCACACAAAGCTATCATATCACATAACCTGCACATACATCAAGCTCTTGAACTACTAAAGTGAATTGACAAGCTGACAAGCAGCACCAAGCGGCAGGAAGCGACATGAAGATGCATCTAGCGGCACCTCGCGTTGCATCTTGATGCCGCTTGAAAATGACATTGCATCGTCGCGTCGCGTCTCGTCTCGTCGCCTTCTGTGGGAATTGACCCTTAGGTTCTATTTAGTTCCTAGCCTTTTCAAAACGGACGAACAGACAGACGAACGGCCGGATACGCAGACAGTAGTTTGTAGTAGACTACGAAACTCTAAAAAGAGAAAACCATAACATTAGACCTACCAGTTACCTATAAATCAATCTACCAAAAACATTCACCTGTAAAAGATGAAAGAAACCAAGTCGCGCCTCTCAGCTCTTCTACTGTAAAAAGTTGTGAGATCCATGTGATGCCAAATCGGTTATTGATTTATTCTAGGACTTCTTCGGGGAACTTTCATCTTAAGCTATTGCGTAATTAGGTATCAGACATCATCTTATAGTACCTAACCGTATCGATATTTTAAATTTTTTATATTTAAAGTAACTAGAATGACTTGGCAATCGCACACCATTTGCTTGTGAGATACGATGGTCTGGTGCGATGGCTGGGTCATTCTAGTTATTGTAAATATAAAAGTTTTTAAATATCGATATGGTTAGGTACTATAAGATGATGTCTGTTATCTAATTATGCAATAGCTTAAGATGAAAGTTCCCTGAAGTAGTCCTTGAATAAATCAATAACCGATTTGGCATTACATGGATCTCACAACTTATTACAGTAGAACCGGAACGGGACGGAAGATGCTCGAAGCAGTAGAAGAACTGAGAGGCGAGACTTGGTTCTTTTTACAAGTGAATGTTTTTGGTGGGATGCAATTTTACCGAAAACTAGCGTGTAGTTTTTTTTTTAAATTAGCCTAGTACATGCTTATTTTATTTGATCTGCTCCTAAAATATTTGCAGTGAATTTAATAGGACCTTATATAGCTTGCAAACTAATAACTTTATCAATTTTGACTCACGTAGGTTAATTGTGTAAAGCTTTTCAGTTTTTGGTGGTCGACATTTAAAAAAAAAACTTTTACTATACTTTTACCCTATTGCTTGTTGAAGGAAGACGTAAATCTCAGTGTCATTTCAATTAAGGCATCTACACTACATATACTCGAACAAAATGGGGAGATGGGGACCGTTTACGATGTGTACAGCCCTTTACAAACAATTTCTCTTACCTTTATTAGGAACTTGTTTATAAGTAGGTAGGTACGGGACAAATCTTTGTAAGGCGAGCTAAGTCAATTGTTAAGCTTGGAGTGTTTGTATCTGTAACTTATCAGCTAAAGGTTTGTTGAACTACGCGTAACGTAACTTCTTAATTATTCTAGTCAATAGATACTTGAGATCTTATACAGGATGTAAAAAAATCAACTGCAAATATTTTAAGGGGTGAATCAGCCCATGAAACTGAACAACATTCTCAAAGGAACATAGGTCGAAATATGAAAAAAAAAATTGGGCCTCCCATACAAGTTGACTCGGCCGGCTGGTACATTTTGTATGGGAGGTCCAAATTTTTTTTTATATTTCGGTCTATGTTCCTTGGGGAAAGTTGTTCAGTTTCATGGGCTGGTTCACCCCTTAAAATATTTGCAGTTGATTTTTTTACACCTTATATAAAGAGTATGGCCCAGATCATAACTTTAATTTCAGAAATAGGTTAAGGGTTAGGGTATGTATAGTCCAGATGGACTATGAATGCGAATCTGCGAGTGTCTCACGAATCGGTCTCACGAGTGTCTTGCGACAACTCTTGTGAGTTTCGTCCTCTACGATAAGCCACTTGTACACATGTACTCCACGTGTAATCCTTTTTCACTTTGTCAGCATTTAAGCTGAAGCGATGAGTGCCGAAACACCGATGGCGAAAGGTCCAGGTTGTTTCACCTTCATTTCGGATCATCAGGTATGGAAGCGTCCATACGACACATACATATCCTAAAAGGTTGTCCGACATCGCTTCAGCTTAAATGCTGACTAAAGTTAAGGGTTACTAGGACATTAACATCCTAAAAGTACCAGATTTTTGGATTCTTGCTTACGGAGTTATCAAAAACGAAGGTCGAGGTTATCAAGGTTTATCTAAAAGAAAGGTCAAGATCTTAGTTATTATTTTACTTATTTGCTCATATTTCAAAAACGATATAATATAAGAGAAAACATAATTGACTACGGAAATATGAATTAGCGTAAGGGACAAAATGCAATTTTTCAGGAGAGCCAAAAAACGATTGCAATTTTTTAAGATTCTTTATATCTTTTTTGTTTCTTGTCCGATTCAAATGACTTCTAAATTCCTAAGAATTTTGAGTTCTTTATGCTAAAGCTATCATCATCTGAGATATTCCTGTAGTTTAGGAATTGGCATATCCCTTACGTTAATTTTTTCTGTTAAAACCTCCGAAAGTTTTGAAAAAAAGTAATGTAACGTACATGTCATCATCGAACACGAGGTAAATTTGCAGTGAAGGACACCGCGTCTATAGGTTTTCATGATTAGTTTGCCCCAAAAGTTTATTATAAATTATAACCACTTATTTTCAAAGGAAATATACTTAAAAATGCGTCTCTGACACGATGTAGTATAACATACAACATAAACATCCTCTAATGTGGTTCAAAATCTTAATCAATACTTTAATGTGAGAAATATTAGAATAAAACGCGTTAGAAAACTTTTTAAACGATAAAAATTACGTCGTTAGCAAAAAAAACAAACAGGAACTTTATATTTAATCTTTGAAAATAAAATAAATCTTCAAAATTTAAACTACGTTGAAATTTTTGATAATCAAACAAAATTATAGTAAGTTAATGAAAACAATACAAGGTTTTGACTGTAATAATTAGAATTATATAACAAATTAAGTACTAGTGGACGCACAAAACATGAAGGCGTAAAATTTTTATGGTAACGATTGGTGACTACTCTCAAGAACAGCTTATAGACGTGGTTTAGAAGTAAAATCAACCTTATATTTTCTGGGGAACGTTTCTTACTGAGAAACGTCTCGTCTCTTTTCGTGGAGTGGAATAACCACGCCTCTGAAGTTTTGCCACTAGTTATTACCGAGTTGAACAGCCATTTCATGACACCAGCCTTAAGCAACACATCAGCCAATCTTCCCTGAAGCCTTTGTATTCTTAAGCTGTCTAAGAGAAAGGTGGTGGAAGAGAACAATGGAGTCTCTCACGTCAGATAGAGGTCTGGGTGCATGCGACGCATGAGACTTTCATAGAAGTCCTCAACTACAGCAAGAATCTCTCGACCTGATGTGACGGTTTTACCATTTGAATAATTTAGATGACTCTTTTTCAGTATCTTGCTATGATTCCCGATTTGCTCGATCGTGTCATAATATATAGTCGGGTATGCTATTTCAGCTTCTCATCACACCAATTTCTGTATTTGTAATAAAATAAAACATTTTATCGAACAAAACGACAAATTCTAAAAAAGCGCAAAATATAATTATTATTAACATTCTTATCATTTATAATATCACAATATGAACATGTTTGACACCGTATTAAATAAGCAATTTTTCAATGGTTATCGAACGCTTCCGATACTACTCGAGATATTAGCGGTTTGCCTGTTAGCGGTGTGAAGATTTGTGCCTTTTCTTCGGGCGGACAATACTTAATTTGTGTTAATTTTAGTAACGGTCAGAAATTTCAAATTTTCATTAAATGAAAGCAATAATAATGAGAGAGCATGGTTTCTATGTTACTAACCATTCATTTTGTTGTTTATGTTTATATAATTGACATGACGCATGTCTTTGTACATTTTCTGTGAAAAAATATGTAAAAATGAAATATTGAGACTATTAAATTAATGAAATATCCTCAGAACTTTGAACAAGCGATGTCTTTTTCTGCAATTTTACCTAATTTTTGGTCAATAAATGTACGTTACATTGAAATTTTTCAAAACATTTGATAATGTCATGTACCTACGTTACTTTAACTTCTTTCCAAAATTTTTGTTACTTTGTCCCTTACATTAATTTCTATTTTCTTGGTCGATGTATGTTATCTTGCAAAATAAGTGCTCACACAGATATTCGGAAGTGTCATAAAAAAAATTGTGAGAGGAATTTGATTTGCGTTCAGTGTATGATAATAGTGTAATGTTATTTTGGTTTCCTACCTCATTATTAAAGTTTGTTTGCCTGCGTAAGGGCCAATGTTTATTTTGGAAATTAATGTAAGATGCATATATCGGACACAAAAACTTGTATTTGTTATAGTGTAAGAAACATCAATTGGCCGATATAATGAAAAATTTAACGTATGGGACATACATCATTTTTTATGTCCTTAACAGTACTTTTTACACCTGGTTTTTAAACTTTTGCTACCTTTTTGTTTAAGGTAAGCGACATTTTTTCAAGATATCAAAAAGTTATAGGTATATACCATTCGATAGAGCTCGAAATTTTAAATCCAATAATATATGACTCAAATTCGCCAAAATGTCCCTTACGCTAATTCATATTTCCGTAGTCGATATCGACTGTTTTAATCTTAAATGTCGTAAGGGACAAACCCCTACTTTCCAGGAGAGCAAAAAAACGATTTTCAACATTTAGATTCATATAACTTTTTCAAATCTCAACCGATTTAAATTATTCTTAGACAGAAAAGCATTGAAATTACGATATCTTTCAGAATAAATAGTCTAATTAATGATTATTTTAGTAGTTTTAAAGTTTGTGTCCCTAACGAAACGATTTTTTGGTTAAGGTGTCCTTTACGACATTTTGAGCGCTAATGATTCCTTTTACTACAATGGCGTTACGTACAGAAATAATAGTCATTTTGAAGTAACTAAAGCTCTATCTCATTGAAATATTTTTTTGTGTGTTGTAAAGCACCGTGAATTTGAAAGAAAGCTATAAGTAAGTACTTGATAAGTGTCGTAACTCACGTACAGATTATACATTTTGCCACGAAATTACTGTAATAAAACCTTCCGTTTAGCGTTTAACTATTGATTTGTAGGGGTTCTCGTAGGAAGTTGGTATTGTCTCACAGTAAAATGTTGCTTAACTAAGATTAGATTCTAATGTGAATATTAAGTAACTTTGTAAAAAGAAAAATATATTATTTTTGTTTCTATTCGATAATATTTCATCAAGAGGCCTGAATTCAGAGATCAGATTGAAATTACTACCATTGCCTGCATTGTACATACTTGAAACTTGTTTATTTGTCAAAATGTCAAAAACAACTTAGGATTGTATACCAAAAACTTGAAAACTGTACTTTCTCTACTAGATACCAACATAGATTAGTAGCTATTCCTAGTAAAACCACATATTTTCAAAGAAATTGCTATGATAAGTCAGTGAAACTTTTTAACAAGCTGCCTATTGATATAAGGGAGATGCCAGGTGACTAGATTAAAAAGGATGTAATGGTTTGTAATGTCAGAATTGTATTTATAGTGTCGATGAATTTATGCGAATGAAAACTAATTTAATGTATTGACTAACTACTTTATTATAATTAATGTCTTCTTTTCATTTTATCATTATAATTAATGATTTGAATTGATTGATTTACTAATATTTTACGAATTATGCGTCTGACTCAATTTGCATACCAAATTACATGTTGGTTTAATATGTGATACGAATTATTGTACCATCTACCATCCATTGTACCATTTACCAAATAAAATTCTTTATCTTTATCATTAATTTAGTAACTTTGTGACCATAGGTGAGTTACAAGTCACTTTTTATTAGGTACTAGCTGGTGCCCGCGAACTTCGTTTCGCCAAGGGAAGTTTATGAGCCGACAGAAGCGGCACATTATGCAAAACAACTTTTTCAATACAGAAATTTTCTTATCTCTTAAAGTTTTGCCGAGCTCTTTGTGTTCCGTCAGAAAGACAGACAGACAGGCCCTCCAGTGCTGATTAAGGTTCTCACTAATCATAAAATATGATCAAGACGTTTATCTTCCACCATACCACACATCAAAAAATATCGCAAACTTTTTGCGTGATTCATGCACATTTTGGTTTACCACACAAGACTTCTACATCTTCCTTGCACCTTCTTATTTTGGGTGGTGTTTGCTCTTCCAATTTTTCGGCGCCATAAGGTTGTTTCTGGGGTTGTCGAGTCAGGTAGGTCTTCTTTTTTCGTGAGGTCGATCATACACAGTACACACTAACAGATTACATTTTCAAATGTAGGAAGTGTGATATTGATATAGATTGTTAGCTGGTCCCCGCGAACTTCGTGTCGTTTCGTTCCTTATACCTACATTGAAAAATATAAATTTCCACACCAGCGTCTTAAAAATTGTACCTATTCACGCTAAATAAATATGTATTAAATTGTTGGAACCATATTTCTAAAACCGTAGATGCATTGCCAGCAGATTGCCAGCAGATGCTAGCTGAAGCGTTCCGTCAAGCTGGCCAACTTTTGCTTTGGAGCCATTTTATAATCTCTTTTAGTTTAGCTGAGCTTCTAGTGGTGTTCCTGGTGGTCTACATCAGCTACTCCGAACTTTCGATGTCTTTTCGCCAGCATAAGCGTCCCATCAAGCTAAACAACTTTTGCTTTGGAGTCATATCTGTATTTCCTATAGTTTACCCGTACTCTTGTTGGTGCACCTGGTGGTTTACATCAGGTACTCCAAAGTTTCGATGTCGTTTCGCCAGCAGAAGCGTTCTATCAAGCTGAACATATTTTGCTTTGGAGTCATATCTCTATCTCCTATAGTTTACTTGGGCTCCTGTTGGTGAACCTGTTGGTCTACATCAGGTACTCCAACTTTCGATGTCTATTTGCCAACAAAAGCGTCCCATCAAGCTTAACATCTTTTGCTTTGGAGTCATATCTGTATCTCCTATAGTTTACTTGGGCTCCTGTTGGTGCAACTGGTGGTCTACATCAGGTACTCCAAACCTTCGATGTCTATTCGCCAGCAGAAGCGTCCCATCAAGCTGAACAATTTTTGTCTTGGAGTCATATCTGTATCTCTTATAGTTTACTTGGGCTCCTGTTGGTGCAACTGGTGGTCTACATCAGGTACTCCAAACCTTGGATGTCTATTCGCCAGCAGAAGCGTCCTATCAAACCAAACAACTTTTGCTTTGGAGTCATATCTCTATCTCCTATAGTTTACCTGGGCTCCTGTTGGTGCACCTGGTGGTCTACATCAGGTACTCCAAACCTTGGATGTCTATTCGCCAGCAGAGGCGTCCTATCAAGCCGAACAACTTTTGCTTTGGAGTCATATATCTATATCCTATAGTTTAGCCGGGCTCCTTATGGTGCTTCTGGTGGTCTACATCTGGTACTCCAGACCCTAGAGTGGTAAAATGTATCCTAGATGTTGACCCGACTAATAAGGTATAACGACACAAAATTTGGAAAACCGTCCAGTAGTTTATCCGTGAAAGATGGACAAACAAACAGACAGACAAACAGACAGACAAACAGACAAAAAATTTTTTAACGATTGTTCTGAGATCTGTATCCTGAGCACAATTGAAAGTAAAAATCCTTTTTTTAAACTATCCCATGTACAGAATTGGTTTCGTTTCTGTTTTATTATATGTATAGATAGTCAAAGAGTAAAGTACTTACATTGAAAACAGTTTAACTTATCTTGATAAAGCTGTATTCGCGTAATAATTTGTCTTATTACCCGTAGTAGACATCCGATGTGGCGCAGTGGTTAGTATGCCAGCCTGCCACGCAAAGGTTCCGGGTTCAATTCCCGGTGGGGTCACTCACAAAGTTGATATTTATCACTTTGTGAATTTGATCCCAGTCTGGTTAGGACATTGCAGGCTGAACCACCTGATTGTCCGCAAGTAAGATGGTTCCGTGCTTCGGATGGGCACGTTAAGCCGTCGGTCCCGGTTGCTGTCTATGATGGCGGTCGTTACACAACCATGTCAGAGGCCTGCTACTTGCAGTAGGCGGTTGAAAAACTCTGACACCAGGGTTCATCGGGTCGTTGAACGACTCGGTGTCCCACACGAAAAGAAGAACCCGTAGTAGAAAAATGAAAAATTGTTGATTATAATTTAAAACAACATCAACAAAGTACTAAGTACAAAATTTTATACAGTGCGTTACCAGCAAGCGTGTTTATTCAAACTGGTGAATCTAGGCATCTATCTAAACCTTAGCTGTTACCTACGTCACATGATATCAAGATAAAACGCATAGCAGCAGGTCGGAAAGGTGTGCTATGCTAAGCAAGAATTAGAACCCGGAGTTGTCCAGTATTCATAAAGTATGTGATATGACATCGTACAAAACTCATGGTAGCTTTTAGAGCTTTATTAGTAGAGAAAATTATCATTAGTCTGCCTAACCTAAAATAGTCGGAAATTCTTGGCAGTCGGTTTTTAAATATGAATAAGTAAACATTCAATCAACAAAAACCGTTTAAAACATGTCATGAGACATTGTTTTTAATGGGCAGCATTTCTTTTTAAAGAGCTAGTCTTATAATTTATGCAGTCAGCAGCATTTCTACGGCAGGTAAGACCTTGGTGTCTGAATTTTTTATATGTACCACTGCCATCACTATCATGCAGATGGTGAGCTTGAAGTCTTCGACGAAAACATCAAAAACAAACTAGACAAGAAAGCTACCTACTACTAGGTCAGGTTCCCGATTTTGCCTGAGGTTATAAATCAAAAGCCGGGCTTTCCTTCAAAGGCTGCCAGCAGGTGAGCATGGTCGTGCACAGACGCATAACACTAGTAGGCGACGCTAGCATCGCGTCTTTGTCCACCTCGCACGTTACAGTTTGTTATGCCAAATGGCGGAGAGGATAATGGGTAGTTGAAGGTTTATCCCTGCGGGTGTTGAGAGTAGGGAAGATCACAAGATAAGATGGACTTTTACTTATTTATAGCCTCCTTAATGAAAGTGACATCAGAACATCCCGTATGTAACAACTGCGTAGTAAAGGCATTGTCTTGAGTTCGAAATCATAAAATGTTGTAACGGACTCTTTTATGAAAAAAATTATGTCGTAAAAGACACAGAATTTTCCAAGTGTTTCAAGGATATGCTGTTGTAAAGGAATTTTCCCAAAACCTAAATTGTAAGAATGTTGTAAGGGACGTTTCAATAACAAAATTTATGTCTTAAGTGACATCGAACGTTTCAAATGTTTTATGAAAGTAATGTCGTAAATAACATGCTGCTTCTATTCGTTAGTAATTGCGACATTATATTTCATCGCTCTGTTCTTCAGATATAATTCTAGTTTTCCATGTACTTTCTTCAAGCTACTGGCATTCATCGCACTTTTAGAGAAAATCGATTAAATCGATCGATTTCACTCCTTTTTTTGTCTATGGCTATCCTTTCCTGTTGCCTGACAGATGGCCAAGTACTCATTCTTTAACTTGCGCGGCATGATGCGCACGTTTTTTTTACATAAAACGTAAAATAATTATTAACTTCAGTGTAAAATGTCGGGAAAACTAATTATTTCCCTATTTAAATTCAGTGATACACCGGGTGAGTGATTTTATGGTATTTTTATGTGTCTTGATGTGATTGATAACACGTAGCACTCGGTACTTTGTTAACGCTTACTGGGATGACCTCTGCAAAAGCATTCAATCTTGCGCAGACACGGGTAACTTTGGCGGAGTGTACTCGGGTATTAAAAAAGCTTTAGGGCCAGTCCCTAAGAAGACAGCACCTCTAAAAGAAGTCGACGGCACTATCATAACAGATAGCCAGAGGCAAATGTCAAGATGGGTAGAACATTACACCAGTCTATATTCACAACCAGTCGATATCCAAACTGAAGCTGTGCACAACATGCCGGAACTAGCCATCTGGAGTGAATTAGACGACCCACCCACTGTTGAGGAATTACTGAAAGCTGTCAAGCAGCTAAAATGCGGCAAAAAACCCGGCAGCGACGGCACCCATGCTGAAATTATTAAACTCAAATGCATAACACCTATTTTGCACAATCTCCTGTGGAAATGTTGGGAAAAAGGATATGTACCGCAAGATATGCGCGACGCCGATATTATAACTTTATATAAGGGTAAAGGCGACCGCGGCGACTGTAACTGCTACCGTGGGATATCCCTCCTAAGCATAGTAGGCAAGCTTTTTGGTCGTGTGGTCTTAGGACGAATCCAGAAGCTTGCCGATCGCGTATATCCGGAATCACAGTGCGGGTTTCGAGCTCAACGTTCCACAGTTGACATGGTGTTTACGCTCCGTCAACTGCAGGAGAAGTGCAGGGAGCAGAACATACCAATCTTCATAGCATTTGTCGATCTGAATAAAGCCTTCGACACAGTCAGCAGAGAAGGCTTGTACACCGCACTTAAAAGCATCGGGTGTCCACGTAATTTACTGAGTCTAGTAAAATGCTTCCACGTGAATATGAAGGGTTCAGTAGTATTCAATGGCAATTTTTCTGAAGCTTTCGAGATGAGTAGAGGAGTACGACAAGGTTGCGTGTTGGCCCCTACCCTGTTTGGTATATTTTTCTCATTGCTGTTAAGAGAAGCATTCGGCAATGACCAACAGGGTATCCACCTACATACGAGGACTGATGGGAAGCTTTACAACATTATCCAACTTCTCAAGTCCAAGCGGAATCGCGAGGACATCTTTGTTGACAGTCTTTTATTTGCCGACGACGCTGCTTTTGTAGCTAATTCCGCACTCGAGCTTCAGACCATGATGGATAAATTTTCCCGGGCATGCAAACTGTTCTCGATGTCTATAAATGCCAAAAAAACAGTGGTAATGGCTCAAGGCAGCACGGAAATACCAATCATTATGTTGGATGGTGCGCCTCTAGCAGTCGTAAGCAAGTTTACGTACTTAGGGTCTACCGTGTCGAACAATCTCTCGCTTGATGCAGAGATCGATATTCGTATCGGCAAAGCGGCAACCATGTTCGGGCAGCTTAGTACAAGAGTATGGCAAAATAAACATCTAACCACACGTACCAAGATGATCGTGTACCAGGCATGCATCTTGAGCATACTCTCGTATGGATTCGAAACCTGGACAACGTACGCAAAACAGGAACGCCGACTGAATGCTTTCCACATGCGCTGTCTACGTAACATCCTGGGCATAACTTGGGAGGACAGAGTGACTAATGAAAGAGTTCTTCAAATTGCAAAGTTGCCTAGTTTCACAGCGCTACTAAAGCAGAGACGGTTACGTTGGTTAGGGCATGTTCAACGAATGGAGCCCACACGTCTGCCTCGGCAAGTCCTGCTTGGCGCTGTAGCAAACTCGAAACGCAACGTGGGAAGACCCATGCTCCGGTTTAAAGATTGCGTGAAGAGAGATTTGAACGCATTCGGTATTGACCATCATAAATGGGAAGAGATTGCCGAGAATCGTGACAAGTGGCGCAAAGACTTAACAGATGGACGCAAAGCACATGATCAAACCTGGTTCGAGATCTTGGCGGCCAGAAGAACGCGTCAACATCAAGCTTCTTCTGCCGTCAGTACCAGCCAACAACATACCTGTAGAGTGTGTGGTAGAGTCTGCCGCTCACGAATTGGTCTATTCAGCCATGAAAAGGGCTGCAAACCTTCCTGACACTGACATTGTTTAAATCGTCTGCAATAGACGGAATAAGGCCAATGATGATGATGTGATTGATTGACTGAGGTGTTTTTCACTTGATGCACCATTTTTTCCTTGACGGTGGGTCTACGACTCAATCCGCTGGAAAACCACACCATTTTTCCTCTTCTTCTTCTAAGGCGTTACACTCTTGACAGAGTGGTAGTGGTCGTCGGTTGAGGGTTGGTGGCACGCTTCACTATCCGTCGCCACTCTTCTCGCACTGCCGCTTTTCTTGTGCACTCATAAAGAGGTACATTAATTGCAGCTTTTACTTGGTCGGTCCAGCGCATAGGTGATCTTCCTCGCGGTCTTGTGCCTTCCACTCTTCCCTGCACCACAAGGCGTTCCACAGAGACATTCTCACGACGAGACACATGGCCGAAGAAAGTGAGGATTCGAGCCTGTATTATAGATGATAGACGCTGCTTGACGCCGAGTTCCTGGAGGATGGATTCGTTGGTTCGGAATTCTGTCCATGACACTCCAAGCATTCTTCTCCAGCACCACATTTCCAGGGCGTCTATCTTCTTCTTCTCAGTCTCTCTCAAAGTCCACGTCTCAGCCGCGTAAAGGAATATGGGAAGCACTAGCGCCCTGACAAGTCGATTTTTTGTGGCTTTTGTGATGTTTCGGCTTTTCCATATCCTCTTGAGTTTGTCCATGGCTGAACTTGCAATAGCCATGCGTCGTTTGATCTCATCAACACATCCGCCATTATTCGTTATTAATGCTCCTAAGTAGACATATGATTTTACAACATCGCAATTAGCAATTTTCTTGACACCTGGCTGGTTATCATTGAGACGGTCAATTATCATCATCTTGGTCTTGTTACGGTTGATCTTAAGCCCGAATTCAAGGCTCACACTTTCCATTTTGCATAACAGAGTTTCCATGTTTTGTGAACTCGTCGCGAACAAAGTGGTGTCATCGGCGTACCGTAAGTTTGATATTTTGAGACCTCCAATGCTGACTCCATCTGACCAGTTGTCAAGGGTGATCCTCATAATAAGCTCAGTGTAGATGTTGAATAATAAAGGTGATATAATGCACCCCTGGCGAACTCCTGCACTGGGATGGAAGTAGTCAGACAAGACGTCGTCTGTTCTAACGGATGCGGTACCACCTTCATAAAGACGTCGTAATATGTGCACTAAATGTTTAGGGGCTCCCATCGCTAGGAGTGTTTCCCAGAGCTTTGGCCATTTCACAGAGTCAAATGCCTTTGAAAAATCAACGAAGCAGGTGTATGTTGGTTTGTTCAGTTCACGAGCTTTCTCTATAATTTGACGCACTGTTAGAATTTGCTCACGGGTTCCCCTCCCCTTCACAAAGCCGGCTTGTTCTTGGGCGATTTCTTTCGACAGGTAGGATTTGAGTCTTTCATTCAGTATATGCAGTAAGATTTTGCTTGAGTGGGATATAAGAGCAATTAAGCGGTAGTTACTGCATAACTTTGTGGAGCCCTTTTTGTGAAGAGGAACGAAGACAGTGTGTGTCCATTCTTTAGGCCAATTCCCCGTCTGCCAGATCATGTTGCATAGTGTATGGAACATTTCGACACCATATTTTCCAGAAGCTTTGACGGTTTCAATCGGTATTGCGTCCCGACCTGTGGCTTTCCCGCTTTTTAGGTGTGCAATAGCGGCACGGACTTCATCTTTGAGAATGTTAGGCTCTTTTTCCGCTTCTTTAGGTTCTGTGGAATCGTAACTGTGTGAGAGGGGATCATTAAATAGCGACTGACAGTATCGCTTCCATGTCTCAGATATTGTGTCAATCTCAGTCACAGTTTCACCCTGAGCCATAAGAGTAAACACACCTAGAGGCGACACTCCCGCTCCAGACACGCTCCAGGTCATTATATTTGCCTACCGTCTGGCGCTCGCACTGCGAGCAATTCGGCCGGGAGTGCGTTTCGCCGCGTAAGCGTTCGTCACGCGGGTCAAATTTTGTTTTTTCGGAAATGTTTAGCCTTTCCGAATGACTATGGTGCTTATGGCTGTAAAAGTGATGCGAAGATGACTCTCCATCTTATTTTTTTAATTTGCCTAAAGATGAGCAAAGGTTCTAGATACAGTAAATAGGTACCTACCATTCTTAATAGGTACGTATTGGTTTTGTGTTCTCCTATTTTTACTCACGTCGGTACCTACTAAGTACATAGTTTCAGTTCAGTTTTCTAACCCGACATACCTACTTATTTAAGGTACCTGGGGTAGGTAGGTGTCTAAGTTATTGTTAGCTGATTATGGTAACAAACAAATTCGTATTCATCGCAAATCTTTTAAAATAATTGCATTTGCACGATTTTTCATCCTATGGCGCGTAGGTGTGTAAACAAACTACGCCGAAAGTCATGGAACTGCTTGGCGAGCCGCTAGTTTGGAATAAAACTATTAGCACGTGACAGCCCTGGCTTAATGTGCGGGAGCGCGCGGGGCGTTGCGGGCTGAGGGGGGAAGTAGGCATTTAAAGCGCGGCTTTTCGGGCCCAGACAAAGGAGTTTCACTTCTACACGGTAGTGTTATTATTTATTCTTATGCCTGAGCATTCTCAATAGCCCATGTTCTGCTTGACAGACTTTTGGTGATTGCTTTTATTTTTTGATGTAAGTCTCTCGTTTCGTATTTGTCTGCATGGTTTTCTATTTCGGCACAGATATTGCAAAGCCGTATATTGCGATCACGCCTACACGCCTCCTGTATACGGGCAGATTTTTTATTTAGGCGCCTTACATCAGCTCCTGATGCCTTCATTGCTCTTCTCTCTTCTATAAGGGCTAAAGTTGCATCACTCATCCAAGTCTGTCTTTTACGGGATTGGGAAGGTGGTTTGGACATAGAAACAGCTTTTTTGAGAATTTCTTGCGCCTGGTCATAAAGTGTATCAGGCGAAACTGATTGTGAATCCAATGAAGTCTACTGAACCCAATTTTCCTTCAATGCAGCAACAAACTTAGGCTTATCAGTAGGCTGGATTTTTGTGGTTTTAGTGATATTCCGAGCCGCTCTAAGTTTCAGTTGCACCTTTGCCATCAGTAGCTCATGGTCCGATCCACAATCTGCCCCAGGTAGGGTGTGAGCGTTCCTTATTGATGTTTTCCATCTAGAACCAATCATAATGTAATCGATTTGGTTTCGATAGTTGCCGTCGGGTGATGTCCAGGTGTAGATTCTCCTAGGGTGGTTTTGAAAGAAACTGTTGCAGATCACCAGATTATGTTCAGCGGCAAACTGTATTAGGCGCTCTCCTCTCTCGTTACGCTGTCCCAGTCCAAACTTTCTTGCGCAGTGGCTAATCTGGTTGGCATTCGCTCCAATCTTTGCGTTAAGGTCGCCCATAATAATGAGGAGCTCTCTTTTCGGAATTTTGGCCATGGTGGTTTCCACTTGTGTATAGAAGTTCTCTATGTCCACGTCTTTTGCATTACTTGTCGGTGCATGCATATAACTGCATTATGTTCAAGTTGACCGGCTTTGCATTGAGTTTGATACTCAGCACTCGATCACTTATAGGCTCATAACACAATTTTGGATGTTTTTAGGGAGGACAAAGGCAACTCCGTTTCTACTGTTATCTTCGTTTCCTGAAAAGTAGATTGCATGCATGTCGGTAAGAAAGTGTCCATTACCCTTCCAACGTGTCTCACCGAGACCGCAAATACTCAATTTGCATCGAGCTATTTCTCTTTCTACGATTTCAAGTTTACCCGTCTGAAGTAATCCGCGTACATTCCAGGTGCCTATCTTTTGAGTGTCACGCATTTTCATGGGCTTGCAAATTCCAGTAGTATAATTTCCATGCGATGCCTGGTCTCCTACATCAGCATGGCCGGTAGCCAATTTCACACCGTCTGTCCCGGACACATGGCGGCGCCGGTTGCTAAGCGGATCGTAGGGCCAACCTTGTTTCTTATTCTGAACCTTCATGACGACTTTCGTGGGAAAGTAGTGTGGTGGTTTCCCCTTGCCTTCCACACCAGTCTTTTAGGGGTTATTTAATTCCACAAGGCCGCTGAAGCCTCCTCTGGTCAGACCAGGTGTTTGGTTATACCGCCAAATGCTCGGTCGCCATAGCCTCGTTCGTTATCTAGCAGGGAGCACCACGGCGCGATATTCCACGCCGCCGCCATCCGGCGCGTGCAGGTGAGGTTGACAGTTGGGCCGGATAGATGTTAGGTCCGTTCTCCCCTTACTCCCCATTTTTCCTAGATGGTCTCAAACCACTGGAAAGCCTGGAGTCATCACGATGGCATTTTTGCATAGCAAAACATACGGTTCAAACTGGATCTATGTTATAAGTGTGCAATATATTCGCATAGGGCTTGCCCAAGCGATATCGACTGTTTTAATTTCAAATGTCGTAAGGGACAAACCCCTACTTTTCAGGAGAGCAAAAAAACGATTTCCAACATTTCGATTCATATAACTTTTTCAAATCTCAACCGATTTAAATGATTCTTAGACAGAAAAGTATTAAAATTACAATATCTTTCAGAATAAATAGTCTAATTAATGATTATTTCAGTAGTTTTAAAGATTGCGTCCGTTACGACACGATTTTTTGGTTAAGGTGTCCTTTACGACATTTTGAGTGCTAAGGATGCCTTTTACTACAATGGCGTTACGTACAGAAATTATAGTCATTTTGTAGTAACTAAGGCTCTATCTTATTGATATATTATTTTTGTGTGTTGTAAAGCACCGTGAATTTGTGAGAAAGCTATAAATAAATACTTGATAACTGTCGTAACTCACGTACAGATTATAAACTTGCCAAAAAATACGCTAATAAAACCTTCCGTTTAGCATTTAACTATTAATTATTTGTAGGGGTTTTCGTAGGAAGTAGGTATTTTCTTACAGTAAAATGTTGCTTAATTAAGTTTAGGTTCTAATTGAAGATTAAGTATTTTTGCAAAAAGAAAAAGATATTATTTTGTTTGTATTTGATAAAATTTTAACAAGAGGCCTGAATTTAGTAACTTTGTGACCACTGGTAAGTTACAAGTCACTTTTATTTTAGTCAAAGAGTTACTAATTTCAGATGTCTTAATCCCTAAGCTAAACTGAGCAGTACTTAATCGCGTAACAATTTTGTAACAATCAGAATACTACTTATCCACGTACCGTGGCGGTTCCACTCAGGTTTGCATAAGACATTATAATAATATTTTTATACGTTAATACTTTTTCGTTAGTTATTATCTCAAAATTAGGATTTGAATAAAACAATTAGATTTATCAAATGTTCTCTTTGTTAAAATTACACAAACGTCTTTCACAAACGTTGCGTGGTCATGGCATGCTATGAAAGGCGTTCCACAAATAATGTTTTTCATGATCTCTTACATTGACAATCTCACGGAATGATGAAATGTCATGTCATAATTAGCCTGGTAGCGTATGTTGATACTAGCTAATTATTTTATTTTTAAAGATAGTGTTATACATTTTTCTTATAAGCACAATCTAGTGTAGTAAGAAGAAAAATACAAAAAAAACATTTATTAAAAAAACAAATCATAATTTGCAAATAAAGGAACCATCATTATAATTATAATTAATGTAGGTTATGCAGTTTTAAAGTAGGTAAAAAAATTTGTTCAATAGAATTACCTGCCATCTTAATTTGAATAATGTACTTACATTGAAAACAGTTATCATGGCATTTATCTAAACCTTAGTTAGCTGTTACCTACGTCATATGATATCAAGATAAAACGCATGGCAGCAGGTCGAGAAGGTTGCGCTAAGCAAGAATCAGAACCCGAAGTTGTCCGGTACCTATTCATATAGTACGTGATATGACATCGTTACAAAACTAATGGCAGCTTTTAGAGCTTTATTGGTAGAGAAAATAATTATTTGTCTGCCTTACCTAAAATTGTCGAAAATTCTTGGCAGATGGTTTTAAAAACTGTATAAGTAAACATTCAATCAATAAAGACTGTTTAAAACATGTCATGAGACATTGTTTTTAATAGGTAGCATTTCTTTTTAAAGAGCTAGACTTATAATTTATGCATCCAGTTGCATTTCTACGGCAGGTAAGACCTTGGGTGTCTGATTTTTATATGTACCACTGCCATCGCTATCATGCAGATGGTGATTTTGAAGTCTTCAATGAAAACAACAAAAATAAACGAGACAAGAAAGCTACTACTAGCAATTTTTTTGCCTGATGTTATAAGACTTTGGCTTTCCTTTAAAGGCTGCCAGCAGGTGAGCATGGTCGTGCACTGACGCGTAACACTAGTAGGTCCAAATTTAGATATTCTTTTACGAAGTAGTTCATTTCATCCCATTGCATCCCACCCATCCTAGAGTGGCAAAAGAACGTTTAAAATATAGCGGTAATTTAAAAAAATGTCGGCAGAGCATGCGATGCTTGCATCGCGTCTTTGTCCAACTCGCACGTCGCAGTTTGTTATGCCAAATGGTGAAAAGGATAATGGGTAGTTGAAGGTGTATCCCTGCGGGTGTTGAAGGGAAGATCACTAGATGAGATGGACTTCTACTTATTTACAGCCTCCTTAAGGAAAGTGACATCAGAACATCCCGTATGTAATAACCGTGTAGTAAAGGGATTTTCTTGATATCGAAACCGTAAAAATGTTGTAACGGACTCTTTTATGAAAAAAATAATGCCGTAAAAGACACAGAATTTACCAAGTATTTCAAGGAAGTGTTGTTGTAAAGGAATTTTCTCGAGATCTAAATCGTAAAAATGTTGTAAGGGACGTTTCAATAAAAAAAATTATGTCGTAAGTGACATCAATCATTTCAAATGTTATATGGAAGTAATGTTGTAAATAACATACTGCTTCTATCCGTTGGTAATTGCGACATTTTCAGCCAGAAGTTTTTATCTTTTTGTTTTGAAATATGTCGTATAAGTAATTCATAATTGTAAAAAGCCTTTACAGCGTACCCCCACATATGTTATACATATTTTGTGGTAACTTACTACAATTTTCTGTCCAAGATCTTGACTTACTACAAAGTGTTTTTGCTTATAACTCCTTCATTTTTCGAGATATCGCTGCGTGGATACGACAGATCGATAGAGAATAAAAAACTGCATATTCTGAGCCTTTAATGTCCCTTACGACAAAATGTCCCTTACGACATTTGAAATTAAAACAGTCGATATATAACGTCTGGAGGTTATGCCGCGAGCTAACACGAAGACAAATGTTATATAATACAAATGGTTGCTGTCAATATTTATTTCGTTGGTAATCGACCCCAGTCTTCCACGAAATACATCTTAGCCTAAACGATGCCCAAAAGTCATCAGTTGAGTTTATACCTTGACAAAATTTTATAAGAATATCTTATAAGTACCCGCTACCGATTTAAATAATCAAACAATTATTGGACACAACAGTACACAGCTCGACATAGACCTCTATTTGTCTTATGATCTGTTTTTCACACGATCGTGTCATACCCAATGAATTCCTGAAAGTATATATAAAATTTCTACTTAGAAATAGATATGTTAACTGTTATTTGGTCGTTACTCGAACCACTAGGCTATGTCACACACATAAGCTTGCTAGCAGAAAAACAACTGTTGATCTGTGTCAAGTAATTAGGCGAGAGCGTCATAATTTATATCTATAATCACCTATGCGATTCAATTTAATCGCATAATGTTACTGATAGGGAATACATTTATTTTTCCTCTTTTTCCTACAAAAAAGAAGTAACTCGAAGGCTATGCCACGAGATAATGATGTACCTACTAAAACATGGCTAAGATTCTACATATCATATCATATCACCATGGAATATTTCATTAATTACGTAAATTTTGTATATTATACAAAAACGTATCTATTTGTGAATAACACTATTGAAGTCATTGCTGAAACTGCAAGTTTCATAATCGCAACATTGTGCGCAGTTTCTTTTATACCCTTCAAAAATACAAGTAATTAATAATGCCAAATGCATAATATTACATGGGAAAACCGCAATATATAAGTCACATTTTGTAAAAAGAACGCACCAATTATTAGATTTACAAATATAGTACGTTGGGGTAAGTTCGGCTGAGGTGTAAGACCGTACGAGTTGAATTTTCGGCGAATTAGGGAATATTTTTTGTAACTGGTAAATTGTGCATGAAGCCATTTTATTGTTCTCCGATTGTCAATTCTCGCTAGTCAATTGCTATTGCTTAATTCGCTGAAAATTAACTCGTACGGTCTTACACCTCGGCCGAACTTACCCCAACGCTTATATTTTTTTAAATCTACCTTCTTTTCGATTTACGTTTTATCGAACCATGGTGCAATAGGGAACTGTCAGGGCTACGTTCTTTGAATCGTGTATAGATGGCGCGTTATAATCTCTATAGGGACACAGATTAATATATATGTCCCTATAGAGACTCTGTAGAAGGTGATGTAGGTATTACAAACTTTTAAGATAAGAACTTTTTGAATTATTAACACTATGAGCTGGTCAAAGAGTTTACATTGAAATAATACCAAAGAATTTGTAAATCAAATAGGTAGGTACCTAAACGATGAAATATGTAGAGGGCATACAATTCCAACTTATTGGACATTTACAAACAGTAGTCGAACAGGACAGGACATCGCTTACCTTTCAATCGATATCAAAACAAACTTAACTTATCCGCTGCTTGGCGCCGCGTGTATTGTATCCAGTACAGAGTTTTGTATTCACAAGTATCGTTGCCCTTTCGCAGGGTAATAGGCTGATGGTATTCTAAGTCGGTGACCCCTTAGAGGCGACCGAGGGATAAATCCGACCCAAGTGAATTAGGGTCCTGGAGAAGGAAAACTCCACACCACACACAAATCCGGAACGGGGTCTCCGTTAGGCGCGAGTGACTGGTAATATATCGTGCGGCAGACTCCTGCAGCCGACCTGGCTCCACACGTATCGACTCTTCGTTCCTGTGGAGTCAGCCAGGAAGGCCGAGAGGATGGCGTAGGTCCTGGGCAGCTCTGCGCTTTCTATAATTGCGTCCCAAGCAACGCAGTGTCTGTGGAGAGGAAACTTTACCCACGTCACGCGGATAACAATATCCCCGCTTATCAATGCGATTTGCAACATGGAATGTCCGTACTATGAGGACAGGCCTCCCTGACACCTGTGGAGGTTCTTCTACTGACGCACAAGATCTGCGTATAACTGCCGTAATCGACGCCGAACTACACAGACTTAACATTGCTGTTTGTGCTTTACAAGAGACCAGACTCCCTGACGAGGGTTCCTTGCGTGAGACACATTGTACATTCTACTGGACAAGAACGTCGACTCAACAGATTTCATATGCCCTGCGTAAGAAACATCTTGCATAATTATAACCTGGCAAGACAGGGTAACAAATGAGCAAGTTCTAAAGACTGCACAGCTGCCTAGCTTCACCGCTTTGCTTAAGCAAAGACGATTGCGGTGGCTAGGGCATGCATGTGCACCGCATGGAACCTTCCCGACTACCGCGGTGTGTTCTGCTTGGCGCCATAGCTAACGCTAAAAGAGGAGTTGGAAGACCGATGCTACGTTTCAAAGATTGCGCCAAACGGGACATGGCTACGTTTGACATCGACCTTCAAAGCTGGGAGAAGCTTGCTGAGAATAGGGATGAATGGAGAAAGCGTGAGTTTGATGGACGTAGAACTCACGATGATGCCTGGTGCGCTGGTCTCGCAAACAAAAGGCAAAAACGACATCTAAATATGCATGTGCTAGTCTCCGATTCCACCTTCACTTGTAGAGCGTGCGGAAAGTCATGCCGCTCCCGTATTGGCTTATACAGTTATGAAAAATCTTGCCTCAGACACTGAATAAATAAATCGTCTGTCACAGACGTAATGAGGTCAATGATGATGATGATGATTCTAAGTCAGTACCACGCGTGCCGCTTGTAGATATAAAGTAGGTTTATACAAAGCTTGGTTTTATATCTACAATCATTTTCCAATATAGCAATAATTTCTAAGAGTTTATACCCAAGCAAAAACATTAAAAATCCTATATTGTACGTTTGTTAGAAGTAACTTGGAGTACGCATCACAAATCTGGAACCCTCGATACCAGACTTACATAGACCGCATAGAAAACGTACAGAAAAAAATTCTTCGTTATTTATGTTATCGGCTTCACCACAGATGTGACTCAAATAACTATTCAGAACTTTGTAAAAAGCATCACTTACTACCCCTTATAAATAGGCGTGAGATTGCAGACGCAACATTCCTTCTAAAATATTAATATCAATAAGTTAATATCAATATCTAGTGTTTGATTAAAACACCAAGTGTTCCAAAAAATACTATCTTGTGGAAAAATTTCTTCAAAATAGTAAACATTCCTTCTAAAAATTATCTCTAGCAGCCTTGACTGTCCTGATTTGTTAGCTGAAATAGGCATTAAACCTCCCAGTAGAACCCTTCGATTATTGCAGTTCAATTATTGCAGTTCCGTTTGCATCCACTAATTATAGGCAATACACTTTTATTTGGCGAGCATGCAACAACTTTAATATTCTCTCTGAACAGTATAATTTTGATTTGTTTAACACAAGCTGCGAATTAGCTAGGCGTATTCTTAGGCTGCGAATCCACCAGAGCTGTGCGAGGTAGCTAAGCGGTGTACGAGGAAAAAATCCACCAATAGAATCACTTCATTTTCCTAGCCTCGCTCAGCTCAGCTCTGGTGGAATAGGGTTTAGCGAAGCGAGACCATTCTACATACAAAACAAGCGAGAAATGTGAGCGAAGGATGTGTTGCGACGAATATGTAGCGAGGAATGTGTTGCGAGAAATGTGCTGCTAGGAATATGTTGCGAGGTTTCCACTGCACCGCATTCCCCCCCCCGCTTACACATTTCACAGCTTCGTAACGCATCCTAGCAGCGCACATTAATGCACATTTTGACAGCTCCGCTACACATCTTCCTAATAGACATTTACCTCGCACAGCTCTGGTGGAAACCCCTACACATTTCCACAGCACAGCTACACATCCTCGTACGACTCATTTTACTCGCACAGCTCTGGTGGATTCTCACCCTTAGCCAGTCGTTTTTTGATGAAGACTAGACTAGAATAGATAGTAAATTCTAAGACTTTTTAAATATTAATTTAACCACACCGTAACATTATCTTCATCAATAATATTGTATGTGCTTAATTTCTTTGTGTAAAAACGATTGTTCTAATTTAACTTCAAGCGTGTTCTAAGTGTGATTCTTTATATATTTTCTGTTTTGTATTAGTGAAAACCTGTAATTGGCTCCCTAAATTGTATTAGTTATAAGTGTTCCTGTATATATAGCTGTTGGTTTTCCTAAATAAATAAAATAAAAATATAAGTAAAATATTTTATTGAGACCTCTTTGGTGAATATTTTTTGCATGAACACCTTAAAGTTAGGAAGGTTGCTTCGCGATGGATACCTCATTTTCTCACGGAAGAGCAAAAAGCCCGTCGTGTTGATTGGTGTAAATTTATGTTGAAAAAGTTTGAAGGAGGAACTTCGCAAAACGTATCCTGCATCCTTACAACTGACGAAACTTGGATCTACAGCTACGATCCGCTCACGAAGCAGCAATCCATGCAATGGGTGTTTGACGAGGACGAGTTGCCAACAAAAGTTGTGCGCGGTCGAAGCGTTAATAAAAAAATTATAGCGGCTTTCTTTCGACGCAGTGGACCAGTAGCATTAATTCCACTAGAAAACTGTAGAACAGTTACTAGTGAATGGTATACCGAAGTTTGTCTGCCTCAAGCATTCGAGGAGACGAATAGCGAGCGCCCAAGGAGTGGCCTGTGTGGCATTCTTTTTCACCAAGATAACGCGCCCGCTCACACTGCTGCTAGAACCGTCGACTATTTGGCATCTTCGGGGGTACAAATGTTACCCCAGCCTCCGTACAGCCCCGATTTAGCTCCGATTTCTTTTTATTTCCCAAGGTGAGAAAAATGCTTCGTGGACGAAAATTTAACACAGCAAATGAAGCCGTCGAAGAATTTCAACGGTTATTTTTCGACCTTCCGCAAGAAGAGTTTTTTGAAAAACTCAAACTCAAAACTCAAACTCAAAACTCAAAGCATTTATTTCTTAGTAGGAATTACAAAATTCACTTTAAGAAAGTCACATTCTAAATCAAACTTAAAAAAGGGAAAATTTGTAGTGCAAAATTTTCTCTATTTTATAACAATTTGTGTTCCTACTCTAAACGCGGTTCGGGCGGGATAAAAAAAATAAAAATAAAGGCACTGCCTCGGGGCTGGCCAGGCTAACCACACAGCATGTGTCTTTATGCTTCAATGAATGACAAGTAAATGGAAAAAATCACTAAGTCAATATTTAAAACAAGAAAGGTGTTACATGTGTATAGTTAGCCGGACCCCCTGGACAGGAAAACCCCCCAAAAACCTGCCCAGAAGTGCACCTATTCTAAAATTCACAATATTTCTAGGCCCTATGCTACCCTTGAATGTTTTGAAAGCTGGTTCAGCCGAATGCATAAGTGCATTGAGGATGGAGGAGAATATTTTGAAAAGCTTTGAATAAAGTTTTTTTTAATTCTTACTATTTTTCATTTAACTAACAATTTACGGAACAGCCTATGTACAGTAGGAAGCACAGTAATATGACCCCCGGACTACTACCCTACAGCGCAATCGGTGACATACTTTACTTATCTATACATTGCCCGCACGCCTGCTCAATTTTTTCATTGACATACGCCAACACAGCAATGAAAGCATAGAAAAAACACGGCTCACGCGCCCTCATATCCCTCACGCATCCATAACATCTGTCAAGTCAGTCAAGAGTAAGTGAAACAAAAATAACACAGTCCGAAATGATCCGAACCTACCCGAGCTTAGCCGACTAAAAGATTCACGCCGACGTCACTGACATAAACTAGTTTTCAATCAAGTTTTAATACACAATAATGATCTCATAGTAGTTGGCGAGTGCGAGTCGCATAAACTAACAGTAGACATAATAGTTATAGCTTAATTCGTCTCCCGAGTAAGTGACTAGGCTGGCTCAGTGGTTAAGCAACTATAGTCAAAAACGTAGAATCGCTGGTTCGGATCTAGGATGTGATCAACTTTTATTTCTATTAAAAGTGCTATTTATTTTTATATCTATCTATTATTTTCTTTTTTTTTAAAGAAGTTTCGGTTGTATACAAAATTAAGATGTTTAAAAATTAATAGGACCATCAATTATACTTTAAATGTTACTTTATTTGAATCTTCATAATTCACACAAAATATTTTTGTATCACCTAGGTAGATTTTACAAGAAAATATGTAATAAACATTTCATACAAACATTAATAAAATACTTAATTGATTACACTTTTAACAACAATAAAGATAGTGCAGGATTTTAAAATTATCGTTTAGTCACTACAAGAGAACAAACATGTTATCTTTGAGTAAAATAACAATTTACGTCTCTCATAATGACCAACACAAAGAATCTATATTTAACCTCAGATCACTTATAAATACATATGTTCTAAAGGTATTTAATTAACCTAGCGATATTCTTCCGCGAGTTCTGAGTATATTTTCTAGATTATAGCGTTCACCTCGTCGTCTGTCTACATAGGATATTTCGTCCACCGTCGTCTGACTTGAAGCACTTTTCCTCAGTGAATATTACTATTTGCCCTTCCCAATCAATGTTTCAATACTCTGTAACATAAATACATTACTTAATTTAATGAAAATCGTTTATCAACAGTTAGAAAAAAACAATAAAACATACACTATACCTACATAAGTAAGTATATGTAAGTATAATGTATTTGTATTAGTTCAGCACCAGAAATAATATTTACCTGTAGCAAATCTTATCCTAGCTTGACAATACTCTTCGGTCAGCGGAATTTTTTTGGCTGGTTTCATAGCTGGTTTATAGTTGTGTATGCCAGCAGCGTGTAAATGTCTTCGCACGGTAAACAGAGATATATCGTATAAACTTGCTGTTGAACGACTGCGGCCCTCGATTTTCACAATTCACATCACCAGTTTCCTCATATCTCCTAATTCATCTGCGAACCGTGTTTCTCTGTAAAGTCGTGATAAAATTTCCTATTTTTTGTTCCCACAGAACAATTATTCTTGCTTTTAAGAAAACACTATGAACCATAATTTGATTTGACCAGTAACTAGGTAAAAAGCAACGGAAATATCACAAAGCACACGTAAGCGGCAACAACCGAACAGAGTAGTTAAATCAAGTTGAATACAATTCTACGATTTAGTATTCAAACTACCTTCTTATTTTATTCATCTGCAAGAAAACATCAAAACGTCTACACTGGTCTCATACGTCACCGTTACGTCACAATGACATCACTATTTGCACGACAGGTGACTTCTAATTTCGCGCCTTTAGTCATTAGCTGAATAGCCAAGCGGCTAGGATGCCCGACTACAATGCTTACAATCTAAAAGATTGGAGGTTCAAATCCCAGCGGGGGTTGTATTCGTTTGTTGACTCTTTATTATTTTATTTCTTGTTAATGATATTTAGCTAAAGCAACTTCAAAATAAAATGCAAAGGACTCGACGACGGGCTTGCGAGTTAGTCGTGTGGTAGGGTGAAGCATGACTTGCTCAGGTGTAATGCTTTGCTTTAAGGTTCATTTCAAAAACGTATTTTTCTGTTTAAATGTTTGTAGGCCGGGGGGTCCGGTAACTCTGCACTCGACTGTACACTATAACTACTTAAATTAGGTACTGACATTTGTATTTATAAGAGTTTGCTTTGCTGGTAATCGTTTTTTTATAAATTAATCAAAATACACATCTTATTGCAGTTCTAAAAAGAATACATTTTTAAAGGCATGATGTTCACTTGATTATTTCATTGAATGAAGCAGCTCAAACAAAATCATGTGTATTTATAAGGTCCTATTAAATTCACTGCATATATTTTAGGGGCAGATCAAATAAAATATAAGCATGTACTAGGCAAATTTTTAAAGAAATCTACACGCTAGTTTTCGAGAAAACTGCATTTAACTAAAAAAAAAACGAAACGCAAAAAGTGCACCCTGTTTGTCCTAGAAACGCACACTTCGATGAATTTAAATTACGCGCCAAACGCGCCGTGCTGTGATTGGTTGGTTGTTAGTGTGCGTGCCGTATAAGTGAATCATGGTTACATGGCGGAACGTCAGTTAGGTCAGTTAAAGGGTGTTCACATAATTAATTAAAAAGTTTGTTTGAAAATGAAAAAAAATCTAGCGTGTAGTTTTTTTTTTAAATGCCTTAGATGTTTTTCTTATACATACTTACGCATGCCCATAAAATATTTGCAGTGAATTTAATAGGACCTTATATAACTCAAAAGAAATTGAGCTGCAGCTCATCAGAATCTGAAAGTGAAGATCCTCTGCTTGCAGATCCTCAAACTTCAGAAGATTAAAAATTCCTTGGTTTTATTTTATTGGGACTCTTTGACCGGCCCATAGTGTTAATAATTTAAAAAGTTCATAACTTAAAAGTTTGTAATACCTACATCACTATCTTCCGAGTCTGGACCATGGACCTAGGAAATACTCCTTTCGGTCCGTAGGGAGCAAATAAAACCTCCTTGATAGGGACATAGGTATAGGAACGCGCCATCTATACACGATTTGAAGAACGAAGTCCTGACAGTTCCTCATTGAGTAGTGAAATGTCAATAAAATTTCACGTACCTATTTGCCTACAGGTGAATTAGAAAAATATATTGGTATACAAATACCGTATTAAATACAACCAAACCAATGCATTGTGCTTACTTAACATATGGAAAAAATGTTTCTTTATTGTACAAACATAAATGTTTGTACCCTGTATTTATCCTACTTTGGATACCCTGTATTTATAATACTTTTGAAAAACCAATTAACTGGTTGTGTTCTATGCTATTTCCCGTTATTCAGCAAGATTTTAGGACGTAAGTTCTTTATAGAAAGAAAAGATTCAAGACAAGATTTTGTTTACTTCTTTCTAGTAGATTTATATTATATTATATCATAATAATGATAGACACCTGCTCGCCAAAGCTTACTTCAATATGCTTATGGTCTTACCTTAAAAAATCTTTTACAGTTTTTGATTTTCAAAGGATAGAATGATTAGTCGATTTGACAATACCTAACTTACCCAACCATTGGTTGCCCACCCCACCTCCCATAAAAAGGGGGGGAGGAGTGTGTACTGCCTGCAGGAATACATGTGTACCTATGTAGGTAGGTCTATACAGGCCTCGTGCAAATATTGCGATTGGTCTATGAAAGTCCATTATTCAGAAAGAAACGAAATAAGTACTTAGATAATATCCTATTATTGCAAAATACAAGTATTTTCCTACTCGCTATGTTATTATTATTAAATATAATTAATATAAATTAATTATTACTTGCAATGTAATACTTTGATTATTCCATTTCATTTCATAAATTACCACATTACGACAAGAAATATAAAACACTAGCTTTCCGCCCGCGGTTTCATTCGCGGTATTATCTGTTTGGTCTAATAAAAAGTTTTAAATACATTTCATTTAAAATCCTAAATTTTGAAACAAATTGCATCGCTGTTAGTTTTCGGCGAAAACGTTTAAAACGCGAATCGGCTCAGTCACGCCACCTATTTCAAAAATATTGGAAAATGCGTGATCCCGTGGGAATGAGACATTTTTCCGTGGTAAAAAGTATCCTATGTGTTATTCCAGATGCCCCTTTATATTTCTGCAAAGTTTCATGTCAATCTAATCAGCCGTTTTTGCGTGATGTCGTAACAAACACACACACAAACATCCGCCTTTATAATATTAGTAGGATTATATTTTTAACACTAATAAATAAACCTATTTTGGGATTCACACTTATTTACCCAAACACATACATTTAACCAAAGCACATACATTAAGTATTCAACTATTCCTTATTAGGAATTGAATATTATGAATATTATTTATAAAAATATGTAACCTCTGTCCTAAGGTTATTTAATTTCAATTCAATTGGAATGTTATGTTACGAACCGAACACGTATTGCGAGGATAAAATTACCAAAATATTTTGGTAGTGGGATAAACATATTCTTCAGACAGAATAACTTAAATGACTTATGTCATATAGATAATTTCATGAGTCGGTATATATGAAGAGTTAAAACGAGTAACTTTTATATTTTTCTATACTAAACAATAGAAGATAATAAAATTATCTTAATTGTTGAGCTATTTACTTCTTTTATGATCAATCCTATTTAAATATTAGGTGGGATAACTAGTTTGTTACATATTTTACAAATACTATTGAATTATCTCAGGACCTAACAAGGTTGCTGTTAGATTTTATGTGGGTAAAAAAGTTGTTAATTATTTACAGTAATGTAAGGAATTCTCAATGAATTCGTTCTACGTAGATCCATATATTATGCACCACAGTAGACAAAGCGTTTTATTATAAATATTGTATTTCGTTCCAATTTCAATGAAATTACTTACGAAATCAATAATCTCCTAACCAAATGTTTCATTTTACTTGACTTCGTGTAAAAAATGAAAACGAGTAACGCCACGCCACAATGTCTTCAAGTTAGTCGTTGAATCAACGGATATGCTTCCCCACAAAACGTGAATCGGCTCAGTCACGCCACCTATTTCAAAAATATTGGAAAATGCGTGATCCCGTAGGAATGAGACATTTTCCCGTAGTAAAAAGTAGCCTATGTGTTATTCTAGATAGTCTTCTATATTTGTGCAAAATTTCATGTCAATCTAATCAGCCGTTTTAGTGTGATGTCGTAACAAACACACACACAAACATCCGCCTTTATAATATTAGTAGGATTTTTTAAACTTTTCACGTGAGGTACAAACAAAGGCGATATTTTTAAGGTAGAAATTAGGTACTAAAACACTGCATAGGTAGATTATTTATCTACACAGTTTTTGGACGTGGTCCCTTCATCTTGACGTCAAGATGGAGGGACCGAATATTTATTAATTTTTTTACAAAACTATTGAGGTAGCTAAAATTTGAACAAAGGTAGCAAATAGTAGAACTTTGGTACTAAAAACTGATATGAATAGATTGGGAATCCGAGACTTGGTCCCTTCATTTTGACGCTCACTATGATTCATATTTCGCAGTGTTAGTAAGTAGGTATTTAAGGCAATTTTTCTTATTTAAAGAAAATTAACTAAGCATTACTTTTTTCGTTAGTGTAGTAAGTAATTACTTTCTGTTTTTTTTTCGGTATTTTAAAATGGAGATGTACTAATTGTATTGTTAATCCGGTTGCGTATACCTTCTCGACAACTCCAAGCAGAAGACCGTGGCGCAGAAAAATTTGGAGAGCAGACCCCCCCCCCCCCACCTTACGTGAGGCGGTGCAAAGAAGTCATTCTACCTGTAGTGTGAACCGATGGTAGGCTCAACTCAAACGTAACGTTACATCCGTTTCATCTGCCGTAGATCGTGCATTCATCTATCTTTACAAAACTTAGCGATGTATTTTGATGTTTGGAATGGGTGCGCACAAATATCTTGATCAACATCGGTGATAGATAAGTGATAATAACTTTTATCAGCTCTGGAGGGCCTGTTGGCACATAAGCATCCCTTGGCGAGACGAAGTTCGCGGGCACCAGCTAGTACTAAATAATTATGAGGCTTCCGTTACCTAAACTAAGAATAAAAATTCCTGTATCTTAGGTAAACAGATAACCAACATAACTATTATTAGGTATACAATTTTTTTATACTATACCTACAATGAAAACAAACTTAAATAAACTAAGAAATATTTTCTAAAACTAAATATAGGAACAAAGATAAAACATTGTGCAAATTATAACAATTAAATAATTAGGTACTTAAATAATAACAACAAACACCTTGTAACTAAGCAGCCATTCGCCGCATCAGCATTGTAACAGTTTAAAAGAGGGTCAAGTCTACAAAATTTATTCGAACACGAGCCAAACTATCATAATACCTATATGCTAACTAAGCACAACTACCATATACTTAATGATTATGTTATAATATTAGACATAATAAATAGAACTAAGGAGTCTTAATTCAGAGATTTTTTAATAAGGAGTGTATTTGTCCCTTGTTCCTCATGGCCAAACTATTGTGCTTATGTAAAGTCATGAAATCATGAATGAAGCAAGAGCGCAGCCCACAGCCAGCCCACGTCAATGTATTTTTCTTTGAAACAAAAGAAATACAGATGACCCAGAAGTCGTCTTAAAGCCAGTAATAAAACGGTAATAAGTCCAAGTCATAGTGGTTAAAATTTATCTGATTTGGCTACGAGGAACTCTATATCCTTATGGCCAAACTTGTAATAGTACAAGCAAAGTACACTTGCCACCGATTCTCTTTGTTGACAATGTCTACTTACAATGTATTTAGATTATCTATCAATATCAGTGATCAATCTACGTGTCAGTAAAAAATATTTATGAGAGCATCCCGTATTAATCCCATACTTAACATTGAAATTTTGGATGTGTTAAAAATGGATGATTTAGAATGTATAAAGCGTAAAAATGGTCACTGACCGTAACATGGTATCACCCAATCATTCGCAGTAGTTCCATTGAGTAGTTCCATGATGGTACTACTGCGATTTTTTGCGCACTAGTTCCATTGGGTCAGGCAATGGAAATATCGCGACCCTTCCAGACCAACAACTTTTCCAAAGAAACTAGTACCTAGTGTAGCATACACAGTTAACGAGACAAACGCGTTTTAAGTTTGACAGCTATGTAACTAGTACGAAAAAAACTTCGCAGTAGTTCCATGGAACTATTGTCAATTATGGTCGGGATTATAAAATAATAAATTGGGCCAATTTATTATTTTATAATCCCGACCATAATTCGAGCGAGAAGTTTGACAGCTGTCCTATTGACAATAGTTCCATGGAACTACTGCGAAGTTTTTTTCGTACTAGTTACATAGCTGTCAAACTTAAAACGCGTTTCAAAAAAATTCAAAATTCAAAATTCAATTATTTATTTCTTTGTAGGAATGTACAAGATTCTCTTAAAGAAAGTCATATTCTAATACAATCTTAAAAAAGAGAAAATTTCTAATGCAAAATTTTCTCTTTTTTATAACAATTTGAGTTCCTACTCTAAACGCGGCTCAGGCGGGATAAAAAAATAAAAATAAAGGCACTGCCTCGGGGCTGGCCAGGCTAACCACACAGCATGCAACTTTATGCCTCAATGAATGACAATTAAATGGAGTAACATTCTGTCAAAATTTTAAAAAGGAGTTACATTTGTATGGTTAGCCGGACCCCTGGACAGGAAAACTGCCCAAAACCTGCCCAGAAGTGCACCTATTCTAAAATCTACAATATTCTTAGGCCCTAAGCTACCCTAGCTAACTTAGAAAATAAATTAATAGAATAGCCAAAAACGGCTCACAAAATAAAAATAAAAATTACAGTAGATTATTCTAACTGTTTTGTCTATAAAATATACTTTAAACATTTGAGCAATTAAATAACATAGCAAAAAAAAGATAAAATAGTAGATTTACAGTAAATGTAAAAAATACATGTCAAAAAAATAATAAAATTAAAGAATAATATGAAAATGTCTTTAACCACTATACATGTCAATTTACATATCATAAAAGTAAAGGTATATCCACTAAAATATATGTCATGTTTATTCTTAAATAATGCCTATCTCTTGCATTGCGTTGGAGCAACTGTTGCTACTGACCAGACATCTTTATCTTTCAAATAATGTTCTGTCTTATAATACGCTTTCGAACATAAAGTATTCTTTATTTTAAGTTTAAATTGCCTCTCATTTAACTTTAGAATTTCCTCTGGAATTTTATTATAGTAGCGTATACAGTTACCCATATATGATTTACTGATCTTACTTAATCTGGTTTGCGGCGGTACAATTTTATTTTTATTTCTCGTATTACGACAATGAATATCTGAATTTCTTAAATATGAACTGGAATTCTTGCGCACATACATTATATTATCAAATATGTACTGCGAGGGAAGCGTAAGAATGCCAATTTCTTTAAACAATTCTCTTAGGGATTCATGACTTCGCAGTTTATATATTGCTCTTATTGCCCTTTTCTGTAACACAAAGATAGTTTCTATGTTAGCGGCTTGACCCCATAACAAAAGTCCGTAGGACATTATGCTGTGAAAGTAACTAAAATATACAAGCCTGGCCGTAGCAACATCGGTCAATTGCCGAATTTTTCGAACAGCGTAAGCCGCAGAGCTAAGTTTACTAGCCAGTGCTAGTATATGTGGATCCCATTGAACTGTTGCGTCGAGTGTAATCCCCAAGAAAACTGTTTCAGTAACATAATCAAGCTTTTCATTCTTAAGAACAACATCGTGTTTAATACTTTTTACATTAGGCAAAGATAATTTAATACATTTAGTTTTTTTAGAATTCAGTACTAAATTGTTTGACGTAAACCATTTATTAACCTGATCTAGTGCGCCGTTTACTTCGTCAATATTTACAGCCTTTCTATCCACTTTAAATATTAAAGAAGTATCATCAGCAAAAAGCACTATCTTGGCTTGATTCTGTACCATGAAGGGCAAGTCGTTTATAACCACTAAAAATAAGAACGGTCCTAAAATTGATCCTTGCGGTACACCAATTTTGACAGTAGAACCCAGTGACTTCACACCATTTATCTGCACTCTCTGCGTCCTACCTCCGAGATAAGATTGAACCAAATCAAGTGCTTTTCCTCTTATTCCGTAATGGTCCAGTTTCAACAACAGTGTCTCATGATCAACGCAATCAAACGCCTTGGACAAATCGCAGAACACCCCTATGACATCCTGCGACTCCTCCCAAGCACCATAAATATGTTGCAGGAGCTTAACAGCAGCGTCGGTTGTCGAGCGCCCTTTCGTAAAACCGAATTGTTGATCATGTAGTAATTTATTGAGATTGAAATGTAGGAGCATTTGATTAAGTATAATTTTCTCAAAAACTTTGCTCAAAACTGGTAGTACAGATACTGGCCTAAAGTTACTGGGATCGGTTTTATCGCCAGCTTTAAAAAGAGGTATAATTTTACTGTGCTTCATGAGATCAGGAAATACGCCATGATCAATGCAAGCATTAAATATACAGGCTAAGTATGGTGCTAATGTATCTATTAAGGAACTACATAGTCTTACTGACATGCCCCATAAATCCTCTGTAGTTTTTATTTTTATTTCTTTAAAAGTTTTTAATATTACATTTGCATTAATGTACCTAAACTCAAATACATTACAAGTCTGAACATTCGTTTTAAGAAGATTTGACGCGATGATAGGCGAAGAGTTAAGTGACTCAGTAGTTTTAAATGGGATGTTACTGAAAAAACTTTCAAACTCATTAGCTACATCAGCGTCTGCAGTAACAATTCCCTGAGCAGTCTTTAACGAATGAGATTTTTCAATAGGTTTAGTTCGACCAGTCTCTGAATTGACAACTTTCCAAACAGTTTTAATAACATTTTCAGCAGAGTATATTTTATTTTTGGTGAAAATTGCTTTAGCTTGTATACAAACATATTTGAATATTTTTGAATAATTTTTAACACGTTCAACGAATGTTTCACTATGATTATAAGACTTTTCATCATAGAGCTCAAATAACTTTTTCCTACTTGTTCGAATACCTACAGTCGCCCAGTCACTGAATTTAAATTTAGGATTAATTGTTAATTTCTTTACCTTGAATTTGGCTTTAAATTCATCACGTATCGTTATAAAAAGCTTTGAATAAAAGTTATTTGGATTATTAGTATCATAGTCTAGAACCGGTAGTTTTTCTGATAGTGCAGTATGGAATTTGTCTACTTGGTTGGAGCTTATAATTCTTTTACTAATGACAATCTTTTCATCTTTAGGACGACATGGAAAGAGTACGGATTGCCCATTGTGGTCTGATTTACAACAATTTACGATTTCCTGGTCTGAATAGACACAATCACAGTAGATATTGTCTAAACAAGAAGCTGTGGTTGCAGTTATTCGAGTAGGTTCTTTAAATATGTTGTCTAGATTAAACGACTTAAACAAACTGATAAAACGACTTCTAAAAGCAACATTTTCTAATAAGTTTATATTGAAATCTCCACAGACAATATGAAATTTATTCTTTGATTTTAATAATATCTTTAAAACATCTTCCATGATGAGTTCAAACCTCTCATAGTTACTATTTTTAGGTGGTCTGTATACGCACACTATAATATGTTTCTCCAACTCAACGCATGAAAGTTCACACACACATTCAACCGAAAGTCCAACAATATCTTTCCGCTCTTTAGCTTTAATATTTTTATTAACAAGAATAAATGTCCCCCCGCGAATAGTGGACTCTCGATTGAAGGCACTGACTATTTCATAATTTTCGTAATTAATGAGCATTTCATAATCCTTTAACCAATGCTCCGAAATACAAAGAAGATCACATTTTCTTGCCTCCAGGAACAACTCAATCTCAAGCTCCTTGCCGGGAAAGCCCTGAATATTCTGATGAATAACACTAAGCGGCTTTCCCTTTGTCGTTTTGTTTAGTTTAAATGTTGGGATTTGTTATTCCTGGATGCAAGAGGGCTAAGTCCAATATCATCCGAAATACAATGTATTACCGGGTCAGAAATATTCATAGCTAACATATTAGCTAGATGTTTACGGTAAAAAAGAGATAAGTACATTGTACTGTTCGTCATGATAAAATTATTATCTAAATTAATGTCCACTGTGTATAACTTGTCACTATGACTACATGTCAATTTATACAACATGGTATTAAAATTATAAATTCGACTATTATATTCATCTTGTCCCTTAATATACGGTAATGTGCCTATAATACAGTTAAGGACATTTAGGGTGGCGCACGAGTTAATAAAATTAGTCAAGTTCTGCTTGTCGACCCCACTACTATGACTTAGTAATAACACAACTGTGGTGTTTTTTGAATAGGTATAGCTAAGCATTCGTTTAGTAACTTGTTCAAACGAGGCCTGGGGTAGACAAACATTTTCAACAACCTGATTAAGCTGGTTGTGCAGTAAATAACCTAAACCTTTTCCTATATTGTCACTAAAAATAACCGTCCTAGTAACATCATTAGTGTCCACGGGCTTGGGCAGCTGCTGAACCTGCTGGCTACGAGTACACGGCGTGGGCGTGCTTGTGTGCAACGCTGCTATGTTACTACCGCGCTGAACCATCGAGGCGCACTGGGCTCCTTGCCCGGCGACGCGCGGCGTAAGCAGAACCGCAGGAGGAGCGCGCGGGACGCGCGGTGTAGCGAGCGAGTCACGTCGCCCATGCGCGGCACTACCTGGGCCTAGCTCGTTTAGTGGCCTAGCTGGTTGGGGCCCTTGTTGTGCATGTAGACCCTGCTGGTACTGCGGCGTCTGCGCCGCTGGAGTAGTGGGCTGGAACCCGGGCCTCTGCAAGACGTGGGGCCCCACGGAATAAGATGTCCCTGTGAAGCAGGACCGCACTCAGGTTTTCGTTCTAGCGGAGTGTGGCACTCCTGGAGGCCTTTCTGTTGTCTTGATCTATTTTCGTCAGTTGCAGGCTGCTGTCTGTCACGCTTATTTTTCAACGAACGACGGTGCCTCTTTTCTTAGCCTTAGGGGTCCGTTGTCATTTGATGAAAAATTAGACAGGTCTCTTGTGTCAGTCAGCAATGAAACATGAGCCTCGTCCGTGTCATTTTGTAGTAAGGCCATGATTTCATTACATTTTTCTTTAATTAAATTATTATTATTCTTTCTTATAGGTGCAGAGGAAGGAGATTGAATTCTCAACTTGTTTTGTGCTTCTTTATACTGGTCAGATAAAGCTGAACAAGCTGCTTTGAGTGTGTTGATCTCCTGATGCAACACTACACGTTTAATTAGAATGTTCCGTTTATTTTTGATCTGTCTCCGTAGTAATCTATTTCTATTCAATGCTTCTATTAATTTTGCTTTATGTTTCTGTGGTCTGTTCGGTCTTGCATGGTGTTGCACATTTACTGATGTTGGTTCAGTCCATTGAGCGAACTGTTGATCACTGGTCACATTTGCAAAAGATAGCTCCTCGTGTAGGGCAAATGACAGTTCATGATGGAGTGATTGTGACTGGATTTTATCTGCTGAGCATTTTTTTTGTCGTTTGTCTCGTTAACTGTGTATGCTACACTAGGTACTAGTTTCGCACGCACACGGCCTTTTTTATTTGTACTTAACTGTACCTACTTTTCTTACTGTTGCACAAGTTTGGCCAAACCAGTTAGGCTACTCGCCCACGTCCGATAATCGGAGTCCGTTTTTTTGTAGGAGAAAAATGGAACGTATTGATTGCAATGGTGTAACGCCCACATCCTACAAATAGTAGGTCAGAAATAAAATCGGAGAATCTCGACCGATCCGATTGTCGGTGAAAAATGGAACACTCTGAAATGTATGCGTAAACGCACACTACTCACCGACAGTCGGCCGCATGAACTTGCTAGGGAAGGGCATATCTCGAGAGTCGCATTTCTCGTACACATCAATATGCAGCATCAACATATTTCAAATTATTATTTTCTAGTAAAGACTCTTTTGCAAATTCAGATTAGTTTCATAATAAAATCTTTTCAGTATCAAAACTGTAAACTTGACAAGAAGACATGAATTAAAAAGAAGAAAGGATAGGTAAGTTGAAGTGGTTAAAAACAGTTACCCGACTTCGGTAGTTTCAAAATTGTGTTTTGCAATGGAAATCCGCAAGTTGAATTACATACCAAAATACATATGTCACCGTAAAATTACAAACAACGCTAGATTATAATCTATCTCGCTAAATTATAATATGTCGGATCATGTAACCCATTCACACGTATAATTTTTTAGTAGATTACAATATAACGAACCAAAACCGTAAAACTGTGATACGATACGCTGCTCGCGTTCTGATTGGTCAAGTCAAGTCTCATGTTGCCAGCGACGCCATATTTGTTTAACAGCTGATTACCATCTCGTTCGTTCTCGAACGTAAACTAACAGTATTTTCTTCTGTTTTTATAACTCCGTGTTGAAAATTGCTCATAAGAACTTATGAAATAAGAAAATAATCTCATAAGCACTGTTTGCTTAGGTTCGATACTTGTTAGATACCTACCCATCGATATGGCGATCAGCTGTCAAAAAACATGGCGGCGCGATGTACATGACGTTCGACCAATCAGAACTCGAGTTGACAATTTTACCGTTTTACTGCATAATATTATAATCTTTTGAAAATTGATACGTTAAATGGTGATCCGTGTGTATGTATGTCTTACAAACAATATTTCGACAGATTGTAAATATGCAAATAATTTAGAATGTTTTCATAGTTAGGACATATTCATAGGAAATGAACCATGGACGTATAAAGGGCGGACAGAGTCGCGCTAATAAAACCTCTGTGTAGCCCCAAGTCAGCCAGTTGGCTGTACGTACAAGAACGCACGCACACATTCACACCACAACCAGCGATTCTAAACGCAAACGTCAGCCTACCCTACCGATTTTTGCAAAATAAACAAAAACAAAACATCATGTCGTGGGTTGTAAAAATTTCTAAAAACCGCAGTGATCAAAGGAACAAAAGTTCGGGAATCACGTTTAACAGATAAATTAATAAGTTGATCACTCATTTTCATGTTTTAAATTATTTAAATTAGCCTCCAAAAGTCAAAAAAAAAAAACGACTGAGCCAATATTCACGTTAGAAATTTCCCTAAAGTATGGGTAATTATTGGGTGGGTGGGTTTATTTGAGCGTAGAATGATGATGATGGGTAGTTTTATGAATTCATATTCATTTATATTAATCATTCCGTAATATTTTCCTAATTATTTTTATTAGATTTTCTCAAACCAAATAATGAAGTCTGGAAAAATTACTGGATTGAAATTATAAGGAACTGCAATGGCAAATTTAGTATCATTTGCAGTAGGTACACATTTTGATAACAAGAATATGTATACTACAAAGAAAAAATTTCGTTGTATTGTGTATGCAGTACCAAGAAAGGTACTTTTACCATTCCTTCTTTTCGATGTATATGTGCGTGGATATGTATGTATGTATGTGGACAAGTGAATTGTTCAATATTATCGTATTAATATCTGTGTTATATTGGTAAAAAAATCCTATTATGGCAACCCTAATTCACTCACACAAGTTTATCCGCCGCCATTACGGTTATTCAGTTTTGACTTAACTGGCATTCTGTCCGCCCTTTTATACGTCCATGAAATGAATGTCGAGTTTTCGCCATTCAGAAGCAAAAGTTATTATATTTTTTTGGCGTGGGTTTTCAATGTGCCGGATCCGCGGATCCGCCTTTTGAAGGTGGGGGGTCCCGCAAGCCTAAAAATAGCGTGAGATCCCGCGGGATTGCGGATCCCGCATTGCGGGATTGCAATCCCTAGACGTGCTACTAACAACAGTCAAAAAGACGGACGTGTGCTTTGAGTCGGTCACAAAATCGGACATAAGAATCGGAGGAAAAATCTGAGCGATTATCGGTCCTACAAAAAGTCTGACGTGGGCGAGCAGCCTTAGGCGAAATAGTTTGGCCATGAGGAAGAAGGGACAAATGAGGAAGAAGGGGTTTGTTGTGTTGAATTTGTGTGTGCTGTAATTAAATGCAATACCTAAACGTTTTTAAAAGCTTTTATTTAACTTGCAGTGTATGTAAGTAAGTAAGTAAAAATGTTTGTTCGGGGCAAATCTTGCAACTCAATTTAGAAGCAGATATCTTCAACCGATTAAGCTGAAATTTTGAATACACGTTTAGTTCGGATGACAATGCATGGACAGTCATGTGACGTCATTCTAAATCTATCATGGCGGAACATCCAAGATGGCCGACAAGTAATTTTTGATGCATTTTTATTTTTATAATATGGGTGTCAAATGAAAAGGCTTACTGAGTACAATTTGGAAAATGATATAACGGACTTCTAAAGATGGCCATCTAAGATTATTAACAATATGAGTGTCGGATGAAATGGTTTGCTGAGAATGACTGCAATTAGGTATATAAATTGACGTCACTCTAAATTAAATATAGTGGACTTCTTAAGATGGCAGACAAAAATTTTTATGCTTTTATACAATATGGATATCAAATGAAAGGGCTTGCAGAGAATAACTCGGAAATTAAAGTGACGTTTACGTCACTCAAAACAAAACCAGATATGGCGGACTAAAAGTTAGATTGCGTGTTGCGTGTTTAGTTTATGTTTTCTTACTAAATGGGTGACAAATGAAAGTAAATACTAATTTGTGGTAAGTAACGTCACTTTACACTGAATTTTCAGATTTAAATGGTTTCTGTGTTGGGGTTTTTAGTCTTCTGTTCATGGCACTGTCAATAAAGAATGTTGTCAATTTTATAACTTTAAGGTTCACGAATGCAAAAATTAGGTACCTAATATCACACAACGTACATACAACTGTGGCATAACAGAAAAACCCCTTTCAGAGATTACTAAAAAGCAAAAAATTAATTATCAGTAAAAAATATTTTTAAAACAAGATTTTATTTGGATGCGCTAAAAAGTATAAAATAATCCATTTCCTAAAACTTACACTTTTAACTTATAATGACATTAATGCTACGTCTTCACAATTTTATGATATAAAAGCTTGTCGCGAGATTTGAATAGTAATATAATAATGAACCATTGTACCACCGGAGTTTAGATGCAGCATCTGGCTGACAGCGCTTTTGATCTCTGCTGTCACCCATGACCTTCTGCAATATTCTGAATTGCCTTGTTGTATCGCCAAATCAGTCAAAACCTTTTGTTTGCAACAGTTGAATTGCCATCAAAGCCAGACTTAAGGGTTTTGCGGGAGGTTCGCATATAAAATTTTAATCCTTGAGTTCCATAGTCGCCCTCGCCACTTACGACACCCACGGGTGCCTATGGGTAAGATATGGTATAGTCAGGTGTAAGACGAAAAGCAAAGAAAGAGCAATAAGACATGAATATAGAATGCCAGTATTTATTCACACAAAAAAGATGTATCCAGTTTAGTTAAGGTTTGAAAACTAATTAAGCAAAAAAACAATTATTTAAGAAAAAAAGGAAATAATGATCGATATCAGCAGTTGCGGCAACCACCCCGGCGACGAGTGCCGATCTTGACAATGAAATGCCGACGAGAAAGAACACACGCTTTTTTGACTCCTGTCCATCCATATGGAGCATATGATGAGGAGCCAGCACCAGCACCAGCAGCAGCAGCAGCAGCGGATCCTTGTTGTCCTTGTAGTCCTTGTGATCCTGCAGAAGCACCAGCAGAAGAAACAGCGCCACTAGATCTTGGTCCTTGTTGTCCGTATGGTGCTTGTGATCCTGCAGAAGCAGCAGCAGAAGCAGCAGCGCCACTAGATCTTGATCCTTGTTGTCCGTATGGTGCTTGTGATCCTGCAGAAGCAGCAGCGCCACTAGATCCTGGTCTGTGTTGTCCGTATAATTCATCTGGTCCGTATAAATCTTCTAAGTCGTATTGTTCGTCTGAACCGTTTGGTCTTTGTGGTCCTGCTTGAGCAGTTGCTGAAGCACTTGTTGATGGTTCACTTATAACGATTACTGTGGGGCCTGATTGGTTAACTACAGCTGAAGCTGTCGGTGATGATCCTTGCTGTCTGTATCGTCGTCCTGGTCTACCACTTGAACCTGATCCTCGAGGTCCGTATAGTCCAGGTCCGTATGACCCTGCTACAGCAGAGGCAGCAACATCGCTTGGTCCTTGTCCTCGTGAACCTTCTGATCCTGCAGAAGCAGCAGCAGAAGCAGCAGCGCCACTAGATCTTGGTCCTTGTTGTCCGTATGGTGCTTGTGATCCTGCAGAAGCAGCAGCAGAAGCAGCAGCGCCACTAGATCTTGGTCCTTGTTCCCCGTATAGTTCATCTGGTCCGTATAGTCCTGGTCCATATAGTCCTGGTCCGTATGACCCTGCTACAGCAGCGGCAGCAGCTTCGCTTGGTCCTTGTCCTCGTGAACCTTCTGATCCTGCAGAAGCAGCAGCGCCACTAGATCTTGGTCCTTGCTGTCCGTATGGTGCTTTTGATCCTGCAGAAGCAGCAGCGGAAGCAGCAGCGCCACTAGATCTTGGTCCTTGTTCCTCGTATAGTTCATCTGGTCCGTATACTCCTGGTCCGTATACTCCTGGTCCGTATAGTCCTGGTCCGTATAATCCTGGTCCGTATGACCCTGCTACAGCAGCGGCAGCAGCTTCGCTTGGTCCTTGTCCTCGAGAACCTTCTGATCCTGCAGAAGCAGCAGCAGAAGCAGCAGCGCCACTAGATCTTGGTCCTTGTTGTCCGTATGGTGCTTGTGATCCTGCAGAAGCAGCAGCAGAAGCAACAGCGCCACTAGATCTTGGTCCTTGTTCCCCGTATAGTTCATCTGGTTCGTATAGTCCTGGTCCGTATAGTCCTGGTCTGTATGACCCTGCTACAGCAGCGGCATCAGCTTCGTTTGGTCCTTGTCCTCGTGAACCTTCTGATCCTGCAGAAGCAGCAGCAGAAGCAGCAGCACCACTAGATCTTGGTCCTTGTTCCCCGTATAGTTCATCTGGTCCGTATAAATCTTCTAAGTCGTATTGTTCATCTGAACCGTATGGTCTTTGTGGTCCTGCTTGAGCAGTTGCTGTTGCACTTGTTGATGGTTCACTTATCACGATCACTTTGGGGCCTGATTGGTTAACTACAGCTGAAGCTGTCGCTGATGATCCTTGCTGTCTGTATCGTCGTCCTGGTCTTCCACTTGATCCTGATCCTCGTGGTCCGTATAGTCCTGGTCCATATGACCCTGCTACAGCAGCGGCAGCAGCTCCGCTTGGTCCTTGTCCTCGTGAACCTTCTGATCCTGCAGAAGCAGCAGCAGAAGCAGCAGCGCCACTAGATCTTGGTCCTTGTTCCCCGTATAGTTCATCTGGTCCGTATAGTCCTGGTCCATATAATCCTGGTCCGTATGACCCTGCTACAGCAGAGGCAGCAGCATTGCTTGGTCCTTGTCCTCGTGAACCTTCTGATCCTGCAGAAGCAGCAGCAGAAGCAGCAGCGCCACTAGATCTTGGTCCTTGTTCACCGTATAGTTCATCTGGTCCGTATAGTCCTGGTCCATATAATCCTGGTCCGTATGACCCTGCTACAGCAGAGGCAGCAGCATCGCTTGGTCCTTGTCCTCGTGAACCTTCTGATCCTGCAGAAGCAGCAGCAGAAGCAGCAGCGCCACTAGATCTTGGTCCTTGTTGTCCGTATGGTGCTTGTGATCCTGCAGAAGCAGCAGCAGAAGCAGCAGCGCCACTAGATCTTGGTCCTTGTTGTCCGTATGGTGCTTGTGATCCTGCAGAAGCAGCAGCAGAAGCAGCAGCGCCAGATCTTGGTCCTTGTTGTCCGTATAGTTCATCTGGTCCGTATACTCCTGGTCCATATAAACCTGGTCCATATGACCCTGCTACAGCAGAGGCAGCAGCATCGCTTGGTCCCTGTCCTCGTGAACCTTCTGATCCTGCAGAAGCAGCAGCAGAAGCAGCAGCGCCACTAAATCTTGGTCCTTGTTGTCCGTATGGTGCTTGTGATCCTACAGAAGCAGCAGCAGAAGCAGCAGCGCCACTAGATCTTGGTCCTTGTTCCCCGTATAGTTCATCTGGTCCGTATAGTCCTGGTCCATATAATCCTGGTCCGTATGACCCTGCTACAGCAGAGGCAGCAGCATCGCTTGGTCCTTGTCCTCGTGAACCTTCTGATCCTGCAGAAGCAGCAGCAGAAGCAGCAGCGCCACTAGATCTTGGTCCTTGTTGTCCGTATGGTGCTTGTGATCCTGCAGAAGCAGCAGCAGAAGCAGCAGCGCCACTAGATCTTGGTCCTTGTTCCCCGTATAGTTCATCTGGTCCGTATAGTCCTGGTCCATATAGTCCTGGTCCGTATAATCCTGGTCCGTATGACCCTGCTACAGCAGAGGCAGCAGCATCGCTTGGTCCTTGTCCTCGTGAACCTTCTGATCCTGCAGAAGCAGCAGCAGAAGCAGCAGCGCCACTAGATCTTGGTCCTTGTTGTCCGTATGGTGCTTGTGATCCTGCAGAAGCAGCAGCAGAAGCAGCAGCGCCACTAGATCTTGGTCCTTGTTCCCCGTATAGTTCATCTGGTCCGTATAGTCTTGGTCCATATAATCCTGGTCCATATGACCCTGCTACAGCAGAGGCAGCAGCATCGCTTGGTCCTTGTCCTCGTGAACTTTCTGATCCTGCAGAAGCAGCAGCAGAAGCAGCAGCGCCACTAGATCTTGGTCCTTGTTCCCCATATAGTTCATCTGGTCCGTATAGTCCTGGTCCATATAATCCTGGTCCATATGACCCTGCTACAGCAGAGGCAGCAGCATCGCTTGGTCCTTGTCCTCGTGAACCTTCTGATCCTGCAGAAGCAGCAGCAGAAGCAGCAGCGCCAGATCTTGGTCCTTGTTCCCCGTATAGTTCATCTGGTCCGTATACTCCTGGTCCATATAATCCTGGTCCGTATGACCCTGCTACAGCAGAGGCAGCAGCATCGCTTGGTCCTTGTCTTCGTGAACCTTCTGATCCTGCAGAAGCAGCAGCAGAAGCAGCAGCGCCACTAGATCTTGGTCCTTGTTGTCCGTATGGTGCTTGTGATCCTGCAGAAGCAGCAGCAGAAGCAGCAGCGCCACTAGATCTTGGTCCTTGTTGTCCGTATGGTGCTTGTGATCCTGCAGAAGCAGCAGCAGAAGCAGCAGCGCCACTAGATCTTGGTCCTTGTTCCCCGTATAGTTCATCTGGTCCGTATACTCCTGGTCCATATAATCCTGGTCCGTATGACCCTGCTTTAGCAGCGGCAGCAGCCTCGCTTGGTCCTTGTCCTCGTGAACCTTCTGATCCTGCAGAAGCAGCAGCAGAAGCAGCAGCGCCACTAGATCTTGGTCCTTGTTCCCCGTATAGTTCATCTGGTCCGTATAGTCCTGGTCCATATAATCCTGGTCCGTATGACCCTGCTACAGCAGAGGCAGCAGCATCGCTTGGTCCTTGTCCTCGTGAACCTTCTGATCCTGCAGAAGCAGCAGCAGAAGCAGCAGCGCCACTAGATCTTGGTCCTTGTTGTCCGTATGGTGCTTGTGATCCTGCAGAAGCAGCAGCAGAAGCAGCAGCGCCACTAGATCTTGGTCCTTGTTTCCCGTATAGTTCATCTGGTCCGTATAGTCCTGGTCCGTATAGTCCTGGTCCGTATAGTCCTGGTCCGTATGACCCTGCTTTAGCAGCGGCAGCAGACTCGCTTGGTCCTTGTCCTCGTGAACCTTCTGATCCTGCAGAAGCAGCAGCAGAAGCAGCAGCGCCACTAGATCTTGGTCCTTGTTCCCCATATAGTTCATCTGGTCCGTATAGTCCTGGTCCATATAATCCTGGTCCATATGACCCTGCTACAGCAGATGCAGCAGCATCGCTTGGTCCTTGTCCTCGTGAACCTTCTGATCCTGCAGAAGCAGCAGCAGAAGCAGCAGCGCCAGATCTTGGTCCTTGTTCCCCGTATAGTTCATCTGGTCCGTATACTCCTGGTCCATATAATCCTGGTCCGTATGACCCTGCTACAGCAGGGGCAGCAGCATCGCTTGGTCCTTGTCCTCGTGAACCTTCTGATCCTGCAGAAGCAGCAGCAGAAGCAGCAGCGCCACTAGATCTTGGTCCTTGTTCCCCGTATAGTTCATCTGGTCCGTATAGTCCTGGTCCATATAATCCTGGTCCGTATGACCCTGCTACAGCAGAGGCAGCAGCATCGCTTGGTCCTTGTCCTCGTGAACCTTCTGATCCTGCAGAAGCAGCAGCAGAAGCAGCAGCGCCACTAGATCTTGGTCCTTGTTGTCCGTATTGTGCTTGTGATCCTGCAGAAGCAGCAGCAGAAGCAGCAGCGCCCGTAGATCTTGGTCCTTGTTGTCCGTATGGTGCTTGTGATCCTGCAGAAGCAGCAGCAGAAGCAGCAGCGCCACTAGATCTTGGTCCTTGTTTCCCGTATAGTTCATCTGGTCCGTATAGTCCTGGTCCATATAATCCTGGTCCATATGACCCTGCTACAGCAGATGCAGCAGCATCGCTTGGTCCTTGTCCTCGTGAACCTTCTGATCCTGCAGAAGCAGCAGCAGAAGCAGCAGCGCCACTAGATCTTGGTCCTTGTTGTCCGTATGGTGCTTGTGATCCTGCAGAAGCAGCAGCGCCACTAGATCTTGGTCCTTGTTTCCCGTATAGTTCATCTGGTCCGTATAGTCCTGGTCCATATAATCCTGGTCCATATGACCCTGCTACAGCAGATGCAGCAGCATCGCTTGGTCCTTGTCCTCGTGAACCTTCTGATCCTGCAGAAGCAGCAGCAGAAGCAGCAGCGCCACTAGATCTTGGTCCTTGTTCCCCATATAGTTCATCTGGTCCGTATACTCCTGGTCCATATAATCCTGGTCCATATGACCCTGCTACAGCAGATGCAGCAGCATCGCTTGGTCCTTGTCCTCGTGAACCTTCTGATCCTGCAGAAGCAGCAGCAGAAGCAGCAGCGCCACTAGATCTTGGTCCTTGTTGTCCGTATGGTGCTTGTGATCCTGCAGAAGCAGCAGCAGAAGCAGCAGCGCCACTAGATCTTGGTCCTTGTTCCCCGTATAGTTCATATGGTCCGTATAGTCCTGGTCCATATAATCCTGGTCCGTATGACCCTGCTACAGCAGAGGCAGCAGCATCGCTTGGTCCTTGTCCTCGTGAACCTTCTGATCCTGCAGAAGCAGCAGCAGAAGCAGCAGCGCCACTAGATCTTGGTCCTTGTTGTCCGTATGGTGCTTGTGATCCTGCAGAAGCAGCAGCGCCACTAGATCTTGGTCCTTGTTGTCCGTATGGTGCTTGTGATCCTGCAGAAGCAGCAGCAGAAGCAGCAGCGCCACTAGATCTTGGTCCTTGTTCCCCGTATAGTTCATCTGGTCCGTATAGTCCTGGTCCATATAATCCTGGTCCATATGACCCTGCTACAGCAGAGGCAGCAGCATCGCTTGGTCCTTGTCCTCGTGAACCTTCTGATCCTGCAGAAGCAGCAGCAGAAGCAGCAGCGCCACTAGATCTTAGTCCTTGTTGTCCGTATGGTGCTTGTGATCCTGCAGAAGCAGCAGCAGAAGCAGCAGCGCCAGATCTTGGTCCTTGTTCCCCGTATAGTTCATCTGGTCCGTATACTCCTGGTCCATATAATCCTGGTCCGTATGACCCTGCTACAGCAGAGGCAGCAGCATCGCTTGGTCCTTGTCCTCGTGAACCTTCTGATCCTGCAGAAGCAGCAGCAGAAGCAGCAGCGCCACTAGATCTTGGTCCTTGTTGTCCGTATGGTGCTTGTGATCCTGCAGAAGCAGCAGCAGAAGCAGCAGCGCCACTAGATCTTGGTCCTTGTTCCCCGTATAGTTCATCTGGTCCGTATAGTCCTGGTCCATATAGTCCTGGTCCGTATAGTCCTGGTCCGTATGACCCTGCTTTAGCAGCGGCAGCAGACTCGCTTGGTCCTTGTCCTCGTGAACCTTCTGATCCTGCAGAAGCAGCAGCAGAAGCAGCAGCGCCACTAGATCTTGGTCCTTGTTCCCCATATAGTTCATCTGGTCCGTATAGTCCTGGTCCATATAATCCTGGTCCATATGACCCTGCTACAGCAGATGCAGCAGCATCGCTTGGTCCTTGTCCTCGTGAACCTTCTGATCCTGCAGAAGCAGCAGCAGAAGCAGCAGCGCCACTAGATCTTGGTCCTTGTTCCCCATATAGTTCATCTGGTCCGTATAGTCCTGGTCCATATAATCCTGGTCCATATGACCCTGCTACAGCAGAGGCAGCAGCATCGCTTGGTCCTTGTCCTCGTGAACCTTCTGATCCTGCAGAAGCAGCAGCAGAAGCAGCAGCGCCACTAGATCTTGGTCCTTGTTGTCCGTATGGTGCTTGTGATCCTGCAGAAGCAGCAGCAGAAGCAGCAGCGCCACTAGATCTTGGTCCTTGTTCCCCGTATAGTTCATCTGGTCCGTATAGTCCTGGTCCATATAATCCTGGTCCGTATGACCCTGCTACAGCAGAGGCAGCAGCATCGCTTGGTCCTTGTCCTCGTGAACCTTCTGATCCTGCAGAAGCAGCAGCAGAAGCAGCAGCGCCACTAGATCTTGGTCCTTGTTGTCCGTATGGTGCTTGTGATCCTGCAGAAGCAGCAGCAGAAGCAGCAGCGCCACTAGATCTTGGTCCTTGTTCCCCGTATAGTTCATCTGGTCCGTATAGTCCTGGTCCATATAGTCCTGGTCCGTATAGTCCTGGTCCGTATGACCCTGCTTTAGCAGCGGCAGCAGACTCGCTTGGTCCTTGTCCTCGTGAACCTTCTGATCCTGCAGAAGCAGCAGCAGAAGCAGCAGCGCCACTAGATCTTGGTCCTTGTTGTCCGTATGGTGCTTGTGATCCTGCAGAAGCAGCAGCAGAAGCAGCAGCGCCACTAGATCTTGGTCCTTGTTCCCGTATAGTTCATCTGGTCCGTATAGTCCTGGTCCATATAGTCCTGGTCCGTATAGTCCTGGTCCGTATGACCCTGCTTTAGCAGCGGCAGCAGACTCGCTTGGTCCTTGTCCTCGTGAACCTTCTGATCCTGCAGAAGCAGCAGCAGAAGCAGCAGCGCCACTAGATCTTGGTCCTTGTTCCCCGTATAGTTCATCTGGTCCGTATAGTCCTGGTCCGTATAGTCCTGGTCCGTATGACCCTGCTTTAGCAGCGGCAGCAGACTCGCTTGGTCCTTGTCCTCGTGAACCTTCTGATCCTGCAGAAGCAGCAGCAGAAGCAGCAGCGCCACTAGATCTTGGTCCTTGTTGTCCGTATGGTGCTTGTGATCCTGCAGAAGCAGCAGCGCCACTAGATCTTGGTCCTTGTTGTCCGTATGGTGCTTGTGATCCTGCAGAAGCAGCAGCAGAAGCAGCAGCGCCACTAGATCTTGGTCCTTGTTGTCCGTATGGTGCTTGTGATCCTGCAGAAGCAGCAGCGCCACTAGATCTTGGTCCTTGTTGTCCGTATGGTGCTTGTGATCCTGCAGAAGCAGCAACAGAAGCAGCAGCGCCACTAGATCTTGGTCCTTGTTCCCCATATAGTTCATCTGGTCCGTATAGTCCTGGTCTATATAATCCTGGTCCATATGACCCTGCTACAGCAGAGGCAGCAGCATCGCTTGGTCCTTGTCCTCGTGAACCTTCTGATCCTGCAGAAGCAGCAGCGCCACTAGATCTTGGTCCTTGTTGTCCGTATGGTGCTTGTGATCCTGCAGAAGCAGCAGCAGAAGCAGCAGCGCCACTAGATCTTGGTCCTTGTTCTCCGTATAGTTCATCTGGTCCGTATACTCCTGGTCCATATAATCCTGGTCCGTATGACCCTGCTACAGCAGAGGCAGCAGCATCGCTTGGTCCTTGTCCTCGTGAACCTTCTGATCCTGCAGAAGCAGCAGCAGAAGCAGCAGCGCCACTAGATCTTGGTCCTTGTTGTCCGTATGGTGCTTGTGATCCTGCAGAAGCAGCAGCAGAAGCAGCAGCGCCACTAGATCTTGGTCCTTGTTCCCCGTATAGTTCATCTGGTCCGTATAGTCCTGGTCCATATAATCCTGGTCCGTATGACCCTGCTACAGAAGAGGCAGCAGCATCGCTTGGTCCTTGTCCTCGTGAACCTTCTGATCCTGCAGAAGCAGCAGCAGAAGCAGCAGCACCACTAGATCTTGGTCCTTGTTCCCCGTATAGTTCATCTGGTCCGTATAAATCTTCTAAGTCGTATTGTTCATCTGAACCGTATGGTCTTTGTGGTCCTGCTTGAGCAGTTGCTGTTGCACTTGTTGATGGTTCACTTATAACGATCACTTTGGGGCCTGATTGGTTAACTACAGCTGAAGCTGTCGCTGATGATCCTTGCTGTCTGTATCGTCGTCCTGGTCTTCCACTTGATCCTGATCCTCGTGGTCCGTATAGTCCTGGTCCATATGACCCTGCTACAGCAGAGGCAGCAGCATCGCTTGGTCCTTGTCCTCGTGAACCTTCTGATCCTGCAGAAGCAGCAGCAGAAGCAGCAGCGCCACTAGATCTTGGTCCTTGTTCCCCATATAGTTCATCTGGTCCGTATAGTCCTGGTCCATATAGTCCTGGTCCGTATGACCCTGCTACAGCAGAGGCAGCAGCATCGCTTGGTCCTTGTCCTCGTGAACCTTCTGATCCTGCAGAAGCAGCAGCAGAAGCAGCAGCGCCACTAGATCTTGGTCCTTGTTGTCCGTATGGTGCTTGTGATCCTGCAGAAGCAGCAGCAGAAGCAGCAGCGCCACTAGATCTTGGTCCTTGTTCCCCGTATAGTTCATCTGGTCCGTATAGTCCTGGTCCATATAATCCTGGTCCGTATGACCCTGCTACAGCAGAGGCAGCAGCATCGCTTGGTCCTTGTCCTCGTGAACCTTCTGATCCTGCAGAAGCAGCAGCAGAAGCAGCAGCGCCACTAGATCTTGGTCCTTGTTGTCCGTATGGTGCTTGTGATCCTGCAGAAGCAGCAGCAGAAGCAGCAGCGCCACTAGATCTTGGTCCTTGTTCCCCGTATAGTTCATCTGGTCCGTATAGTCCTGTTCCGTATCGTCCTGGTCCGTATGACCCTGCTTTAGCAGCGGCAGCAGCTCCGCTTGGTCCTTGTCCTCGTGAACCTTCTGATCCTGCAGAAGCAGCAGCAGAAGCAGCAGCGCCACTAGATCTTGGTCCTTGTTCCCTGTATAGTTCATCTGGTCCGTATAGTCCTGGTCCATATAATCCTGGTCCATATGACCCTGCTACAGCAGAGGCAGCAGCATCGCTTGGTCCTTGTCCTCGTGAACCTTCTGATCCTGCAGAAGCAGCAGCAGAAGCAGCAGCGCCACTAGATCTTGGTCCTTGTTGTCCGTATGGTGCTTGTGATCCTGCAGAAGCAGCAGCAGAAGCAGCAGCGCCACTAGATCTTGGTCCTTGTTGTCCGTATGGTGCTTCTGATCCTGCAGAAGCAGCAGCAGAAGCAGCAGCGCCACTAGATCTTGGTCCTTGTTGTCCGTATGGTGCTTGTGATCCTGCAGAAGCAGCAGCAGAAGCAGCAGCGCCACTAGATCTTGGTCCTTGTTCCCCGTATAGTTCATCTGGTTCGTATAGTCCTGGTCCATATAATCCTGGTCCGTATGACCCTGCTACAGCAGAGGCAGCAGCATCGCTTGGTCCTTGTCCTCGTGAACCTTCTGATCCTGCAGAAGCAGCAGCAGAAGCAGCAGCGCCACTAGATCTTGGTCCTTGTTCCCCGTATAGTTCATCTGGTCCGTATACTCCTGGTCCATAGAATCCTGGTCCGTATGACCCTGCTACAGAAGAGGCAGCAGCATCGCTTGGTCCTTGTCCTCGTGAACCTTCTGATCCTGCAGAAGCAGCAGCAGAAGCAGCAGCGCCACTAGATCTTGGTCCTTGTTCCCCATATAGTTCATCTGGTCCGTATAGTCCTGGTCCATATAGTCCTGGTCCGTATGACCCTGCTACAGCAGAGGCAGCAGCATCGCTTGGTCCTTGTCCTCGTGAACCTTCTGATCCTGCAGAAGCAGCAGCAGAAGCAGCAGCGCCACTAGATCTTGATCCTAGTTCCCCGTATAGTTCATCTGGTCCGTATAGTCCTGGTCCATATAATCCTGGTCCGTATGACCCTGCTACAGCAGAGGCAGCAGCATCGCTTGGTCCTTGTCCTCGTGAACCTTCTGATCCTGCAGAAGCAGCAGCAGAAGCAGCAGCGCCACTAGATCTTGGTCCTTGTTGTCCGTATGGTGCTTCTGATCCTGCAGAAGCAGCAGCAGAAGCAGCAGCGCCACTAGATCTTGGTCCTTGTTGTCCGTATGGTGCTTGTGATCCTGCAGAAGCAGCAGCAGAAGCAGCAGCGCCACTAGATCTTGGTCCTTGTTGTCCGTATGGTGCTTGTGATCCTGCAGAAGCAGCAGCAGAAGCAGCAGCGCCACTAGATCTTGGTCCTTGTTCCCCGTATAGTTCATCTGGTCCGTATAGTCCTGGTCCGTATGACCCTGCTACAGCAGAGGCAGCAGCATCGCTTGGTCCTTGTCCTCGTGAACCTTCTGATCCTGCAGAAGCAGCAGCAGAAGCAGCAGCGCCACTAGATCTTGGTCCTTGTTCCCCGTATAGTTCATCTGGTCCGTATACTCCTGGTCCATAGAATCCTGGTCCGTATGACCCTGCTACAGAAGAGGCAGCAGCATCGCTTGGTCCTTGTCCTCGTGAACCTTCTGATCCTGCAGAAGCAGCAGCAGAAGCAGCAGCGCCACTAGATCTTGGTCCTTGTTCCCCGTATAGTTCATCTGGTCCGTATAGTCCTGTTCCGTATCGTCCTGGTCCGTATGACCCTGCTTTAGCAGCGGCAGCAGCTTCGCTTGGTCCTTGTCCTCGTGAACCTTCTGATCCTGCAGAAGCAGCAGCAGAAGCAGCAGCGCCACTAGATCTTGATCCTAGTTCCCGTATAGTTCATCTGGTCCGTATAGTCCTGGTCCATATAATCCTGGTCCGTATGACCCTGCTACAGCAGAGGCAGCAGCATCGCTTGGTCCTTGTCCTCGTGAACCTTCTGATCCTGCAGAAGCAGCAGCAGAAGCAGCAGCGCCACTAGATCTTGGTCCTTGTTCGACCGATAGTTCATCTGGTCCGTATAGTCCTGTTCCGTATCGTCCTGGTCCGTATGACCCTGCTTTAGCAGCGGCAGCAGCTTCGCTTGGTCCTTGTCCTCGTGAACCTTCTGATCCTGCAGAAGCAGCAGCAGAAGCAGCAGCGCCACTAGATCTTGATCCTAGTTCCCCGTATAGTTCATCTGGTCCGTATAGTCCTGGTCCATATAATCCTGGTCCGTATGACCCTGCTACAGCAGAGGCAGCAGCATCGCTTGGTCCTTGTCCTCGTGAACCTTCTGATCCTGCAGAAGCAGCAGCAGAAGCAGCAGCAGAAGCAGCAGCGCCACTAGATCTTGGTCCTTGTTGTCCGTATGGTGCTTGTGATCCTGCAGAAGCAGCAGCGCCACTAGATCTTGGTCCTTGTTGTCCGTATGGTGCTTGTGATCCTGCAGAAGCAGCAGCAGAAGCAGCAGCGCCACTAGATCTTGGTCCTTGTTGTCCGTATGGTGCTTGTGATCCTGCAGAAGCAGCAGCAGAAGCAGCAGCGCCACTAGATCTTGGTCCTTGTTCCCCGTATAGTTCATCTGGTCCGTATAGTCCTGGTCCATATAGTCCTGGTCCGTATGACCCTGCTACAGCAGAGGCAGCAGCATCGCTTGGTCCTTGTCCTCGTGAACCTTCTGATCCTGCAGAAGCAGCAGCAGAAGCAGCAGCGCCACTAGATCTTGGTCCTTGTTGTCCGTATGGTGCTTGTGATCCTGCAGAAGCAGCAGCGCCACTAGATCTTGGTCCTTGTTGTCCGTATGGTGCTTGTGATCCTGCAGAAGCAGCAGCAGAAGCAGCAGCGCCACTAGATCTTGGTCCTTGTTGTCCGTATGGTGCTTGTGATCCTGCAGAAGCAGCAGCAGAAGCAGCAGCGCCACTAGATCTTGGTCCTTGTTGTCCGTATGGTGCTTGTGATCCTGCAGAAGCAGCAGCAGAAGCAGCAGCGCCACTAGATCTTGGTCCTTGTTGTCCGTATAGTTCATCTGGTCCGTATAGTCCTGGTCCGTATAGTCCTGGTCCGTAAAGTCCTGGTCCGTATGACCCTGCTACAGCAGCGGCAGCAGCTTCGCTTGGTCCTTGTCCTCGTGAACCTTCTGATCCTGCAGAAGCAGCAGCAGAAGCAGCAGCGCCACTAGATCTTGATCCTTGTTGTCCGTATGGTGCTTGTGATCCTGCAGAAGCAGCAGCAGAAGCAGCAGCGCCACTAGATCTAGGTCCTTGTTCCCCGTATAGATCATCTGGTCCGTATAGTCCTGGTCCATAAAATCCTTTTTCGTTTGACCCTGCTTCAGCAGCGGCAGCAGCTTCGCTTGGTCCTTGTCCTCGTGAACTTTCTGATCCTGCAGAAGCAGCAGCAGAAGCAGCAGCGCCACTAGATCTTGATCCTTGTTGTCCGTATGGTGCTTGTGACCCTGCAGAAGCAGCAGCGCCAGTAGATCTTGGTGCTTGTTCCCTGTATAGTTCATCTGGTTGGTATAATCCTTGTCCGTACGAGTCTGCTCTAGCAGCGGCAGTTGCAGAAGCAGATGCGGAATTCGATGGATTTCCTAACAGCAAGTCAGACAGAGATCCAATTTGTCTACTTCCTCCTCTAGTAGTGTATTGGGTGCCGTTCGGCAATGTTTTTATGATAGTGTCCTCTTCCCACATCATTTCATTTCCCATTGCGTCGTCTTTGATAACAACGGTTCTAATTAATTCTTCCCCGAATGCGAGCTTCTCGTGGGGCAACGGACTTTTCCTCTTGTATGATGTACGCTTGATATCGTATTCCTTGCCATTGCTGACTTCGGAACTTTCCGATGTACTTGTTGTTATATAGTTTTTAGTTCCTCCAAGGAGATCGATGAGAGTTTTGTCTTCGGTAAGTAGATCGATGGGAGCTTGTATTCTTTTGACTTTTTTGATTTTTGCAGCATTGAACTAGAAAAGTTAAAATATTTCATTTAAGTAAATTTTGAGCCCTTTTTCTAGCACTGATTTTCCACTCGTGATGCGATACGAGATCAGTCATACACCATAAGTGAAGTATTAGTTTAAATATAAGTTGTTGGGTACAGTTTACTACAAATAAAATATTGCTTGAAAATATAGCTCACAATTTCAAGTTGTCATATAAATAATAATATGTCTTCTACATCTACATCTACATCTACACTAATAATAATATAATAAAGAGAAAAGATTTGTTTTTTGTATGTATATGTGTATGTATGTATGTAATCGATAAACTTCGAAACTACTGAAACGATTTTAAAAATTCTTTGACTACCTATATATTTTTTAGAAAGCTACAACATTTCTGAGTAACATAGGCTAATTTTTACTACGGGAAAATAACTTATTATCTACACTTATAATAATATAATAAAGAGGAAAGATTTGTTTTTGTATGTAATCGATAAACTTCGAAACTACTGAAACGATTTTAAAAATTCTTTGACTATATATTTTTTTAGAAAGCTACAACATTTCTAAGTAACATAGGCTAATTTCTACTGCGGGAAAATATCTTATTTCCAGGGGAAAAAAGTAAAAAGCGGGAAAACCGGGAATTTTAGCCCATATTATCCGAACCGCTACTGTTGGAACGTAGTACTCGTAATTGACTTTTCACTACGGTCAAAGATCCGATTTCCACGAGAAAACGGCTATGAAGCAGCGGGTGAAACCGCTTAACACCCTGTATAGGTTTACCAACCAGAACAACCTACAAATCTTAGTACGAAACCCTCGGTGAGCGAGTCCAACTCGCACTTGGCCGTTTTTTTTTAGAATATATTCTTTGGGAGTAACATTACAGCTGGAACAAATTAGGGCTCAAAAACTCCCCTTTTAAAGCAAATGCCCATCTCAAGACAGAAACATTTAAGAAAAACTGTTTCAAAAAAACATCCCCTTTGTTTATTCAACGTTAGCCCCAAACTCCACAGAGAGGACAAGGAAAGGACATAGGACGTAGGGCATGACGCTTGACGTTTGACATCGCGACGTTTCCATACAAAATGTACGAAAAAGTATTGACAAAGACACACACAAGCGTCGCCAAAGCGTCGCATCTATGACAGCTAGCGTCAAAAACTAAGAAGAATATTTGACGATCACTTGTCTGTCAACTGTCATTCTTACGTCCTATACCCTCGTCTTTTTGGTGGAGTTTGCGCCTTAGGTACCCCACTCAATATAGCAGTTCCAACTGAAAACCACTTATTTGCCACTCTTTTTAGGTAAACTATTTAAATTTCAAACATTTGTAAGAAAATATGAATTAGGTAATTGTACTTACCTGCATAGCGCAGAGCAGGATCAAACAAGTTAATACTCTCATTTTGAGAGTACGAAACCGCACTGATGTCGAATGAAAGTTCCCTCGGTCTTTTTATACTCATGATCCTGCAATGAACTGACGTATCATCTATGGTTTAATTTTACAAATATTTACTGAAATATTGTCCTTTGTGCAGAGCAATGTCAATGTTACCTTTCTTTTGAAGAAAATGTCTATTAATTGTAAATTGATTAAGTTATTGTCTGCACATTTACAGATGTCATGGGAATGTACAAATAACTTTTATTTTTTTACCGTAATATTCTAGAAACTTTTTTTTTAAGTTTTAGTTTTACATTGTGGATTTTCGAAGTTGGGCCTCTAGATTTTTGCTGCAGGTCCTAGATAAAATAAAATGTGATTGCGTAAGGTTACGAAACTTTAGCTACTTTTGCTCTACGACGCGACGCACCGTTTCTGAGATAAATACACTTTTAGATTGCATTCGTTTTTAAAAATGGAAATAATAATTTTTCATAAGTGATTATTATGTCGCATATGTTTAGACCTTTCTTTCTATTCTTTAGCCTTCTTTCATCTATGTTGGGTTGCTTCCTTACATATTCCTACTTCTGTGCAATGATATTATAATATGTAGGTTCTAGGTTGTAGATACGCCACCTGAGCAAAAAGTTGTTCCTTCAAATTGGTCCCCGTGAGACCAATGTGACAGTCTTGTGTCAGTCAGGCTTTGGTCAGGCTATGAGCTGTCCAAGCGAAAATATTCCAAAAAAATACAAAATGCCTGCTTGTGTGTTTGCAAAATATCCGATCATCCCCGAAATGCTCTTAAAGCTAATGGTATATCGTATCACAGGTAAGTTTTTAAGAACTACTATTGTTTTACATTTAAAAAACAGTTATTCTAGTTCGCGAAAGATGAAAGGGATAAAAAATGTATGCATCATTATATGCGACAAAGACAGTGCACGGTTTTGGTCAAAGATGATGTTAGCTCATAGACTAACAGATAGTACAGAAGGCAGGTAGGTTAAATAGAAAAATTGTTTTAATTTCATTGATGTATTTTTTATGGACGTTGCATATTTTATAACTAGCTGGTGCCCGCGAACTTCGTCTCGCCAAGGGATGTAATGCCTAGAGGTACCTAGGTACTATGTGCCAACAGAAGCGACACATCATGCATCATGGACGTATAAAAGGGCGGACAGAATGCCAGTTATGTCAAAACTGAATAACCGTAATGGCGGCGGATAAACTTGTGTGAGTGAATTAGGGTTGCCATGTTAGGAGTCTTTCTACCAATAAAACACTGTTATTAATACGATTATATTGAATTGTTCTATTTACGACTTACATCCCATATGTTGAGTAAGTTTTTATAATACGTTCTTTTGCTTTGAGAAATTCTTGTCTAGTTTTCTAATTTTAAGATGTGGTGAAACCGAATTTTTTGAACCCACCCACCCAATAATTACCTATACTTTAGGGAAATTTATAACGTGAATAATGGCAACACCAGCCCTCAGTTGGAAGCTAATTTAAATAATTTAAAACATGAAAATGAGTAATCAAATTAATAATTTACCTGTGAAACGTGATTCCCGAACTTTTATTCCTTTGATCTCTGCTGTTTTTTCAAATTTTTATAACGCACGACATGATGTTTTGTTTTTGTTTATTTTGCAAAAATCGGTGGGGTAGGCTGACGTTTGCGTTCGGAATGGCTGGGTGTGGTGTGAATGTGTGCGTGCGTTCTTGTACGTACAGCCAACTGGCTGACTTGGGGCTACACAGAGGTTTTATTAGCGCGACTCTGTCCGCCCTTTTATACGTCCATGTCATGCATGAACAATTAAACTTAGGTTGGGCCCACACGTAACGTCCGGTGCAATTTTTTTTAGCGCACTGCTAACGTCTTACTTCGGTTTTAAGATTGGGGAATTTAAAAAATTGTATGCATTTGCTAAATGCAGGGCAAAAACTTGCGTTAAAACAACGCAGCGCAGAAACTTTGCGTCGCATAACTTTACCCTCGGTTTTTGGTATGAAAAATTTGCATCTGACAGACGCATGCGTTTGCGCTTCGCTAAAATAGCGCACTAACGGACCTGACGTGTGGGCCCCACTATCGATACACACAACCGGTAACCGGAATGACTGCTTTGCATCTCCTCACTGTAGGTGGGGTAGGGTCAGCTCTCCTAATTTATCTGCGCCATCACATTCTGTCCGTGTCCGTGTCTGGCCGTGTGACGCCGGATTAGAATTGCATCGCCCCAATTTTACCCGTGGGTGTCGTAACAGGTGACTTATTTAACTTACTGAGTTACTTAATCATCCAAGGAATGAGCAGTAGCGTTTCCTGTGAATGCAATATCTTGCACTGCGCTTACCTACCAATCCGCCCCCCAAGCGTGGTAAGGATGGCAATACTCCCGAGATGGGAAGGCCCACGTCCAGCAGTGACATGTTGTGGCTGTTATGGATGGATAGTTTGTCGATATCGACTGCTTATTTTATTACCCTATGACAGCCGATGTGCCGCAGTGGTAGTGTGACTTTTTTGAAGTGTGAAAGTTCCGTGTTCTATTCCCGGTAGGTCACTCACAAAATTGATATTTATTAGTGGGTGAATTTGTTTCCAATCTGGTTAGTACATTGCAAGCTGAACCACCTGATTTTCCGAAAAGTAAGATGGTTCCCTTCCATGATACGGAGGGAACGTTAAGCTATCGTCAGTTCCGGTTGCCGTACTATGATCAGTTGAAAATCTCTTGGCTCCAAGGTTCATCGGGTCAAAAGTCAAAGTAAAAAAATAAAACATCGCTGTCTGTCCGTCCATCTGCCTGTCACAATGAGGCAGTATCTCATAAACCGCGATAGTTAGAGAGATGAAGCTTCCACAAATGCAGAAATATACAACAGAAATAAAACGACAATTTTATTTTATTTTACGCAAAATTCATAATTACTCATCTTGAGGTACCCAGACCTTTGCATGCAAATGAGAGATTTTCCTCAGTAGAAAGTAGTTTATACTTTGACCTAATAATAAGAACTATACACCACAAAAATTATATTGACTTGCACCTGGTTGAAGATTAATGTTTTAAAAGAATTCTACGTTTTATCGTATTTCCCGTGAAAATTAACGATTTTTCCGATTTGAAAAAGTCCTAGATGTTGAGCAGGATTTACACGACAAAAAGTTTTATTCAAGTCCACCGGGTTGAAGAGTACATTTTACGTTTAATCGTATTTCCCGTAGGAAACAGCAATTTTCCTGCAGTAAAACGTGGCTTAAATGTTGACCAGGTTTAGTAGCTACACAATAAAAAAGGTTCAATCAAATCCGTTCAGCAGTTTCAGAGATTAGCGGTTAACTTATCTTAAAAATTTATAGATTTTACGTTTTATCCTTTTTCCCGTAGTAAAGAGCGATTTTCCCGCAGTAAAAAGTGGCTAAGATTTTGACCAGGCTTAGTAGCTACACAATACAAAAAGTTTCATTCAAATCCGTCCAGTAGTTTCGGAGATTAGCGGTAACAAACAGACAAACAGACAAACGGACAAACAGACAAAAATTTAGATAATTACTGAAATGTGTTCTAATGCTATTATTACATCACCCCCAATTAGTTTTTCGAAATTTTATTCAATGTACAGACACACGGGTTTTACTGTTTTATTATATGTAATGTATAGATAAAGTATAAATAAATAAGTTATAAATAAATAAAAATCTAATATTTTATTTTATTATTATAATCTATAATATAATAAACTAAGCTTGTTTGAAGCAGTGTTAATTTTTGAAAATATAAGGCACAATTTAAGCTTGTTTGAGGGAATGTAAATTGTTCTAAATATAAAGCAGTTAAGAAATAAACTAAGCTTTTTCGAGGGAGTATAAATTGTTGTTAATGTAATTAGAAAATAATTATTAATTTTAAAAACCAATTCTTTCTATTATTCTTTTGAAATACCTAATGATGATGCCAGTATCATTTTATTACATAAAGACAAATTACATAAATTCAAACTAATTAGTCCACGCACGGAGGAATGTGCTAGTCACGTCACCTAGCGATTGGCGAGGGGAGGTGCGCTCTCCTACATCTACAATCTAAATCTAAGCTACAATATCTGCTAATCTATTAGGAAAAAACTTATAAGTGCCTCTCTATACATTACGATCAAAATTACTATGGCCAATGAAACGAGACTAATAATGTAAACAATTTTACTATGACTCGGTGACAGCTATTACGATCTGTCATATGGTATAATGTCAGTTGTCTCTTTCTGGTTTGTTTACATTTTTTATCTCGTCGGGTTGGCCTTACTTTACGCGACGGGATTCGCGATTGGATATAAGCGTAGTGTGTCTATACACTAATAATAGGAAATAAAGAAAATTAGGTACGAATAACATCAATTACTTCATGCAATATCATATTGGCACTTCTGTTTGTAAAACGCTTAATCAGTTTTAGAAGCAAATTATAGTATATCTCTTTCACACTTATGATCTGCCAATTTTTTGGTTCATTTCGCACATAATTTCGCATATGTTTTGTTTTAGTATGTCAAAATAGTCATACGAGATGTGTCACTGAATTTCATGGAACAACTTTTTTGTACAAGCAGTATGGAGGTCATCATTGGCCTCATACGTCTGTGACAGACGATTTATTCAGTGTCTGAGGCAAGATTTTTCATGGCTGTATAAGCCGATACGGGAGCGGCATGACTTTCCGCACGCTCTACAAACGAAGGTGGAATTAGAGACTGGCACATGCATGTTTAGATGTCGTTTTTGCCTTTTGTTTGCGAGACCAGCGAACCAGGCATCGTCGTGAGCTTTACGCCCATCAAACACACGCTTTCTCCATACATCCCTATTCTCAGCAAGCTTCTCCCAGCTTTGATGGTCGATGTCAAACGCAGCCATGTCCCGTTTGGCGCAATCTTTGAAACGTAGCATCGGTCTTCCAACTCCTCTTTTGGCGTTAGCTACGGCGCCAAGCAGGACACGCCGCGGTAGACGCGAAGGTTCCATGCGGTACACATGCCCTAGCCACCGCAATCGTCTTTGCTTAAGCAAAGCGGTAAAGCTAGGCAGCTGTGCAATTTCTAGAACTCGCTCGTTTGTGACTCTGTCCTGCCAAGTTATATGCAAGATGTTTCTTACGCAGCGCATATGAAATGTGTTGAGTCGACGTTCTTGTTTTGCGTACGAAGTCCAGGTTTCAGCTCCATACAAGAGTATACTTAGAACGCAAGTTTGGTAAACAATTATCTTGGTTTTTGTGGTCAGGTGTTTATTATTCCATACTCTTGTACTGAGCCTGCCGAACATGGTCGCCGCTTTGCCGATACGAGTATTGATCTCAGCATCGAGGGTGAGATTGTTCGACACAGTCGACCCCAAGTAGCAAAACTTGTCAACTATGTTCAAGGGAACGCCACCGAGCAAAATACGTGGTGTTTCTCCACCTTGAGCTAGCACTACTGTTTTTGGCATTAATGGACATTGAGAACAGAGAACACGCGTGGGAAAACTTATCAACAATGTCTTGAAGCTCACTTTGAGAATTAGCAACGAAGGCTGCATCGTCAGCGAACAAAGGCTATCGACGAATAAGTCATCGCGGTTACGCTTTGACTTAAGAAGCGAGATATTGTACAGCTTCCCGTCAGCCCTAGTGTGCAGGTGTATACCCTGTTGGTCATCGCCGAAAGCAACTTTAAAAGCAATGAGAAGAAAATACCAAACAGGGTAGGAGCCAACACGCAGCCTTGGCGAACACCTCTACGCATTTCGAACGGCTCGGATGTATTGCCGTTAAAAACAACAGATCCTTTCATGTCCTCGTGGAAGGATTTAATGAGGCTTAGAAGTTTTGGAGGGCACCCGATGTTTAAAAGTGCAGTATAGAGTCCTTCCCTGCTCACGGTGTCGAAGGCTTTGTTAAGGTCGACGAACGCCACAAACAGAGGTGTTTTCTGCTCTCTACACTTTTCCTGCAGTTGGCGAAGTGTAAAGATCATATCTGTTGTGGAACGTTGGGCGCGGAATCCACATTGCGATTCGGGATATACACGATCAGCAAGTTTCTGGAGTCTTATTAAGACTAACCGAGCAAATAATTTACCTACTATACTTAAAGGGATATTCCACGATAACAGTTACAGTCACCGCGGTCACCTTTGCCTTTGTATAGGGTAATGATGTTAGCATCGCGCATATCCTGTGGTATATATCCCGCTTCCCAACATTTACACAACAGATTGTGCAGGATGGGTAATATGCACTTGAGCCTGATAATTTCGGCGTGGGTACCATCGTTTCCAGGTGATTTTCCAATTTTAAGCTGCTTTACAGCCTTGTGGTACTCCCTTATGGTAGGAAAATCATCTAACTCAGTCCAGGTAGCTAGTTTTGGCATGCAATCTGCAGCTTCTGGCATTATGTTCACTGGTTCTGAGTAGAGACCGAAATAATGTTCTACCCATCGTTCGAGTTGGCGTTGAGCATCTGTAATAACAGTGCCGTCCGCTTCTTTAAGGGGGGCTGTTTTTTTAGGAAAAGGGCCAAGGGCCTTTTTAATCCCAGCGTAAACACCACCAAAGTTTCCCATATCAGCGCATGATTGAATGCTTTGACAAAGCTCGGTCCAGTATGCATTTGCGAAGTACCGTGATGTGCGTTGTAAAGCTGATTTTGCATTCAATAGGTCGATACGCGTCTTTTCGGATGGGTTAAGGCGATGTTTTAGCGCAGCTTGTCGTTTGGACTCGAGCAGAGGTGTAATGTGTTCGAGATTTTCAGTGAACCAGTCCTGGTTTTGGCTTTCTGATGACCGAAAGCCGTACCGGCTACTTCTGTAAGTAGCTTCTTTACTTTGCCCCATTCCTCCTCTATCGGAGCGTCTACATCCCAGGTGGCAACTTCGTCGCGTACCAGCTCTTCATACTTTTGGACCACCTCATCGTCTCTGGTTTTTGGAAGATCAAGCTTCTTCCTACCAGGCAATTTGGATGAGTGGATCTTTTTGTGAGCTATAGCAACTTGTGATGCCACCAGGGAGTGATCTGTGTCACAATCAGCGCTGTGAAATGATCGCGTGTGCAGGGTCTCGCGGAGATTTTTCTTTTTGGTAAGGATAAGGTCCAGTTGATGCCAGTGTCCAGAACGAGGATGTTTCCAGGACACTTTGCGAGTTGATTTGCCTTTAAAGTAGGTATTGGTAACACACAGTAGGTGTTTAGAGCAAAGCTCTAATAAACGTTGGCCGTTTTCATTAAGCTTCCCTATACCGTGGTTACCTATACAATCTGGCCAAGCAATGTTGTCCTGTCCGACCCTAGCGTTAAAGTCGCCCAGAATATATAAGCGGTCAGATGGTTTTAACCCGCGTAGAGTCTGGTCGAGCTGGTCATAAAACTGTGTTTTGGCTTCATCTGTTGAGGATAGTGTTGGTGCGTAAGCAGAAATCAGTGATACGTAACCATGGTCCGTATTTAATCGCAGCAACATAATGCGTTCCGAGATGCCGCAAGGAGCCTCTATAGATGTTAAGAGGTCGTTGCGTATGGCAAAGCCAACACCATACTCGCGCACAGCGCTGCTGTCCTTTCCTTTCCAGTAGAATGTATAATGTGTCTCACGCAAGGAACCCTCGTCAGGGAGTCTGGTCTCTTGTAAAGCGCAAACAGCAATGTTCAGTCTGTGTAGTTCGGCGTCGATTACGGCAGTTTTACGCAGATCTTGTGCGTCAGTAGAAGAACCTCCACAGGTGTCAGGGAGGCCTGTCCTCATAGTACGGACATTCCATGTTGCAAATCGCATGGATAAGCGGGGTTGGTTTGTGATGTTTTTTTGCCTGTTAGTTGCAGGTGTACAATGTAACGGCGCCGATTGTCCAGTTGAGGCTGGTGCTCTCTACACCCTAAAAGAGCAAACCAGCACCGGGGCGGATCAGTACCTTATTGGTCGGGGGCTGCCCAACTTGGAGCGGGCGGTAACTGATCAGTGGGTCTACGATGGACCCTCCCACTGGATGGTCCATCGTATGGAGTACCGTGTCTATAATAAAATTTCTTTGCTTCTGTGGCCGTACCGTACAGATGATGAACATGCCTCGTGATATTATCACCTGGAATCAAACTACACTGGTTACCTACTCTTAGTAACTGTATGAAAAACCCGAAGAAGTGAAAATGAAGAAAAGTATTACGTTCGATTCCGTTTTTACCCGACTGCCTCAGAAGGAGGGTTATGTTTTTCGAGGGTATGTATGTATGTATGTATGTATGTATGTATGTACCGCCTCCCCGCCAGTACCCATTTGGCTCTTGCCAAAGTTATTCATTAATGTAAGACGCCGAGTCGTTCAACGTCCCAACGAATCTTGATAAAAGTAATTCATTAAATAGTGTAAGACACCGAGTCGTTCAACGTCGACGACGACGAATCTTGATAAAAGTTATTCCACACATCACTTATTAAAAATAATGAAACTATAGTACGGTCATTCGAATAGACCATATTTGGCAGCTGTCAAACCAATACCAGGAAACATATCAACAAATAAAAATAGACCTTATTATTATTATTTATTTATAATATGGACTTCTACCCTATTAGGGTAATTCTGCCAGTGTCAGTAGTATAAGATTCCAGCGCTGCTGCGCCGGACGGTTGATGGCTCCAGCAGGAAGATGATAGTGTCTCCCACAGGCGCCAGGGACATCCTCTTGATCCAACCGGAAATGTCTTGTAAACTCTTCAATTTCGATACTCTATTCGATGTTTACACTCCGGGTAGTTCACTGCTTATAATACTATCGAAGATAATCACTGAATAAAATAGACCTTATGTCATAGCATTAACATGATTTTGACAGCTGTCAAATATGGCCTATTCGAATGACGGTACTATAGCTAGAAACCCTCACGACCGACGTCTTGAAAATTTGATTTTCTCTCCTCTTGGAAACCGTTCCAGTAAATATAGTTGGCCTCATTAATATTTAAGTAACATAATTATTTTTTCTTCTTTCAATCCAAAAATACGGACGATATTAACATTTTTTTATATAATACTAGAAAATACATACTTAGAGAGTTACAAAAGGGATTTATCACAAATTCACTCATTTCATTTACATACCACTTTGCCGCTTGCACTTTGCCTTATCAAGTTCCAATTTGTTAGGGCACCTAGTAGGAGCATTTTAATAGCAGCCTGCAATAGAAGACTTTACCCCAGCCAATTATTCTAGCATTTTATTTAAGAACAAAAAAACCCAACACGTTATACTCATCTTTTGTGTGGCCATCAGCTTCGCTTCTGGATCTTCCTTTCCGGCGATCGTACTTGAATTGCTATAGTTCTCCTTTTGAACTCCTTCGGTTCTTCTTCATTACTTGTAGGTTTCATCAGTGCGGCCGTCGTCTTGAAAAATTTTCAGTATTTTTTCTAGTTTGGTTTAAGTTGTTGCTTCATTCCATATTTTTCTTGACTGTCGTGTCGTGTCACATCTTTCCTGTCAAAACCGTAAGGCGCAAACTCCACCAAAAAGACGAAGTGCATAGGACGTAAGAATGACAGTTGACAGATGTTGTCGCTCGCAACATATGACTGCACTTGACGTCTCAAAATACGGTATTCCAGGCATTTTATAAGAAAAAGTTAAGTGTATTGTCTGTGGTGAGAGCGGCAACATGAAAAGGCCTAGACACATCAATGAGTACGCGCGCTGTCTGTACGACGATCGATGTTGGTGTGGCTGGCCTTTATCGGTTTTTAGAATTAGTCTGTGGTAGGCGGTGCGGTTTTAGTGAGACGCACATTTGTGTGCTACGGCCTTTATCCGGTCTTTCAATCATATTGTTCAATCTGTTCAATCTAGGCGGTGCCGGTATTTTTCTATCATTCCTTTTCTGAGCGTCGAACGGAAAACTTGTGTGCGGAGATTCTGTCGGAGCTAACGGTAAATTGGTAAATCTGTGCTGAAAGTATGTATCGGAATAATTTAATTATATTGCTAGTTCTACATATTTTATTGCTGTGAAGTTATAAGTGCCTTTAAAGTGTCTCAGTGAATAAAATTGATTATTAGTATATTAACGTGTATTCTTTTGATATCAGAAGTGGAAGAAAAGGACTCGCCATGCCACCGTTTCGACCAAGTGGCAATACCCGGAAGCGCAAGAGGAGGGCTCGTTCGTCATCGAGTTCGTCGAGCAGCAGCTCGGGGTCTTCATCGAGCAGTTCCTCGAGTAGCAGCAGCAGCAGCAGCTCCGAGCCGAGACGTGAGTCTAGAAGTAAGAGACGGTCGAAGAAGAAAAGGTCCGTCGTCGCCGAACACCAACCGTGAGTTCAAGTATTCTTTTGTCGTCTGTTATACCAGAATTCGATCCGTTGAAAGATGACATTCGCATGTGGATAAATGTAGTGGAAGCGAACGCTAAAGCTTTTGGTTGGAAAGATAGGGTTATTAAATATCAAGCTTTACAAAAGTTACGTAACACCGCGAAAACTTGGTACGATTCGCTGCAGAAAAATAAGACTAGTTGGACCACGTGGAAATGGAAAGACTGGCGTTCCGTCTTGTTAGATACGTTCGAAACCAAGAGGAATATGTACAGCATGCTTAAAGAACTGATGGAGATCAAACCCACTGAGGGTCAGTCATTATATGAATTTTATTTTCAACAAAAATCTCGGATTGACAGAATGAGGTTAGGATTTTCCGATCCCGATATAATATCCGTTATCGTTGGATCGATTGGCGATAAAAATATAAGTACGGCGGCCGACGCGGGCAGTTTCCGTTATTGCGATGAATTAGCTTCATTTTTGCATTCAAAAATATATACAAGCGTAGAATCAAAACCGTCTCAGAAACATAATCCAACATCGAGTAATTATACAAAGCGGCAGATATTTCAAAATAATTCGGAAATTAAAACTGAAAGTACCAATCAAAATACAGCGGCTAATGATTTGAGTAAAATTAAATGTTTTATTTGCGGAGAGGCAGGCCATAAGAAATTCAACTGTAAACTGAAATCAAGTACCATGAAATGCAATTTTTGTCAAAAACCGGGGCACTTGGAAGCGGCTTGCCGGTCTAAATCTAACACAAAGGTTGAAAAAGACTCTGATGTTAAATTAGTTAACATAATAAATGATAAAGAAAAATTCTATAAAGATGTTTCAATTGATCATCACAAATTCAGTCGTGCTTTTATTGATATGGGCAGTGATTGTTCTCTTATAACATGCGATGTAGTGGAAAAGTTGGGACTACCCACTTTTAAATTAGAGACACCAGTTCATCTCACAGGTTTCACAGCGGGTTCGTTCTCTGAAGTTAAGGAAGGAGTGAATGCTAATCTTACAGTAGACAGTGTGGAACTACCCGTAACATTTTATGTTATAAATAAGTTATCGGGAAGTAACGTTTTGATAGGCAGGAATTTTACTGAAAATAATAGAATTATGTACAGTCGTGTTGGCAATAGCCTAGTTTTTCAACCAGCTGTAGTAACGGAGCAGGTATCATTAATAGATTCTTCTATGCTGAATACTAGTTCTAGTGAGCACTTATCAGCACTCAATGAAATATTTTCAAAATTCCCGAAGACAATATCAAATGATTTATCTACATTAGGAGCGACATCATGTGTTGAGTTAGATATTGAGTTAACCACTAGCAAACCCGTCACACTGAGGCCGTATCGCATGTCGGAATCAGAGAAAGCCACCACTCGTGAAATGATTGATGATTTACTTAAGAATGGGATTATCCGAGAGAGTAGTTCCTCTTACGCTAGCCCGGTTCTATTAGTTGACAAACCAAACGGCCAAAAACGTCTTTGTGTAGATTATCGTGCGCTTAATAAGATTACTGTTAAAGAAAAGTACCCCATGCCAATAGTTGATGATTTGATTGATAGGTTGAAAGGATGCAAATATTTTACTTCCCTTGATTTAAAAAGTGGGTATTATCAGATAAAAATAAATGAAAGTTCAATCCCCAAAACTGGTTTCATAACTCAAGATGGACACTACGAATTTGTTCGAATGCCGTTTGGTTTGTGTAACGGTCCTTCGGTATTCCAACGACTAATGAATACGGTGTTGGGTAAACTCAGATTTGATCGGGTAATATGTTATATGGATGATTTATTGATCGCTACAGAAACTATTGAAGAAAATATTAAAGTTTTAGAAGAAGTATTGAAGACTTTAGAAGAAAACGGGTTAACTATTAATTTAGAAAAGTGTAACTTTTTTCAAACAAATATCAACTTTCTGGGATATGAAATTTCTCTGGAAGGGGTTCGGCCAGGAAAAAAGAAATTGGAAGCAATCAAAGATTACCCAACACCGCAAAACGTTCATCAAGTACGGCAATTTTAGGACTGATAAATTATTTTCGAAAATTCATTCAAAATTGTGCCGTGCTTTGCAAACCACTTACAAAATTATTAAAAAAGGATTCTGTGTGGGAATGGGGACTAGACCAAGATAGAGCGGTTTCTACTTTGAAAAATGCTTTATTAGAAGCGACACTTACAATTTACGACCCTAAATTGCCGGTTATTATGTATTCAGACGCAAGTCGGGATGGCGTAGGATGCATTTTAGCACAGATTACTGAAAATGGTGAAAAGCCCGTCCATTTTTACAGCCGTCAGACAACTGTCGAGGAAAAACGATATCACTCTTTCGAACTAGAGTTTTTGGCTATTACTGTAGGGCTGCAGAAGTTTCGACACTATCTCTTAGGAACTACTTTTAATATTGTAACGGACTGCAATGCGGTTAGGTATTCGTTACAAAAGCAAGAAGTAAATTCTCGTATAGCTAGATGGGTTTTGCAAACACAGGAATTCACTTTTGAAATTATACACAAGCCAGGAACTCAAATGCAACATGTTGACGCTTTAAGCAGGAATCCCGTAGCTAAAGCAGTCCCCGTTCCACAAGAAAGCGTGATGAATATTACGGAAGCGGATTGGATGTTATCTGTACAACTTCAGGACCCAAAAATTTGTGCAATTAAAGAAATATTAGAGTCAGGACAGGCCGATGAACATAAACAAATATTTAGAGAGTATGATTTACTAGGAAATAAAGTATACCGCAGGACAGAATTTGGTAGGCGTTGGTTGGTACCTAAGCAGTGCGTATGGCAAATAATTAAAGCTAACCATGACGACATAGGCCATTTTGCAGTAGACAAAACGATTGAGAGAATTAAAGAAAAGTTTTGGTTTCCACACATGAAAAAAGTTATAAGTAAATATATTAAAAATTGTATAAATTGTATATATTTCAAAAACATACACGGAAAAAAGCCAGGCAAACTTTTCCCTATACCTAAATATGCGAGGCCGTTTCACACATTACATATCGATCACTTAGGGCCTTTCTTCAAACTACTCAAAAAAATACCTATTTGCTTGTAATAGTTGACTCTTTTACTAAATTTGTTTTTGTTGCTGCGGTTCGAAACACAAAGAGTAAATCGGCAATTAACGAACTAAACAAAATTTTCAAAATTTTTGGCAGCCCTAAGCGATTGATATGTGATGCTGGGTCAGCATTTACGTCGAAGGTATTTGTAAATTATTGTAAAGAAAACGGAATAAGACAACACGTGATAGCCACCGCCATGCCTCGCTCAAACGGTCAGGTTGAGAGATACAACCAGACCATTTTGGAGGCCTTGCGCAGCATGGGAGCTAACACAGATTATAACAAATGGGATCAGCACATTACAAGTATTCAACAAGGAATAAATTCTACAATTAATAAAACAACTTCCGCGGTTCCTAGCGAAGTATTTTTCGGCTATAGACTACAAATGAACTCTGACCGGACTATGAGCGAAATTGAAGAATCTGAGGTAGATGTTACTGCTTTGAGGAAAATGGTAGATGATAATATTAAAGTGAGCGCCGAAAAACAGAAACAAATGTTTGATTCAAAAAGAGCAAACGCACCAATATATAACAAGGGGGACTTGGTAGTTATTAAAATTCCTAGTCAATCAAATGATGGGCAAAGAAAAAGTTGCTTCCAATTTTAAAGGACCCTTTCAAGTTACAGAAGCTCTAGGACATGACCGGTACAAAGTAGAGGACATGCGAGGGCAGATCGGACATCCAGGCGATATGAGGGTATTACTTGTGTCGAGAATATGAAGCCCTGGATAAGACTAACTGACCTTGACCAGAACTAGCTCATGGATAGCCCTCGGATGTTGTCAGGTATGAGACTTTTTATATAATATGTATTATTTGTTCAAGTTATAATTTGAGTAAAATTGATAAATTGAAATGAAGTATATTTTTTTTTAAATGTTTGATCATTGTTTAAAATGTAGATGTCTAGTGCATATGCTTCGAACACACATATTATCGCATTATCACAATTTGAAAGTAGCACATGGTTCCTGGTAATGGAGTTCTAGGGTTGGCCCAAGGCATCGCCTAGAATAAAACCAGGACTATGACAGGATAGCTGGCCGTCGATGGAACAGCATAGTTCAAATTGTGCATGAGTGTGAGTGTGTGTGTTGGAGGGGGTACAAATTATACCATTGAAAATATACTGGCCGCCGATGGAACAGTTACTATTTAAATGGTATAATATTATAGGAATTTCTTAACGCATAAATTTAAACGAGATATGGACAGTAAAAATCTTGTTTGGATTTATGAGTTTGGTTAAAATTGAGATGAGTGAATAAGGTATTCTAATGAAATGTGTTTGTTCTCCGCAGATGCACCAGACACTGACGCATCCGAGGACGAATGCGTATGCAGGACGGCCGGATGTTGTCGCTCGCAACATATGACTGCACTTGACGTCTCAAAATACGGTATTCCAGGCATTTTATAAGAAAAAGTTAAGTGTATTGTCTGTGGTGAGAGCGGCAACATGAAAAGGCCTAGACACATCAATGAGTACGCGCGCTGTCTGTACGACGATCGATGTTGGTGTGGCTGGCCTTTATCGGTTTTTAGAATTAGTCTGTGGTAGGCGGTGCGGTTTTAGTGAGACGCACATTTGTGTGCTACGGCCTTTATCCGGTCTTTCAATCATATTGTTCAATCTGTTCAATCTAGGCGGTGCCGGTATTTTTCTATCATTCCTTTTCTGAGCGTCGAACGGAAAACTTGTGTGCGGAGATTCTGTCGGAGCTAACGGTAAATTGGTAAATCTGTGCTGAAAGTATGTATCGGAATAATTTAATTATATTGCTAGTTCTACATATTTTATTGCTGTGAAGTTATAAGTGCCTTTAAAGTGTCTCAGTGAATAAAATTGATTATTAGTATATTAACGTGTATTCTTTTGATACAGACAAGTAATCGTCAAACATTCTTCTTAATTTTTGACGCTAGCTGTCATAGATGCGACACTTTGGCGAAGCTTGTGTGTGCCTTTGTCAATACGTTTTCATACATTTTATATGGAAACCGTTTCAAGCGTCGCCAAAGCGTCGCGATATCAAACGTCAAGCGTCGTAGGGCATGTCCTATGTCCTCTCTGTGGAGCTTGGGGCTAAAATTCCCTGTCAGTCCAAGTTTTCGAGTCTGACTTTTCCACAGACCTACTAAACCTATGGACTGGCTGTACCCTCTGAATGTGCGTGAATGTCAAACAATGTTGGACTCATAAAATGGCGGATTTTTGTAGGGTTGTAATAATCTTGGACCCAAAATCGATATCGATAGTCGGTAACTGCCTACGAACGATCCAATTATGCAATTTGGGTCACGATTTGACGTCATTCCCAAAGAGGGTTGACGTCAGGTAGGCGGCCGGTCATAAAATATAACCAAATCCTTTTGCAACATGATTTTGTGTTCATACAAAACATGTTGCGCCGACCCCAAGTAATTGGGTAGGAAGATGATGATGGTTACGACGGGCATTATGCCTACGCTGTTGTGATATTTTTTGTGTACCTACCTTACTACTGTATTATGCTTATTTTCATAATACTTAACTGCTTTTTGTGTGTAGTAAATAAATGGTTAAAAAGAAAAACAAGTTGTCGGGGTAAACATTTATGATAATAATAATCAATCAAAAACCAAAAACATAATTTAGGTATTTGTTTTGTTAACACAGGTTGAATTTCTTGTACTATTCCAGAAATTTTCCTTTTCCTCCCACTTTGCTCCTGTTGCTGCTCAGTCAAAACAGATCTATCATTTTCCTTAGCTTGTACCAAAAAGGGGTTGGCAAGGCTTCTTCACGTAGGCATAATTTATCTAGAGAGATATCTGTTATAACATTCGACACCAAAATACAGGGAGCATGTAAATACTTTTCCATGACGTGGATTTATATTTTCAGTGCCAATAATATCAAGCCATTTCCTTCTTCTAACTTCATTTTTTGCTTCTGTAAAAAAATATTTTTAAATTATTAAACAAGTATATATAAAATCCTTTAAAGAACTAAGTTTTTGTTGTTGGGTTCTTTGGCACATTATAACTTTCTGAATTGAACTCTCCAAATTCATTATTTCCTTCCATTCTTACGAATTCTGGCAAAATATATCGATACCGTGACTTTATGTACTACCCCAACCCTAGCCGACGATCAGTTTGTATGAAATCAGTATCAGCAGAAATAAAGTAATTAATGATATATTGGGGAAAAAAATGTTTATAGTTTGCTGCTTTATAGCGAAAAATAGCTGCTCGTGGCTTTTAATTACATATAATCTTATAAAGTTCGAGTAAAATAGCAGATTTGTGTACTTACGTGTGCAAACTAATTTCAGGGCGATTTTTATTCCGACGCCCGTCGCACTGTATTATAGAATAGTCAGGCATGATGTCATTTCCTTAATTTAGTCTTTTATCACTAAAAATGCACCGCAAAAATAATATTTCATGAAAAATACGAATAAATCGCAATTTGTTTACAAGACTTTGACACTTGAAGTACCATAGATTGTTGGCACTATAAAATGGCGAAACAGTCGCGTTCGAAAATTAAAGGGATCTGACAGACAATATTTTATCTCAATCTCCTTACAGAAAACCATTTGAGAGAAAAGGAAATAACATTATTTTTCCGCATTCTACATTGACAGAACAGATTAGTTCCAGTCCATACCAGGTTTAGTAGGTCTGTGGACTTTTCTTGAAGTATGTTTCTTTTCCAGGCCAGCACAGGCAAAACAAGGAATAGTTTTCAGGTTTTCATAAAAAAATATATACCATAAAACGGGGTCACTTTGAACCATGGGCTGATTTTGATCAAAACTTCCTGTTCACTTGAAATGCTAATTACGTAAAACTGGAGTGATTTTGGCAGTTTTTTTTTTGCGATCACTCTACACTGATTATCTATTAATTTCTTTTCTGCGGGGGCGCTTGACAAAATATGTATTTTTTAATTTAAAAACGCTTGCTTTTGTTTTATATCGATTTATGGCTAAAAAAAGTGTTGCAAAACTTTAGATGCGGCTCAATTAATGTAAGTCTTACGAATTTTTTTTCTGAACTTTGTATAGTAGTGTATATTCAGGAACCCATAACTTAAATTGTTATTTTCATAACATTGAAACTTACGGCACAGCGTCCTTTAATTTGGTGCGGGGCGTCATTGATCCGGTACATAAAGTGTGTCGGGGCGTCATTGATCAAAGTTTATAAACATCAATAACTTTTGTTCCTGTTAACCGATTTTGATTTTTCTTTTTGTTTTGGACAAGTTATTTGTGTTACTTTTGAATTCCATGCTAAGAAAAGGTAGTAGTAGGTAGGTAGGGGTAGGTATCAAAGTAACCCCAAAATCAGTATAACTTTGATCACGCTGTTTTTATTTTTTTTCTCAATATCTACAAACATTTTCTTTTTTATTTTCACCTCTTCCTAGAGATCTACAGCAATCCATTATTGCGTATTTTTTGCTTGTTTTTAGAACCATAGATTCAAAAGATACAAACAATTTAATTTCAAAATTAATCAAAGTAACCCCAGTTTACCAGTACGCACCTAATTAAATATTTTACAAGGAAATAAAGTCAAAATCAGAGTTCGGTAAGTCAAATGGGTCAAGTATTAAACCTTTTAAACATATTATTTTCCTAATTTTTATGCCAAACGACGTGGTTCTCTACAATCCTTCCCCAGATTTTGGTTCTATACCTACCTATAGAATTAAAGTCTTAAACCTCAAAGAGAGCTAGGCGTTTATCATAAAAATAAAAGAGGAGATAAAATTTTAAATCTTTAATTATAATCGGAATATTAACAAATAGCCCCGTCAATATCGACATAAAAATAAATAAACATTGCAAACGCGCATGTAACTACGATTTTTTTATATGTTGTAAGGTCCCTTGAGAGTAGTTAATACCCAAGTTTGCAACACTGAAAACCTTGTGCTGCCTCCACGGTGCTCAATAAACTGCGAAATTTTGGCCCATATTTCAGTTTTTTATAAAAATCTACCATAACGAAGATTTTTTCAAGTACGTTTCATGGAATTTTGTTAAAGATAACTAAATTTGCTACAATTTCAGCGAAACCTGAGCACACTATGTCTTTTGGTTGCAAAGATACAGCAAGTCAAAGATGGGCAATTCTTCCGCAGTGCTAAGAAAGCTGTGAAATTACAGAATTTCCGATGTAACAGCTCTTGTTGCATAATTTTTTTCAAAAAATCGTATTATGTTGTCCGACTTGCACTTAGCCAGTTTTTAGGGTTCCGTACCCAATAGGGTAAAAACCCTTCATCCCCGTGGTCCACCTCGTGGTCCACCTGGTGGACCACGGGTAATTCTTTTTTCCTCGTGGTCCACCCTAGTCCACCTGCTATAGGTGGACTCACGGGCAGGTGATTTCCCGATGGTTCACCCGGTTCACGTTATTCCTGAAAGCAACTTTGAATAAATGTTTACACGAATTACATGACAGGTGTCAGCTGTCATACTAAAAAGTCGTTTATATCGGAAACTATGCGTGCTAGACTATTGGTTTCTTTGGGAAAGTTGTAGGCCTTAACGAGATCTACATGACAGGTGTCAGCTGTCAAACTAAAAAGTCGTTTATATCGGAAACTATGCGTGTGAGACTATTGGTTTCTTTGGGAAAGTTGTAGGCCTTAGCGAGATCTACATGACAGGTGTCAGCTGTCATACTAAAAAGTCGTTTTCGTCGGAAACTATGCGTGTTAGACTATTGGTTTCTTTGGGAAAGTTGTAGGCCTTAACGAGATCTACATGACAGGTGTCAGCTGTCATACTAAAAAGTCGTTTATATCGGAAAATATGCGGGCTAGACTATTAGTTTCTTTGGGAAAGTTGTAGGCCTTAACGAGGTCTACAATCTGTATGTAGATCTCGTTAAGGCCTACAACATTTTAACAGATTGTACTTGTTTTTTTTGTGAGCTGTACCACCGGTGGACGTATAAAAAAGTGAACATTGATCAAATTCAGAAATTGTCTCCATGTGCTCCAGTGGTGCATACAAAGTGTGGTCGAATCCAGAGCAGGTCATATCTACCTAGATGAAGTCACTTTTGAAAAGCTGGACCACGGGTAATTGAATTTTATTTATTAGCGGTTTTAATTTATTAGGTGGACCACAGGGAAAAAAAACTTACCCGTGGTCCACCAGGTGGACCAGGAGGTGGACCACGGGGATGAAGGGGGTAAAAAACGGGACCCTATACTAAGACTTCGCTGTCTGTTTGTCCATCCGTCTGTCACCAGGCTGTATCTCATGAATCGTGATAGCTACAGAGTTGAAATTTTCGCAGATGATGCATATCAAAATCCATTCAGTAGTTTTTTCGCGTGTATCTCATGAACCGTGATAGCAAGAGAGTTGAAATTTTCACAAGTGATGTACTTCTGTTGCCGCTATTACAAAAAATACTAAAAACCAGAATACAATAAATAGTAAGGGGGGCCCCCCATACGAGAAACGTGTTTTTTTGTTGGTTTTTGTAAATAATGTTTCGGAGGCTGTTTCTCATGAACCGTGACAGTTAGATCTTTTAAATTTTCACAGATGATGTATGTTTATTGCCGCTATAACAACAAATACAAAAAAACTGGCCAAGTGCGAGTCGTACTCGCGCACAAAGGATTCCGTACCATAATTTATAAAAATGACAGAAATATCATATCTGTTGCCCGACTCGCACTTGACTAGTTTTTGGTATTTGTTGTAATAGTGGTAATAGACATACATCATCTGTGAAAGTTTCAACCATCTAACTATCACGATTCACGAGAAACAGCCTTCGAAACATTATCCACAAAAACGAGCAAAAAAATCACGTTTCTTGTATGGGAGCCCCCCTTAATATTTATTGTATTCTGGTTTTTAGTATTTGTTGTTATAGCAGCAATTGACATACATCACCTCTAAAAATTTCAACTCTCTAGCTATCACGGTTCATGAGATACACGCGCAAAAACTTCTGAACAAATTTTGATTTGACGTTGACATTGGCAGCACAGGGTTTTCAGTGTTGCAAACTTGGGTGTTAACTACTCTCAAGGGACCTAACAATATATAACAAAATCGTAGTTACATGCGCGTTTGCAATGTTTGATGTCGATATTGACCGGGCTAAAATATTAAATATTTATTTCAATCACTGATTATGTTAAATGGGTTTTTCTAAACATAATATCGTGGTTAATGTATCGCACTAAAAGTTCCTCGAACTGTTAATCTATCTGGATCAACTAAAACATTTAAACATTCCCAGGTTTCCTGATTAAAACTCTATAGGGACCCTCGATTCTAAGTTTAAACTTGTTGAATAAAGATTTCCTAGAATCAGATTTATTTAATTTTCGAATTTTCACTAAATCTCCCACTTGAAATTCTATCAGTCGATGTGTCTTAGCCCCAAGCTCCACAGAGAGGACATAGGACATGCCCTACGACGCTTGACGTTTGATATCGCGACGCTTTGGCGACGCTTGTAAACGGTTTCCATATAAAATGTATGAAAACGTATTGACAAAGGCACACACAAGCGTCGCATCTATTTTTTTTTTATTTATTTATTAAACTTTATTGCACAGAAAGTACAAAGGGCGGGCCTAATGCCACGCAGCATTCTCAACCGGCCAACCAAAAGGTAAACTGAGAGAGTCAAAGCGGGTGCACTGATATAAAAAAAACATGAAATCAGGTTTAAAAAAAGTAACACAATACATTAATAATAAATACGAAAAATAACAATATATATATACCTACATAAATATTAGACAAAATAGAACCTTACTTTGTTACATAAACTTGATATAAAATATACTATAATATATATTTTAATACAAATAAATAAATAAATATGATATACCTCTGACTAAAAACAAACAGAAAATAGTAAGACGTAATGCAATCAACGCCATCTACCAAAGAAACAAAGAAAGAGAGTGACAGAAAATTATGTTAGATGGCGGGGGTGATACGATTTACGTTTGACGTGTCTCGGCTCAGGAAAGGAAAAAAAAAAAAAAAAACTTGAGTGAAGTGAAGTGAGTGAAATATCATCAAAGCAAAACTGACATCTGGAAAAAGAAAAATAAGTGTGGAAAAAATTAGCTTCGACTGTGTTCACCATGCTCATTATTGAGAACTTTGAGAAGTTGAGTGTAGTGATCATACACCAGCCTTTTGAAAGCACCCCGATCAGCAGCCTTCCTGATTTCAACAGGCAGAGAATCCCAAAGTCGGACTGACGCTACAGTGAAAGAATTGTTATAGAAAGCTGTTTTACAAACGCGTGATGCAAGTTCGAGGGTATTTGAGGAACGAGTCACTCGAGCGTGATCGTCGCAGAGATAACGGAAACGGGTCTTCAGGTAGTCTGGGGCGAATTTATCGTTCAGAACCGTGTATAAGGTCATCAGGACCCGAAGATTTCTCCGATAACGTATAGGAAGCCAGCCCAACTTTCTGCGAAAACTGGACACGTGGTCATATTTCCGGAGATTGAAGATGAAACGTATGCAGCGATTCATGAGCAGATCAAGTTTGTCAAGTAATTCCGAAGTCAGATCGAGATAACACACATCAGCATAATCGATTACAGGGAGACATAGTGCTTGTACTAACATACGCTTGGTGTCTTTTGGAAGGAAATTTTTAAAACGATATAGTAGCCGCAATGTGTTTATGACTCTGCGACTGACATTATCTACCTGATTCGTCCAACTGAGCGTGCTATCAAGAATCAGTCCTAAGTCCTTAACATGGTGACAGAGCTCGATTTTGCTAGAGTTATATGAAACTTCATCTATACCTGACACATCAATGTTGGCAAGCTGGCGGGTACTACCCAAAATGATGGCCTGGCACTTACCAGGATTAACAGAAATGCCAAACTTTACAGACCATTGATAAATACTAGCCAGATCAAGATTCACAAGATGCACAGCCTCATTTATGTCATCACTTCGACACTGAGCATAAAGTTGGAGATCGTCCGCGTAGAGATGGTAGGAGCAGCGAAGAGATTTGGATATTTCATTAATAAAAACTGAGAAAAGCAATGGTGACAAAATCCCGCCCTGAGGAACGCCTGCAGTGAGACCACACCAGTCAGAGATTGTCTGACCGACACGAATAGCCTGCTGACGACCCTGAAGATAAGAAGAGAACCAAGGAAGTGCCTGGGAGTCAATTTTAAGGTAAGAAAGGATAGCTAAGAGAATGTCATAATCAACATTGTTGAAAGCATTTGAGAAATCAATCAAAACCAATAAAGTAACCATAGTTTCCTCCATTCCAGCTCGAATGTCATCAGTTACCTTCAGAAGAGCAGTGGCTGTGCTGTGACCCTGACGAAAACCAGACTGGTAAGGATTAAGCAGATTATTGGAGAAAAGGAAAGCAGCTGCTTATGTGCAACAGCTTCAAGAATTTTGGATAAGAAAGGTAATATGGATATTGGTCTAAAGTGACTGGGAAGGGTAGGGACAGGAACTTTAGGGAGGGGACGGACGTAAGCCTTTTTCCATAGAGAAGGAAAGAAACCTGTGGAGAGAGACGCATTTATGACGTGTGTAATAGCAGGTAAAATGGCATCAATGATAGTGACTATCATAGTACGACTCAAATCGTCATAGCCAGTAGCTTTAGATTTGATGCTCATAATTGTCTTTCTTACCATCTCCACGGAAACCAGACTGAAAGTGAAGGAGGGGTGGGAAAGAGGAGTCATTGAGCTGATGTCAGCAATTGTAGAGGATTTGGTACTGGCATTGAAATCAGGTACAGTAACAAAATGCTGGTTCAGCTCATTCAAGGGAAAGTCAACAGTTGGAGAGTTTGAACGGGCCTTTCCAAACCCAAGCGAGTTAAGAAACTTCCAAACATCTGGAGGAGAGGAGTTGGTAATGTTATCCGAAAAATAGCGGCGCTTCGCTACTCTTACCATCTGATTGCATCTATTTCTGGCAGTTTTGAAAGCGGTCCAGTTCTCATCAGAGCGATCTCTCTTATACTTGCGAAAAGCGCGATCCCTTCTTCTCATGGCCATTCTGACGCCCCTCGTGATCCAGGGAGCAGGAGGACGTTTAACCCTAACAGCTTTAATAGGGGCATGCTTGTCATACAACTCAGTGATTTTCTCTGACAGTGATCTATGACAGCTAGCGTCAAAAATTAAGAAGAATGTTTGACGATTACTTGTCTGTCAACTGTCATTCTTACGTCCTATGCCCTTCGTCTTTTTGGTGGAGTTTGCGCCTTATTATACCTCTAAAATTCCCTTCTAATTTGTCCAGCCTGCCTCAAATTTTCCTTAACCTCTTCTCTAAATAGTCTCAACATCCCTAGTATTTTCAAATTGAGGCAAAAGCCGATCAATGGTTAACCTGGCCGAAGCCAAAGATTTTATAAAGGAAGGTGGGCAGCGTCTGAGGGAGACCCTTGGTGCAAAAGTTGTCTTATCGCAATTCAACGCGGAAACGCAGCGAGTGTGATGAGTACCTTTGCGCCGGGAGTGTCGCGGGGCGGGCTGTTTGACTAACGAAGTAGTATTACGGATTTATTTGGTTTTAGGTTAAGTATTTATTTTGACTTTTTATGTTGTATTGATATTATTTTGTGAAATGAATAATTAAGTTGATTTGACCTATATAATATAGTCCTCCATTAGGTACTAAATCGGTCAATATTTTAATTTAATATTTCAGATATGGTCCCGCCATCTTGACGCTAATAAACTTTGAATTTGATAATGACCTTGAATGACTTGATCTACGAAATAAAATTTTGGTTCAGTTTATAATCAGCGTACTTAATGAATTTTCTTTTTACCACAAATTCCGTATTTTAATGATCAAGCGATTCATGTGGACACTTAACAGATTGCAAATAAAATACAGTATAGAATGCCAGAATTTATTCACACAAGAAAATAAAAAGATGTATCCTGTCAATATTTAGTAGTTTACAAACAATAAAGTAAAATTATAAAACAAAATCAACAGTTGCGGCAAGGGGTGCGACGAGTGCCGATCTTGACAACGAATTGTCTACGAGAAAGAACACACGATTTCTTAACTCCTGTCCATCCATATGGAGCATATGATGAGGAGTCAGCTCCTCCCGCACTGACTGCAGCTGACGCAGCAGCAGACGATGAACCCTGTTCAACAATCACGACTGGTCCTTGTGGTCCGTATGGTCCACTTGGTGCTGATGAAGCAGCAGCTGCGGCGCTAGCTAATGATCCAGGTCCTTGAATTCCTCGTGGTCCTTGGGGTCCGTATGGTCTGTATGGTCCTTGTGGTTTAGCTTGGGCAGACGCTGTAGCGCCTGATGAAGTTTCATCGAAAATGATCACTTCTGGTGCTGATTCGGCTGAAGCACGAGCTGAAGCACGAGCTGATGGTCTTTGTGGTCCTGGTCCTTGTGGTCCTGGTCCTTGTGGTCCTGGTCCTTGTGGTCCTGGTCCTTGTGGTCCTGGTCCTTGTGGTCCTGGTCCTTGTGGTCCTGGTCCTTGTGGTCCTGGTCCTTGTGGTCCTGGTCCTTGTGGTCCTGGTCCTTGTGGCCCTGGTCCTTGTGGCCCTGGTCCTTGTGGTCCTGGTCCTTGTGGTCCTGGTCCTTGTGGTCCGTATAATCCTTGTGGTCCGTATGGTCCGTATGGTCTTTGTTCAGCTTGGGCAGATGCTGAAGCGCTTAATGGAGCTTCTTCAAAAATGATCACTGGTGCTGATTCGTTGACAACGGCTGAAGCACGAGCTGATGATCCTTGTGGTCCGTATGGTCCTTGTGGTCCGTATGGTCCGTTTGGTCCTGATGAAGCAGAAGCTGCGGCGCTAGCTGATGATCCTGGTCCTTGTTGTCTTGGTCCTTGTTGTCCTGGTCCTTGTGGTCCGTATGGTCCGTTTGGTCCTGATGAAGCAGCAGCTGCGGCGTTAGCTGATCCTGGTCCTTGTGGTCCGTATGGACCGTTTGGTCCTGATGAAGCAGCAGCAGCGGCGTTAGCTGATCCTGGTCCTTGTTGTCTTGGTCCTTGTTGTCCTGGTCCTTGTGGTCCGTATGGTCCGTTTGGTCCTGATGAAGCAGCAGCAGCGGCGTTAGCTGATCCTGGTCCTTGTGGTCCGTATGGTCCGTTTGGTCCTGATGAAGCAGAAGCAGCAGCGTTAGCTGATCCTGGTCCTTGTGGTCCGTATGGTCCGTTTGGTCCTGATGAAGCAGCAGCAGCGGCGTTAGCTGATCCTGGTCCTTGTGGTCCGTATGGTCCGTTTGGTCCTGATGAAGCAGCAGCAGCGGCGTTAGCTGATCCTGGTCCTTGTTGTCTTGGTCCTTGTTGTCCTGGTCCTTGTGGTCCGTATGGTCCGTTTGGTCCTGATGAAGCAGCAGCAGCGGCGTTAGCTGATCCTGGTCCTTGTGGTCCGTATGGTCCGTTTGGTCCTGATGAAGCAGCAGCAGCAGCGTTAGCTGATCCTGGTCTTTGTGGTCCGTATGGTCCGTATGGTCCTTGTGGTCCGTATGGTCCGTATGGTCCGTATGGTCCGTATGGTCCTTGTGGTCCGTATGGTCCGTATGGTCCTTGTTCAGCTTGGGCAGATGCTGAAGCGCTTGATGGAGCTTCTTCTAAAATGATCACTTGTGGTGTTGATTCGTTGACAACGACTGAAGCATCAGCTGATGATCCTTGTGGTCCGTATGGTCCGTTTGGTCCTGATGAAGCAGAAGCAGCAGCGTTAGCTGATCCTGGTCCTTGTGGTCCGTATGGTCCGTTTGATCCTGATGAAGCAGCAGCAGCGGCGTTAGCTGATCCTGGTCCTTGTGGTCCATATGGTCCGTTTGGTCCTGATGAAGCAGAAGCTGCGGCGCTAGCTGATGATCCTGGTCCTTGTTGTCTTGGTCCTTGTTGTCCTGGTCCTTGTGGTCCGTATGGTCCGTTTGGTCCTGATGAAGCAGCAGCAGCGGCGTTAGCTGATCCTGGTCCTTGTGGTCCATATGGTCCGTTTGGTCCTGATGAAGCAGAAGCTGCGGCGCTAGCTGATGATCCTGGTCCTTGTTGTCTTGGTCCTTGTTGTCCTGGTCCTTGTGGTCCGTATGGTCCGTTTGGTCCTGATGAAGCAGCAGCAGCGGCGTTAGCTGATCCTGGTCCTTGTGGTCCGTATGGTCCGTTTGGTCCTGATGAAGCAGAAGCTGCGGCGCTAGCTGATGATCCTGGTCCTTGTTGTCTTGGTCCTTGTTGTCCTGGTCCTTGTGGTCCGTATGGTCCGTTTGGTCCTGATGAAGCAGCAGCAGCGGCGTTAGCTGATCCTGGTCCTTGTGGTCCATATGGTCCTTGTGGTCCGTATGGTCCGTTTGGTCCTGATGAAGCAGAAGCTGCGGCGCTAGCTGATGATCCTGGTCCTTGTTGTCTTGGTCCTTGTTTTCCTGGTCCTTGTGGTCCGTATGGTCCGTTTGGTCCTGATGAAGCAGCAGCAGCGGCGTTAGCTGATCCTGGTCCTTGTGGTCCATATGGTCCGTTTGGTCCTGATGAAGCAGAAGCTGCGGCGCTAGCTGATGATCCTGGTCCTTGTTGTCTTGGTCCTTGTTGTCCTGGTCCTTGTGGTCCGTATGGACCGTTTGGTCCTGATGAAGCAGCAGCAGCGGCGTTAGCTGATCCTGGTCCTTGTGGTCCGTATGGTCCGTTTGGTCCTGATGAAGCAGAAGCTGCGGCGCTAGCTGATGATCCTGGTCCTTGTTGTCTTGGTCCTTGTTGTCCTGGTCCTTGTGGTCCGTATGGTCCGTTTGGTCCTGATGAAGCAGCAGCAGCGGCGTTAGCTGATCCTGGTCCTTGTGGTCCGTATGGTCCGTTTGGTCCTGATGAAGCAGAAGCAGCAGCGTTAGCTGATCCTGGTCCTTGTGGTCCGTATGGTCCGTTTGGTCCTGATGAAGCAGCAGCAGCGGCGTTAGCTGATCCTGGTCCTTGTGGTCCGTATGGTCCGTTTGGTCCTGATGAAGCAGCAGCAGCGGCGTTAGCTGATCCTGGTCCTTGTTGTCTTGGTCCTTGTTGTCCTGGTCCTTGTGGTCCGTATGGTCCGTTTGGTCCTGATGAAGCAGCAGCTGCGGCGTTAGCTGATCCTGGTCCTTGTGGTCCGTATGGACCGTTTGGTCCTGATGAAGCAGCAGCAGCGGCGTTAGCTGATCCTGGTCCTTGTTGTCTTGGTCCTTGTTGTCCTGGTCCTTGTGGTCCGTATGGTCCGTTTGGTCCTGATGAAGCAGCAGCAGCGGCGTTAGCTGATCCTGGTCCTTGTGGTCCGTATGGTCCGTTTGGTCCTGATGAAGCAGCAGCAGCAGCGTTAGCTGATCCTGGTCCTTGTGGTCCGTATGGTCCGTATGGTCCTTGTGGTCCGTATGGTCCGTATGGTCCGTATGGTCCGTATGGTCCTTGTGGTCCGTATGGTCCGTATGGTCCTTGTTCAGCTTGGGCAGATGCTGAAGCGCTTGATGGAGCTTCTTCTAAAATGATCACTTGTGGTGTTGATTCGTTGACAACGACTGAAGCATCAGCTGATGATCCTTGTGGTCCGTATGGTCCGTTTGGTCCTGATGAAGCAGAAGCAGCAGCGTTAGCTGATCCTGGTCCTTGTGGTCCGTATGGTCCGTTTGATCCTGATGAAGCAGCAGCAGCGGCGTTAGCTGATCCTGGTCCTTGTGGTCCATATGGTCCGTTTGGTCCTGATGAAGCAGAAGCTGCGGCGCTAGCTGATGATCCTGGTCCTTGTTGTCTTGGTCCTTGTTGTCCTGGTCCTTGTGGTCCGTATGGTCCGTTTGGTCCTGATGAAGCAGCAGCAGCGGCGTTAGCTGATCCTGGTCCTTGTGGTCCATATGGTCCGTTTGGTCCTGATGAAGCAGAAGCTGCGGCGCTAGCTGATGATCCTGGTCCTTGTTGTCTTGGTCCTTGTTGTCCTGGTCCTTGTGGTCCGTATGGTCCGTTTGGTCCTGATGAAGCAGCAGCAGCGGCGTTAGCTGATCCTGGTCCTTGTGGTCCGTATGGTCCGTTTGGTCCTGATGAAGCAGAAGCTGCGGCGCTAGCTGATGATCCTGGTCCTTGATGTCTTGGTCCTTGTTGTCCTGGTCCTTGTGGTCCGTATGGTCCGTTTGGTCCTGATGAAGCAGCAGCAGCGGCGTAAGCTGATCCTGGTCCTTGTGGTCCGTATGGTCCGTTTGGTCCTGATGAAGCAGCAGCAGCAGCGTTAGCTGATCCTGGTCCTTGTGGTCCGTATGGTCCTTGTGGTCCGTATGGTCCGTATGGTCCGTATGGTCCTTGTGGTCCGTATGGTCCGTATGGTCCTTGTTCAGCTTGGGCAGATGCTGAAGCGCTTGATGGAGCTTCTTCTAAAATGATCACTTGTGGTGCTGATTCGTTGACAACGACTGAAGCATCAGCTGATGGTCCTTGTGGTCCGTATGGTCCGTTTGGTCCTGATGAAGCAGAAGCAGCGGCGTTAGCTGATCCTGGTCCTTGTTGTCTTGGTCCTTGTTGTCCTGGTCCTTGTGGTCCGTATGGTCCGTTTGGTCCTGATGAAGCAGCAGCAGCGGCGTTAGCTGATCCTGGTCCTTGTGGTCCGTATGGTCCGTTTGGTCCTGATGAAGCAGCAGCAGCGGCGTTAGCTGATCCTGGTCCTTGTGGTCCGTATGGTCCGTTTGGTCCTGATGAAGCAGCAGCAGCGGCGTTAGCTGATCCTGGTCCTTGTGGTCCGTATGGTCCGTTTGGTCCTGATGAAGCAGCAGCAGCGGCGTTAGCTGATCCTGGTCCTTGTGGTCCGTATGGTCCGTTTGGTCCTGATGAAGCAGCAGCAGCAGCGTTAGCTGATCCTGGTCCTTGTGGTCCGTATGGTCCGTTTGGTCCTGATGATGCTGAAGCTGCGGCGCTAGCTGATGATCCTGGTCCTTGTTGTCTTGGTCCTTGTTGTCCTGGTCCTTGTGGTCCGTATGGTCCGTTTGGTCCTGATGAAGCAGCAGCAGCGGCGTTAGCTGATCCTGGTCCTTGTGGTCCGTATGGTCCGTTTGGTCCTGATGAAGCAGAAGCTGCGGCGCTTGCTGATGATCCTGGTCCTTGTTGTCTTGGTCCTTGTTGTCCTGGTCCTTGTGGTCCGTATGGTCCGTTTGGTCCTGATGAAGCAGCAGCAGCGGCGTTAGCTGATCCTGGTCCTTGTGGTCCGTATGGTCCGTTTGGTCCTGATGAAGCAGCAGCAGCAGCGTTAGCTGATCCTGGTCCTTGTGGTCCGTATGGTCCGTATGGTCCTTGTGGTCCGTATGGTCCGTATGGTCCGTATGGTCCTTGTGGTCCGTATGGTCCGTATGGTCCTTGTTCAGCTTGGGCAGATGCTGAAGCGCTTGATGGAGCTTCTTCTAAAATGATCACTTGTGGTGTTGATTCGTTGACAACGACTGAAGCATCAGCTGATGATCCTTGTGGTCCGTATGGTCCGTTTGGTCCTGATGAAGCAGAAGCAGCAGCGTAAGCTGATCCTGGTCCTTGTGGTCCTTGTGGTCCGTATGGTCCGTTTGGTCCTGATGAAGCAGCAGCAGCGGCGTTAGCTGATCCTGGTCCTTGTGGTCCTTGTGGTCCGTATGGTCCGTTCGGTCCTGATGAAGCAGAAGCTGCGGCGCTAGCTGATGATCCTGGTCCTTGTTGTTTTGGTCCTTGTTGTCCTGGTCCTTGTGGTCCGTATGGTCCGTTTGGTCCTGATGAAGCAGCAGCAGCGGCGTTAGCTGATCCTGGTCCTTGTGGTCCGTATGGTCCGTTTGGTCCTGATGAAGCAGAAGCAGCAGCGTTAGCTGATCCTGGTCCTTGTGGTCCGTATGGTCCGTTTGGTCCTGATGAAGCAGAAGCTGCGGCGCTAGCTGATGATCCTGGTCCTTGTTGTTTTGGTCCTTGTTGTCCTGGTCCTTGTGGTCCGTATGGTCCGTTTGGTCCTGATGAAGCAGCAGCAGCGGCGTTAGCTGATCCTGGTCCTTGTGGTCCATATGGTCCTTGTGGTCCGTATGGTCCGTTTGGTCCTGATGAAGCAGAAGCTGCGGCGCTTGCTGATGATCCTGGTCCTTGTTGTCTTGGTCCTTGTTGTCTTGGTCCTTGTTGTCCTGGTCCTTGTGGTCCGTATGGTCCGTTTGGTCCTGATGAAGCAGCAGCAGCAGCGTTAGCTGATCCTGGTCCTTGTGGTCCGTATGGTCCGTTTGGTCCTGATGAAGCAGCAGCAGCGGCGTTAGCTGATCCTGGTCCTTGTGGTCCGTATGGTCCGTTTGGTCCTGATGAAGAAGAAGCTGCGGTGCTAGCTGATGATGCTGGTCCTTGTTGTCCTGGTCCTTGTGGTCCGTATGGTCCGTTTGGTCCTGATGAAGCAGAAGCTGCGGCGCTTGCTGATGATCCTGGTCCTTGTTGTCTTGGTCCTTGTTGTCCTGGTCCTTGTGGTCCGTATGGTCCGTTTGGTCCTGATGAAGCAGCAGCAGCGGCGTTAGCTGATCCTGGTCCTTGTGGTCCGTATGGTCCGTTTGGTCCTGATGAAGCAGCAGCAGCGGAGTTAGCTGATCCTGGTCCTTGTGGTCCGTATAGTCCGTTTGGTCCTGATGAAGCAGCAGCAGCGGCGTTAGCTGATCCTGGTCCTTGTGGTCCGTATGGTCCATTTGGTCCTGATGAAGCAGAAGCTGCGGCGCTAGCTGATGATCCTGGTCCTTGTTGTCTTGGTCCTTGTTGTCCTGGTCCTTGTGGTCCGTATGGTCCGTTTGGTCCTGATGAAGCAGCAGCAGCGGCGTAGGCTGATCCTGGTCCTTGTGGTCCTTCTAAAATGATCACTTGTGGTGCTGATTCGTTGACAACGACTGAAGCATCAGCTGATGGTCCTTGTGGTCCGTATGGTCCATTTGGTCCTGATGAAGCTGAAGCTGCGGCGTTAGCTGATGATCCTGGTCCTTGTTGTCTTGGTCCTTGTTGTCCTGGTCCTTGTGGTCCGTATGGTCCGTTTGGTCCTGATGAAGCAGCAGCAGCGGCGTTAGCTGATCCTGGTCCTTGTGGTCCGTATGGTCCGTTTGGTCCTGATGAAGCAGAAGCTGCGGCGCTAGCTGATGATCCTTGTCCTTGTTGTCTTGGTCCTTGTTGTCCTGGTCCTTGTGGTCCGTATGGTCCGTTTGGTCCTGATGAAGCAGCAGCAGCAGCGTTAGCTGATCCTGGTCCTTGTGGTCCGTATGGTCCGTTTGGTCCTGATGAAGCAGCAGCAGCGGCGTTAGCTGATCCTGGTCCTTGTGGTCCGTATGGTCCGTTTGGTCCTGATGAAGCAGCAGCAGCGGAGTTAGCTGATCCTGGTCCTTGTGGTCCGTATAGTCCGTTTGGTCCTGATGAAGCAGCAGCAGCGGCGTTAGCTGATCCTGGTCCTTGTGGTCCGTATGGTCCATTTGGTCCTGATGAAGCAGAAGCTGCGGCGCTAGCTGATGATCCTGGTCCTTGTTGTCTTGGTCCTTGTTGTCCTGGTCCTTGTGGTCCGTATGGTCCGTTTGGTCCTGATGAAGCAGCAGCAGCGGCGTAGGCTGATCCTGGTCCTTGTGGTCCGTATGGTCCGTTTGGTCCTGATGAAGCAGAACCAGCGGCGTTAGCTGATGATCCTGGTCCTTGTTGACTTGGTCCTTGTTGTCCTGGTCCTTGTGGTCCGTATGGTCCGTTTGGTCCTGATGAAGCAGAAGCTGCGGCGCTAGCTGATGATCCTGGTCCTTGTTGTCTTGGTCCTTGTTGTCCTGGTCCTTGTGGTCCGTATGGTCCGTTTGGTCCTGATGAAGCAGAAGCTGCGGCGCTAGCTGATGATCCTGGTCCTTGTTGTCTTGGTCCTTGTTGTCCTGGTCCTTGTGGTCCGTATGGTCCGTTTGGTCCTGATGAAGCAGCAGCAGCAGCGTTAGCTGATCCTGGTCCTTGTGGTCCGTATGGTCCGTATGGTCCTTGTGGTCCGTATGGTCCGTATGGTCCGTATGGTCCTTGTGGTCCGTATGGTCCATATGGTCCTTGTTCAGCTTGGGCAGATGCTGAAGCGCTTGATGGAGCTTCTTCTAAAATGATCACTTGTGGTGCTGATTCGTTGACAACGACTGAAGCATCAGCTGATGGTCCTTGTGGTCCGTATGGTCCATTTGGTCCTGATGAAGCTGAAGCTGCGGCGTTAGCTGATGATCCTGGTCCTTGTTGTCTTGGTCCTTGTTGTCCTGGTCCTTGTGGTCCGTATGGTCCGTTTGGTCCTGATGAAGCAGAAGCTGCGGCGCTAGCTGATGATCCTGGTCCTTGTTGTCTTGGTCCTTGTTGTCCTGGTCCTTGTGGTCCGTATGGTCCGTTTGGTCCTGATGAAGCAGCAGCAGCAGCGTTAGCTGATCCTGGTCCTTGTGGTCCGTATGGTCCGTTTAGTCCTGATGAAGCAGCAGCAGCAGCGTTAGCTGATCCAGGTCCTTGTGGTCCGTATGGTCCGTATGGTCCTTGTGGTCCGTATGGTCCGTATGGTCCTTGTGGTCCGTATGGTCCGTATGGTCCTTGTTCAGCTTGGGCAGATGCTGAAGTGCGTGATGGAGCTTCTTCTAAAATAATCACTTGTGGTGCTGATTCGTTGACAACGACTGAAGCATCAGCTGATGGTCCTTGTGGTCCGTATGGTCCATTTGGTCCTGATGAAGCTGAAGCTGCGGCGTTAGCTGATGATCCTGGTCCTTGTTGTCTTGGTCCCTGTTGTCCTGGTCCTTGTGGTCCGTATGGTCCGTTTGGTCCTGATGAAGCAGCAGCAGCGGCGTTAGCTGATCCTGGTCCTTGTGGTCCGTATGGTCCGTTTGGTCCTGATGAAGCAGAAGCTGCGGCGCTAGCTGATGATCCTGGTCCTTGTTGTCTTGGTCCTTGTTGTCCTGGTCCTTGTGGTCCGTATGGTCCGTTTGGTCCTGATGAAGCAGCAGCAGCAGCGTTAGCTGATCCTGGTCCTTGTGGTCCGTATGGTCCGTTTGGTCCTGATGAAGCAGAAGCTGCGGCGCCAGCTGATGATCCTGGTCCTTGTTGTCCTGGTCCTTGTGAACCGTATGGTCCGTTTGGTCCTGATGAAGCAGCAGCAGCGGCGTTAGCTGATCCTGGTCCTTGTGGTCCGTATGGTCCGTTTGGTCCTGATGAAGCAGAAGCTGCGGCGCTAGCTGATGATCCTGGTCCTTGTTGTCTTGGTCCTTGTTGTCCTGGTCCTTGTGGTCCGTATGGTCCGTTTGGTCCTGATGAAGCAGCAGCAGCGGCGTTAGCTGATCCTGGTCCTTGTGGTCCGTATGGTCCGTTTGGTCCTGATGAAGCAGAAGCTGCGGCGCTAGCTGATGATCCTGGTCCTTGTTGTCTTGGTCCTTGTTGTCCTGGTCCTTGTGGTCCGTATGGTCCGTTTGGTCCTGATGAAGCAGCAGCAGCGGCGTTAGCTGATCCTGGTCCTTGTGGTCCGTATGGTCCGTTTGGTCCTGATGAAGCAGAAGATGCGGCGCTAGCTGATGATCCTGGTCCTTGTTGTCTTGGTCCTTGTTGTCCTGGTCCTTGTGGTCCGTATGGTCCGTTTGGTTCTGATGAAGCAGCAGCAGCGGCGTTAGCTGATCCTGGTCCTTGTGGTCCGTATGGTCCGTTTGGTTCTGATGAAGCAGCAGCAGCGGCGTTAGCTGATCCTGGTCCTTGTGGTCCGTATGGTCCGTTTGGTCCTGATGAAGCAGCAGCAGCGGCGTTAGCTGATCCTGGTCCTTGTGGTCCGTATGGTCCGTTTGGTCCTGATGAAGCAGAAGCTGCGGCGCTAGCTGATGATCCTGGTCCTTGTTGTCTTGGTCCTTGTTGTCCTGGTCCTTGTGGTCCATATGGTCCGTTTGGTCCTGATGAAGCAGCAGCAGCGGCGTTAGCTGATCCTGGTCCTTGTGGTCCGTATGGTCCGTTTGGTCCTGATGAAGCAGAAGCTGCGGCGTTAGCTGATCCTGATCCTTGTGGTCCGTATGGTCCGTTTGGTCCTGATGAAGCAGAAGCAGCGGCGTTAGCTGATCCTGGTCCTTGTGGTCCGTATGGTCCGTTTGGTCCTGATGAAGCAGCAGCAGCAGCGTTAGCTGATCCAGGTCCTTGTGGTCCGTATGGTCCGTATGGTCCTTGTGGTCCGTATGGTCCGTATGGTCCGTATGGTCCTTGTTGTCCGTATGGTCCGTATGGTCCTTGTTCAGCTTGGGCAGATGCTGAAGCACTTGATGGAGCTTCTTCTAAAATGATCACTTGTGGTGCTGATTCGTTGACAACGACTGAAGCATCAGCTGATGGTCCTTGTGGTCCGTATGGTCCATTTGGTCCTGATGAAGCTGAAGCTGCGGCGTTAGCTGATGATCCTGGTCCTTGTTGTCTTGGTCCTTGTTGTCCTGGTCCTTGTGGTCCGTATGGTCCGTTTGGTCCTGATGAAGCAGAAGCTGCGGCGCTAGCTGATGATCCTGGTCCTTGTTGTCTTGGTCCTTGTTGTCCTGGTCCTTGTGGTCCGTATGGTCCGTTTGGTCCTGATGAAGCAGCAGCAGCGGCGTTAGCTGATCCTGGTCCTTGTGGTCCGTATGGTCCGTTTGGTCCTGATGAAGCAGAAGCTGCGGCGCTAGCTGATGATCCTGGTCCTTGTTGTCTTGGTCCTTGTTGTCCTGGTCCTTGTGGTCCGTATGGTCCGTTTGGTCCTGATGAAGCAGAAGCTGCGGCGCTAGCTGATGATCCTGGTCCTTGTTGTCTTGGTCCTTGTTGTCCTGGTCCTTGTGGTCCGTATGGTCCATTTGGTCCTGATGAAGCAGAAGCTGCGGCGCTAGCTGATGATCCTGGTCCTTGTTGTCTTGGTCCTTGTTGTCCTGGTCCTTGTGGTCCGTATGGTCCGTTTGGTCCTGATGAAGCAGCAGCAGCGGCGTTAGCTGATCCTGGTCCTTGTGGTCCGTATGGTCCATTTGGTCCTGATGAAGCAGAAGCTGCGGCGCTAGCTGATGATCCTGGTCCTTGTTGTCTTGGTCCTTGTTGTCCTGGTCCTTGTGGTCCGTATGGTCCGTTTGGTCCTGATGAAGCAGCAGCAGCGGCGTTAGCTGATCCTGGTCCTTGTGGTCCGTATGGTCCATTTGGTCCTGATGAAGCAGAAGCTGCGGCGCTAGCTGATGATCCTGGTCCTTGTTGTCTTGGTCCTTGTTGTCCTGGTCCTTGTGGTCCGTATGGTCCGTTTGGTCCTGATGAAGCAGCAGCAGCGGCGTAGGCTGATCCTGGTCCTTGTGGTCCGTATGGTCCGTTTGGTCCTGATGAAGCAGAACCAGCGGCGTTAGCTGATGATCCTGGTCCTTGTTGACTTGGTCCTTGTTGTCCTGGTCCTTGTGGTCCGTATGGTCCGTTTGGTCCTGATGAAGCAGAAGCTGCGGCGCTAGCTGATGATCCTGGTCCTTGTTGTCTTGGTCCTTGTTGTCCTGGTCCTTGTGGTCCGTATGGTCCGTTTGGTCCTGATGAAGCAGAAGCTGCGGCGCTAGCTGATGATCCTGGTCCTTGTTGTCTTGGTCCTTGTTGTCCTGGTCCTTGTGGTCCGTATGGTCCGTTTGGTCCTGATGAAGCAGCAGCAGCGGCGTTAGCTGATCCTGGTCCTTGTGGTCCGTATGGTCCGTTTGGTCCTGATGAAGCAGAAGATGCGGCGCTAGCTGATGATCCTGGTCCTTGTTGTCTTGGTCCTTGTTGTCCTGGTCCTTGTGGTCCGTATGGTCCGTTTGGTTCTGATGAAGCAGCAGCAGCGGCGTTAGCTGATCCTGGTCCTTGTGGTCCGTATGGTCCGTTTGGTCCTGATGAAGCAGCAGCAGCGGCGTTAGCTGATCCTGGTCCTTGTGGTCCGTATGGTCCGTTTGGTCCTGATGAAGCAGAAGCTGCGGCGCTAGCTGATGATCCTGGTCCTTGTTGTCTTGGTCCTTGTTGTCTTGGTCCTTGTTGTCCTGGTCCTTGTGGTCCGTATGGTCCGTTTGGTCCTGATGAAGCAGAAGCTGCGGCGCTAGCTGATGATCCTGGTCCTTGTTGTCTTGGTCCTTGTTGTCCTGGTCCTTGTGGTCCATATGGTCCGTTTGGTCCTGATGAAGCAGCAGCAGCGGCGTTAGCTGATCCTGGTCCTTGTGGTCCGTATGGTCCGTTTGGTCCTGATGAAGCAGAAGCTGCGGCGTTAGCTGATCCTGATCCTTGTGGTCCGTATGGTCCGTTTGGTCCTGATGAAGCAGCAGCAGCAGCGTTAGCTGATCCAGGTCCTTGTGGTCCGTATGGTCCGTATGGTCCTTGTGGTCCGTATGGTCCGTATGGTCCGTATGGTCCTTGTTGTCCGTATGGTCCGTATGGTCCTTGTTCAGCTTGGGCAGATGCTGAAGCACTTGATGGAGCTTCTTCTAAAATGATCACTTGTGGTGCTGATTCGTTGACAACGACTGAAGCATCAGCTGATGGTCCTTGTGGTCCGTATGGTCCATTTGGTCCTGATGAAGCTGAAGCTGCGGCGTTAGCTGATGATCCTGGTCCTTGTTGTCTTGGTCCTTGTTGTCCTGGTCCTTGTGGTCCGTATGGTCCGTTTGGTCCTGATGAAGCAGAAGCTGCGGCGCTAGCTGATGATCCTGGTCCTTGTTGTCTTGGTCCTTGTTGTCCTGGTCCTTGTGGTCCGTATGGTCCGTTTGGTCCTGATGAAGCAGCAGCAGCGGCGTTAGCTGATCCTGGTCCTTGTGGTCCGTATGGTCCGTTTGGTCCTGATGAAGCAGAAGCTGCGGCGCTAGCTGATGATCCTGGTCCTTGTTGTCTTGGTCCTTGTTGTCCTGGTCCTTGTGGTCCGTATGGTCCGTTTGGTCCTGATGAAGCAGAAGCTGCGGCGCTAGCTGATGATCCTGGTCCTTGTTGTCTTGGTCCTTGTTGTCCTGGTCCTTGTGGTCCGTATGGTCCATTTGGTCCTGATGAAGCAGAAGCTGCGGCGCTAGCTGATGATCCTGGTCCTTGTTGTCTTGGTCCTTGTTGTCCTGGTCCTTGTGGTCCGTATGGTCCGTTTGGTCCTGATGAAGCAGCAGCAGCGGCGTTAGCTGATCCTGGTCCTTGTGGTCCGTATGGTCCGTTTGGTCCTGATGAAGCAGCAGCAGCAGCGTTAGCTGATCCTGGTCCTTGTGGTCCGTATGGTCCGTTTGGTCCTGATGAAGCAGCAGCAGCGGCGTTAGCTGATCCTGGTCCTTGTGGTCCGTATGGTCCGTTTGGTCCTGATGAAGCAGCAGCAGCGGCGTTAGCTGATCCTGGTCCTTGTGGTCCGTATGGTCCGTTTGGTCCTGATGAAGCAGCAGCAGCGGCGTTAGCTGATCCTGGTCCTTGTGGTCCGTATGGTCCGTTTGGTCCTGATGAAGCAGAAGCTGCGGCGCTAGCTGATGATCCTGGTCCTTGTTGTCTTGGTCCTTGTTGTCCTGGTCCTTGTGGTCCGTATGGTCCGTTTGGTCCTGATGAAGCAGCAGCAGCGGCGTTAGCTGATCCTGGTCCTTGTGGTCCATATGGTCCGTATGGTCCTTGTGGTCCGTATGGTCCGTATGGTCCTTGTGGTCCGTATGGTCCTTGTGGTCCGTATGGTCCTTGTTCAGCTTGAGCAGATGCTGAAGCGCTTGATGCAGCTTCTTCTAAAATGATCACTTGTGGAGCTGATTCGTTGACAACGGCTGAAGCACGAGCTGTTGGTCCTTGTGGTCCGTATGGTCTATATGGTTTGTTTGGTCCTGAGGAAGCAGATGCAGCGGCGCTAGCTGATGATCTTGGTCCGTTTTGTCCCTGTGGTCCTGGTCCTTGTGGTCCTGGTCCTTGTGGTCCTGGTCCTTGTGGTCCTGGTCCTTGTGGTCCTGGTCCTTGTGGTCCTGGTCCTTGTGGTCCTGGTCCTTGTGGTCCTGGTCCTTGTGGTCCTGGTCCTTGTGGTCCTGGTCCTTGTGGTCCTGGTCCTTGTGGTCCTGGTCCTTGTGGTCCTGGTCCTTGTGGTACTGGTCCTTGTGGTCCTGGCCTTTGTGGTCCTGGTCCTTGTGGTCCTGGTCCTTGTGGTCCTGGTCCTTGTGGCCCTGGTCCTTGTGGTCCTGGTCCTTGTGGTCCTTGTCTTTGTGGTCCTGGTCCTTGTGGCCTTGGTCCTTGTGGTCCATATGGTCCAGTTGGTCCTGATGAAGCAGAAGCCGTGGCGCCAGCTGATGGTCCTGGTCCTTGTTGTCTCTGTTGGCCGTATGGTCCGTTTGGTCCTGATGAAGCAGCAGCTACGGAGCTAGCTGACGATTCTTGTGGTCCGTATGCACTTTGTGCTGGTGAATTCCACTGTCCTGCTGATGCAGAAGCAGATGCGGAGCTAGATTGTTTTCCTACCAGCAAGTCAGATAGCGATCCAATTTGCCTACTGCCACCTTTGGTTGTGTATTGTGTACCGTTAGGCAATGTTTTTATTATGGTGTCCTCTTCCCACACCGATTCATTGCCATATTCGTCGTCTTTGACAACAATGGTTCTCATTAATACTTCTCCGTGTGCAAGATTTTCGTGTGGCACTGGAGTTTTCCTCTTGTATGAAATGCGTGTGGTGTCGTATTCCTTGCCATTGCTGACTTCGGAACTTTCGGATTCGTTTATTTCAATGTATTGTTGTTTTCCTCCAAGGTATTCTTCGATGAGACTTTCTGCAGTAATGTACTAGAAATAAATAAATTACATTATAAATATTACAATGATAAAAATACTTGGTTCACCGTTCACACAAAATTAATTCCACAAAACAAGCATAATATTTATTCACTCGAATTAGGCGGGGAAATTGGTTAAAAGAAATTCAGGTACGTTAAGCTACAGAGGCTTAAAGTGGCTCGAAGCGGTTCGAGTAAATAGTTCACGGTTTGCGCAGTGCGCACGGCCTGTGCTTAGAACTTGGCCGGCACACTGTCATGTGATATGATCCACATTGCAGAAAAATAATGCATGATATGTGTGTCATATTCATATACGAGAACATTTAAGATAGATCTATAGTGTTTTTTTTTTCATACAAACGCTTTCAACGTATCCCTCTGCCAATTCGCAACCGATCGAACCAAGTTTTGGCAAGATAATTTTTCTGGACTAGATCTATGCTCCATGCTCCATATTAATTTTCTGGTTGTAATAACGCATTTTAAAAAAGATATGGCCCTCGCAAAGTGCTTTAAAATTATCTGCATGTTTACGCCCTGGTATCTTCTTAATACTTATGAATGACAATAATTTCAGCAAAACAAATGATACGGGCATAAAATATTTTATTGGCAGAAAAATAATGCAAGGTTGGTGGAGATTTTCAACGGAGAACCTGGTACACCCAGAACGCTAATTTTCCGGGAGCGAGCTACAACTGTCTCTTTCATGGCTGCGGGACGGCTGTGGGGTGGGATGCATAAATCAAATAGAAATATTTTTATCAACTGACAGCTCACGAACTTCCAGCTAGGTATAGTTATTAAGTCACTTAAGTTATTTTCTTCACCCCTTTATTAATTTTAACAAAAACTCAAATTTGAGCTACGAAAAGTTAGACCTTTATGAAGTCTAATCGTATGGAATAAATATTGAACTCGCTGAAATCACGACTTTAATAGCATGGATCAACTTTTTGCACATATTATAGTACATAGGTAAGAGTATCACCACAAATTAGGGAAACAGCGCGCGAGGCGTATGAATCACTGCATCAATCGCATAGAAAATAATTTTAGGATTTACCAGAAGTGCTAAAGGTGATATCAATTTAGGGTCCACTCCGAATTTGCCGAATATCGAAAACGGTATTGTATGAAAATTTTATTAAAACTATGAATTATGATTTATGTTTTTATAACAATCTTACAAATATCATCTTTAAACGAAACGGGAATCCCAAAGAAAACAGTTATAGTATAGTATAAAGTATTTTTATATTTTATTTTATGAAATGTGGCCATTGACGCTCTGCCTACACCATAGAGGCTGTAAGTGTGACTTTGTGTGTGTACTAATTCACATTGAAAACAGTTATTTTTAGGTTACCTATGTAATTTTTAGGCATATTTTATCAGTTTACAGATTCATCATTTCAAAGTTGTTATACCAGATAGTACAGAAAATATGTACTACGAGTTTATTGACCATACATTTCGATTTGCGAGGCATTTGCGTGGAGCCTAAACTTGTATTTCCAATTGATTATCTTCTTTGGCCTTGCCTTGATAACTCTTTAGGTCTGTTCTTTAGCCATGCCTAGGCGAGACCCATTTGGCTTTTAAAACAAATGCCAGCCATTTTGTAATAAAATAGTAGTTTCATTCATGCAACTGCCTTATAATGAAAGGCGTCTGTTTATGACACGAGGCGCAGCCGAGTGTGATAATAGTTTAACACGAGCACTCTAAAGCCTAATTATATGCAGTTGCATACACTATTTTATCTACACTCTACAAGTAAGAATAATTCAAACCTCCGCACTGCACTAACTGAACCACTAATTGAACGACTTTTGTACATAATTAACTTTTTAACTAAACATTATAATGGAGGCTTATAAAAACTGAACAACTTTTAAAATTAAAAAGCATTTATTGGTAAATTTTAATTCGAAAAATGATTTGAAGCAAGGATTTAATAATAAATAAGTCCTCATAATTTCAAGTGTCGTCCCGCCCGGGTGACGTTTGTTGTTTTTTTATTTGAAATAAAAAAGCGGCATGTTCGTTTAGTTTTTTTTTTAAATACTAGATATTACGTTCCATTACGATTCAAATTTTAGCACGGAAATTATTTTTAAGGCTGCTATTTCTTAAAGCATTTCATTAAGTTAGGTACTTTTCGATTCTGTAAAACGAATATTACAAAATTAGTGTAGATAAAATCTTTTAAATGGTAAATGTTACTTAAAACATTGTACAGAAGATATGTTGCTTAGAAATTTATGTACAACTTTGCTTTCAATAACCTTTTTTTAAAACTTGAACAAAACTAATGTAATGATCCACTTTCGAGCAAATGGAAGAAAAAAATTGCTTATTCTTAACTTACCTGCACAGCGCAAAGCAGGATCAAACAGGTTAATACTCTCATTTTGAGAGTTTGGAACCAAACTGATGCCGACTGAAAATTTACCAGCCTTTTTATACCCAAAATCCTGTTAAGTACTGACGCATCAAAGCCTTTGATTTCAATACTACAAATATTTGCCGAATTTCGTCTTTTGTGCGAAACAAATTTTAAAATTAAATTACTACTGCAGACAATGAGCAGTAATTGTACTTGATTAAGTTATTGTCCATGCAGGTGTCAACGTTATGGTTCAAAACAAATGATTTATTCTCAAAACTAAAATGAATTTTTAAAATCATAATTTAAGAAATCGATAACTTATCCATGCAGATCATTATGGAAATGAAAAGAAAACCCGCTAAGGTTGTCACTCTAATCCTGGCAGTTTACATGATCAGACACATTTTACGGGTTTCTGTTGGCTAATCTTCGAAACTAATGATCGGATTTGGAGGAAGTTTTACGTGATTCATATTATAAGTTTATTAACAACATTTAATATAAATGCATAATATTTTGAAAGCACCTTTTCCTGCCTCTCAGATGGGTTTTTCTCGGACCGACCATCTTTTTTCTGTATTAGGTGGCAATTTCTATGTTATTGTTTTAGTACAAATGACTTTAAAATATTAAAAACATATGACGTTAAAGGCGCATCCCCAATTCAGAAACGGTACTTAACCCCAAACTCCACAGAGAGGACAAGGAAAGGACATAGGACTTAGGGCATGACGCTTGACGTTTGACATCGCGACGTTTCCATACAAAATGTACGAAAAAGTATTGACAAAGGCACACACAAGCGTCGCCAAAGCGTCGCATCTATGACAGCTAGCGTCAAAAACTAAGAAGAATATTTGACGATCACTTGTCTGTCAACTGTCATTCTTACGTCCTATGCCCTCGTCTTTTTGGTGGAGTTTGCGCCTTAATCTAAAAAATCAAGTTTTAAAATTTAATAAACCTGAATTCGGCGAACCATTTTTATTCTTTTTCACCTAATGCAGAAAACTTTTAATAATTCAGATGCACCTAATGCAGAAAACTTCTCAATATTGAATGTATTTTAAAAATTTAAGCATTTAAATTAATTTAAAAGATGAAAAAGCTACTACCTATATTGCATCCATATACCATGATGATTGAAATGTTTTGTCTTATAGCAATAAAATTATTACACCGAATTCAGAAATTGACCTAACCAAAAACCACCGAAATACACATTTTTAGGGTTCCGTAACTCAAAAGCTAAAAAACGCAACCCTTATAGGATCACTTTGTTTTTCGTCCGTCTGTCTGTCTGTCTGTCTGTCATTTGTCAAGACCCTTTATCTCAAAAACGCGTAACGAAACTAAAGTACAACGCAGGAAATATAGGTGAAAAAAAACTGCGAAAATTTTTCTAATTTCTAGGGTTTCGTAGTCTACTAAACACTCTTATCATAAATTTCGTCAAGACTGTCTGTCTGTATGCCGCGGCCTCATAACTTTGTCAGTTTTGAGGCTATCGACACCAAAAGAAATGTTGAGAAAAAGATACATAACAATTGTTTTTTAGACCCTCATACAAGTGCAAGAGGGGCAAAAAAGTTTTTCTTCTCCTGTAACATTGAGTAGGGTATCGTTGAATAGGTCTTTAAAAAGTAGACCAAGATTTGTTTGAAACAAAGTCACTTAAATGTTTCAGTCTCAAGATATTTGCTTTGAAAAGGGGCGTTTTTGTGCCATAATTTGTTCCAGCTGTAATTCGTACAAAAGCTAATTTTTTTAGAAAAATGCGGGATATTAGATCTCAATCTGGAATTTCCATGAAAACTATAACGGATACTTTACCACTAAAGTTTTAAGATAAATAAAAGTTTTTATAATTTGCGTTTGGTAACGATATGTTACGTACCTACCATGGCGTGTTTGAAAAAATATGGGAGGATAACACTTACTGTCTGTTTTTTTTTGCCTTTTGGCTGGTTTTGGAGATAATGGCATTTATATAGACGACTTCCTATACAAATGGCAAAATTCACCGGTTTTCAAATACGTAAATTTTCTCACTTTTTTACAATGAAAGCTGTTATTTTTAACCTTTGAAATATACATATTAACAGATTATTTTGCAATACAAACAAATCCTGACCGGCTTACGGTTTTTATGATATTTTGCAAAACGTCAATATTTTTGGGGAATAATAGGTAAACCTGAGTTATTTCTGAAATGAATCGGTGAGATTATTTTTTAATTCGATAAACGGCATGACAGGTAATAAAAAATTATGAAATAAAAACATTCTATGTCTAGTTTTTTTGTAATTTGGATTGAAAGTAGGTATATTTTGCTAGTCATCCATTATAAACTTTCAAACTCATATAAAAAAAAAAGCTTCCAATAGCGTGTCAGACACGATCACAAATAGGGTTTCGTAGTCAGTCAACGTTTAAAAATCTTTCAGCGTTACAAAGTTAATTTTGTTGCTCGTTTGTTTGCAGCTGTATGGTTACCAAACGCAAATTGAAAATCTTTAATAATTTTTGGAAACCTTCCAAAATTTTTCACCGCAGGCAGGATTTGAACCTGCGACCTTCGGCATCAGTACTGCCGACGCCCTAACCAACTGGGCTACCGCGGTTCTAATCGAGCCCGCGAAATTAAGCGACTAATTCATTCTTTACAGATTGAATGTAGTCAAAGCGATAAAATTTGGTATTCAATTTATCGCGGGTTTTCATCGCTTTGACTACATTCAATCTGTAAAGAATGAATTAGTCGCTGGGAATTAGTTGCAAAACTATCCCGGTAGATGGAGCCCATCCACGCGATAATGGACAAGATATACTTCCTTAATTTCGCGGGCTCGTTTAGAACCGCGGTAGCCCAGTTGGTTAGGGCGTCGGCAGTACTGATGCCGAAGGTCGCAGGTTCAAATCCTGCCTGCGGTTCTCTACAGTTTTCCAAAAACTGTTTACCTAACACGAGAAGTGTTTTAAAATTTTGGTATTCAATCTTTAATATTTCCTTAATCTCAAGTGGTATAGTATTCTTTATAGTTTTCATGGTAACTTCATATTAACATGTGAAAGGGGGGCAAAAAAAATAATTTCACCTGTAATATTAAGTAGGGTATCTTGAAATAGATCCTTTCATGTCCTCGTGGAAGGATTTAATGAGGCTTAGAAGTTTTGGAGGGCACCCGATGTTTAAAAGTGCAGTATAGAGTCCTTCTCTGCTCACGGTGTCGAAGGCTTTGTTAAGGTCGACGAACGCCACAAACAGAGGTGTTTTCTGCTCTCTACACTTTTCCTGCAGTTGGCGAAGTGCAAAGATCATATCTGTAGTGGAACGTTGGGCGCGGAATCCACATTACGATTCGGGATATACACGATCAGCAAGTTTCTGGAGTCTTATTAAGACTAACCGAGCAAATAATTTACCTACTATACTTAAAAGGGATATTCCACGATAAGAGTTACAGTCACCGCGGTCACCTTTGCCTTTGTATAGGGTAATGATGTTAGCATCGCGCACATCCTGTGGTATATATCCCGCTTTCCAACATTTACACAACAGATTGTGCAAGATGGATAATATGCACTTGAGCCTGATAATTTCGGCGTGGGTGCCATCGTTTCCAGGTGATTTTCCAATTTTAAGCTGCTTAACAGCCTTGTGGTACTCCCTTATGGTAGGAAGATCATCTAACTCAGTCCAGGTAGCTAGTTTTGGCATGCAATCAGCAGCTTCTGGCATTATGTTCACTGGTTCTGGGTAGAGACCAACATAATGTTCTACCCATCGTTCGAGTTGGCGTTGAGCATCTGTAATAACAGTGCCGTCCGCTTCTTTAAGGGGGGCTGTTTTTTTAGGAAAAGGACCAAGGGCCTTTTTAATCCCAGGGTAAACACCACCAAAGTTTCCCACATCAGCGCATGATTGAATGCTTTGACAAAGCTCGGTCTAGTATGCATTTGCGAAGTACCGTGATGTACGTTGTAAAGCTGATTTTGCATTCGATAGGTCGATACGCGTCTTTTCGGTGTTTTAGCGCAGCTTGTCGTTTGGACTCGAGCAGAGGTGTAATGTGTTCGAGATTTTCAGCGAACCAGTCCTGGTTTTTGGCTTTCTGATGACCGAAAGCCGTACCTGCTACTTCTGTAAGTAGCTTCTTTACTTTGCCCCATTCCTCCTCTATCGGAGCGTCTACATCCCAGGTGGCAACTTCGTCGAGTACCAGCTCTTCCTACTTTTGGACCACCTCATCGTCTCTGGTTTTTGGAAGATCGAGCTTCTTCCTACCAGGCAATTTGGATGAGTGGATCTTTTTGTGAGCTATAGCAACTTGTGAAGCCACCAGGGAGTGATCTGTGTCACAATCAGCGCTGTGAAATGATCGCGTGTGCAGGGTCTCGCGGAGTTTTTTTTTTTGGTAAGGATAAGGTCCAGTTGATGCCAGTGTCCAGAACGAGGATGTTTCCAGGACACTGCGAGTTGATTTGCCTTTAAAGTAGGTATTGGTAACACACAGTAGGTGTTTAGAGCATAGCTCTAATAAACGTTGGCCGTTTTCATTTAGTTTCCCTATGTATTGGAATTTTTAATGCACTCACAGAGCTATATTATTCTCATAAATTAAATAATGAGAAAATTGAAAAATTCACATGTGACCGCCGGGACTTGAACCCGTGAATTTTTCAATTTTCTCATTATTTAATTTATGAGAATAATATAGCGCTGTGAGTGCATTAAAAATTCCAATACATTGGTTTAAGTAAAAAGCTTCATCATATGGTTTGAATTCCTACTGTAACGTGGACTAACCAAAGTATTTAGTTGTAAAAACTACTACTAGATGTCGCTTAATCGTCGCTTCGAGACGAGCATCAAGAGGTTGAAAGATTCACAAGGGTCCGCTAGGCGCCCGTAGCTCAGTCGGTAGAGCGGTGGAACGTTGATCCACAGTCCCGGGTTCAAGTCCCGGCGGTCGCATGTGAATTTTTCAATTTTCTCATTATTTAGTTTCCCTATACCGTGATTACCTATACAATCTGGCCAAGCAATGTTGTCCTGTCCGACCCTAGCGTTAAAGTCGCCCAGAATGTATAAGCGGTCAGATGGTTTTAACCCGCGTAGAGTCTGGTCGAGCTGGTCATAAAACTGTGTTTTGGCTTCATCTGTTGAGGATAGTGTTGGTGCGTTAGCAGAAATCAGTGATAAGTAACCATGGTCCGTATTTAATCGCAGCAACATAATGCGTTCCGAGATGCCGCAAGGAGCCTCTATAGATGTTAAGAGGTCATTGCGTATAGCAAAGCCAACACCATACTCGCGCACAGCGCTGCTGTCCTTTCCTTTCCAGTGAAAGGATCTGTTGTTTTTAACGGCAATACATCCGAGCTGTTCAAAATGCGTAGAGGTGTTCGCCAAGGCTGCGTGTTGGCTCCTACCCTGTTTGGTATTTTCTTCTCATTGCTTTTTAAAGTTGCTTTCGGCGATGACCAACAGGGTATACACCTGCACACTAGGGCTGACGGGAAGCTGTACTATCTCGCTTCTTAAGTCAAAGCGTAACCGCGATGACTTATTCGTCGATAGCCTTCTGTTCGCTGACGATGCAGCCTTCGTTGCTAATTCTCAAAGTGAACTTCAAGACATTGTTGATAAGTTTTCCCACGCGTGTTCTCTGTTCTCAATGTCCATTCATGCCAAAAAAACAGTAGTGCTAGCTCAAGGTGGAGAAACACCACGTATTTTGCTCGGTGGCGTTCCCTTGAACATAGTTGACAAGTTTTGCTACTTGGGGTCGACTGTGTCAAACAATCTCACCCTCAATGCTGAGATCAATACTCGTATCGGCAAAGCGGCGACCATGTTCGGCAGGCTCAATACAAGAGTATGGAATAATAAACACCTGACCACAAAAACCAAGATAATTGTTTACCAAACTTGCGTTCTAAGCATACTCTTGTATGGAGCTGAAACCTGGACTTCGTACGCAAAACAAGAACGTCGACTCAACACATTTCATATGCGCTGCGTAAGAAACATCTTGCATATAACTTGGCAGGACAGAGTCACAAACGAGCGAGTTCTAGAAATTGCACAGCTGCCTAGCTTTACCACTTTGCTTAAGCAAAGACGATTGCGGTGGCTAGGGCATGTGTACCGCATGGAATCTTCGCGTCTACCGCGGCGTGTCCTGCTTGGCGTCGTAGCTAACGCCAAAAGAGGAGTTGGAAGACCGATGCTACGTTTTAAAGATTGCGTCAAACGGGACATGGCTGCGTTTGACATCGACCATCAAAGCTGGGAGAAGCTTGCTGAGAATAGGGATGTATGGAGAAAGCGCGTGTTTGATGGGCGTAAAGCTCACGATGATGCCTGGTTCGCTGGTCTCGCAAACAAAAGGCAAAAACGACATCTAAACATGCATGTGTCAGTCTCCAATTCCACCTTCGTTTGTAGAGCGTGCGGAAAGTCATGCCGCTCCCGTATCGGCATATACAGCCATGAAAAATCTTGCCTCAGACACTGAATAAATCGTCTGTCACAGACGTATGAGGCCAATGATGATCGTGGAATAGGTCTTTTAAAACTTAGGGGAGGTTTCTTAGAAACAAAGTCACTAAAATGTTTCTGTTTCGATATAAATTTGCTTTTAAAAGGGGCATTTTTGAGCCAAAATTTGTTCCAGCTGTTACTCCTAAAGTATAGACGACAAAAATTTAAATAAAATATGGAATATACTTCTTAATTTGAAGTTACCATGAAAACTATAACGGATACTGTACCGCGAGAAATTTCAGAAAAATAAAAGTTTTTCTATTTGCGGATGGTAATCATACAGCTGCAAACAAACCAGCAACAAAATTAACTTTGTAACGCTGAATAACCTGATATTTAAACGTTGACTACGAAACCCTATTTGTGGGCGTGTTTGACACGCTCTTGGCTGGTTTTTTAAACTGTCATGTCGTTTATCGAATAAAAAATAAGAAAAATTGACGCAGCTTTTTTGCGCCTACATTTCGTGCGGTGTACTTTGTTTTTTGAAAACTATAATAGTTCGAGAGCCCAGGGGGTAAGTGGCTATCTCATAAGGTACCACGATAGGCTAGGTTTGGATCGTTAACCAAGACTTAAACAAGTCGTATGACCCAGGTCTGCCAGAGCCAATCCTGCCGAAACATAAAAAATAATCGATATTTTTCAGAGTCATTTTTTTCGTAAAAAATATGTCATAAGGTACCACAATGAAAACGCTGGCATCAGTTAACCATTGAAAAATTATGTAAAAAAAGCTTGGTCTGCCACTGCGCACCCTGCCGGAAGTGCTTGCCAGACCTCTCCAAAGATGCCCTTCCGACACCCCTAAACTATCTCATCGGGTACCACGACGCGACCACCACAACATAATAGCCAAGATCACTCTGACAATAGATCACAAGGTCTGCCAGGCCTAAACTTGCCGCATCCTAGTGTTTCAGACATTTGAAGTTGTAGGTCCAGTGTATGAAAAATGACCTATATCTTTTTTCCCCCGTGTTTGATTTTGATGGTGCCTTTATACGAAATGCTCTCCATAATAAGGAGCTTCGAGTCATATAGGACAGTTGGTAACGCAATCCTGTCAAAAGTTTGAAATGGAGGTTTGGTCTATGAAAACTGGCCTATATCTTATTCCCACCGGGTTTGATTTTGATGGCGCCTTAATATGAAATGCTCTCCATAACTAGGAGCTTTGAGTCATATAGGTCAGTGAGGAGGAGGGTCTCTGTATTGTACACAATCCTGTCAAAAAGTGTGAAATTGTAGGTAAAGTGTATGAAAACTGGCCTATATCTTTTCCCCCACTGGTTTGATTTTAATGGTGCCTTGGTATGAAATGCTCGTAATGATTAGGAGATTCGATTTGTATAGGTCAATTGGATAGAAGGTCTCTGTTCTGTGCACAATCCTCCTAAATATGAAAATATTCGATAACTTCTGCAGATTTTAGCAGTTAAAATTGTCATATCATAAGGAACTCGAATAAAAGCGCTTGCATCAGCTTACCATTGACAAATTATGTTAAAAAAACTTGGTCTGCCACTGCGCACTCAGCCGGAAGTCCTTAGATGAGATAGGTTAGGGGTGTCGGAAGGGTAAATTTGGAGGGGTCTCCCAAGGACTTCTGGCAGAGTGCGTAATGGCAGACCAAGTTTTCTTAACTCAATTTATCAATGGTAAGCTGATGCTGGCACTGTCATTCGGGTACCTTATGAAATGACAATGTTAACGGAAAAAATCTCAATCCTGCTAAACATGAAAATATTGGACATGTTCTGCAGATTTTTGCCGTTAATATTGTCATTTCATAAGGTACCCGAATGACAGTGCCAGCATCAGCTTACCATTGATAAATTGAGTTAAGAAAACTTGGTCTGCCATTACGCACTCTGCCAGAAGTCCTTGGGAGACCCCTCCAAATTTACCCTTCCGACACCCCTAACCTATCTCATCTAAGGACTTCCGGCTGAGTGCGCAGTGGCAGACCAAGTTTTTTTAACATAATTTGTCAATGGTAAGCTGATGCAAGCGCTTTTATTCTAGTTCCTTATGATATGACAATTTTAACTGATAAAATCTGCAGAAGTTATCGAATATTTTCATATTTAGGAGGATTGTGCACAGAACAGAGACCTTCTATCCAATTGACCTATACAAATCGAATCTCCTAATCATTACGAGCATTTCATACCAAGGCACCATTAAAATCAAACCAGTGGGGGAAAAGATATAGGCCAGTTTTCATACACTTTACCTACAATTTCACACTTTTTGACAGGATTGTGTACAATACAGAGACCCTCCTCCTCACTGACCTATATGACTCAAAGCTCCTAGTTATGGAGAGCATTTCATATTAAGGCGCCATCAAAATCAAACCCGGTGGGAATAAGATATAGGCCAGTTTTCATAGACCAAACCTCCATTTCAAACTTTTTGACAGGATTGCGTTCAATACTGAAACCCTCCACCCAACTGTCCTATATGACTCGAAGCTCCTTATTATGGAGAGCATTTCGTATTAAGGCACCATCAAAATCAAACACGGGGGGAAAAAGATATAGGTCATTTTTCATACACTAGACCTACAACTTCAAATGTCTGAAACACTAGGATGCGGCAAGTTTAGGCCTGGCAGACCTTGTGATCTATTGTCAGAGTGATCTTGGCTATTAAGTTGTGGTGGTCTCGTCGTGGTACCCGATGAGATAGTTTAGGGGTGTCGGAAGGGCATCTTTGGAGAGGTCTGGCAAGCACTTCCGGCAGGGTGCGCAGTGGCAGACCAAGCTTTTTTTACATAATTTTTCAATGGTTAACTGATGCCAGCACTTTCATTGTGGTACCTTATGACATATTTTTTACGAAAAAATGACTCTGAAAAATATCGATTATTTTTATGTTTCGGCAGGATTGGCTCTGGCAGACCTGGGTCATACGACTTGTTTAAGTCTTGGTTAACGATCCAAACCTAGCCTATCGTGGTACCTTATGAGATAGCCACTTACCCCCTGGGCTCTCGAACTATAAAGGGTTGCTTTACTCCGGCCTTTTTACAGTTTTATTATGTGTATAGATAGATAGATATTGATAATATAGATTTAGACTATGTCTGTATTATTCATAGTCTATATCTATATTATCTATATTTTTAGTTAGTTCGTAATCGAAGAGACAATGATTTAGTATGCATCCCTAGGTTTGACAGCTCTCATGAAAAGGTGTTATTTGCATGGCTCTTAGGATTTACAACAAAATACCAAAAGGTGTAGCAATATGAGTGTGTTTAAAAGACAACTGAAAGGCTTTCTTATTGAACAATGTTTCTATTGAATAAGTGAATTTCTTGAATTTAATTTTTTGAATTGTAAAATTCAGTAATACTTTATTAATTTTATTTTGAAATAACTATCAAAATTATTAAAAAAACTAAACCGGTAGCGGTAATTTCAAAGGTACCTATTAGATATACCTAAATCTACCTGGTTCGAGTTGCGGTACACTGAATTATTGTTCTTACAGTTCGTGCGTGAGTTACCTGTAGGTACCTATGTATCTACCTGCTACTCTGCCGTGTGATGCCGGATTAGAATAGCATCATCCCATTTTTTCCTGTGGCTGTCGTAAGCAGCGACTATGGAACTCAAAAGTAACATGTGTATTACAATTTCAGGGGATAGGCTGACAACCGGTCACTGTATGATACACGACAATAGCTAAGACTACCGTATTTTTACGGCCATTGAAGCTCTGCCTACTCCGCAAGGGTTTAAAGCGTGATTTATGTACGTATGTAGGTACTTATTACCTGTAGATACCTATTATTATTTACCTAATGAAGTGTACCGGTATGTACCGGTAAGTCACGGTATGTGCCGTCGGCTGCCGGCTGTCGGCCGGTGCCTTCGGAATCGCATTTGCTGCAACTGCCGACAGTATGTGTTGCAAGGTTGCAACTGCCGATAGCTGCGGCCGTTGCAGCATGTGCTGTTGGCTATCGGCTGTCGACTGGTCTGTTCGGAATAGCAGCTTTACGTTTGAGCCTACCATCAGTTCACACTATAGGTGGAATGACTTCTTTGCACCGCCTCACGTGAGATGGGGTAGGACCTGCTCTCCAAATTTTTCTGCACCATGGACATCTGTCTGGGGTTGTCGACTATACGTAACCGGATTAACAAATTAGTTTCGTCCCGAAGTTTTGTCTAAGAAAAAATACCTGTACTTGTCCATATTATAAATAAATAATAATAGATAATGAATGTCAAAACTGATGTCTTAACAATTCGTCAAAATCAAATAACAACAAAAAAAAATGAGGTTTCAAAAAAAGGTTTTTCCTTTTTGACAGCCAATAGATGATGGTCACAGTATGTTTTATTCATATTTCACGTAGGAATAAGCGTTTTTCCCGCGGTAAAAAGTATCCTAGGTGTTGACCAGGGCTAGTAGCTACACACCACAAAGAGTCTCATTTACACACATACTATATTTTCGAAGTTTATCGCGTACAACAAAAAAGGGTTATTTTTTTTCAATAGATGTCGCTTTGTGTTTTCTAAATCGCGGTATAGAAGTGTTTTCTGAAATCTATAAGTGGTTCCTGTACCCCGAACAGTTACGATTTTATTATATGTATATAGATATATAGATTAAAGTGAAAAAGTAAATGTATCGTTACAGAATAAAGAAAATGTGTTTTATTTATTATGAACTCATAATACACTCGGCTTCAAAAAAATCGCACCTTTTAAGAAATCTATTTCAAACATCTTTCAATCGTATTTGTATTATGAAATATTGGTAATGTTCGGTATCATTTGAAAGGTAAGGAAACAGAGAATGCACAAACAATAATTCATTCAATGTTTTTTATTGGAACTGAGAAAACTTTACAAAACAATAAAAATCCTTTAAAACCCTAATGAAATCTGATTAATTTTTCAGAAAAAAAGTTGCTTAAAACTAACCTAAAACCTAGTGTTACCCCCCCTAGCCCTAATGACGTCTTCCATGCGCTCCCTCATGGATCGCACCAACTTTAGGACCTCTTCTTGAGGGATACTGTCCCATTCCTCAATAACGGCGTCTTGGAGCTCCTGAAGAGTCGCGGGAGCGGGATCACGGGATCTTACCTTGCGTTTCAGCTGGTCCCAGAGGTGCTCTATCGGGTTCACATCTGGACTTTTCGCTGGCCACTGCATGACAGGGATCCCAACCTCTTGAAGGTAGCCTTGCACAATACCAGCAGTGTGCGCGCGAGCGTTATCGTGCATTAATGTGAACCCGTCGCCAATAAATCCAGCATAGGGGACCACATGTTCTGCCAGGATCTCTGTGATGTACCGGTGAGCAGTCATCGACCCTTGCCCGCGAGCACCGCCGGTCCGAGAGACGCAAGAAAGTTCAGTTTTGCCATCGGCAGATATGCCGCCCCAGAACATGCAGGAACCGCCTCCGTATTCTACCGTTTCTTGGATGCAGGCTTGGGCAAAACGTTCCCATTGTCTTCTGTATACTCTTTTGCGTCTATCGTTGCAGAAAAGGCACACTCTCGTTTCGTCTGAGAAGAGAACAGTTCTCCATTGGTCCAGGGTCCAATTAACGTGGGCGCGAGCAAATTGCAAGCGTGCTCGCCGATGCGCTGCGGTTAATTTTGGACCCGTGGCAGGTCTTCTAGCCACAATATTTCTCTCCTTTAGTCTTCTTCTAACTGTAGAGACACTCACGGCCCTTCTACGAACTGCTTGAAGCTGCTGTTGCAACTCAACAGCATTAGAGAACCGATTTCTCAAAGATTTCGATACGACGAATCGGTCATCTCTCGCAGAAGTGCAGCGATTTCTACCAGACCCACGCCTTCAGACAAAGCCACCGGTCTGCAGGAACCGCTGGTACACTCTTCGAACAGAAAAGCGACTCAAGTGCAATTGCCGAGCAACATCACACTGACGTAGTCCTGATTGCAGTAGTGCGGTAGTGTCCATCTTCAAGGACGTTTTTCTGATGAAAGATATTCTTCTGTGTCTTCTTCGACTGTTGGTAGCAAATTTATCCCCCAATAAGCTGTATCGACCCTTTTATACCCAAAAAACAAAACAATACAAACAAAATTTGAAGAGGAGAATCAGTTCCATTGTCATTCACAGTGACGTGAAGTGTCAAGCTTTTTCTTTATTCAAATGAAATGGATATTTTATCAAAGAGTTTTTATAGGGCTCTCAAATGATACCAATATTGCTACGAATAACTGCTTGTCTTAAGGATTATATACCAGTGCTTGAAGCCTATTTTTACGGACGTGCGATTTTTTTGAAGTCGAGTGTACATGACCTGAATAGGTATAAAGTAGGTAGGTACTCACTAACCACAACAATTCTAACACTAACTACTCTAGCCGTAGTACACTTAATTTTGGGCATCTTTAGATCAGGTCAGGTAACGGAGGTGCAGAGGTTTTCGCTCTTGTATAATCATACAAAACAGGATATCGCTGTATGATTTCCACGAAATGCATTATAAAATCCACATCTTCACGCATTTTTGGGAATGCTTTTGTGGTAGATTAACCGCCACTATACGGTTGATCCTGCGCCTGTCGGTTTGTACCTATGTTTGGGCCGGATTTATCCCTCGGTCGCCTCCTACTACCCCCACGGAAAGAGAGGGGGTGGTGCTATTCTACTCTGCCGGCACCACACGGCATCCTTATAAATAACAATGTTTGTTACATTTCATAAAATATTCTGAATCAATTTAGTTAGATATTTTTATTTATTTTTATTATCGTGTGTGTGTGTGTATCACGAGATCACCACTTTACCTTTGTTCTTTTATAAAAATCTACGCTAGTTTTCGAGAAAATTGCATTTAACGAAAAATAAACAAAACGAAAAAAGTGAACCCTGTTTGTCCTTGTTTGTACCACTAAACGAATTTAATTTACGCGCCAAAAGAAGTTGCTGTGATTGGTTGGTTGTTAGTGTGCGTGCCGTGTAAATGAATCCTGTCTACGTGGCGGAACGTCAATCGGGTCAGTCAAAGGATGTTCACGTAATTAATTAAAAAGTTTGTTAGAAAATGGAAAAAAAATCTAGCGCGTCGATTTAAAAAAAAATGCCTTCGATGTTTTTCTTATACATATTTACGCATACCCTTAAAATATTTGCAATGAATAAAATTTAATAGGACCTTATATAGCCTTAATATGTCGTGAATATTTACTTACGCCAGCGCTAAATATCGATATCGATGTCACCGTGAAATTACAAACGTCGCTAGATTATAATATTTCTCGCTAATTTACAACCGTCGAAATATTGTGAGATATACACATGGATCACAATTTAACGTATCAATTTTCAAAAGATTACAATACTATGAAGTAAAACGGTAAAATTGTCAACTCGCGTTCTGATTGATCGAGTGTCATGTATGTCGCGCCGTGATCGCCATTTCGATGGGTATCGAACGTAAGCAAATAGTGCTTATGGGATTATTTTCTTATTTTGTAAGTTATTATGAGTAATTTTCAACACGATATTATAAAAAGGCAACAGAAACTGTTTGTTTACGTTCGATAACCAACGAAATGTCAATCAGCTGTGAAACAAACATGGCGTCGTGGTCAACATGATGCTGACCAATCAGAACGCGAGCTGCTTGTCGTATCACAGTCTTGCTGTTTCAGTTCGTTATATTGTAATCTACTGCAAAATTATACGTTGAATTGTAATACGTATGTGTTACAATATTTTGCCACATTATAATTTACGGATATAGATTATTATCCAGCGTTATTTTGCAATTAACGGTGACAACGATAAGCCGTTACGGGTAGTAAGGTCGCATCTCTACTGATCTGTACACTTGACATTTGTTTGGCGTTTTGATTACTTTTGACACTTTTGATTATCCATAGATTTTGATTATTATTATTTTTAAAGGCCAGGGGCAGGCAAAAGATAATATTGTAAATATGCAGCCTAGTGATTGAGTAAAACCTCAAAACTTTAAAAAATATTGAAAACAGAAATAAATAATATTTTTACACTAGCTGGTGCCCGCGAACTTCGTCTCGCCACGGGATGCTTGTGTGCCAACAAGCCCTCCAGAGCTGATAAAATTTATCATCACTTATTTATCATCGATGTTGATCAAAACATTTGTCTGCCACCATTCCAAACATCAATACAACCTGTTACACAACTAACCAATAAAAAGAATATTTTTTGTTATCATCAGTCGATAAAATAATCACATCACTAGTTTAGGTCAGGTGCTACACTACCCGGCGAACAAAGTCCGCTTCGGCATACATTGCTGGTTGACTTAGTTTCTTGTATTGATGACATTCATGTAATAGCCAGCAATGTAGACCGAACTGCGTTTCGCCACGTCGGTAACTTCATATGAACTTTGAGCTGTCAAAATTAGTGCTGCGATGCCACGATTAAAAATAAGTGTAATCTAATAAAAAAAATATTTTTTCGTAGTTTTCAAAAACGATACTACGGCTCTAATTTTTTGTTAATTGACTCTTTGCATCGGACATTTCCACACCCTTTCAGCTTTATTGGTTGTTTTGTAACACGTTGTATACATCGTTGACTCTTTTTTCGTGACTTTATTTTTTGGCCTTTAAATGTGGCTGACCACGGAAACTGCCGGTGTTGGAGATGGCAACCCTAGCGGGTTCTCATCGCCAAAGGTGTCTCTTTAGACGGGTATACGTTTCGAACGGTAAAGCGATGTGATGTAAATTTTGGAAATAAAATAAGTTTTTTAAGTCGGATAAAAAAAAATCTGCCAGGATTTCGGATGGCCACCGTTATATACCATGTTATGACCTCCTAAACATGATCTATCGTTATAGCATACTTTCAATCGGTAGACTTATGAGGTAAGACTTTGTCAATGGGAGCTTAGTCTATCCGATGGGGGGTGGCCCATGTCCAGCGGCGGACTGTTGTGGCTGTTATGGTTATGGCAAATAATCATAAACTGTGTGATGCTTATTATTAGTGTTTGTCAATAAACGTCAAAACTGATGTCTTTTCAATTTGTCAAAATCAATCAAAAACAATAAAAATAGAGGTTTCGAGAAAAGGTATCTCTTTTTTTGACAGCCACTGAACAATGGTCACAGTATATTTTAATCGTATTTCACGTTTTTCCTAGCGTGTATCCTAGGTGTTGACCAGGGCTAGTAGCTACACACCACAAAGAGTATTATGTACACACGTACTATATTTTCGAAGATTATCGCGAACAAATGATTTGGGGTAAAATATTTTTCAATATATGTCGCTTTTCTATGAAGATGAAGTTTTCTAAAACGCGGTATAGGTAGAGGTGTTTTCTGAAATCTATAAATGGTTCCTATTACCACGACCAGTTACGATTTTATTATATGTATAGATTATATCGAAAACAGTTTATAAGAATGAAGTATATTTTCGAACTTAAAAAGAAATTGACCCGTAGTACCGAATTATACAGGGTTATTTTTAGTCAGTGCGCAAACTTTGCAGGATGTTTCTACTCGTGATTCTGAACAACTTTTACTATGGGGCCACCTGCGAAATCTAAAAAAAATTTTTGGTTGTTCCATACATTTTACCGAGTAGGTATGAATTTTTCTATGGAACATCTAAATTTTTTTTTGCGAATTCGCAGGTGGTCCCATAATAAAAGTTGTTCAGAATCACGAGTAGAAACACCCTGCAAAGTTTGCGCTCTGACTAAAAAATAACCCAGTATAAAATCACAATCTTTATCCCTTGCGGGGTAAGCAGAGCGTCACCAGCCGTAAAAAACGGTCGTTATCGCCAGGTCTGACAAATATTTGAAGGCCGTCTTAGCTGTTGTAATATCATTATAGTGACAGGTTGTCAGCCTGTCGCCTAAAATTGCAATACACATGAAATCCTCGTGTCCCTTAGTCGCTTCTTACGTTACGACACCCACAGGAACGAAATGGGGTGATGCTATTTTAAGGCGACGTCACACAGCTTACGACCACCTCTATATCTACATATTAGAAGCTTAAGAGGGCATTCAACTTTTTCCAGCTTTGCAAAAATTGTCTTTAAAACATGCAAGTTTCTCGAAAACAGTTATGTAAAAAAAAAATTACCTACTTGTAAATCTAGTCAAGCATATCATCGTCTTAAAAAATGTATTATGAAAATATTAACATTTTATTTTATAACCTGTAATAAAAAGCGATATCTAAAGCGACAAAACCAAAATTCAGGAAACGACTTCAAATCAAGTGTGAGTTGTAGAGTTTTGGTTTATTGTAAGAAAATATCAATTAAACAGATAAATAGAGAATATATTTGAGAACAAAGTCTATAATGAACATTTTACAATTACATTTAAAAATAAAGAATAAAACCACGTTTTTATATCCGAATTTTTGCAAAATAACACGCTATTTTAACGGCTTCTATATGAAAAAATAACCGTAGTGAAGATTTAATAAAATATATGTTATGCATAAAGATGTATATTTAATCTAATTGCAGCAAAATATATTTATTTCATTCATCATATCATTGTAAAAAATATTCAAATATCCCCATATTTTTCGCAAAACGACGCTCCGAATAGTCTGGCTGTCAAAATTGTATGGGTTTCTCGAAAACCTCTATAGCGGCCTGAAGGCGAGGATCCACGCCAAAAAATTCCATTTCAAGGAAAGGGTTGAGGATGAGGGTGGGTGAGATGCGGGTAGCGGGCGGCGCGGGAGGTCATCGGGAGGCTGGTTTCACCGCGAGGACCGTCCGAATTTTTGAATATTTGTTTTGTTGAATTAAGTTAGTTAATCAGCTAAAACTTTAGTATTAGCGCTCAGGAATTAAATGAGGAATCTTGTATTATAAAAAACTAAAGGAAGGTAAATAGTAGTAAATGTTACATAAAAATTGAAACAAAGTTTTTTTATTTTCGCTGTTTTTGTGATTTTTTATTCAAAAAATATCAGTCATAGAAAAAAAATAGTGTTAGCTCTAGAGCAATACTTTGGGTACGTCGTACATTTTTTAAGAGCACTGTAACCACAGTAAAGGGCTTAAAAATTGAATCGAACGCAGCGATTTTCTGCGTTTCCTTTCGAATCCCGGCCTTAAGTAACTATTTCAGAGGACTAGACAACTATGTCAGAAGCTTAGGCAACCATGTCAGAGGCATAGGCATCCATATCAGACACCCAGGCAACCATAACATAGACAAAAGGGGCGTCGTTTTCCCCTTATGTCGAGCCTCTCTGTATCGGGCGTCTTTGGGCCGTGCCTCGTGGCATCGTGTCGCTTAGCATCAGATTGTCAAACCAGTTTTTCTATAGTTTGCAACCTTCTATAAATGCTAGACTATCAGCATGCATAATTTCCGAGAAAATTAAGATTTTTGTTTGACAGCTGTCATCACCTTAACTATACCAAAGGAGACAGGGCGGCGGCAGTATGGGACTTGGGCTTGCGCTAGCCAATACTTACTTTGTGCTTGGGCTTTGACGATATATCGAGTATGTTACGATATTTAGGTTCGATATCTTATCTATGCCTTCGTGTAAAACCGCATCAAAATCAATTCAGTGAGTATTGAGAAAATCGCTTGTGAACTTTTGTTTTCTTCGTGGACATAATGGTGCATAGCGATTTAGCAAGGTTTAATGATCTATCATTTTTTGAACTATCATGGCTGATTTTTATTTTCGTAACACATTGTATAAAGAAATAGTGTAACGTAACACATTGTATAAAGAAAAAGTATAGCTTATAGGTCACCTATTTTAACTAGGGTGACCACGTTTTTATTGAGTCAAAGTTTTTTTTTTTAATATTTTCTCGAAATTGCCGGGTCAGATTTTTGTTTTTTCTCAAACATGTATAGTTGATAAGTCACCTATCTTAACTAAGGTGACCACGTTTGTATTGAATCAAAGGAAAAAAGGTTAGGCCGTATTCTAATAATAATGTTTCTGCAATAGATTTTTGTTTTATTGTAACTATGTATAGAGGATAGGTAACACGTCAGAATAAGGGTGACCATGTTTGTAAAAAACGAAGGACTAAAAAAAAAATATTTTTTTCTCGTCTCTAATACCGGGACATTTTTTTTAAATTCTCAATATTTAAAAAGATGAGGTTACATAACATAACTACAGTGAACACGTTTGTATTGAATCAAAGGAACTCAAATTATGGCTATAGCCCAATTTCACCCAGTCGCCTTTTACCAAATTTTTATAGGTCTTGAATACCAAATTTTAAAACACTTCTCGTGTTAGGTACACAATTTTTGGAAAACTTCCAAAATTTTGCACCGCAGGCAGGATTTGAACCTGCGACCTTCGGCATCTGTACTGCCGACGCCACTACCAACTTTCAAATCCTGCCTGCGGTGCAAAATTTTGGAAGTTTTCCTAAAATTGTATACCTAAACCGAGAAGTGTTTTAAGGTACCTACAGCTACATAAATGACATATTGGCGAAAACTACCTATAGCTACATAAATGACATATTGGCGAAACGCGAAATTGGAAGACTGCTTTTTAGGTACTCAGCGACTAAAGGCTTTATACAGCTTGAGCAGTACATGTGAACCACTATACATCTTTTATAGAACCCCGAATGCCACTTGGGAAGTAATCGCAAGCAATACGTAGAAATATCTGACATAGACAGCAAAGGCAGTATAGAAAGCATGAAATCAAAGCTAGTGCCAGTTTTGAGAGGGGTGCCCCAGGGATCTGTGTTGGCACCTAAATTGTTTCTTATTTTCCTCAATGATATACCAAAATTCATTCAGTGTAGTATTAATGACATTAAACGTATTTTATTTGCAGACGATACCACAGCCATAATTTCGAGTGACAATATAGATAACCTTAATAATAAAGTTAACATCGCTCTATTATACTTTTGTAATTGGTTAAAGATTAACAATAGTAAAACAAACGTAATTCTGTTCAAAAACACGTCAAGAAACAAAGACAGCTTTTCTTTAAGTTTCAAAGGAGACGAAATAAATACGGTTGCATCTGCCAAGTCTTTAGGAGTACACATACATGAGTAAGGTACATCGGGGATGTAAGGCCCCCAGTCTTCGAAGGCCCAAACGCAGAAAACCGTTTAAAATACGTTCGGTTTGCGCCAAATTCATAGCAAGCGTAAAATGAACCAATAGGAACGCAGGGACGCGGGAGCTATTTTGCCAGTGACGGCTGGTTGTTCGGCGACCTCGGGCACGGCCAGTGTTTTTGCTATTTTGCGCTCCCACTAAACAGTAGTTTTCAATAGTTAATACTGCAATTTATTAGTAGATTATTGTTGAATGTGTATATTTATTTATCATTCCATTGATATTCGTGTAGGTATGTCTGGTTTTAACGCTATTTTATTCATAAATTGTGAAAACGGGTTGCAAGGCCCCGATCGGTTAGGAAGGCCCCACAGGGTAATTGCTTGGGCCTTACAAGCCCTGTTGGGGCCTCTCTACACTGTTGCTGTCTTATAAGGCCCATAAATTTTTGGAATTTAAATTAACTTTACACTTACTTATGTTATTAATAAAAATAAATTTTGACACCACATTTTTATTTTGGGCTTTGCAACCCGCAATTGGGGCTATCCAAACCATATACCGGTAATAAGGCCCAATGTATGAAAAATTAAAATCAAGTAATTTTAAAAATTTATACCTTTTTCTAAGCTAAACAAAAATACTTTTGGGATTAATGGCAATTTCTTTGCACTTAGCTCCTGAAATTTCGATTGCCAGGCTGTTTTCTTTCTCACTGAGAAAGTGAAGTCTTTTTGGAAAATATTGATGATGTCACAACTTTTTGCTTTTATTTAGGTTCAATAATATGTAAACATTCGTATAAGTGTAAATTTTTTGTAATTAACGCTTACTTTAACTCCAAACGTAATAAAATTGGCAGGGGCCTTATAACACATGCCCAGTTTAGGAAGGCCAAAAATCGATGTTTTGAAAAATGATCAAAATTGTAACTTTTTATTGTCAAAATCATAAAAAAATCATATAAGTCAATAAATAGTAAATTTTGCTATACGTTGCAAACGTTGATTTACCTGAGGGTGATAAAATAAAGGTTTTATTTCGGTTTGTTGTTAGGTGGGCCTTATTACCCGGGTCTACCTTATCTTTATTGGAAGGATGAATTACGGGCAATAGAAAAAACAGTAGGGTTAGCATGCTATGCTATTCGAAAATTAAGAGGTAAACTTACTATAGATCAGATAAAGGGTGTCTATTACCCTCTCGTAGAGTCACGTTTTAGGTATAGTGTTAAACTATGGGGAATGAGCGACTGCTATAATATGGATACGACTTTTGTTTTACAAAAAGGGCCATACGAGCCATATTACGGATTCCACCTCAAGACTCATGTAAAGAACATTTTGTAAGGCTTGGTATTTTAACAGTGCCTTACCTTTACATATTAGTATTACTGACAGACTTCGTAAAGAACCGTCATCAGTACGAAACAGACATTGATAGAATTACTTGAGAGAGTACCAGACGAAAGGACTTTCCATTGCTTATCATCAGTTTATCACACCCTGCTTACGCTTTGACAGTACGCCGCAGGGCCTAATGCGCACTCTATAGCTTGCTTATATGTCACCGAGAAATTACAAACACCGCTAGATTATAATATTTCTCGCTCTATTACAATCTGTTGAAATATTGTAACACAGTCGCACGTATTACAATTTAACGTATCATTTTTCAGGAGATTACAATATAATGAACTAAAACCGTAAAACTGTGATACGATACGCAGCTCGCGTTCTGATTAGTCAAGTCAACCATCATGTTGCCAGCGGCGCCATGTTTGTTTCACAGCTGATTGCCAGTCGTTGGTTATCGAACGTAAACACACAGTTTTTCTTTTCTTTTTTATAATTTCGTGTTGAAAATTGCTCATATAAACTTACGAAATAAGAAAATAATCTTATAAAGCACTGTTTGTTAACGTTCGATACCTATCAAAATGGTGATCAGCTGTCAAATAAACATGGCGGCAAACATACATGACGTTCGACCAATCAGAATGTGAGTTGACAATTTTACCTTTTTACTTCACAATATTGTAATATTTTGAAAATCCATACGTTAAATTGTAATCCGTGTGTATTTCTTACAATATTCCGACAGACTGTAATCAAGCGAAAAATATGAATCTAACGGTGTTTGTAATTTCACGGTGACATATATAAGGTCCTATTAAATTCACTGCAAATATTTTAGGGGCAGATCAAATAAAATATAAGCATGTACTAGGCAAATTTTTAAAGAAATCTACACGCTAGTTTTCGAGAAAATTGCATTTAACTAAAAAAAAAAAAATACTAAAAAAATGCACCCTGTTTGTCTTAGAAACACACACATCAAAATTTAAATTACGCACCAAAAAAGGTGCTGTGATTGGTTGGTTGTTAGTGTGCGTGCCGTGTAAGTGAATCCTGTCTACGTGGCGGAACGTCAGTCGGGTCAGTCAAAGGTGTTCACATAATTAATTAAAAAAATGTTTGAAAATGAAAAAAAAATCTACGCGCTAGATTTTTTTTTTCATTTTCAAACAGATTTTTTTTTAAATGCCTTAGATGTTTTTCTTAAACATATTTACGCATGCTCTTAAAATATTTGCAGTAAATTTAATAGGACCTTATATATTCTAAGATCACACCCCGCTTAAATGTAGTAAGACACGGAGTTTTATATCAAAGCACAACATTTTTTAACAAACTGCCTGGCGCCTGCTAAGTTGAGGACTGAATACAGAGTACATATTTTTATAAGAGAGCTTAGAATTTTTTTAACTCAAAAATGTTACTAATAGCACAGATGAATTCTTAAAATGTAATTCAATGGAGTTAAGATAAAAATTGTTAATAAGAATTATTTTAGACTAATTATATAAGGATTTGAAATTGTGTTATTATGTTACTGTATTTTGATTGTATTATTATTCTATTGACATATTGTTTGAAAAAATGTTAGAATTACCTAGGTACTTTTATTTTAAATTGTAGAAAACAAATTGTTTTTCTTAAACATGCTAGGAAATATGTTCATTTCTTTCAAAAAAAGAAAACGCAAAGTTTCCAATTGTAATGAAAATGAAAATGAAATGAAAAATTTATTGATAACTACAAGTTACATATCATTCATTACATCATCGATGGATGCAATACATTAAATTAAACTTACAAAATACTTATATCATGTAACTGAAGTTACAGAGTAATAAAAACAATTCTGAATTGATTATAATAATGATTAAAATCATTATAATATAAAATTATAAAAATAACTAAACAAAGTTACATATTTACATTTAAATATTTAATTCATGTCATCGGTAAATTCTCAAAGTCAGCATAATTATAGAATTCATGTCTCCGACCGCTATAGAAATCATTGTGTGTCATGTCTCCGACCGCGCCAGCAAAGTTGTATGGAATTCCTTTGCTGGTGTCCGGCAAAGTAAATTCGTTACACGCTAAGCCACACAGGTAAATATGAATCTCATAAGAACGGAACGTAATTTTGTATAAAAAGTTGATATGAACTAACTAAAGACAAGGCTGTATAATTTTATAACCCTTGCCTATCCTAAATGGACCAATAGAATAAAAAAAGGAACGAACTAAACATACATATAGGTAGAATGGCTGAATAGCAATGAATACTGTGCCTTGCTAATGGTCTATTCATAAAAAAAACCGGCCAAGAGCGTGTCAGACACGTCCACAAATAGGGTTTCGTAGTCAACGTTTAAATATCAGGTTTTTCAGCATTACAAACTTAATTTTGTTGCTGGTTTGTTAGCAGCAGTATGATGACCAACCGCAAATAGAAAAACTCATTATTTTCTGAAACCTTTAAGGGTACAATATCCGTTATAGTTTTCATTGTAACTTCAGATTGTAGGCTATATTTCATATTTATTTCAAATTTTTAACTTTTATACTTTAGAAGATACAGCTGGAACAAATTATGGGTCAAAAACGCCCTTTTTAAAAGCAAATATCTCGTGACAGAAACATTTTAGTGACTTTGTTTCAAAGAAACCTCACCTTAATTTTAAATTTTAATTTTAAAAGACCTATTCAACGATACCCTACTCAATATTACGGAAGAAAAAAATTTTTTTTGCCCCCCTTTCACTTGTATGGGAGGGGGTCCAAAAAACATTTAAAATATTTTTTTCTTAACATTTCTATATTTGGGTCAACACGATCTATCTTCTTACCAAATTTCATGTCGATAGCTCTAAAACTGACGAAGATATGAGGGCGCGGCATACAGACAGACAGACAGACAGACAGACAGACAGACAGACAGACAGACAGACAGACAGACAGACAGACAGACAGACAGACATGACGAAACTATAAGGGTTTCTAGTAGACTACGAAACCCCAAAAAATACACAATTGGTGGGAAAACAAACAAAATGGGTGGAAAAATGTTAAATTTTCATGATTGGGGCTGTTGTATTGTAGACGGAATAAAGATGAGAGTAGAATCGAAATGGATAGCACGCCGCCAAACATAAGGCTGCGAATCCACCAGAGCTGTGCGAGGTAGCTAAGCGGTGTGCGAGGAAAAATCCACCAATAGAATCACTTCATTGAGCGAGGCTAGGAAAATGAAGTGATTCTATTGGTGGATTTTTCTCGCACACCGCTTAGCTACCTATAGGTGCGTAAGGGTAGAAGCCAAACTGACCGTAGAAATCATTTTTTATAAAGTACGTACTTAGTTTGTTATTTCCTAGCATTTTTTGAGAAAAGCACTATGTAAGCCTCGGGGAAAATGACTTTGCTTGACTCGTATAATTGAGCGTATTCCACAACTAGACTGCATGCACTGTAAAGGAGTATGACATGGTATAATAAGATACTCCGCCTGGTATTCCGTTCCGAGACTCGTGGACCACGTGACCAACACAAGTCTACGTCATCATGCTTGTGGGTTACCAGAACTACCCACTCTTATGATGTTTTTTGTAAAACATTTATGATACTGTTTACTAATAAATACAGTTGAAGTGTTGTTGTAAAGTTCAAGTTAATACACACGTAAATCTAAATTATTAAATTAGGCCGTGCCGTGATGCAAAAAGGGTTTTTTCAATCCAAAATACTTCCACTTGGAGACGACACCTGACTGTGATTATTTTATATATGATTTTTGATAATATTTGCTAGATTCTCAACGTTCGCAAAACACGATTCGATTAAATTTTCTCGATAGATTTTTTTTCCAAAGATGACTCCATTTTTTTAGATTTTTTAACTTTATGCCGAAACGGTGCCGAGCTAATCTATGATTTTTCGTAAGCATAAGCACATTATACTTATCTAGTTCGTCAACGTTTGTTTTTTTATTTAAACCTTTTATTGCTGAGAAATCAATAATTTTAGATTTTCAACAATGGCTTGGTTTCAGCCATTTTGCGGACGGGTCGCTCTGTCCCTCTCTAACGCGTACGCGCGAATTGCAAACAGGCCACACCCAGCTCCGCTCTCATTCCACCGTGGCCACTGCCAGAGAGAGGTCATGTCGCACGCTACGCCGAAACTGACAGCTTTTGTCGTAATTTCAGTTATTTGTTTATTTGAAGATTGTGTACATTTTTAGGCTTCTAAATATTTTGTAGTCAACTCTGAATAAGATACGTTACTAGAATAAGTGTATCTAGTTTTTTTTACGCCAGTTTACGGTCTTGTGCCTCCATCATCCAATGTACCCATAATGTAAATTTGAAAAATGGGCAACATATCAAAAACAATTATATCGAGGAAGCGCAAAAAAGATTTTTTGAACGCGAAAATAGCAAAATGCAAAAAAATAAGGAAATAGGTATATTTAGCATTACGTGAACGTTTTTTTGTTTATATTTATCAAGTATTATCTATTTATATGAAAAAGTAAATTATATTTATGTTAGTGAAGAAGAATAGTTAGTTTTTTTTACCAATGTAACGCGTACACATTATGTAGACACCTTATTGGTAGAGAGAAGTGTTGATGCATGGAATCTCCTCTAATCAATCGCATTACTTTGAACGAGTTTGCCGATACCTACTCTAAATTTTGATACCTCTTTTGGATGTGACATTGGCTTAGTGGCTAGAGTGAGTGAATTCTTTTGCATACTAATAAACTTTGGGTACTCGGATCGAATCCCCGAGATATAGTTTTTTTGTATTTATTTTGTTGGATATTTTTAGGTTTTCTCTTTTTACACTCTTACTTTAATCATAAATTCTTAATACTTATTACTTATTCTTTCATGTTTTTTTTTAACTTGATGAAAGATTATTGGATTATTATTTATTGCTTATTATCAATGAAAACCATCATAATTACCTACATGAAAATATACACAAAATAATTTTTATATTTACCTATAGATTAGATTAGATATTTACAGATTTTTAAATTGCGAAAATATCTGCCACAGACGTCACAGAGACTTTGGCACAGAGTACATAGAGTCGCCAATACATTATTTAAATTTGATGACCAAACAGTGTACGTACCTATCAAAAATTTTTTTTTACTTTTTGGAAAACTTCCAAAATTTCACCGCAGGCAGGATTTGAACCTGCGACCTCCGGCATCAGTACTGCCGACGCCCTAACCAACTGGGCTACCGCGGTTCTAATCGAGCCCGCGAAATTATGGAAGTATATTTTGTCCACTATCGCGTGGATGGGCTCCATCTACCGGGATAGTTTTGCAACTAATTCCCAGCGGCTAATTCATTCTTTACAGATTGAATGTAGTCAAAGCGATGAAAACCCGCGATAAATTGAATACCAAATTTAAAAACACTTCTCGTGTTAGGTAAACAACTTTTTGGAAAACTTCCAAAATTTCACCGCAGGCAGGATTTGAACCTGCGACCTCCGGCATCAGTACTGCCGACGCCCTAACCAACTGGGCTACCGCGGTTCTAATCGAGCCCGCGAAATTATGGAAGTATATTTTGTCCACTATCGCGTGGATGGGCTCCATCTACCGGGATAGTTTTGCAACTAATTCCCAGCAGCTAATTCATTCTTTACAGATTGAATGTAGTCAAAGCGATGAAAACCCGCGATAAATTGAATACCAAATTTAAAAACACTTCTCGTGTTAGGTAAACAACTTTTTGGAAAACTTCCAAAATTTCACCGCAGGCAGGATTTGAACCTGCGACCTCCGGCATCAGTACTGCCGACGCCTAACCAACTGGGCTACCGCGGTTCTAATCGAGCCCGCGAAATTATGGAAGTATATTTTGTCCACTATCGCGTGGATGGGCTCCATCTACCGGGATAGTTTTGCAACTAATTCCCAGCGGCTAATTCATTCTTTACAGATTGAATGTAGTCAAAGCGATGAAAACCCGCGATAAATTGAATACCAAATTTAAAAACACTTCTCGTGTTAGGTAAACAACTTTTGAAAACTTCAAATTTCACCGCAGGCAGGATTTGAACCTGCGACCTCCGGCATCAGTACTGCCGACGCCTAACCAACTGGGCTACCGCGGTTCTAATCGAGCCCGCGAAATTATGGAAGTATATTTTGTCCACTATCGCGTGGATGGGCTCCATCTACCGGGATAGTTTTGCAACTAATTCCCAGCGGCTAATTCATTCTTTACAGATTGAATGTAGTCAAAGCGATGAAAACCCGCGATAAATTGAATACCAAATTTAAAAACACTTCTCGTGTTAGGTAAACAACTTTTTGGAAAACTTCCAAAATTTCACCGCAGGTGTTGTAAGGTTTTTAAATTTGGTATTCAATTTATCGCGGGTTTTCATCGCTTTGACTACATTCAATCTGTAAAGAATGAATTAGCCGCTGGGAATTAGTTGCAAAACTATCCCGGTAGATGGAGCCCATCCACGCGATAGTGGACAAAATATACTTCCATAATTTCGCGGGCTCGATTAGAACCGCGGTAGCCCAGTTGGTTAGGGCGTCGGCAGTACTGATGCCGGAGGTCGCAGGTTCAAATCCTGCCTGCGGTGAAATTTGAAGTTTTCAAAAGTTGTTTACCTAACACGAGTGTTTTTAAATTTGGTATTCAATTTATCGCGGGTTTTCATCGCTTTGACTATTCAATCTGTAAAGAATGAATTAGCCGCTGAATTAGTTGCAAACTATCCCGGTAGATGGAGCCCATCCACGCGATAGTGAAAAAACTTCCATAATTTCGCGGGCTCGATTAGAACCGCGGTAGCCCAGTTGGTTAGGGCGTCGGCAGTACTGATGCCGGAGGTCGCAGGTTCAAATCCTGCCTGCGGTGAAATTTTGGAAGTTTTCCAAAAAGTTGTTTACCTAACACGAGAAGTGTTTTTAAATTTGGTATTCAATTTTTTTTTACTTGGTATTATTAGTAATGGCTTACACAGATAGTCAATTTTTAAATATATTTATAGGTACTAAAATTTACATACAATGAAATTTGACTAGTGACCGACACCTCAGGACGGGCTGGTGATAAGGTTCAACTTTCCTCAAGGAACAAAGGTCGAAATATAAAAAAAAAATTTGATCTCCACTAGTAACTCAAAATATCAGCTGATTGGCAACTTTGTTTGTATGGGAGGTACATTTTTTTTATATTTCGACCCATGTTCGCTGGACAAAGTTGATTCTTATACCAGCCCGATCTGAGATTTCACTATCAGCCACTAGTAAAATTTCACCTAATATAATTTGGCATTGAATTCTAACACTACTTCCAGTACCTAGATACTTACATATTTTTTAGCAATATTGGAAACCCGACCTTCAGTTGAGAAATGTCAATTATTACAAAAAGGGACAATGATAATGACATAAGTGTGAATATACAGCAGTGCAGATGCCGAAGGTCGCATGTTCAAATCCTGTCAGCGATGGAAATTTTATTGTCTATCTGGGGGCACGGCAGTGCCCCCGCCGAGTCGAGCGCAAAGCAAACACTACCGTACCATCCTTTACTGGAACAATTTCGCCGCATTTTCAGGCCCCGCTATCTCGTTGTAAGCTATAATCACATACTAAAAGCCAAAATTTCAAGTCCGTAGGTCATTTAGTTTCGAAGTTAAGCAAAGGCAAAGTTTCAGATTTTAGACGGACACTCACTCACTCATGATCATCAAAATAGAACTAGTGCTTCCCATAAACTCAGAGAGCTGAAATTTAGTACGGAGTTAGATTTTAATGACCACATAAAGGAAAACTTTAAAAACTAGGATAATCGAAGGTTAGGCCAGGCACACCTCTAGGAGCCCAGCTACACCATAGGATATACAGATATGACTTCAAAGCAAAAGTTGTTCACCTTGATGGGATTCTTCTATAAAATAAGTGAAATCCCACCAAAAACATTCTGTAAAAAAGTAGCCAAGTCTCGATGAAGCTGCTTGTTTATCTCTAAAAAGTAATCAAATCTAGGCAAGGTCATGCCAAGTCTAAGGTTCCTTGATACTATATCTTTAATACGACTGGCCGTTGAACGTTACGTTTACATACGATTTGTGGATACAATTTAACGGCCAGTCGTATAAATTTAACTATATGAATAAAGAAATAGCATCAAGGAACCTTAGACCTCGCATGACTTTGCCTAGGTTTGACTTTGGCTAATATCTCATCAAATATATTTTTATTATTAATAATAAATAAACTAGCCTGATGAGGTACAGAGCAGACTGGAAAAATGGCGGGAAAAGCTGGAGAGTGTTGGCCTGAGAAACGGCAGAACGGAGACTGAATAAAAGAAATGTTTTGTGATTTCGGCGGTCTCTCCGGCTATGCTCCGGTAGCGCTAAATGGCGTTACCTTACCAGTCTGCTCCGACTTCAGGTACCTCGGTTCACTTCTACAAGGCGATGGTGAGATAGACCGGACTATCAAGCACAGAATAAATGCAGGATGGATGAAATGGCGACAGGTCACGGGCACAGTGTGTGACCCCCGAATGCCCCTCAAACTGAAGGGCAAGATTTACAAGACGGTGGTCAGACCTGTCGTCATGTATGGATCTGAGTCTTGGCCTACAAAAGTGACGGATGAAAGACGATTACATGTATCTGAAATGAGAATGTTGAGATGGATGTGTGGTGTGACAAGAATGAATAAAAAAAGGAATGAGTATATTAGAGGAATATAAGTTTTTAGGTTTTCACGGTTGTTCACAACACTAAAATTATTGTTTAAAACAGGATTATTACCGTGATAATATTTTTGTTGATCCCGATATTTCGGGGCGGTTGAGCGTAAAGAGGGTAGACAGATATGTTTGCCCTTAGAAAGATGACATCACTCGCCAAGCCAGTCTACTCGTGACCATGGGGCGTGCAACCGCCCCGAAATATCGGGATCAACAAAAATATTATCACGGTAATAATCCTGTTTTAAACAATAATTTTAATATTAGAGGAAGTTTAAAAGTTGCACCTGTGACAGAAAAGTTAAGAGCTAGCCGTGAGGAGGAATGGAAATCATGTGACGAAAAAGGTAATGAATATGAATGTGGATGGACGCAGAAGGAGAGGAAGGCCTAAAAAAGTTTGGATGGATTGTGTAAAAGATGATATGAATCACAAAGGTGTAAACGAAGATTTGACGGCTGATGAATGGAACAGAAAGACATGTTGCGGCAACCCCAAATAAATTGGGATAAGGGCAGGCAGATGATGAGTAGAAACCCTACAAAACCCTAAAAATGGCTATGCCAGTCGGTATCTTTTCAATAAGACTACTTTAAAATATATTTTTTTATAACTCGGACATTAATGCCTAGTCCTCTGATATGATTGCCTAGGCATTTATGACGTTGTGGCGTAGACATCTAACATCGTTGCGTAGGTCTCCGTCTCATTGATTTATGTCTAGTGACGTCACACATGCGAGCCCGGTCGAGCGTTGCTAGCCTATTTAAAAAAAAATATATAGGAACTAATAAACGTATACAAGTAAATTTATTTCAGTGAATATTAACTCATTTTAAAAACTATACGACAAAAACCTACACCTACTGAAATTTAGTGTAGGTTTTGAGTGTTGATCACTAGCGAAATATCATTTCACAATAAAAAAAATCTACTCCGTTCCATAACCCCATTCAGATAATTTTAAACGCAAGTTCTAGGTTTTTAGTATTGTTCACTAGCAAAATTAAATGTTACAAGTAAAAGAAAATATCGACTCCATTCCATCTCAATTCTCACTTTTTGTAACATGAATTCAGAGTTGCAAAGCTGTTTATAGTTAAAAGTACCTACTTATACCCGCACACCCGAAACGCACTCACCGGATTTTGGATGCTTTGTATGAAAATCTATGGAACCTCGAAAATATTGCCGAACCGCACGCGCCGAATCGAACGGATTCCCCAGCCAGTGCTGATCATAGACTATAATGATGATGACTATGACGTTGTCGATGCACAAAATTATATACAAGTTTAACTTGAAATTATAACTTTCCGCATGTAATAGTTGAGTGTAAACACTGTAATCGGGGTTTGGTTGATATTTTGGATCCATTTCATGAAGAATCTAATGCTATATAAGGAAATAAAACGAAAAAGAAAACACGGACGTATAAACTAAACTTTGTATGCTGACTGTAGCAGCGCTGTCAGCTGTCAAGTGCCGCCATTTATATTCCCCTTCTTTAGTGGAACGGATTATACTTTATACCCTCGTTACAATTTGCCAGCAAAAACACCTCGTCATGCTGAACAATTTTTACTTTGAAGCCATTACAATAACAACATGAACAATAGTAAAATTCAATTACTTGACATTCTGTTACCTTAACATTTACACATTTGGACAAAATGTTTTCTGCTTCTTCTTTACATTTTATCACGTTTACATTCTAGCAATTTGACATTCTGCTACTTTGACGTTTTGTCATTTTGCCTTTCTGCACATTCTACTTCCTTGAACAATAATATTTTTACAACGTTGAACTAGTGGCACCTTTGATATGCTCACAAGTTTTGTTCCACCGTAGAACCAGTGGGCAAAAATATTTCCACCTATTGTTGCCTGCCGCATGCAACTTTCCGAAAAGTACACATACATGGCAAAATTATCCATTAAACTAGGAGGAAAGTACTTACTTGGCAACACCGATTCGATTCGATGCAGCGGTGCTTGCTGCTAAGTGTGCTAAGCCATCCGCATTATTCGGCACGTACGGTGAGTGCGTTGCCTTGCGGGTGTTCGGGTATATTTACTTTCACCTGTTTTAGAAGTGTATTTGTTCAAAGCTTTTCCCCTAGGTGGCATTGCACTAATTTGTTCCACAATTGATCAACAGATGGCTAATTATTGTAAATTTACTTGGAAAGAAAAGTTTTGACATCTTGACCCCCGCAAAGGGAGCACCCCCTGGGGGCGTGGCTAAAACGGTGCTGGCGGCTTCGATGCAGCACCTTAAGAAATATTTTAGGTCACTTTTCTGAGATTGAATTTACCCCATAACGTATTTTATCTACACTTCATACATAATGTTCCTATTACAAATTCGAAAGCAAATGTATAAGCAACTGCTTTACAGCCATTCAGCCTTTAAAAAAAATGTCGATATCATAAAGTAAAATGTCGATGTCATAAAGTACTTTTTTCTGACTTTATGATATCGACATTTAGCAGTAAGATAATAAAAAAAAAAAACAAATGTCACGACACAATCAAAGAATGGGACGACACTTGAAATTATGAGGACTTATTTATTATTAAATCTTTGCTTCAAATCATTTTTCGAATTAAAATTCACCGATAAATGCTATTTAATTTTAAAAGTCGTTCAGTTTTTATGAGCCTCCATTTTAACGTTTAGTTAATAAGTTACTTATGTATAAAAGTCGTTGAGTTGGTTGTTCAGTAGATAGGCTTGCAATCGCCATAGTGCAGTGCGGAGGTTGGAATTATTTTTCATAGTTTTTCTTGTAGAGTGTAGATAAAATAGTGTATTGTCAGAATGCTCGTGTCAATCATCCTAAAGCCTCTCATTATTAGGCAGTTGCATAAACTACTATTATTGAAATAAAATGGCAATACTAAGTGACGTTGTCTTGTGTTTCTCTGGGAAGGAAAGACCATGTTTTATTAGACTATGGAGTATGAGTAGAAGTCAGTAGATATAGGACGGTGAGGAAAGGATAGTTCTGACATTCGGGCCACAAGGTTGGTCCTCTGGACGCGAGAAATGAAAGCGTTCAAGCAAATATGCGTTCACGCACATGGATTGTACAGAACTTTTAAAAGTAAACATAAGTAGTAAGCGAGTATTTCTGCGATATCGTATTGGGAGCTATTTTAGCTGTTTGCGGAACTTTGATACATGATCGTATTTACGAAATCCGAAGACATACTATATACGCGTAATTTGCCAGTACGCACGGGTTAGGACTGCTCACATATAGTTTCAAATCGCAATAGCACATTTTTTTTTTGAATGTAAGGCCAGTGCGCACAAATCGCGTATACTTTCCAGTGGCCTAAGCTTACATATCGTCCCTGGAAAATATACTGCAGTAGGCCCATCATCCAAGCGCATACGGTGCATTGTAATCCATCTGATAAACCGTAATAGCTAAAGAGTCGAAATTTCACAGCTGCTGTGTTTCTGTTGCCACTTTAACAATAAATACTAAAAACTAGAATAAAATTAAGGGGACTCGCATACAAAAACCCTTATTTTGGGCCCGATATTACATATGATATTTCGGAGGCTGCATGTGATGAACGGTAAAAGTAAGACAGTTGAAACATGTAGGTTTTACTTTTGCTACTATGAAAAAAAATACTAAACGTAACATACAACAGACGTGATTTTTATACAAAATGGTTTATATAGGTAAAAATCACATCCCTTCGTGCGCGAATTCGACTCGTACTGGATGGACTTGGCCAATTGTTATTTGTTACAGAATTTAAAAAAATTACAAATAATTGACATGGTATTGAATGTTCAAATAAATACCAAAGGTACCCAACATACTGAATTTATTATCCAAAACATATATTTTGAAAATTACTTTTTTCCGATATTTTGATCAATATTTTTTAAGAAATGAAAAACAGTTTCAGGGACTGGTCAACCGCATTCAGAATTTGATATTATTTTTTAACGATAAGTAAAACAAGAACTTAGTACAGTTTACAAACACTTGCGTACTAGCCTTGTATATTTTCCAAAGAAATGTACGTATTTGGAATGTATACAGTGCCAGAACGCATCCATAGTGTTATTACACTCTATAGTTTCCAAACGTATTGCAAAATAATTGATTGGAAAGTATACTCGATTTGTGCGTACTGGTCGTGTATACTTTCCAATACAGAATATAATCTTAAATAAATACTCTAGCTTATTTAATAGCTTCTGTGTGGCATCCGGGAAACAAGGTGTCGGGGTTAATCAAGGAGGGGAAATAGAAGAGATTGTACCTACTTAGAAGATTTTATTTTTTAAGGGTTTCTGTTCTGCTATCATAATTAGTATTAGATTTATCTGCTGCGTACGACACAGTCAACTTGAGAAGGTTATTGTGGAAGGTAGGAGATCTAACCGGTGATCGAAAACTTGTCAGGGTGCTCAGTGAACTTCTCCACAACCGCCGATACCAGGTCCACCTTTTGGACGACAAGAGCAGGTGGCGCTCACTCAAAAATGGACTTCCACAAGGTAGTGTCTTGGCTCCTACTTTATTTAATATATACACTAACGATCAGCCTCTGAGTCCAAACACATCACGCTTTATTTACGCAGACGACCTAGCGCTAGCGTCACAAACAGGAACTTTTGAGCAGACCGAAAGCAATATTATGGCAGCTTTGAACACTTTGGGGAATATTACAAATCAAATGGATTAAAGCCCAATCCAGCTAAGACACAGTCCTGCGTTTACCACCTTCGAAACAGAGAGGCACTGCGTGAACTTAAGATTACTTGGGAGGGAGTTCCAATCACACACTGCAGCCACCCTAAATATCTTGGTGTGGTACTGGATCGGGCTTTAACGTACAAGACTAACTGCCAGAACATAAGAAAAAAAGTTGCTAGTCGGAATAATCTCCTTCAGAGGCTAATTTCTACGAAATGGGGAGCCTCGCCACATGTTTTGCGAACTACTGGACTGGCACTCTGTTTTTCCGCGGGAGAATATGCCAGTCCAGTCTGGAACCGCTCTGCCCATAACAAACTAGTGGATACAGCTCTTAATGATACTTGTCGAACTATAACTGGTTGTTTAAAGCCAACGCCGATAAGTAAGCTGTATCCACTAGCTGGTATTGCACCTCCTCAAATCCGGAGAGATGTGGCGAGCTCGATTGAAAAGGCTAAACAGGAGACTGACGCAAGGCACCCTATGTTCGGCAACATCCCGGCTTTACAGAGGCTCAAAAGCCGGAAGAGTTTTCTGTCTTCAGTAACGCCTCTGACTGAAGATCCTCTACAGGCTAGAGCACGAATGTGGAAAGATGTCGCATCCCTAGAGTCATACGTGCCGACTAAAGAAGTCCTTCCTCCTGGCAGCAACCTCCAGTGGTCGGTTTGGAAATCACTGAACCGACTCCGTACGCAGGTTGGTCGCTGCAAGGAGAACCTGTGTCGGTGGGGCTACAGCGACTCCGAACAGTGCTCGTGCGGTACTGTCCCACAAAGCATGTCGCATCTCCTAAACTGCCCTGCGTGCCCCGACACCTGCACGCTAGAAGAACTATGGGCAGCCACTCCAAATGCTCTTCGTGTGGCAACATACTGGGAAAATAAAATTTAATTCGCCGCGACTCGCAAAGAAGAAGAAGAATTAGTTCATTTTATGGGTGTTATGGAGCTGGCCAGTGTGCCAGTCTCCAATTCCACCTTCATATGTAGAGCGTGCGGAAAGTCATGCCGCTCCCGTATCGGATTATGCAGCCATGAAAAATCTTGCCTCAGACACTGAATAAATCGTCTGTCACAGACGTATGAGGCCAATGATGATGGAGCTGGCGCATATACGATGTGTTTTAACTGGTTTTCTGAGTTTGGATCCAATTTGGATCTTAAAAAATTGTAGGCCTTATTAACATCCCGAAGTGTCATACAAAATTTAAAAAATGCAGCACTAGCGCTGCACTTTGGTCTGTTTTTCTCAAAGAGATGTCAAAGTGGTAATTTTTCTCAAAGAGATGTCAAAGTGGTAATTTATCTACCTAAGTACGACAAGACTTGAAAATTTGCGTATCTACCTGGTACTTATCTGCATAAGTAACAACAAGAGGCTACGAATACTAAGCAGCTGACTAAATAAAATTGATTACACTATTGTTAAATATTACAGCAGTTGTATGTAACAATAGCATTTATTTACCCAAGTTGTTACGCACGCACATACAAAGAGAAGCGCTTAATTTGTTTGACTTTGACATCTTCATTTCAATAATACCTACATCTACGCGATTCATAGGTACCTACTATCGTCGATACAGAAAGTTTCCCTGGAAATACTGGACCGATTGCGATGAAATAAAAAATGAAATAAACAGATAACACTAAGTATAAGTTTAGTTATATTTTGACCCGGAATGACATCATCATCTTCCTGCCCTTATCCCAATAACTTGGGGTCGGCGCAACACGTTGAACACAAAATCGTGATTTGGCTTAATTTTATGACCGGCCGCCTACCAGACGTCAACCCTCCTTGGGAATGCTTTTGTGGTGGATTAACCGCCGTTTGGATCGGGTTTATCTCTCGGTCGTCTCTTACGATACGACCCCCACGGGAAGAGAGGGAGTGGCGCTATTCTACTCTGCCGGCACCACACGGCACCCTGATCTTTTTAGGGTTTCATAGTCTACTAGAAACCCTCATCATTTCGTCAAGTCTGTCTGTCTGTATGCCGCGCTCTCATAACTTCGTTAGTTTTGGAGCCATCGACATCAGGTGTGAAGATAGATCGTGTTGACCCAAATTTGGAAAGTTTAAAAAAATAAATTTAAGCGTTTTTTGGTCCCTCTTTCCATACATGTGAAAGGGGGGCAAAAATTTAGGGTGTCGTTGAATAGGTCTTTTAAATCTAAGGGGAGGTTTCTTTTAAACGAAGTCTCTAAAATGTTTCTGTCTCGAGATAATTGCTTTTAAAAGGAGCGTTTTTGAACCAGAATTAGTTCCAGCTGTAACTTCTAAAGTATGCATGCTAAAAATTTGAAAAATATATGGCGCATAGTTCTTAATATGAAATTACCATGAAAACTATAACGGATACTGTACCACTGGCCGTGTGGTGCCGTCAGAGTAGAATAGCACCACCTCCTCATTTCCTGTGGGGGCGTAAGAAACGATCGAGGGATAAATCCGACCCAAGCTGACCAGGGTCCTAGAGAAGGAAAACTCCACACAAAAACCCGGAACGGGGTCTCCGTCAAGCACGGGTGACTGGTAATAAATCGTGCGGCAGAATACTGCAGCCGACCTATCTCCTGACTTTTAAGTATGACAGCTGACACCTGTCATGTAGATCTCGTTAAGGCCTACAACTTTCCTAAAGAAACCAAGGGCCTTACCACAAAAAGTTAGACCAGCGTTGAACGCGTGTCTAGCGTTTTTTTTGTATGAAGTTTTATTTTAAACACGTGTTCGACTCTGGTCTAACTTTTATGTGGAAAGGCCCCAATAGTCTAGCACGCATAGTTTCCGATATAAACGACTTTTTAGTATAACAGCTGACACCTGTCATGTAGATCTCGTTAAGGCCTACAACTTTCCCAAAGAAACCAATAGTCTAGCTCGCATAGTTTCCGATATAAACGACTTTTTAGTATGACAGCTATCACCTGCCATGTAGATCTCGTTAAGGCCTACAACTTTCCCAAAGAAACTAATAGTCTAGCACGCATAGTTTCCGATATAAACGACTTTTTAGTATGACAGCTGACACCTGTCATGTAGATCTTGTTAAGGCCTACAACTTTCCCAAAGAAACCAATAGTCTAGCACGCATAGTTTCCGATATAAACGACTTTTTAGAATGGCAGCTGACACCTCTGCCGTGTCATGCACATCTCTTGCATCTCAAAAAACAGTGTCTCGGGAAAAATTACGATAAAGTTTTAAATGATTTTGGTATCTAAACCCGTTATAGATCTGATTATTAATATAAAAAATATTCATAAGTATTTTGTACAGTTTTCCAAAGAATAGGCAGTTTAAATTATTTTAGATTTTTAAATATTTTAGGTGTAAAAACAGTTAAGGCTTCTACAGCCCCCTCCTCTACCGGAAGGTTCGAAATTCAAATATTATTCGGAAGTCGCATCCGTGCCGGTCAATGAGTATCTTTACAGACGTGTCACCATACATTAAATGTTGGAACCAGTCAATGTTACAAAATAAATAGATACAGATTAGCTGTTTACAGAGTCTTTTATTAATAGTACCTCGGTGGTAATTTTTAATTATTTTATTATTAAATATTACCGTGTGTATAATTCAATTATTGTTACAACTATTTGGTTCATATTTTGCGTTCCGATGTATGATGTCAAAGAGTTATTGACACTGGCAAAATTTGTCTTATTGGACAGAAGCCATTATGAAAGTTGGAAAATATTTTACAACAAAATTCTTGCTAAAGTAATTTTATGCGTACAAATAGTTAAAAATGAACAGTTTGGTGGGTCTGCCTCGTTTTGCGTTTATCTATGACCCATTCCACGTCAGTTTTGACTGCAGGGGAAACGTATCAAAACAAATACCTTTTATCAACCTTTGATTCCTTGGAATGAATCCGGAAATAGTAAGTTTGCCGCAAGATTACTGGATAATGGTGTATGTTTATCAAAAAGTTGCATCTGTGATGAGTTGAACATTGAATAGTGAGTAATAATCATATAAAGTTTAATAATTTTCAATAACCATTGACGCAAAACATTTAAACAACATTGTAGCATGGTCATGATAGATAACAGTGAAAAATAGAGGTAACTTCATATTTTTATTTCTTAGTATTTTGGGATAAACTTAGATGTTTGGGTTTCTGGAAGCGTTTCCCCATATTTTGTAGAACAAAATTCAGTTTTTTTCTGATAATAACGTGTTCTAGATTATGTGATAAATAGAAAAAGCGTAGCTCGTTTTCACCTCACTTCATGGGAGTTGGCCCCTTAAATGACTTGGGCCTTACAATTCTTTCATACTAATGCAGTAACGCGCCATACTGCATCTTTAGATAAATGAGTTGTGCGTTACAGCACTTATGTACTTACGAACTGAGCTATTTATTGCAACTGTTAGTTGCCTGAGATAGGCGCTTACAGGATCCAAAACACAGACAAATGAAACCTTTTTCGCGCAACGCTACTAGACACGCCTTTTGTAAAAATTCAAAAATTTCATACAAGACAAGCCTGTCATTTTTGAATGTTTTTGAATGAGTTTGTCATTTGAGGCAAATTTGAGGTGATAGCTCATTTAACCGTTCCGTACGCGTCATATTTAGAAATTTTGTATGAAATTCTATGCCACTCAGGGTGCTGTGCGTACGGTTCGGAACAGAGTGCATTCACCCTAAAGTGTTGCCACAACCGTCTTTTCAAAATACACATATCCGTCGCCAAAACCTAAATTTGGAGTGTATGAGATTGAATAAAAAAAGAGACTGAAAATGGCCCCTTTATCCCCTTGGTCCACCTCCTGGTCCACCTGGTGGACCACGGGTACGTTATTTTTTCCCTGTGGTCCAGGACAGGTGTCAGCTGTCACACAAAAAAGTGGTTTATATCGGAAACTATGCAAGCTAGACTATTAGTTTCTTTGGAAAATTTGTAGGCCTTAACAAGATCTACATGACATTTGTCAGCTGTCATACTTAAAAGGCGTTTAAATCAGAAACTATGCGTGCTAGACTATTAGTTTCTTTGGGAAAGTTGTATGCCTTAACGAGATCTACATGACAGGTGTCAGCTGTCAAACTAAAAAGTCGTTTATATCGGAAACTATGCGTGCTAGACTATTCGTTTCTTTGGGAAAGTTGTAGGCTTTAACAAGATCTACATGACAAGTGTCAGCTGTCAAACTAAAAAGTCGTTTATATCGGAAACTATGCGTGCTAGACTATTAGTTTCTTCGGAAAAGTTTTAGGCTATAACAAGATCTACATGACAGGTGTCAGCTGTCATACTAAAAAGTCGTTTAAATCAGAAACTATGCGTGCTAGACTATTAGTTTCTTTGGAAAAGTTGTAGGCCTTAACGAGATATACATGACAGGTGTCAGCTGTCATACTAAAAAGTCGTTTAAATCAGAAACTCTGCATGCTAGACTATTAGTTTCTTTGGGATAATTGTAGGCCTTAACGAGATCTACATGACAGGTGTCAGCTGTCACACTAAAAAGTGGTTTAAATCAAAAACTATGCGTGCTAAACTATTAGTTTCTTTGGGAAAGTTGTAGGCCTTAACGAGATCTACATGACAGGTGTCAGCTGTCACACTAAAAAGTCGTTCCAGAGAATGGGCAGCAAAATTTTCTGTGAATACATCACCTTGAACTGCGCTTGCCAATCCGCCTGCCAAGCGTAGTGAGTATGGCAAATACCCCCCTAATAAGGGAATGTCTAGCAGTGGACTGTTGCGGCTGTTATATTTATTGTAGGTATCATAAGTATTAGAGTACGGGTGATTTACAAACAAAATGGTAAAATTACAAATAACACGTGGGAGTCAAAAAAGAACGTCAAGTTCGAGAAATATAAGCTGGTGGCAACACTGGGAATGGCAATTCGGTAAACCAAATTGGCAGGCTATATTGCTCAAAGGGCGTCTCTATCGGGGACCGCGAATGACGTTTTGGTTCTCTGTGATCCAAAATAAAGGAAAAATAAATGACACCTTTTCTTTTCTACACTAATGTAATAAAGAGGACAGTTTGTTTGTTTGTATGCAATTAATAAACTCCAAAACTACTGGACCGATTTTCAAAATTCTTTTACTATTAGAAAGGTACAACATTCCTGAGTAACATAGGCTACTTTTTATCACGGGAAAATTTCTCATTGCCACGAGAAAATGGTTTGCAGCAGGAAAAGCAGGTAATATAGCGGATATTACCCAAATTAGATAAACCACTTTACCAATCTTCGTAAAATTTGGCACTGATATTGCTAGCATAAGACATGGACTACTTTTTGTCAGCCCTTGAGAATCTGGAGTACCTGATGGACGGCACCAGGAGCACAGCAAAACTATATGAGATACGAAAATGGCTTTAGAGCAAGAAATGTTCAGCATGACGGGCCGCTTCTGCTCGTCCATGGTCATCAAGGATCTGGAGTACCTGATGCAGACCACCAGCACACCATCTGTTTGATTCCGAAGCTGATCTTAGCGCAGTGGAAGCAAATTAAAGTTATCTTAAAATCTAAAACTAAATGGTCGATCAGCCTCGGAACAACATTTGACTACGATTCGTAGTGCTCCTTACTATAGCTAAATAAAATAAATTTAATGAGAAAATTTTCGTTCCGGAAAATTTCCGGCCGAGAAATTTTGGGATTTGTCTGCAACGGCCCTTAATTTCCTACAATATGACTAATATTTTACCGCACTATCGCAGCTCATATCTAAAGTATTTGTACCAAGTTCCGGTTGTACTAAAGGTCATCAAGGTGGTGACCTCCACGTAATGTTGCTAAATCACTACCAAAAAAAAGTACTTATACAACTACCAGCGAATTGCTCACCGTGCGAATTATGACGCCGTTTCTTTGTGAGTCTAGGTATGACAGGAAACAGGTATCAGGATATTTGAGGAACACAGGAAGAGAGAGTAACCTAAACTCACGGCACTGGACATCCGCTCGATCTCGAAATCCTTTACTCCAATATTCACTATAATTCACAGTTCGACATCAAATATAGATATCATTTAATGTTTAAATTTAATGTTTTTAACACACAAATAACAAAAGATTTCTCCACTATTCACTATGATTTGCGACAGCAAAAGCGTTTGCTGTACAAGACGCGTAAACCAAAGAATTTCTCCCCGCATGAGAAATCCACTGAACAATTGGTAATTGTATAGGCTTAACTTCCACACTGGACAGACTCTTCCCTGATGGAAAAAGCACACACGAAATAATAAAGACACCAAACTACATTAAAATATGTGCCTAACACCGGTCGCGCGAGTGACAAAAAGTGAGGTTATATTGCCGGCGGCCGCGTGATTCTCGAACGAACTAACGAACAAAGGGAAAAATGGCGTCGGCCGGGCGTCAACGTCACAGGCCACGGTCTGTCAGACGAAATGGCGCGAAACAACAAAACGCGCGTATGGTACGAAACTAAACATTCACCCGCCCCGGACCGACCCATCGGTCCGCTCTATGCATGGCAGGCGTGATAATGTAGCTACTGCTCGCTTAAGAACTGAATCCCCCACCTGAACTTCTGCAACTCGAGGAGTGCCATCACTACCCGGAAACAGGTTGAGAATGCGCCCCCGGCGCCAACGCAGTGGCGGTAGGTTGGCATCCTTAACCAGAACGAGATCCCCAATGCAGGGGGGTTCAGTCCTGTCCGTCCACTTAAGGCGTTGCTGCAGAATGGTCAAGTACTCAAGCGACCAACGCTTCCAAAAGTTTTGAGTCATTTGCTGCAACAACTGATAACGCGACAAACGATTGCTATTCACCTCCGTATAGGGATATTCCGGCAAGGCGTTAAGTGGGCGGCCAATTAAGAAATGCCCTGGCGTCAGGGCCTCTAAATCATTTGGGTCTGAGCTGAGCGGACACAAAGGACGCGAATTGAGTACAGCCTCAATTTTACAAAACACGGTTGCCAGCTTCTCGAAAGTCAAAATTGTTAACCCTACGACGCGCAACAAATGCGTCTTAGCGGACTTTACAACCGCTTCAAAAATACCACCCCAGTGAGGGCACGCTGGTGGATCGAACACCCAGGTAATGCCCTGACGGGAGAGGCCCGTGCTGATGGCTTCTTCGTTCTCCCTTAAGAACGTTACATACACCGATCAGCACCCTTAAAGTTGGTACCACAATCCGACCTGATCAGCGCTGGTCGCCCTCGTCGCGACGTAAATCTCTCCAGCGCTGCCAAAAAGGCCTCCGTAGAAAGGTCGGCCACGAGCTCCAAGTGGACGGCCTTGGTGGCTAGGCACACGAACACGCACAAGTACGCCTTGATAGACTTTGCGTTCCGTAGGCGTGATGCCTTCACCATGAAAGGGCCTGCGAAATCCGTTCCCACACCTGCAAACGTCCAGGCCTCCGTCACCCGGTCCGGTGGAAGATCTCCCATCTGTGGCTGCATTGTGGCTGCCTTCAAGCGGTAACAAGGCAAGCACCTTAACACAACGCTACGTACCGTTCGTCGTCCCGATAAGATCCAGAACTCGCGCTGTAGAATGACCAATAGCGCATTACAGCCCGCGTGCGAGTTTTTCTCATGACGATCCCTAACTAAGAGCTCAACTAAGGGTCCCTTTTTTGGAAGTAACAGTGGATGCCGAGCCGAAAAGGGCAGGCTAGCGTTCCGAAGTCTGCCTCCAACCCTGAGCATACCTTGCTCATCCAGGAATGGGTTGAGGCGCACAATTCCTCCCTTCAGCTTTCCACGTCCATCCCTGAGCAGCCTGACCTCCTCTTCAAAATGTTCCGCCTGGACGACTCTAACTAATGAGCATAGGGCCGCATTCCGTTCCGCAGGCGAGAGGACAGGTGCAAAGTTCCGTTCTGCTTGAGGCTTCCTGCAGTTGTTCACGAACCGTTTGATCCAACCTGTCACCCCAAGAAGTTTGTCGAGGGAGCTATACCGTTCCAGCAAGAAAGCTGGGTTAGGCTTCGGTACGAGTTGCCCCACGTTCACTCGCAAACCTCGATCAGGTGGCCCAAGCCTGCGGCGACTCAGTTAGCCATTGAGGTCCCCACCACAGTGGGTGACTCACCAAATCAGGTGCCCTGCACCCGCGCGAAGCGCAGTCCGCTGGGTTCCATTCTCCCGGTACGTGCCTCCACACTAACGGAGTTTCCGACCCCGTAATCTGTGACACCCGATTTGCCACGAAAACCTCAAGTGTATGTACCGACGTCTGCAACCAGCACAGAACTATCCGACTGTCAGTCCACGCGTACACCGTTTCATCCAAGTTGATGGTACCACGCAGATTGCAGGTTACATGATTTAGCAAGCGCGCTAGAAGAGCTGCCCCTGCCAATTCCAACTTGGGGATGGTCCATCTAGTTCTGACTGGTGCCACCTTACTTTTGGCCATAACCAGACGCACGTGCACAGTTCCCGTTGAACTTGCTGTCCGAAGGTATACAGCTGCCGCGTACCCTCGCTCCGAGGCGTCACAAAACCCATGTAGGGTAGCCTTACATCCCGCCGATGGGACTAACTTGCGGGGTATCGCGATGTGCACAATCCCTGGTAAGGTGGTCACCAACTTGAGCCAATCCTTCAACAATTCTCCGGAGAGTTGGTCGTCCCATCCTAAGTTGGCTAGCCACAACCTTTGTAAAAAGCACTTCGCCATGAACGTAACTGGGGCGATCCATCCGTTAGGATCGAACGTTCTAGCGATTGTCGACAGTACCGACCGCTTAGTCCAAGTTTTCTCCAAAAGGTCGGGCTCGATCTTGTACGTGAATACGTCATGCGTTGGCCTATATTGCACCCCGAGGATGCCCAACGTGTTTGGATTGTCCGGGTTCTCAAAGAGGTGCGGGTCCTGATGGAACTCGCCTGGCAAACCGGCCAGGAGCTCTGGGCAACTGGACAACCATTTCCGCAACTCATAACCTCCTGAACCCATGATCGCGATCAGCTCGTCTCGTAGAATTAGCGCCTGCTCCACGCTATCAGCACCCGTGCAGATATCGTCCACGTAGACGTCGCGATCCAGTACTGCTGCGGCTCGAGGATATCTTACCCTTTCCTGTGCGGCCAACTCTCGCAGCGTACGTACTGCCAAATACGGACTTGGCTTAAGTCCATACGTCACCGTGTTAAGTTCGTATGTGACCATCGGCTCATCTGGGCTCTCACGCCACAAAATCAGCTGATACCGACGGTCATCCGGATGTATCATGGTTTGGCGAAACATCATTTTGACGTCTGCGACGAACGCTACCTGGTGTAAACGAAAGTCTGTGAGAATGTCCACAATGTCCCGGTTCAATTTAGGACCCGCGTGCAAACATTGGTTCACAGACACACCATTCGAGGTAGGAGCAGAACCGTCAAACACCACCCGTATTTTCGCCTCAGGTGACTTCAAGACAGCCAGGTGTGGAATTTAATAATGCTCGACACACCTCCAATCCAGGCTGGACACCGACATGTGGCCCAATTGAATATATTCCCGCATGAATTCTATATACTTCTGCCGAAGTGCTGGGTCTCGCCTCATCTTCCGCTCCATTCCGAGTAGTCTCCGTTCCGCGAGCTGTCGCGAACTACCTAAAGCGGGGCGGTTTGGGAGAAAAGGTAGCCTGGTCACGAATCTGCCTGACGAGCATCTCGCAGTGTTGTATTGATAGAACAACTCGCACTCGTCATCCTCTGGCTTCCGTCTGTCCGCCGTGGGCGGCTCTTCAGACTCCCAAAACCTCTGCAGCACCTCTGACAGCACACTACCATAGAGGACCGTATCCCTTCTGGTAGGTCCTGAGGTCTCCAAACTGGGCCGAAAACAACATACCCCCCTGTGGTATCTACGGCTACCAAACCAGCTTCCTGGAGTACCTTCTTCCTACCGCACCATAATCTCCCGAGGACGTCTGACCCGAGAAGTACGTCCACCGTACCAGGAGTATCAAAATCAGGATCAGCTAACTCCAACCCTGTGGTTAACCCTCGTACCGTTGGTGGTAACCTAACCTGAGGAGTTTCCCAACCACTTCATCCAGCACCACGGCTGAGACTTGATAGCTGACCCCTGTACATGTGCTACCTAATGCGAACTCAAAGTTCGTCTGACCCCGAATGTCAGGCACATTTAGGCCCCCGATGCCTACAGCTTCATCCGCACTTGGCTGTACATTTAGGCCTAGCCTACTCACCAGCTTACTTGATACAATACATCCCTGAGCCCCTGTATCCAGTAGGGCTCTTACTTGGATGGTCCGGCCACCGTATCCCCATACCCAAATCTTAGCCGTTGGCAAAAGTACCGTGATTGGACGGGGAGCCGAAGCTGATGAGTAGGCGGCGATTACCTAGCGGGAATCTAGACGCGGTGAGGTCGCGTCCCGCGGGGTATCCTCGCTACCCAAACCTGTGTATGGGTCCCACTCCTGCTGGTAGGAGGTCTGCCCATAAAGGCCATGGCTGGAGCTCTATAGTACCCCAACGGCAAACGTCCGTACCGAGGTTGCGCCTGTAGCCGCGGGTACTCAGGCATAGGCGGAGGCATGCGTGGGTCTTGAGACCCAACCAGGTGGCTCAAGCCCGCAGAATACTGCATGTACCCTGGTGGCTGCCTAGTGCTCCCCTGACACCCGCCCGTTTGATCCCGTACCTGGGATGGGTGTCCTTGGCCACGTTCCTGTGCCGTTCTTCCCCAATCCGGCACCTGCTGCCGTGGTGGGGATCGTCCCCACGTCCTTGGGGAAGTGGGCTCCGTCTGTTGACGTCCCCTGCCTGTCCCTGTGACCGATGCGGAGGTGGGCTCCTCCTTGGAGGGTGGGGCGTTGCTCTCCCTTGGTGGGCAGGCTCCTTCGCTGATCCGATCCAGCGCTGCCCCCGGCGTCTCCGGAGCGATTCATGCAGAGCAGCGGATGGTGTGCACCCTGGCAGTACTTACAGTTGGTGCTTGAAGGGCACTCTCGCACCTGATGCGGCCCCAGGCACCGAAAACACCAACGCCTCTGCTGTGCCACACCCCGTCTCCTCTGAACCCGCTGCGCAGCAAACTCCCGACACGCTGTCACCCCGTGGCCTGTCTCCCTGCAGTAGGCACACCCTGATTCCAATGCGGTGTTGTACCGCCTGGGTTGCCTACTGTTGCCTCCTCGCGCCGGTGCACCCGGCCGTTCCGGGTGGCGAGGGGCAGAGGTCTCCTTGTGAGGGGCTTCACCAGCCTGGACGTCCACTCGCCTGCTTTCGGCCTCGAGGAACGACTTAAGATCCTCGTAGGTCGGGAGGTGGTCCGAGGACTTGCCCCCATGGAGCTGCTCGAATCGAGCGACCATTTCGCTCGGCAGGCGGCGAAGCACTGTGTGGACCAAGATATAACCGTAGCCCGCCACTGGCAAACCCTGTCGCTCTAGTGCGCTGACCGCGACACTGACTGGGTGGAAGATTTTCTCGCGGAGGTCCGTACCTCGCGTTATGGTTGGTATTGACAGCCACTGGTCTAACAGCCTGTCTACAATCAGGCGCTTGTTCCGATACCGGTCGGTAAGGATCTTCCACGCCACCTCATAATTGCTATCCGAGACCGCCAAATGCGTCAGCAATTCATGAGGCTCTCCTTGTAGCCTGGACATCAGCTGAGCCATCTTGTACGCTGGCATTATGTCCGTCCGTGTGTGGACCACGCTGCTATACAGGTCCTCAAACGCCGGCCAGTTGGCGTAATCGCCTGCAAAGACTGGAACCGTAACAGGCGGAAGAGGCACCTGTAATCCTTGACCCACTTTGCCACGGAATGGCTTTTCCTTTCCGTCACGTCGCCTAGTTATGTCCGCAGCTGCCTGCTCAATGTCCTGTGCCAGCTCCAAGCACTGGCTTACATCGCCCTCGACCATCTCCCGATCTTCAGGGTTAGGAGTTTCCTCAAGGAGCATGAGGCACTCTGTGAGGTGTTCCGACACAACCCGAACCCGTTCATCTACCTGTAGTGCACTTTTCAAGAGCGCGTCCTCCCGGTCCTCGCGGCCGACCATTGCCGCTGTGGTAGTAAACCACCTTAATTCTGTCTTTATAGCAGCCTTATACCTGGCGATCGAGGGAGCCATGGTACCAACTTTTACACACTCGACTTAATAAAACCGAAAAACCAATAAACAAATACCACAAAATAAATGTTAGTTGACTGGCCTAGACCTTACCGATAAGGTACCGTTCACTAGGCAAACAATATAGTCACAAGAAAAACCGAAACAATATTTTCCAAAATTAATAAAATATGTGGGTAGTATAAAAAACACGCTTAATACTAAATTACGGTTAACTATGTTGCAATAAAGCAACCACGCTCTGCTACCAAAAAATGTTTGATTCCGAAGCTGATCTTAGCGCAGTGGAAGCAAATTAAAGCTATCTTAAAATCTAAAACTAAATGGTCGATCAGCCTCGGAACAACATTTGACTACGATTCGTAGTGCTCCTTACTATAGCTAAATAAAATAAATTTAATGAGAAAATTTTCGTTCCGGAAAATTTCCGGCCGAGAAATTTTGGGATTTGTCTGCAACGGCCCTTAATTTCCTACAATATGACTAATATTTTACCGCACTATCGCAGCTCATATCTAAAGTATTTGTACCAAGTTCCGGTTGTACTAAAGGTCATCAAGGTGGTGACCTCCACGTAATGATGCTAAATCACTACCAAAAAAAAGTACTTATACAACTACCAGCGAATTGCTCACCGTGCGAATTATGACGCCGTTTCTTTGTGAGTCTAGGTATGACAGGAAACAGGTATCAGGATATTTGAGGAACACAGGAAGAGAGAGTAACCTAAACTCACGGCACTGGACATCCGCTCGATCTCGAAATCCTTTACTCCAATATTCACTATAGTTCACAGTTCGACATCAAATATAGATATCATTTAATGTTTAAATTTAATGTTTTTAACACACAAATAACAAAAGATTTCTCCACTATTCACTATGATTTGCGACAGCAAAAGCGTTTGCTGTACAAGACGCGTAAACCAAAGAATTTCTCCCCGCATGAGAAATCCACCGAACAATTGGTAATTGTATAGGCTTAACTTCCACACTGGACAGGGAACTCTTCCCTGATGGAAAAAGCACACACGAAATAATAAAGACACCAAACTACATTAAAATATGTGCCTAACACCGGTCGCGCGAGTGACAAAAAGTGAGGTTATATTGCCGGCGGCCGCGTGATTCTCGAACGAACTAACGAACAAAGGAAAAATGGCGTCGGCCGGGCGTCAACGTCACAGGCCACGGTCTGTCAGACGAAATGGCGCGAAACAACAAAACGCGCGTATGGTACCAAACTAAACACCATCTAAACTATAAGAGATACGATAATGGCTTCAAAGTACATGCTGTTCAGCATGACGGGCCGCTTCTGCTCGTCCATGGTCATCAAGGATCTGGAATACCTGATGCAAACAGCCAGCACACCATCTAAACTATAAGAGATACGATAATGGCTTCAAAGTATATGCTGTTCTGGTGGAACGGAGTAATCGACTTTTTACTGCGGGAAAAAACTAATTTCTACGTGAAAACAGGTAACTAGTAGCGGGTGAAACCGCTGGGCGGGCCGCTAGTATCCAATAAATAAAGGATTATGATGGTATTTATCAAGGTTTTGTATTAAAAACATCATATTTAATTTTTATGATTAATTTATTTAAGCTTTTTAATCTTCAAACTATAATAAGGAATAAACAAAATTTTCTAGTAATAGTCCGCAAGCCTATGGAGGTGTGACCTATGTGACATGACATCTAAATAAATTGAGCCTATTCTCTTAAAAAAATCAAAAATCAAAATTTATGAAAAAATGCTTTGTTACCTAAAAATAATAATTAGTTCGGATTTTTAAGTTAATCTTAAACATGTCAATAATAATTACTAAAACAATAACAAAAAAAAAACACAACACTACCGAAAATTACCATAATATGTGTATGTGAAGATAAAGAATAGAAGGCTTACTTTATCTTGCTTTATCTTGCTTATAGCTTTAGTTGTAGGCCTTAACGAGATCTACATGACAGGTCCTGTCATGTAGATCTCGTTAAGGCCTACAACTTTCCCTACAACTTTCCCAAAGAAACAAATAGTCTTGCACGCATAGTTTCCGATATAAACGTTTTTTTTGTATGACAGCTGACATAAATGCCAAAAAGATCTATATAGAATAACTAGAGATAGAGAAAAGAGTGCAAGAGATTTAGTACACGTGAAATGTATGAAAGATGAGTTAGAAAAGATAAAAGTGCGATGGAAGACATATTTTGAGAAATTTATGAACGAAAAAGATCTATACAGAATAACTAGAGATAGAGAAAAGAGTGCAAGAGATTTAGTACACGTGAAATGTATGAAAGATGAGTTAGAAAAGATAAAAGTGCGATGGAAGACATATTTTGAGAAATTTATGAACGAAGAAAATGTATGGAGTGGCGAACTATAATCTGGGATTGGTAAATGAAATTAGTATGGATGAGGAGAAAAGGGCAGTGAGAAGTATGAAAAATGGAAAGGCTGTCGGACCGGATGGAATACCAGCAGAAGTATGGAAGTTGTTGAGTGCGGACGGATGGAAGTGGCGGACTTTATTTTTCAACAAGTTGCTACATAAATTGGCGATCCCTGATGAATGGCATAACAGTACGCTGGTGCCCATCTATGAAAACAAGGGTGATGTACAGGACTGTGGCAACTACCGAGGAATAAAGCTCATGTCACATACGTTCAAAGTATGGGAGAAGGTGATAGAGAGATGATTGCGAGGGGAATGTGAAATAACGCAAAACCAGTTCTAGGTTTATGCCGGGCTGGGGAACAACGGATGCCATTTTTGCACTTCGCCAACTGTGCGAAAAATACAGAAGAGCCCAAAAAAACTTGCACATGGTGTTCGTTGACCTCGAAAAGGCATACGATCGAGTGCCCCGAGAAGTTTTGTGGTGGGTTTTGAAAGAGTAAGGTGTGCCAGGGAAGTATGTAGAGTTGATACGTGCAATGTACAGTAGATCTAGTACACAGGTCCGGTCGGCCGCTGGTATTACCGACGAGTTTAGTGTGGCTGTAGGCTTGCACCAAGGGTCAGCTTTGAGTCCGTACCTCTTCCTGTTGATAATGGATGCTCTGACGTCGGACATACAGGAAGAGGCACCCTGGTGCATGCTGTTCGCCGATGACATTGTACTCGTCGGTGAGAGTGGACAAGAGGTGCAGAACAGACTGGAAAGATGGCAGTAGAGGCTGGAGGGTGTTGGCTTGAAAATTAGCAGAACCAAAACGGAACAAATGTTTTGCGATTTCGGCGGTCTCTCCAGTTTTGTTCCGGTAGCGCTCAGTGACGAACCCTTACCAGTATGCTCCGACTTCCGGTACCTCGGCTCGCTCGTACAAGGTGATGGCGAAATAGACCGAACAATCAGGCACAGGATAAATGCGGGATGGATGAAATGGCGACAGGTTACAGGCACAGTGTGTGACCGCCGAATGCCTCTCAAATTGAAAGGCAAGATATATAAGTCGGTGGTGAGACCTGTTGTCATGTATGGATCAGAGTGTTGGCCAGCTAAGGTGACGGATGAAAATCGGCACGAGTGACTGGTAATAAATCGTGCGGCAGAATACTGCAGCCGACCTGGCTCCTGACTTTTAGTATGACAGCTGACACCTGTCATGTAGATCTCGTTAAGGCCTAAAACTTTCCTAAAGAAACCAATAGTCTATCACGCATAGTTTCCGATATAAACGACTTTTTAGTATAACAGCTGACACCTGTTATGTAGATCTCGTTAAGGCCTACAACTTTCCCAAAGAAACCAGTAGTCTAGCTCGCATAGTTTCCGATATAAACGAATTTTTAGTATGACAGCTGACACCTATCATATAGATCTCGTTAAGGCCTACAACTTTTCCAAAGAAACCAATAGTCTCGCACGCATTGTTTCCGATATAAACGACTTTTTAGTATAACAGCTGACACCTGTCATGTAGATCTCGTTAAGGCCTACAACTTTCCCAAAGAAACCAATAGTCTAGCTCGCATAGTTTCCGATATAAACGACTTTTTAGTATGACAGCTGACACCTGTCATGTAGATCTCGTTAAGGCCTACAACTTTCCCAAATAAACTAATAGTCTCGCACGCAGTGTTTCCGATATAAACGACTTTTTAGTATGAGAGCTGACACCTGTCATGTAGATCTCGTTAAGGTCTACAACTTTCCCAAAGAAACCAATAGTCTAGCACGCATAGTTTTCGATATAAACGACTTTTTAGTATGACAGCTGACACCTGTCATGTAGATCTCGTTAAGGCCTACAACTTTTCCAAAGAAACCAATAGTCTAGCACGCTTAGTTTCCGATATACTTAAACGACTTTTTAGTATGACAGCTGACACCTGTCATGTAGATCTCGTTAAGGCCTACAACTTTCCCAAAGAAACCAATAGTCTAGTACCAATCTATTACGCATAGTTTCCGATATAAACGGTTTTGTATATCTTTCGTGTTATTTAGGTATTGACAATTTGTGACAATGAAGGATGACACTTTGGTATGACACGACAATCCAAAAAAATACTGAAAAATATCATTGATCTTTAGCCACCCACCGTTCGGCGCAGCAGTGCTGGAATCATATTATACCTACTGAGACTGGCAGAATTACCCTAATTGGGTAGAAGTCCATATCTATATCTTAGCCCCAAACTCCACAGAGTGGACATGGAGAGGACATAGGACGTAGGGCATGACGCTTGACGTTTGACATTGCGACGTTTCCATACAAAATGTACGAAGAAGTATTGACAAAGGCACACACAAGCGTCGCCGAAGCGTCGCATCTATGACAGCTAGCGTCAAAAACTAAGAAGAATATTTGACGATCACTTGTCTGTCAACTGTCATTCTTACGTCCTATGCCCTTCGTGTTTTTGGTGGAGTTTGCGCCTTATAATATAATCGTAACTGGTCGGGGTCCGAGGGTCGGGGTACAGGAGCCATTTATAGATTTCAGAAAACACCTCTATACCGCGTTTTAGAAAACTTAATTTTCATAGAAAAGCGACATCTATTGAAAAATATTTTACCCCGAATCATTTGTTCGCGATAATCTTCGAAAATATAGTAAGTGTGTACATGAGACTCTTTGTGGTGTGTAGCTACTAGCCCTGGTCAACACCTAGGATACTTTTTTCCGCGGGAAAAACGCTTATTCCTACGTGAAATACGATTAAAATATACTGTGATCATCATCTATCCCAGTCCATTGGCTGTCAAAAACTAGAAACCTCTTCTTGAAACCTTCATTTTTATTGTTTTTGTTTGATTTTGACAAATCGTAAAGACATCAGTTTTGACATTCATTTCCAGAAACGCCACAAAACAAGAAATTGAATTGAATCGGGTAGAAGTCCATAATAATAAACCTAGCCTAATGGCAGGCTTGCAGATCGGAACTGGTAATTTCGGACAGCTGCATTTTGTCACCTATTACTTTTGCAATAACCTCCGCTAACCTTTCATCCTTGGTTTCAGCGACCCCATGGAACAAGAGGACCTTTCTTCTCAGGAAAGCTTCATGACGCTCCAGTCCAAGAGACAGCAAGTTGGTCTGTTCTGAGATTTTAGTGAGCGCTTGCCAGACTAAGTTTTTAAAATCGGCATACTCACTCGCCGGGTCTTCAGGTCTGCGTGGACCGGAGCAGGAGAAGCAGTGGCATTCTTGAGACGGATCTCAAACTTTCTGAAGGAATCGTGTGAACTGTGGAGTAGAGACTCCCATGCATGAGAGTGGAGGTCAAACTACAAATATAGTGAGAAGTGGTTGCAGTGTTCAAATTCTTAATTGCGGGTAGTGATGATAAGCCACTAAATACAGGGAGTAACAGAAAGGGTATAACAAGCCGAAAGTAGGTCAAGGTACTCATGAAACTGAACAACTTTTCCCAAAATATGAAAAAAAGTATTTGGTCCTCCCATACAAAATCGCCGATCAGCTAATTGATTTACTATGGGAGGATCAAATTTTTTTTTCACATTTCGACCCATGTTCCATGGGAAAAGTTGTTCAGTTTTATGAGTACCTTGACCTCCTTTCGGCTTGTTATACCCTTTCTGTTACCCCCAGTATAAACGCAGTAAGTATTATTTATTGATTAAAATATGTAGAGCTAAATTAGTGAGTATTATTGTCACGACTACCTGTGTAGTACTTTCTTTTGTGATTCATCTTTTGCAGTGTAAGGTACTTAAGGTGGATCGTTTTCCATACAAAAGTTAAATGGAGTTACGTTTTTAAATGAGACAAAAATATGATTAAAAATCTTGATGGGAAGTCCCGTGCTTCTATAACATTTTCGGAAAATAAAACAAATAATTTGTAAGACCATTGCCAATTCGCAATGCCGCCGCGAGTTGCAAGCCAGCCTAGCCTTAGCCGGCAATGTCTCAGCTCCACCCATGCCGGGTATATGCCATGCCATGCCAAGCCAGCCGAGCCAGCCAAGCCGGAGCTGAAGACAAGCCGCCGTGGTTCACAGAATGAGGCCTCATTCTGTGTGCTAGCCAGCCAGCCAGCCTTCGGGTCTCAAATATTTGAATTTTGTTCGAACAACGCTTGTAAAACAAAAGACAGTAGTTTTCTCTCTTGCTATTGAAGTTTGGTAATAAAAAGTGGTTGTTCCAGCATAAAAGTATTTTATTTAGTATTTAGTGTTTATATTTTCAGAAGAGTGGGATAAATACCTACTAGAAGACATGGCCCACATGATAAACGAGTAAACTACCACGAGGGCCTGATGACCATGACGTGCGGATGACTGGGACATGGAGTCTCCAGGTGGCGGCCGTTCAGAACAGAAACCGAGGGCGTAAGGCGTCAAAGCAAGCCGAAGCTAGCAAGCAAAAGATTCCGCCTGTACATTTGGTCCGGGGCCCGCCGGGACCATATTTCAAGACCATCCATCCATCATGTCGTACAATGTTCTGTTTTACAATACGCTGCCGTGTATCTGCTGTGCATTGAGTACCTATGTTGTGAATTGTGGGTTCCCGCCAATTTCGCCAAAAGCTATCTATCTGTCAGACAACGACAAGGCCTAACATAAATAAAACAGAAATAATCAAAATATTACCTATTTCGTGAAAGTTGTGAATGAAGTGGCAGTGGCGGCTAGGCCCTTTCGAATAATGCAACTCTCGGACAAAAGAAAACAGGACATTTGATCCAGAAATTACATAAAAACTGCGCGGTCCGATTTTGGTGCTGATAGCCCCATAATTATGATCACAGGCGACGGAACGCATTGTCAGAGCTATGCACTTAACCTGAAGAGTTGTACGAGAGTTTTCGATGTGCCCTGGATGAAAATATACCTACCCTGACCGATTTCCGTACCGGTACCTAACCTACAACTGTAATGCTGGATGTCGCTGCTATTCTGTACGTGATGGAGGCTACTATCACAGATAGAGGGATGCATGCGGCTCGACTCGACGCTCTAAGGCCGTGAAAAGGTCATGTGCTCGTTCTAATTCCATATATGTCTGCAATGCAGGTGAAAGCAAATATGGAGATCAACGCAGTGATTATATGCAGTTGTTTGTTTCAGTGTTCTGTGCTGCTTGTGCACTATGTGCCCCTTCCCTACACTTGCCATGGTGCTGTGTTGGCGAACTGTTCAAAGCAGGCTGAATTATTCCTGTCCGTGCGGAGTGACATGAAGCAGCTGCAACTGATGGCTGCGAGCAGTGATTCTGGTTTAAGGCAGCGCTACAAGGAAGTTATAAGGTCATGTAAACATTCTGTTTTCATTTATTTCTTGTATTAATGATAAAGTTTCAGAGAAAACCTAAGCAGTCATTACATGCCATGTTTTAATTGTTCACAGCTATGGATTAAAATGCTTTTTGTCAAGTGAAAGTGTTCCTGGTATCTGAACGGGGCTAGCTGGAATTTACTTGTCAGCGACAACGGAGTGAGGAGCGGTCATAGCAGCCAGCTAAACTGTCAACAGAGCATTTCATGTGTAGCGGCTGGCCAGTCACAAGATTGGAATCTATAGGACCTGCATTAGAAGCCCTACTGGAAGCTTGATTATATCAGGTGCTATGCTTTCATTATGTTACTATTCATTCACTAAGGTTGTACAAAATTGTTGTTTGTAGCAAGATAAAAAAAAAAGAAAACTATTAAAATGAAGTGATGTGACTATTTAGAGCTAAAATAGGCTACTGATACTGCAGCCATTTACCAGCAGTGCAATAATAAATAAGTTTTCTTCATGCATTTTATCCTCACAATGCTACAGAACAGTCTTACATAGCTTGTAGACCTAGGATACTTACCTATAACACTTAATGTAACATTGTAGACTCTTGTAGTGAGATTCAAAATCAATGTCTCTCTGGGGACGATAAGAAAGTATGGGATACCAAGGATAAAATCAATAAGTAAATAGAATATTTGATACAGAGTGTTATAAAATCAGTACCTAGGCTGTAATTTCAAAACCGTTTGTTCTGAAATAGGTTCTGCACATATATTGCTTAATAAAGTAGGCATTAGAGCATAATACACTTGCCAGTCATAAATTAAACCAGATAAGTAGGTACATAACATACACTTTAGTATGCATGTTTGCCTGGTAGAAATTGCAATCTGAATACCTTTTGCAAAACATTATATCCAATAGGTATTAATATGAGCAATAAATATTTTCTGTCAATTTGGCAAGTCTGTTTAAATGAGGATGCAGGATATACATTCTGCATTGTAAATATTGCAAAAAGAAAATAATAGCAACAACTTGTATTAATTATTTGGACATTACATAAAAACAATATACAACAGGTCAACTTATTTCTAAAACAAATCCTTGTCAGCAGACCAGATGAGATAGAGACATGATATAATGTCAGCCCAATGGCTAAAATTGTGATAGTCGTGATACCCTATTGTTCCCCTTTCAATAAGCGGCAAAAAGTCATTTGAATTCAATGTCACATGATTCAGGCAAAAGGTAAGTCGGTCAGCCAACTTGTCAGACTGTCAGCCAGTCAGTCAGTTAGCTAGTCAGTCAGTAAGCCAGTAGGAAGTCAATCTGTCATCTGGCTAGTCAAACAGCCAGTCAGCTAGCCAAACAGTAAGCCATTGGGAATGTTAGTCAGTCAATCAGCGTGTCGGTCAGCAAGACAACCAGCCAGCCAATAGGACAGCCAGCCTTTCAGGCCGTAAGTAAGGCAGCCAAACAGTCAGCCAGCCAGTCTACCAGCTAGAGAGTAAGCCAATCAGTCAGTCAACAAGCCGGACCCTCAGCCTGCTAGACAATTGGTCACCTAGTCAGGCAACCAGCTAGACAGCCATCTAGTCAGACAGCCAGCCTGCCCGTTACCCAGCAAGTCAATCAGTCTGCATGGTAGCCAGACAGCCAATCAGTCAGCTAGTCAGACGATCCGTCAGCCGATAGCCAAACAGCCTCCAAGTCAGCTTGTTAGACAGTCAGCCTTCTAGTCAGCTTGTTAGACAGTCAGCCAGTCAGTTAGCTAACCATACAGCCAGTCAATTAGCCAACCAGACAACCAGTCAATTAGCTTATATGGCAGCCAGCCAGTTAGTTTGTCCGTCAGTCAGTCAGTCGGGTCACTGTAAAACAATTGAGTGTATGTACACAGCCCATTTTGTTTTTCAGACATCATGAGCCACTAGGCACTTGCGCCTGGTTGACAGTATTACTATGTTTTGAACTAATGATATTAATATCAATTAGCCTAATGATTGTGTAGGGTTTTCCGAATGTAAACTATCGTAGAACTACTAGGCAACAGTAAATGTGACAAAATATTGAATAGCTACTAATAAATAACCTTCATTACATTACCAAAAGCAGTATTGGAATCTTTCAAGTAAATTGTCTCAGTAAATATCACTTTTCTGGCATTTTTTATCTCTAATAACAACTTAGAATGTATGCTGATGCTAGTTTACTTAAATTTGTGTTCTCAATTGCGGGGCAATTGTTGCAGGATGGCCGAGTGTAAGACCATTGCCAATTCGCAATGCCGCCGCGAGTTGCAAGCCAGCCTAGCCTTAGCCGGCAATGTCTCAGCTCCACCCATGCCGGGTATATGCCATGCCATGCCAAGCCAGCCGAGCCAGCCAAGCCGGAGCTGAAGACAAGCCGCCGTGGTTCACAGAATGAGGCCTCATTCTGTGTGCTAGCCAGCCAGCCGGCCTTCGGGTCTCAAATATTTGAATTTTGTTCGAACAACGCTTGTAAAACAAAAGACAGTAGTTTTCTCTCTTGCTATTGAAGTTTGGTAATAAAAAGTGGTTGTTCCAGCATAAAAGTATTTTATTTAGTATTTAGTGTTTATAAATTTTTAAACATCAGATTTCTCTGTAACAACCGTTTCGCCACTTTATGAACATAGATAGAGCTACTGCTGCAATAAACACGTTTAATTTTTTTGTGGAGAAAATGCTTGACGTTTTTTTACCATAAGCAGTTTTGCGACAAATTTACGTGTGCCTTTATCATTTCACATAAAGTTTATCTGATAAAATTGTTATTTAGTTCATGTTTAACTCTGTTGAAGTTCAGATTTTCGTTTGTATGGCGTAACGATGCGCCTTAAGGTACTTTTTCTTATATTTATCATATTTATTATGAGCCGGACATGTCCCACTGCAGGGCAAAGGCCTCCCTCTCTTTCTTCCACTTTTCCCTATCCTGAGCCACCTCCGTCCATTCCTGGATGTGAGCATGTATCTCGTCTTTCCACCTTTTTTTTGGGCGACCACGTGCCCGTCTGGCGTTAGGCGCAAACTCCACCAAAAAGACGAAGGGCATAGGACGTAAGAATGACAGTTGACAGACAAGTGATCGTCAAATATTCTTCTTAGTTTTTGACGCTAGCTGTCATAGATGCGACGCTTCGGCGACGCTTGTGTGTGCCTTTGTCAATACTTCCTCGTACATTTTGTATGGAAACGTCGCGATGTCAAACGTCAAGCGTCATGCCCTACGTCCTATGTCCTCTCCATGTCCACTCTGTGGAGTTTGGGGCTTATAGGGGACCCAAGTAGTTGTTATTTTTGCCCAAAGTACATCTGGCATTCTGGCTACATGTCCAGCCCAACCCCACTACGACCTACGTCGACTATTTGTGTATGGGAACGCAGCGTAGTGTTTCTGACTCGGTCAATTAATCTTACTCCGAGTATGCTGCGCTCCATATTTCGTTGGCAAACCTTGAGTTTGGACTTCTGGATGTCAGTCAAAGACCAAGTTTGAGCGCCGTAGGTAAGGATAGGGATAATGCACATGTCCATGAGTTTGCGCTTGAGTGTCAATGGAAGGTTGCCCTTCATAAGCTCCTTCATAGACCAATAGCTCTTCCAGGCATTTTCGACACGTCTTTCGATTTCTTTGTCCTGTCTTGCCTGGAAAGAGACTATTTGGCCTAAGTATATGTACTCATTGACATATGCAATTCTCTGTCCATCCACATCCACATCAAGCTCAGAACGGTTTGTCATAAGCTTGGTCTTCGACATATTCATCCACAGTCCAACCTCAAGGCTTGCTCTGCTTAGATCTTGAAGCATTTCTTGCAGGTCAGATGGTGTTGATGAAAACAAAATAATGTCGTCCGCGAAGCGAAGGTTTGTCAGCTTCGCTTCGCCGACGCCAATTCCCTTGTTTTCCCATTTTGGCTTCAGATTCTTAAATACCTCCTCAAGTGTAGCTGTAAATAGTTTTGGAGACAATGGATCACCTTGTTTCACGCCTCTCTGTATGTTAAATGTTGGACCTGGATTTTGTAATTTAACTGCTGCTGTTCTACTTATATAAATATTTTTGATTAAATTAATGTATGATGGATGAATGTTTTGGTTTTGTAAAGCTTGAAATATGGAATCATGAGTTAAACTATCGAAAGCTTTTGAATAATCCACGAAGGCTAAATATAGTGGTAACTGGTATTCGTGGTATTTTTCAAGAATTTGGTTCAGGGCGTGAAGGTGATCCATTGTTGAAAGTCCAGGGTGAAAACCAGCCTGCTCCGGCGGTTGGGCGAGGTCAAGTAGGCCAGATATGCCTCGTTCTATGACCTTAATTAACGCTTTGTATAGATGTGAGACTAGACTTATAGGTCTGTAATTGCCTGTATTTGACCTATCGCCCTTTTTATGAAGAAGAATTATTTCGGAGTGACACATTCACTCAGGTATTTTTCCGGTATGTAAAATAGAGTTGAATAGATTTTTTATATGAGGAAGAAGAATTGGTGCGCCTATTTTAAGTGCTTCCGTTGAAATGCCATCCGGCCCGGGACTTTTATTATATTTCATTTTGCGTAAAGCACAATGAATTTTATGTTCGGTTATTGGGAGTATGTTATCGGGGCATTCGTGTGAAGCACTAAAATCTGGAGACTGTGTGGATGGTGAAGAGTATAATTGCTTGTAGAAGTCAGTACTGATGTCGACTATTTTCCTTCTGTCTCTGTGCTTCACTCCTTCTTTGTCTTTAAGGGCGGTAATCCAAGATTTACCTCTTGAAATTATGATGATTTCTATTGTTTATTAATTGTATGGTATGGTTTGAAAGCTTTTTAAATTTGTTTTTGGTTTGCTTTATTTTGTTACTAGCGCTTCTAATACACTTTACTATATTATTATACTGCTGCTGAACGTTATCCAAGTCAACTTCTTCTAAAATGCCAAAATTATTCTTTAGTTCTATATTGAATTGGTCTTCGTTGTCTATCAATGTCTCCTTACTAAGCTTTCTCATTCTGCGTTTAATGGTTTGCTGTCGAAAAATTTTGGTTTTAAATAAAAGAGTTGCTCTAACTGGTCTGTGACCGGAATAAAATTTTATGTTATTCATTACGTTGATGTTTTGCATTAGGGTTTTGTCGGAAGTAAGGACGAAGTCGATGTCATTCTTTGTTGTACCACTGGGTGTAATCCAAGTCCAACGGCGTTGGGATTTTTTATAGAAATAGCTATTTGCAATGCTAAGATTTTGGCCAAATGCGAATTGGATAAGGCGTGTCCCACGTTCATTTCGGTCTCGAAGACCATGTGGTCCTATAAAACGCTCGTTATCCGAATTCTTCGTTTGTCCCAGCTTTGCATTAAAATCGCCCATTACCATTGTACAGGATCCACGGTGTTCATCACTGTCCAGCATGTCGTAAAATTCTTCGACTTCTTCGTCTTGGTGTAATGACGTGGGCGCGTAAACCTGAATTATTGTGAGTCTTCTTTTCAGTGATCTGGAATTTCAGCGCGGTAACCCTGTCAGAGTAGGCTATGAACTCCAGTATGTTATTACTCCACTGTTTAGCTACCATGAAGCCCACTCCAGACTGGTCTCCTGCTTTCCCGGAAAAGAAAAATATGTTATTCTCACGTTCTAAAGTACCTTCACCTTCCCGTCTCACTTCCGCCAATCCCACAATGTCCCAACTTATACACTCAAGTGCAGTTTCCAATTCTATTAATCGCTCTTCGGAACTTAATGTGCGTACATTATAAGTAAGGATGTTTAGCTTTTAATCGGAGTCCGTATTGCGCGCTTTGGTTGTTTGACGGTGGGGAGCTGCCGCCCGGGGATTCTTCGCACCCCAAGAGGCCCCAGGGCTTCCCCGCAGACCGTCGTAGCTAGGGCCACTGGAGCCAATGCCAGGCACTAGGGGCCTATTTTTTGGGTCAATAATCATGGAAGATAGTAAGGAGGGGTCTGAACAATTAATCCACCACGCTCGTCCAGTCGTCCGCGGGTTGGCAGGTGAACAGTTAGCTTGTATTCACTTACAAGTCCTGTGAGCGTCGTATTGATGTTTAAATATCACCTCTACGCCGCTCTTAGATGATATCCTGTCCTGATACCAAATGTTCTCATTAAGCCACGACAGGAATCCTTTCCATGAGCCTTAATGGACGCCGAGGGTTAGATTTTGGAGTATTCCTTCTCCTAGACGGGTTGCAAACAATGCTAAGGAGGCCCATCTCCCCCATTTTTTCTTATTTAAAGTAAATTAATTAAGCATTACTTTTTTTGTTAGTGTAGTAAGTAATAACTTTCTGTTTATTTTTATTTCGGTATTTTAAAATGGAGTTGTACTAATTGTATTGTTAATCCGGTTGCGTATACCTACTCGACAACCCCAAACAGAAGACCATGGCGCAGAAAAATTTGGAGAGCAGACCCCACCCCACCTTATGTGAGGCGGTGCAAAGAAGTCATTCTACCTGTACCAGTAGTATGAACCGATGGTAGGCTAAAACGTAGATCGTGCATTATCATACATCTATCACTTCAAAACTTAGCGAATTGTTGCACACAAATGTCTTGATCAACATCGATGATAGATATTAAGTTATATATTAAGTGATAATAACTTTTATCAGCTCTGGAGGGCCTGTTGGCACACAAGCATCCCTTGGCGAGACAAAGTTCGCGGACACCAGCTAGTTAATAAATAAAAATAAAATCAGTAGCTAGGTGGTAGCTAGGCAACAGGTTGGCGACGGGATACTAACAAAAATGGCAGGGCCTATACTATATTTTGCCTGTCAGCATCGTTAGGATTTTATAAAATTCTCGATAATCCGCTAAATTCAGATATATGTTGTAGACTCAAAATATTTTTTTTTTATGTTTTATTATTTAGAAAACAGAAAACAGGGGGTAACCGTTACCCCTGCACGAAATTATTAATGTAGATTATTTAGAAAACAGGGGGTAACCATTAACCCTGCACGAAATTATTAATAATTATAGATGTGTTGAGTAGGAACAGTGACATTACTTTAGGCCATGTTCGCACTGACGATATTTTGGCGGACATACTGACCAAACCTTTAAGTGCAGGAAAGCACAACCTTCTTGTTTCGGGCTTAGGCCTAGGACTACTAGATGGGTAGTTTAATTAAGCTGCATTGCGAATTAAGGGGGTGTGTTAAAGAGTTTGTATGTAATACGCAAATGCAGGCACACTAGAATGATATGTCTTGCTTGACTGACTTTGTCATACGTTTATTGTACGGCTGTTATTTTGCAACCAAAATAACAGCCGTACAATAAACATATCTACGCAAATCTAATCTCTTTATTTTCTTAGTTCTTCTTCTTCCACTGCGGGACCCATAGCATTACAGTATATGACCGTAACGAACGGCTTTGTCGCGCTTCTTATTTTAAATATTTTTTTTTTAATTTTTAAATAAGGTCAAGACACTTTGTTATACCGACAGACTCGTGGTTAAAAGGAACGTACTACTTTTCCTAACACCCTCTAGATGTGTAGGCACAAAGGCGGACATATCCCATTAAAAGATCTCTGCTAGTCAAAATCCAGATGACATTGCGTGCGCAGGTAAACTATGGTACAAATCAGTGAAACAGTTAAATATCTAATAGGTAATAATATACGGCTCCAACGATTTTCACAAATGGTACGGCACCCTTCGTGCGCAAGTTCTACTCGCTTAACTTAAGTTGTTGCTGAGTTACCGAGCAATTGGGAGAAATAAATACATTATTTTTATTCTTTTTTAACCGGTTCTGAGCTCTAGTGCACCTGAACCGACGAGTGGCCGTGAGATCAAAGTTCACATTTCGTATGTTAATAAAAACAAATTTATGTGAGAATAAGATGACCATTATATAGTGTTACGTACGGAGTAACCAAGAGGGTTAGGAATCATTTCTTCTTAGGCCATCAAAGCATTAAGGTCACAAAAATTGTCTTGTTGTCATGTCAATTTATTGTTGTTCGCTTAAATACATTCTAAGTGTACCTAAGTGTAAAAAGAAAGCTAACAGTGCAAAAATGTTGTTACAGATTACAAAATCTAGTGGCTGAATTATTTAAAATTGTATTCATCTTCCATATATTTTACCTAGTACCTGAGATGTGGATACATTTTACGGTGAGTCAATTATCTTTTTCTAGGATATTTTTATAGGGTTTAGCATTAGTTTTAGATAGTAATGGGGTGACAGTTTTTGTCAAAATGTCTCGTTCGGGTTCGGACCAACTGAACAACCCTGACAGTCTATGAACACAGTTTTTCCATAATATATCAGTTTGAGAAGGTTATATTTGGTTGGCGCGGTCCGTTATTACAGCGTACACCTACAGGTGATATTGTAGTTGACATCGCGCGCCGTATTATTATACTAGTATTTCATATAAACTATACAGTGTGTCAATTTTCAATAAATTTGGTACTACGGGTCAATTTTTTTCATGGTTTACCTCATTTGAAAATATAGATCATTCTTAGAAACTATTTCCGATATTATGAAATAATATTAATTATTTCTATTTTAAAAAAGTTTTGAGTATTTACACAATCACTAGGCTGCATATTTACAAAATCTTTGCCTGCTCCTGGCCTTTAAAAATAATAATAATGACAATCTATGGATTATCAAATCTATGGATTATAAAAAATATACAGATCAGTAGTGATGCAACCTCACAACCCGTAACGGCTTATCGATATCGATATTAAGCGCTGGCGTCAGTAAATATTCATTACGGCTATATGTATAACTAAAGGCGAAGATTTAATAAGCTTAAAATTTAATTTAATTTATATTTAGAAATCAAAATTAAATTTTAATTAAGAAATACAAATTATTAATTATTATAAGCCATAGAACGACTATTTTTGATTTTCTAAAAGATATAATTTTAAATGTTTCTTAAAGGGTTCTCTATCCATTTGCATAAAAATAATTGACATAATATATTTTGGCACACCGTGATTTAATCTAATAATACTTACGCATAATTCATGTACCTACGCATAACAGTTTAGGCATAATTTCTTTACGCATAAAAAATATTGCCGTAATAGTATATAGGCCTAAAATAGAAAACCATAAATTGTCATATCCATAATCAAAATAGGCATAAAAATCTGACGCATTAGAAGACCCTCTAAATTGTATAAAAATAACCTAACCTAACCTAAGCTGACCTAATTTAACCTAATATATTTTTAAAAATACTAAACTGACTTACATCTCCTACCATTAGAACTTAATAAAAAATATACACATATTAGTCTAATAATAATATAAAAATATTATTGCAAAAGCAATTATGCCAAAATATTGTTAGTACAAAATACAATAGTCTAAAATATGATTACGCCAAGATGAATATTATGGCATGAAATTATTATGTCAAAGCAATGGTAGGTGAAAAAAAATTATGCGGAACATGTTATGCTAAAACATATTAGTGGAAAAATAATTATGCCAGTGAAAGGGATACCTTCTTAGAGATATATAGAAAGATGTTGAGTTGCTGATTGGCGGTGGTAGATTATTCCAGCATTTCAAGGCAGCGTATCTAAAACTGCCACGAAATGCGGTCGTTCTATAGCTTGGACATGTTAGGCGAATAGTAAAACGAATGAGACGGTCAGATATATTGAGCTTTTCATACAAATAGATTGGCTTATATGATTTCGTGACACCAAAGAGGAGAGTTGCAAAATGAAGGGTACGGCGTGAGGTCATGTTGAATAATACATAGTTTAACTATGAGAGGATAAGTGAATCACATAATTTGATGCGTAAATCGGTACTGATATAGTTACGAAAACGATATAAAACGGATAATCTGAAAAAGCAATTTTGAACTGTTTGAGCTACATGTTTTTCCAAAAGTTAAGGAACCGTCAAAGGTGATAATCAAATGCCCATACAAGGTTAGGCCCCTCGAAAATCGAAATGGCTAGTAATTAAACTCGTAGTAATGTATTTCTTACACTATCTAGATCATGGTGGCATACTTAGTTTTTAATTATCTAACCGTAAACTGATGAAACGACGCAAAATAATTCTTAACCTAAAATGGCATAACCTAACTAAGTATTTTGATAAGAGTTATAAGGTGAAAGTATTTATACCCGCACACCCACAACACAACGCACTCGAATTTTGGATTCTTTGTATGAAAATCTGTGGAACCTCGAAAATATTGCCGAGCCGCACGCGCCTAACCGAACGGATTCCCCAGCCAGTGCTAATCATAGACTATAATGCTGATGACGTCATCAGCGCACGCGGACAGTGTAACCATTTTTAAAAAGATTTAGTTTTTGTCAATGCTGCCAGACTGTCCCATTAACATTACCTCCCAGTAAAGTCTACTGTTCACCGTCCGTGTTCCAGTTTTTCTTTACGAAAGTTTCGAAGTTTTTGGAGTCTATGTCACTCTTATAGAATAACCAAATGACATTTTCACATTTTTTTTATTTGACATTTGCCACTTTAATTTTAAGCTTTTTTGACATTTTAATATTTGAGATTCCGTCCTTTTAAATTCAATTGACATTCTGTTACCTTAACATTTAGACATTGGGACAAAATGTTTTCTGCTTCTTCTTTACATTTTGTTACGTTTACATTCTAGCAATTTTACATTTTGCTACTTTGACGTATTGGCATGTTGCTTTTCTGCACATTCTACTTCCTTGAACAATAATATTTTTTAAAAGTTGAAACAGCGGTACCTGTAATATGTTCAAAAGTTTTGTTCCACCGTAGAACATAGAACGTAGAAAATATTCCGACCTGTTCTATTGTAGATGTAGAAGTGATCAGTTGGACATAGATGTGCGAGGCCATCCGCATTATTCAGCGCGTACGTTGCGGGTGTGCGGGTATACTTCCTGTTGCCAAATGACAACTTGATGACAATAGCAAAAGAGGAAATGCAGAAGTATGGCAGAAGTTTTATTCTCTATGAGAGTTTCAAAGAGTATGTAATACTTGCAGGGTAGATGGGGTAAAATGGTACCTACCCCTGATCAGAAGTTTAAAGACATTGTTGAAAGAAGTTTCCAAATACGAATTCGTATCACCCTATGCAGTTCCTGTGGCATGGTCTGTTATACTTTTTCCGTTGTAATGCCAGTGGCAGCTTGCCTATTAATATTATTTATTTAATAAAGTCATATAGATCATAAAAATGTGCAAGTATACAGGATGTTAGGGACGGTGTACCGAAAACTTTGCAGGCATGATCAGACCATCAAACTGAACAACTTTTACTATGGAGCCAATGGTGGGAAACGAAAAAAAATTTCCTACCTCCCATACAAAATTCACGATCAGCTGACTGACTTTGTATGGGAGGTCGGAAATTTATTTTCTTTTCCCACCATTGGCTCCATAGTAAAAGTTGTTCAGTTTCATGGTCTGAGCACGCCTGCAAAGTTTTCGTTACACCGTCCCTAACACCCCGTATAAATCATAAAAATATCATTAATCATTAATCTATCATTAATGTTGTTGTAGTCGCTTTTGTTGCTTGTCTTACGAACGAACCCGGCTCTAACATAACATAACAGCCACAACAGTCCACTGCTGGACACGGGCCTCCCCCTGTCGGGGGGTATTGCCATACTCACCACGCTTGGCAGGCGGATTGGCGAGCGCAGTGCATGATGGTGCATTAACAGGGAACGCTGCTGCCCATTCCCTGGATGAGTATCCCTTAGTCGCTTTTTACGACACCCACGGGTAGAATTTGGGTGATGCTATTCTAAGCCGGCTTCACACGGCATACACAGGAGATTGTCTGCGCTGTAGTTGTCTTTACGCATCCTGGGTCCTTAAAACTGCTCCATTTTACCCTTATTTCCTCTTAGTACTTTATGTTCGTGTCACAGATGTCAGCAGAATCAAGGAACCGGAATTTTGACCGGAATAAAACACAAAAATATACTTTTTAACATAAATTGTGATTCCCGTTTCGCCTAAACATGATTAATATAAGATTTTGATCCAAAAAACGTATCATCTTTTTTACATTTCATGAGATTCTTAGCCGTTACTGAAAGGGGGGCCTAGATTTGATTATATCCTTTAAACCAAGGTTACGGGCTTCGTCCACCCACTCTATTTGGACACCTGATATAGTTACAAAAGGACTACACGATTTTATGCCTTTTATTTGTGTTTTAGATCCAGCAGCAATATATTTTGATTTTTCCGGGTTTAGAACAAAGCTGTTTGCGGTAGACCAGTCGGTGATACGATCTAAATCTTCGTTAAGTAGTTTAACCGCTGCAGATGTATTTTGTGGCTTGGCTGAGATGTAGTGTAGAGCTGTAGATCATCGGCATATTAATGATGACTACAGTTTTCGATGCATGATATGTAATAAGTCACAAAAAGGATAGGAGGACTATCCTTGGAGGATAGATCCTTGTGGCATCCTACGAGACACAGGCATTAAATTGGAGTAAGTTCTAGTGCCGTCAGAATTTTTGAGCTCTACCATTTGGGAGCAATCGCAAAGATAGCTAGAAAACCATCTTGTCGCACTGTCACCAAAGCCGTAAAATGAAAGTTTAGCTAGAAGAAGAGGGATGTCTATTGTATCAAAGGCGCGGGAAAAATCTAGTAGAGTAAGTAAGTACCCTCTCCAGTGTCACGCGCAGCAAGGATATCGTCAACTACGTTGATCAGAGCTGTTGCTGTACTGTGGTTTTTTCTAAAGCCGAATTGGTTTTTGGGCAGAATATTATTTTCATTTAAATAAATGTCGATTTTCTACATTCAACTTTTATTGCATAGATTTCATCTTCGAGCATTTCCGTCCGTCCCGTCGGGGGAGACGCCATACGAAGCACTTCCCCTCTGTCACGGCCTTTGCCCACGGGGGCTTTTCTTATTACAAAAACCAGTTGCTGTCAGATTATTTCCTAGAACGAGTCCAGTCGCGCATGTCAAATGAGCTCCGATAAAAAGCCGAATTGTAAAGCTAATAATGCCTAAAAAAATATGTAAAAATAGCAATTTGCAACAAAACAATATCACTTTTCATCTGAAAGCATTCTTCCAGTACAATATGACTAAATAATATTTAAAATAAGCGATTGAAAATTGTACATAAGTGTTGCCAGTAAGTCGTACAAAATGACTGATTTGGAGTTTTTTATAGGTGGATCTACAATAAAATAATTGTATTTTGTTCCTTTTGTTATTATTTTGTGTCGAGCAATAGTGTTCATCATAGTATCGTTTATTTTTCAAAAAAAGAATTATAATATTCCACCATACAATGGGTAACAATTAACGATCTTAGTTTATCGATGCCTTTATTAACAGTTAATAGCTTGCTAAGTAAGATTAGAATGTTAGTTTGGGATTGTTCTACTTATTCAATGATGTTCATTTCCAGTCGATATGTAATGAAAAAACGATAATTTTAACTTGAAGTATCGAGCCACACTGAACCCAAGCTAGTGCAGTGATCCAACTAATACAAAACGTCGATACTTTTTCTATCGCCATAGTTTCAAACCTATACTATGTAAAGACGGTCTGTACCGAAAACTTTGCAGGCATGATCAGATTATGAAATTGTACAACTTTTACTATGGATTTTGGGAAATCCTGATTTTGTTCGAGATTCATTGAAAATTAATGTCAGTCTCAGCTGATCGGGTGACATCGGATGTCAGCCAATGTGTCGCAGTGGCTAGTCCGACTGCCTGCGACGCAGAATGTTCCGGGTTCTATTCCTTTCGCTCACAAAGTTGACATTTATCTATACAAATACAAAAAAAAATACAAAAAGCTTTATTTGCAAAATATGTTAACAAATATGGTTGAGTCCCCCCGGTAAGTAATGAAACTTGTGTTGGGAATGACTCCTCTCTCCTTATGTCTAAAAGCTATAAGCTATAGTAGTTAATTAACGCTTTATCTCTTTATGAATATGTTCCTAGACTGGTCAGGACACCACACAGGCTGAACCACCTGATTGTCCGAGAAGCAAGATGGTTGCGTGCTTTGGAGCCACGTTTAGCCGTCGGTCCCGGTTGCGTCTTTCCGTTTCCGTGTTCAGTAGGAGGCATTTCCGGAAACGGAAAGACGCGTCCCGGTTGCTTCTTGCAGTAGGTGGTTGACAAACTCTGGTACGTTTACCAGGGTTCATCAGGTCGTTGTACGACTTGGTGTGCTATAAATTGGTTAAACTCAAGTGCGACATTTTAACTTTAATTATTATGTATATAAAAAGGATTTCGCACTTACCTACTTCTTATTACATCGCGATTTCACGACCGTTTCGGTCCAGTCGGTGATCCTTTATCAGGCAGAGTGCTCAGACAAAACACGAATATTTGATTGTGTCCGGTGGAAATCGAACCCACGAGCCTCGGCGTAGAAGACAGGCGTACTAACCACTACGTCATCGGGTCAGTCGAAGTTATTATGTATGATTTGTTGTATAGGTGTTTTTTTTAGTAAATTCCCTTACATAATATCCTATGATACTTAATTATCAGGAAATAGTAGGTATTGCATTGATTGTACCTACATAATTGTATTATCTGGTCTTTGGAGTAAGAAATTAATATTTTGGTTAATTTAGGGTACCTTATGCAATATTTAAAATGATGTTATTGCGCCAATATTTCTATTTACTAAAAATCCTATTCTTGTAAACTAAGTTGCTTTTAAAAATTCAATAATATGACACAATTTTGAGTAGACTGTTATAATTAATCGAAAGGTCAAGTATCGATATTGTCGATTTCAACACTAGCTTGATTTGACAGCTTTACCTCTCCCCCCGCAAAAAATGACAGAAATATTTGTATAGAGTAAAGTAACTATACCGTCTCCCCCGGGGCCGGAACGGGACGGAAATGCTCGAAGGATTTCATATTTTGTTTGACAATTAAAACATACCTCAGTGTCTCGATGTTTGATGAGGAGTATCTCTTAAATACCATTTAACTAGTATTTGAATAAATATTAACAGACTTTTAAGTTTAGGGTACCTGTGGGTGTTAATTTAAATGCGTGCCATAGCTTCAGGGTAGGTATATTATCGATAAAACATGCCGTAAAAAATATTGAAACAAATCCCAGTCACATTTTTTGTTACTTGCTGACATTTGATTCAAATGCCTATATCTCAGCCGAAATTCGTTCAACCTCAAAGTTGGGCAAAAATTGATTAAAAAAAAAAGTTTTAACTAAATCAGAAAAAATATTTCTTTTACTGGAATTTGTTTCAATATATTTTTTACGGGATCCTTAATCGATACTTAACCTACCCTGAAGCTATGGCACGCATTTAAATTAACACCCTGTATATTATTTCCTTCATGCCTACGTACAATAACAAAAATGGCTGCAGAGTAATAGTCAAGGGGTGGGCATTTTAAATGTTCATTCTCTAACACAGACGCAATAGTCAGCACGATGACGCGACGGGGGTGGCCTCCGGCCTCCCCTTGCACTATTCAACACTAAACGCACACTACACCACTAGTAACACGACCAGCACTAGTAGAACCCTCATGTCGCTGAAAATTTCTACAACATCGTTCAGCTAAGCGGAAGCTGGTGGTGAGGTGAAAGCTCTGCATAAATGGTTTCAACGAAAAACTACATGAACACTTTTGTCGGAGAAAAAGCAAATATTCGCTATAAGTAGGTACGCCATGAGGTCTATTTTGCATTCTTTGTAGCTGATACCACTGATTTGAAGTTTGAATTTAGGAAAAACTCTATAAAATTTAATTTTCGAAAAGTGTGTTTTATGGGGGCCGAAAAAGAACAAAATTTAATTTTGCTAGGTGTCCAAGTGGAGTAACATTTGAAATATAGGTTTATCAACCTACAAACCTTAGTACGGAACCCTCGGTGGGCGAGTACAACTCGCACTTGGCCGTTTTTTTTATTTGTTGTGCATTTATTGTTTTGTAGCTAAACATTAAGGAAGCCACATACTACCTCCGTATGCGTGACGTGCACATCATCACGCGCGTAACTATGACGTTGTATTGAACGAGATCGTATGAGATACCGCACACCGGTGATTACGCGCACGCATACTACGCAGGCAGTGCACGCGCGGCCTCTCATACAATCCCATTCACGCGCACACATACCTACGTCCTAAGTTATAAACGTTAATTTTTTAAACTTACGATGGCGGTTTGATAAGTCCATGACTTTGAAAAGAAAAACATGTATTTTATATAAAAATACTTTTTATTTTTCTACATACTCTCCTTTTAACTCTACAATTTTCTTCCAGCGATGCTCTAACCTCTTCAATCTATCCAAAAAATACTTTTTGTCAAAGCCTGCAAAAAAGGTCTCGGTTGCAGCTATGACCCCTTCATTCGATAAAAATCTTTGCCCCGCAAGCCATTTCTTCAAGTTTGGGAAGTGAAAGAAGTCACAGGGATGAAATGGAACTTTTTTCTTCGCAAGATGCGGTCGTTTCTTCATCAACTCTTCGTTAAATCTTTCCAGCAATGTAGCATAGTAAGAACCAGTTACTGTCTTGCCTTTCTACAAAAAAACGATGAAAATAACCCCTTGACTGTCCCCAAATACTGTTGCCATCACTTTGTCAGCCGAATTTACAGTTTTTGCCTTCTTTGGTGCTTGTTCGCTGGTAGGCCACTGCTTTAACTGTTGTTTAGTCTCTGGCGTGTAATGGTGGACCCACGTTTCATCCACGGTTATTTACCGACGTAAAAATCGCTAGGATTGCAATCATACATAGCCAGACATGCCTCAGAAGTAGTCACGCGTTTTTGCTTTTGGTCGACTGTCAGTAAGCGCGGCACCCAACTTGCAGAAAGCTTTTTCATCTCCAAAATATCGTGAAAAATATAAAATACTCGTTCAGTTGAGATACGCACAACTTCAGCTATCTCGCGTATCTTCACTCGACGGTCAGCTAAAACAATATCGTGGATTTTGTTAACAATGTCGTCAGTGGTTACCTCAATCGGCCTTTCTGGGCGCTCGGCATCATTGGTCGTAATAAGTCCCGTAACAAAACTCAGTAAACCATTTATGTACCATACCATTCCATGAGACGGCGCTGAATCCCCATACTTGTCTTCAGTCTGCTTAATGGTTTTACCGCGTAAAAAATAGTGTTTAAGGCGTTCCGTTTTCCATACAAAAGTTCAATGGAGTTATGTATATAAAGGAGACAAGAGTCGGTTTAAAAAACTTGATGGGGAGTCCCGTGGGTATATAAGATTGTCGCAAAACACTAAAAAGAATTTTTAAATCATCAGATTTCCCCGTAAAAAGCGAGTCGCCACTTTACGAAAATAGATGGAGCTACTGCTGCAATAAATACGTTTAATTTTATTGTGCCGAAAATACTGATTATCTTTTAACTATAAGTAGTTTTGCGACAAATTTACGTGTGCCTTCATCATTCAGAATAAAGTTTCTTTAAAAAGAAACTCTACAGCTCATGTGTAACCCGACTGAAGTGCAGTTTTTCGTTTGTATGACGTAACGAACCACCTTAACCAATATTCGAAACTCGGATTTCTCCATTTTCAAACAACACCTCTCGCAGCCGCCAAACTTCTTTTGTTTTCAAATATTGTTTTCGCGCCAAATTTGAAAATAGATATATTTTAGCTTCATAAAAATATTACTTTTAAGAAAATAAATAACTAAATAAGAACTAAAAAAGTTTATATTCAGCCTTAAAATCATGAAATTGTGAAACCGCCCTTGTATATGAACAATATTAATAAGTCAAAAAGTTTACGTACCTACACTGGTCAGGGAAAAGGAACTGTCTCAGCATGTTGTTTCAGAGAGTACAGAGACCCCCAGCAACAAAGATATTCTGTCAGTACCAGAGTTACGCTTACGAAAATGTAAAAAGTTGTAAAAGTAATAACATAAATTAACGAATAACATATCTACAACTACACTCATATTATTAAACTCAAACTCAAAAGCATTTAATCAAAGTTGGATACAAAAAATATCACTTATTGATAGTCATTATAGTGTCATTACAAAAATATTGATAAGTCATTGTAAAACAAAAAAGAAATGGAATGACACAATTTTCTTTTTCTTTTTTCTTATAACAATTTTGCGGTCCTAGTATAGACGCGGCTCGGGCGGGATAAAAAAATAAAAATAAAGGCACTGCCTCGGGGCTGACCAGGCTAACCACACGGCATGTAAATAGAATAATATTAATAATAAAAAGGAGGAACGATTTGTTTTTATTGTTTGTATGTAATCGATTAACTCCAAAATTACTGGACAGTTTTAAAAAATCTTTCACCATAAGAAAGCTACAATATCCCTTATTAACATACCTAGGCTACGTTTTACCACAATCAAAAATACACACAGACTTCAGACTACAAGTACGAGATCTATTTTTTAGGGGACGAGATCAATTTTTTAGGTAACTTACAAGTGATTTATTTTGTTGTACACCTATATGTGAGTGCAATTGAGTGTATAGCTAGACTATCACTTAAGGGGCCAACAGCCATGAAGTGCGGTGAAAACGAGCTACGCTTTTTCAATATATTACATAATCTAGAACACGTCATTATCAGAAAAAAATTGAATTTTATTCTACAAGATATGGGGAAACGATTGCAGAAACCCAAAAATCTAAGTTTATCCCAAAATACTAAGAAATAAAAATATGAAGTTACCTCTATTTTTCACTCACGCTCACACGCTCTTGGCAGTTTTTTTTAACAAGTTATGGTGAATGCGGAACACAGGCAACTTCCAGAAAACATTTTTTTTAAATGCATTTAGCTTATTGGCTTACATATAACAAAACTTAACAAACATTTTACGTTACTACGTATCATGACCATGCTATCATATTGTACAAATTTTTAACGTCAATCATTATTGAAATGTATTAAACTTTATATGATTATTATTCACTATTCAATTTTGAACGCATCACAGGTGCAACTTTTTGATAAAACTACACCATTATCAAGTAATCTTGCGATAAACTTACTGTTTCCGGATTCATTCCAAGGAATCATAGGTTGATAAAAGGTATTTGTTTTGATGTGTTTCCCCTGCAGTCAAAACTGACGTGGAATTGGTCAAAGATAAACGCAATATAAGGCAGACACACCAAACTGTTCATTTGTACCCATTTGTACCACATTTAGGCCACACAAATCTACAATAGCGAGAGTTTTGTCGTAAATAATTTTTCAACTTATTTTTATTATAATAATGACATTTTGCGCGATATGACAATTATGCCAATGTGAATACTAGTTTGATTCATTCGCAAAATTCAAAACCAAGTAGTCATACTTAAAAACTATAAACAGTAAAAAAATCTTTACTTTTAAATTTTAAGAGGCGGACCAGCTCATGAAACTGAACATCTTTCCCCAAGGAACATAATGTCGAAAAATGAAAATACATTTTTGACCTCCCATACAAATGCACCAGCCAGCCGAGCGATTTAGTCTGTATGGGACGCCCATTTTTTATATTTAGACATATGTTGTTCAGTTTCATGGACTGGTTCACCCCTTAAAATATTGATTGTAAAGGCCTTGTAGTGCCACCAATGGAATGTCAATCATGTTTAAACTTGAATTTAGACCGCGATCACACATGCGACTTTTTTGTCGCGCGACACACGTATTTCTTGTTCTTTTGCACGTGTGTGAAAGGGACTACAAATAAGTCGCCGGCCAAAGCAGGCCTGCGACACTCGCCTATACCTACGGAGTTAAGTACCTACGCCGTCGTGTACCGCGACGGTACACTCGGCCAGAGCCGTATCGCGCTCGCTAGTGAAGCGCGCGCGCATCGATACAGTGACGTTATTTCACTTGTGACGCGTTCTTTAACGAGACAGTCGTGCAGGTAGTGGAATAAATTGATTGTGCTGTGCTTCTTTACAAAATTTAAAACCAATCACTTTATTATGATGATGGGACAAAATAGGACTAGGTGTTCTGTGGACGGATGTCTTAATAAAAAGAGTGATTCCAAGTTGTCCTTTTTTACATTACCAAAGGATTGTGCATAATGATGATTGTGAAAAATATTGTAAATATTTACAATAAACACTATAATATATTCTGTGTAAATAGCTAATATACCTACCAAATCAGTTTAGGATTTTATTTTTCATAGTTATATCCTGAATCCGGCCCTGGCGTTTGAGCTCCCGTGTAGGTAGTCAGAGAACGCAAAGGATTTGTGCTCTTATGCGCGTGCATTTGAGTTTAATTTAGATAGCGCACGGTGTCTTGGATGTTACAAAAAAAAGTGTAGGCTATTAAAACGGCGGCTTTCTTCAACATCAAAGGAGTGTCGCTTCTGTAGGTACTACTATTATCTATTCTGTGGCCAAAGTCTCCTCAGTTTAAACGCGGGGTTACTGATAATTTTTGGAAGGTCGAATAGGGTTACGTACGATGAATTTATTAAGTATTTGATGACGTTATGGTAACGCTGAATCCTTGGTATAACCTGATTCATAGAAGAGGGTGACCCGAAATGGCAACATTATTGTTGAGATCTTGCTCAAAAGTCGCAAATGACGATGAAAAAGACGCAAACAATAATGTTCCCATTTCGGGTCCCTTTCTTCTATGAATCAGATTATAATACCGAAATATACCATAAATGGTATAGAGCAATGAAATCCTTTTATAAAGATACTTATTTCAAGATCAAAAATCACAGGATTATCCAATAGAAGTGGATTAAAAACCTTCGACAAAAAAGCAAGCGATACAAATGCAGTGTTGGCATAATCGATTAATTTTATTAATAATAATTTTATTAATCGATTAATTAATCGATTAAAAAATTAGTCGATTAAATTAATCGCGATTAAAATATTTAATCGTAATCGTGATTAATTTCGTTAATCATTAATCGTTAATTTGATTAATGATTAAAAAACGTATGAATGTAAGTTATGTTGATCCATCAATAATTAGGTTGATGTGATGCTGATAGTACATGAATCAATACTTAGTATTGTTTGGCTTTTGCACTCCTTGAACTTTATTTTATTATTTTTTGAATATGGGGTCGTAAGGGTCGTTTGGGTGGTAATGGTTCATCAGGGTCGTAAAAGTTAATTGGGTCGTAAGGGGTTTTCAGGTCGTAAGGGTTCTTCGGGTCGTAAGGGTTCTTCAGGTCGTAAGGGTTTTCTTCGGGTCGTAAGTGTTGTTCAAATTCGACGTCGATGTAGAACTCAAAGTCAAAGTCAAAGTCATAATCATAATAATAATAATATTCATAATCATAATCATAATCATAATCATAACCATAATCATACTCATAATCATACTCATAATCATAATCATAATCATAGTCAAAGTCAAACTTAAAGTAAAATCAAAGTCAAAAGCAAACGCAAAAGCAACAGCAAAGCAAAGTCAAGATGAGAGATTAACCGTTACAACCCAATGTACCCTTACGACCCGATGAAACTCTACGACCCAATTAAAATTTACGACCCAAAAAACTGTTAAGACCCAATTAATCCCTATTGACGTGAAGAACCCTTACGACCCGATGAACCCGTTGAACCCTTACAATCCGAGCAACCCTTACGACCCGTTGAACCCTTATGACCGGTTGAACCTTTACGACCAGATAAGCCCTTTCTCTCTAACGCAACATCAAGGAAAAGAACCACCTTAATCGTAATCACGATTAATGATTGACGATTAAAATTAACTAATCGTAATCACAAGATTCCGATTAAAATTAATTAATCGTCAATCCTTAATCGCGATTAAGTTTTTAATCGTAATTTTTAATCGTTAATCGTGATTAACTTTTTGCCAACACTGTACAAATGCCATGGATTTGTATGTATGTCCTAACCTAACCAAAGATGGCAAAAATTAATACTCGTAAGTTTTAAATAACTGAACACTGGCAAGAGTGTCTTCTTATTCATATAACCTGATTGACCATAGTCATCCATCAATAAAAAAAATATTTATGTCAAAGTTCGCGCGAAGTGCGTAAAATGATACTGGCCACTTACACTTTTGGAAAACATTTTCTTTTAAGGCGTTCCGTTTTCCATACAAAAGTTCAATGGAGTTATGTATGTAAAGGAGACAAGAGTCGGTTTAAAAAACTTGATGGGGAGTCCCGTGGGTATATAAGATTGTCGCAAAACACTAAAAAGAATTTTTAAATCATCAGATTTCCCCGTAAAAAGCGTGTCGCCACTTTACGAAAATAGATGGAGCTACTGCTGCAATAAATACGTTTAATTTTATTGTGCAGAAAATACTGATTATCTTTTAACTATAAGTAGTTTTGCGACAAATTTACGTGTACCTTCATCATTCAGAATAAAGTTTCTTTAAAAAGAAACTCTACAGCTCATGTGTAACCCGACTGAAGTGCAGTTTTTCGTTTGTATGACGTAACGAACCACCTTAAGAGTTTCGTATGATCACAATTTATAAAAGTCATTTCCTGATATAGATTTTTATTTTTGGAAGAATTTATTCTTTTCGTTTAAAAATATCAAGCAAACAGACAGTTCAATGTAAGGACGTCATTATTAAACAATGAATATTAAATATTTACTATTTTGTAGATTTTTTCCACAAGATAGTAATTTCGAATACTAGTGTCTTAATCAAACACTAGATATTGGCATCTATACATATAATAAAATCGTAAATGGTCGGGGTAACAGGAACCATATATAGATTTCAGAAAACACCTCTATACCGCGTTTTAGAAAACTTCATCTCCGTAGAAAAGCGACATCTATTGAAAAATATTTTACCCCAAATCATTTGTTCGCGATAATCTTCGAAAATACAGTACGTGTGTACATGAGACTCTTTGTGGTGTGTAGCTACTAGCCCTGGTCAACACCTAGGATACTTTTTACCGCGGGAAAAACGCTTATTCCTACGTGAAAAACGATTAAAATATACTGTGATCATTGTTCAGTGGCTGTCAAATAAGAGAAACCTCTTCTCGAAACCTCTATTTTTTATTGCTTTTGATTGATTTTGACAATTGAAAAGACATCAGTTTTGACGTTCATTGCCAAACAACAGTTTTATTCAAAGTATGTGAATAGAAACTGTTTTATTTACTTTGTTTTGTTATAAATATCGTGTTTTAATCCTAAATGTAGGTAAATTGCACTCATTTAGGTATTAGAATAAGGCGCATGTGGATTGGCGAGAGCTGTGCAATATTTTACATGCACGGGGAACGCCAATCCGAATAGAATTTGGGATGATACTAATAAGCATCACACAGTTTATGATTATTTGCCATCATAACCATAACAGCCACAACCAGTCCGCCGCTGGACATGGGCCACCCCCCATCGGAGGGTATTGCCGTACTCACGACACTTCGCTTGCAGCGCAGTTCAAGATGTTGCATTACAAGGAACGTTGCTGCCCGTTCTTTAGTTGCTTTTTACGACACCGACATGAAAAATGGGAATGATGCTATACAGGCATCACACGACACAATAATTTATTATTATTATTTTTAAGGTTTTTTGGCTGTTATGTAGAGTTTTAGGAATCATACCAGTAGAGGATAATACTATTGATACAATGTGGACCGTTTGAGCTCTTCACTGGGTTCTAATTTCGATGTTGTGCAAATACGAAGCACGAATTTGCTGCTGCCCGTTCTTTAGTTGCTTTTTACGACACCAACAGGTAGAATGGGGGTGATGCTATTCTATACAGGCATCACACGACACAATAATTTCTTATTATTATTTGTATTTTTAATTTAAGATTATCTCTCTTTTTCAGAGGAATTCTTCCCTGTCTCACGGGCCTAGCCAAGTGAGGAGTGGTTATTGTAAGACTCAGTAGTCACGGAGGAATCATACCAGTAGAGGCTAATACTATTGGTACAATGTGGACCGTTTGAGCTCTCCACTGGGTTCAAATTTCGATCATGTGCAAATACGAAGCACGAATTTAGTTTTAATGTTCAGTATTTTTTTTGTTTTGTGATTTATATTTCGCAAAATGTTAGAAATACGAAGTACAAATTTAGTTTGAAATTTTTAGTTTTTTTCTTTTGTGAGTCGTATTTTGCAAAGTGTTAGAAATAAGGAGTACACATTTAGTTTCAATTCTCAATAATTTTTTCTTTTGTGATTCGTATTTCGCAAAATGTTAATTAATTTAGTTAGGTAGGTAATTAAGTTAGTTAATTTTCCTTATTTTAAAAAAATAACTAAGCATTACTTTTTTGGTTAGTGTAGAAAGTAATTTACTTTCTGTTTATTTAAGTTCGGTATTTTAAAATGAAAATTGTAGTAATTGCGACGCGCACGTCATCACGCGCGCAGAGATGACGCTGCATTGTATCGCATGGGACTGCATGAGAGGCTACACACCGAGCCACGCGCGTGATTACGCCACGCGCGTGATACGCATGCGTACTCGGTGTGCAGCCCCTCACACAACCCCACACGACACAACGTCATCTCCACGCGCGTAACGACGCCGTGACTACGAGCACGTCACGCATACGACGGGCCCGGTGTGTAGCGCCCTTAAATCCGGTTGCGTATTCCTACTCGACAACCCCAGACAGTAGACCATGGTTCATAGCGCAGAAAAATGAGGAGCGCAGACCCCATACCCCTGTAGTAATTCTACCTGTAGTGTGAACTGATGGTAGGCTCAAACGTAACGTCCGTTTCATATACCGTAGATCGTGCATGCATCTATCACTTAAAAACTTAGCGATGTATATTGATGTCTGGAATGGTGGCAGATTTTATCAGCTCTGGATGGCCTGTTGGCACACGAGCATCCCTTGGCGAGACGAAGTTCGCGGGCACCAGCTAGTTATTAATAATAATTATTATGAATATTGTTTGGATCACCATTCAACATACAATGTTTTTATACAATAACCTACTAAGAATAACCCGCAAATAGTTTGATGTGCTGCTGATAGTACGTACCTACATTATCTAAGATTGTTTGGAATGGTGACTGCCGTGTGTATCTATCTAGCGGGGTCCCCTGGGGTATATTGATGAAATATATGAAAATGAACAGGCTTTTCAATGTACTTCACGACTTTGATGATGAAATCCAATGTACCTCATTCCTTTTTGAAAAAAGCCAAAAAACTACGTGATCTGGCTAGCGGGCTACTTTTCCATTTCAAAACAAATACAAATTATAATTATACAGTTCGATTCGCCTTCCAATGTACTCACCAAAACAGGTATTAAATCTTTAAAAAGTTTGTTATTTTACGAGAAATACCACAACAAAATATTTCTCTATCCAGCGGGCTACTTTTTATATTTACCACGTACAGACTTGAGAAATATACCATTTGGTTGCATTTTCAATGTACCCCTCAGTTTTGCTAAGTTTTATTTATAAAAGCATTGAATAATTGTAAAATATCTAAAAACAGATCTGTAAGATCAGCAAAAAAACATTCAATGTTTATTTATTCATTTTTTTTTTTTTATATCGACTTTTACCCATCTTGGGTAGTTCTGCCAGTGTCAGTAACACAACGTCAAATTTTGTATGGGAGGTCCAATTTTTTTTTTCATATTTCGACTCATATTCCATGGGGAAAGTTTTTCAGTTTTACGAGTACCTTGACCTACTTTAAGCTTTATTGGTTGTTTTGTAACACGCAGTATAAGATTCCAGCGCTGCTGCGCCGGACGAGTGATGGATCCAGCAGGGAGATGATAGTATCTTCTGCAGGCGCTAGGAACATCCTCTTGATCTATCCGGAAATGTCTTGTTAACTCTTCAATTGAAATTCTTAATTCAATGTTACACTTACAGTCCAGCAAAAAAGAGTAGAAATTACATAAAATGGAACTACAAAATTTTCATACTAAATTGTTGCCATTCATAGCCAATGTTGCCATTTAATTTTTAAATTTCATACATAGTGGCGCCCTCATTTTTTGTCTACTCTTTTTTGCTGCACTGTAGGGTACTTCACTGCTTATAATACAATTTAAGTTAATCATTGAATATCTGAGTAAAAATAAAATAAATAATTTGATTTGAAAATACGTCTGCCATTGACGGATAAAACAAAATGTTTATGAGAAGTAAAAGAAAAATACCAGTGCAATGGTTAGAGTTGCCACTTTTTTTTTTCATGGTAGTCCGTTCAGGACAGGCGAAGATGAAAGACTATACTGCCTAGCTTTACAAAAACTTTTGTTGAACATAAAACGGAATCAAAGCGCAGAGATTAGACTTAGAAATCTGAAACTGAGCATCGACATAGATGTTAGCATTAAAGTAAGGGATAAAATCAGAAAATAGTTAAGTGTTATTATAAAAATACTTGCTTTTTACCCATGGCTTTACCCGCGTGCTCGTAGGGGATTAAGAAAGTATTGTGTTTGAGCAGCAAGTGTACCAGCTGCATTGTGATGTATTTCTCTCTCCCTCTACCTACGTCTTATTCCGACGTTATCCCAGGGCGTCCAACGACTCCAGAGTACCTATACGACGCTATCCCGCTCCCTCAAGGTCATCCGTTACCTCCAGGGCGTACGACGCTACACCAGGGCATCCACCTAGCTTTTTTGTTAACTATGTCAGCTCATTTATTTATTCGGTTAGTTAGCAGTAGCAGCAGTTTTAGGGTCAACCGACCTAATAATATTTTCGTTTGAACCCCTTTTTTAAGCTTGTAACCTCTAACTTGGACATTGGCAAAATTGTCCTTTCCTGACAGAGGCCACTTTTAACAACAACACTGCAACTTTTTTGCAAGCCATACCGACATGCCTCAGGGTTTTTTAGTACAGGGGGTTACATCTACAAGCATGATAAAAAATACTAATGACTTTAACGGGTCTTATCGCGATAGTTTTTTAGGTAAATAAGCGATTTACCTGGAAACTCGACGTTTCGACTGGGTTTCACCAGTCGTGGTCGCGAGCAGACTGAAGTAGCAGCGAGTTGTCATCAGGGCGGTGGGCAACTAGATTTTCTGCTACCCACATATTGTCTTAATAATTTAAATTGTTTGTAAACATTACACATTAGGCCGGCACACAACACTCACAATGTCCGACGATCGGTCCGATGGTGAATCGCGCGTTTTTATTTTGTCTATTACCCGTATTATGTGTGAAAGTAATCGCGAGTGCTTTAAAAGTTATTATGATAAAAAATATTGTAAATCAGGTAGTAAATCAGTTAGGTGATCATTGATATGGTAAATTTGTGTGAAAGTCAACTATGTTCCTCACTTTCATTTCAAATTCCTTGCTAAAATTGGTTGACATTTGAACACACACATAACCATAATGGAGTTTTACGTTTGTACAGCATCCTGTATAAGGCATTATCGTTTTTTCAAAATATTTTTGCATTAGGATATTATCTCACATCAAACTTAGTAAAACTGATGGGTACATTGAAAATGCAACCAAATGGTATACTTTTTAAGTATGTACGTGGTAAATATAAAAAGTAGCCCGCTGGATAGAGAAATCTTATGTTGTGGTATTTCGCGTAAAATAACAAACTTTTTTGAGATTTAATACCTGTTTTGGTGAGTACATTGGAAGGCGAATCGAACTGTATAATTATAATTAATATTTGTTTTGAAATGGAAAAGTAGCCCGCTAGCCAGATCACGTAGTTTTTTGGCTTTTTTCCAAAAAGGAATGAGGTACATTGGATTTCGTTATCAAAGTCGTGAAGTACATTGAAAAGCCTGTTCATTTTCATATATTTCATCGTTATACCTCTGGGGACCCCGCTAGATAGATACACACGTGACTGCCACTTCTGTAAAGTTACTCATTGACCAGCTCGGACACGACTTCCGAATATAATTTGAATTTCGAACCTTCCGGTAAAGGAGGGGGCTGTAGGAGCCTTAAGTTGAGTGAGACTATCATGTATCAAAGGAAATTGTAGGTCTTTACAAGATCTATATTTCTGCGGTAAGATCTGCGGTAACAGCTGTCAAACATAAAACTTGAAACCTATGCATTGTTGGTTTCCTGGAGGAAGATAGGTTTATTCTTTGACGAGATGGACAGGTGTCTTTAATATTACTCGGAAACTATACAGTCATGCTAGACTAGACCACGATTGACTTTCTCAAATAGGTACTGGGAGTAACGGAACGGGTATAACAAGCCGAAAAGGACCTCTCATAGTAAATCAATTAGCTAATCGGCGATTTTGTATGGGAGGTCCGATTTCTTTTTCAAATTTCGACTCATGTTCCATGGGGAAAGTTGTTCAATTTCATGAGTACCTTGACCTCCTTGCGGCGGCTCCCTTTCCGTTACTCCCTGTATAGTTGTAGAGTTGTAGGTCTTGACAAAAAAATATTCGGTGACAGCTGTCAAATTTAAAACTCTTTTAGCTCAGGAAATATGCATCACAGACAATCAGTTTCATAGATGAAGTTGATGATCGTGGCGATACAAGGCGTGCCTTTTAAGTTTTGTCGTTTGAAGAAAAAATAAACAACTTTAACATCTACAATCTATTTTATTGTTTTTCGAACTATTCTCCACGACATTTAATGCAGTTTTTCATAAGCTCGAACCACTTTTTGAAACATTCGTTTCACTCCGAAGTAGGTGTATTCAAAATCGCTTCTTTCTAAGCTTCCACTGCCTCTTCGCTCGACTGGAAACGTTGACCCCGAAGATTTTTTTTTATTTTTGGGAACGTATAAAAATCGTTGGGGCTTAAGTCGGGACTGTACGGAGGGTGGTCCACAATTTCCACGTTTTGCCCCTACAAATACTCTTTTGTTCGGCCAGCGGTGTGCGAGCTAGCGTTGTCACGGTGCAGGATGATGCGTCGTTTTGGGTTTGATTTGCGAAGCTCTGCAATGACCTGTGGTAAACAAACAGTGGTGTACCATTCTGCGGTGATCGTTCTACGATCTTCTAGTTCAATCGTGGCAACTTGACCAGATTTCGCCACAAACGTAGCCACCATTTTCTTTGAAGTGCTTCGCGAGCGCACCACTTTTGTCGGTTTAGGTTCATCTTGAAAGACCCAGACGGTCGATTGCTGCTTTGAATCAGGATCATACGTGTAAATCCAAGATTCATCACCACTGATGATATCGTAGACGTGATTTGATTATCCTCGGCTAAATCGTTGCAGAGTTTTCTTACACCATTTGACTCGAGCTGCCTTGTGCTCGTCGGAGAGCAAATACGGGATCCATCGGGAAACAAGTTTTCTTACACCAAGGGCGTCATGTAAGATCTTTTGAATTGTAGTCCCTGAAATGCCTAAAGAAGCTTCAATCTCAAGATAAGTCACATGACGGTCTTCGGTTATCAGGTTTCTCACAGCAACGATGTTTTCTTCGGTGAAGGCGGTTTTTGGACGTCCTTCGCGAGATCTGTCACTAAGGCTGGTATACCCACGCTAGAATTCTAAATACCAGCGTTCGACGGTTCTTAGACATGGGGCTTCATTGTTGAAATAGAAGTCAGCTCCTCGAAACATTGACGTCGCGTTAATCCCCTTCGAAAGTTGTAAAAAATTATTGCACGAAACTTTTCCTTCGAGAAATTCATTTTTGTGTGCGACTAGACAACTTCAAAATGGCGCTGAGACTAAAAAATTGCATCAACACACTACACATATTTCAATTGTTTTCAGCTTATAAATGACCCCGGACCTATAATATGGAAAAAGTGGTTTCAGTTAAATTGGATAAAATTATGGTATGTTATAGGTTTCAATCGGTAACATATCTTTGATCCGAATTGTTATTTCTCGAATTTTGATTACCCGAAAATGGTTCCTAGAATGCTTTGTTTCCAGATATATTGGTTTACAGAATGACATAATGTCGTACCTACAGTCTACAGAAGTATCATTTTCCAGAAAAACTCTTAACAAATTTTCAAAACTAAACCTTGTCTTTTGACAACCATTTTGTATGACACCAGTTTCACTATACCAAAACTTATATTTCCAACTTTTTTTTTTTTTTTTTTTTTTTTTTATGATGGGCTTACTCTTGACCCCAATCTTACCCTAGAGCAGAGATGGGATCTACGGTGGAGCGAGCTTGCCCAGAAGATGCCTATTCACTCTAGACTTAAAGAGATTCAGGTTATATGCACTCGGAAATACAGACGCAGGCAGGGAATTCCATTCTTTAGCCGTGCGCATAATGAAAGATGATTTGAAGCGCTTAGTGCGTAATGTGGGTATATCAACTAAGAACGGATGGTAGCCGGCCGTGCGTCTGGATGTCCGATGGAAGAAAGGAGACGGTGGTATGAGCTCATGCAGCTCACGCGCACACTCTCCGAAGTACAATCTGTAGAAGACCGATAGGCAAGCTACCTTGCGGCGGTGAGCCAGGCTGTGAAGCTTGGTCGCCACCAGTTTTTTATCGCCTATTAATCTCTTGGCTCTGCGTTCCACCGAATCCAGTGCAGCAAGTTGGTATTTAGCCGAGCCATCCCAAAGGTGACAGCAGTACTCCATGCAAGATCGGACTTGAGCTTTATAAAGAGTTAGAAGCTGTTCAGGCGTGAAGTACCGCTTGACTTTATTCAGGACGCCCAACTTTCTAGCTGCAATTTGAGCCTTGGACTCGATGGTGGTGCCGAAGTTGAGGTCAGAGGACAACTCCATGCCAAGGAGTTGAAGAGTGTTGGTCACTGGAACAGAAGTACCCCGAAAAGTAGGAGAAAAGGTGAAAGGACTCCTTTTTGCGGAGAAAAGACACGCCTGCGTTTTTGAAGCATTGAAGCTGACGAGATTGTCTTCGCCCCACTGGGAGATGTTACTTAACGTCAGGCTCGTACGCTCAATCATAGCCTTTCTCAATCTTTGGATTTCATCACCACTGGCTCCTGCGCCGGACAGATATTTCTCGGTGACAGTACTGTCATCTGCGTACCCAACAATTCCTGAAGATAGAAGGTCATTGATGTGCAGCAGGAAAAGCGTCGCGGAGAGTACAGACCCCTGAGGAACTCCGGCGTCAATAGCCTTGAGGTCAGAGGAGCAGCCGTCTATGACCACTCGGATCGACCGTTTACTCAGGAAGTCAGCCACCCAGCTACAGAAGCCAGTGGGTATGCCGTACGCTGGAAGCTTGCTCAACAGACTCGCATGCCACACCCTATCGAAGGCCCTTGAAATGTCCAGCGACACTGCTATTGCTTCGCCGTGGTTTTCAATGGCCTCGCCCCAGCAATGCGTTACGTACACTAGAAGATCTACGTGGAACGCCCTCGGCGGAAGCCATATTGACAATCACTGAGAAGATCATTGTCTTCGAGGTACGAAAGCAGTTTGCAGTTCAGAACTCTTTCCATAACCTTACAGAGTACGGAAGTGATGGCGATCGGTCGATAGTTGCTAGGGTCGGCACGGCTACCCTTCTTGGGCACAGGTTGCACATTGGCAAGCTTCCAAGATTTTGGTACAATTTTTGACACGAGAGAGGCGGTACAAGCGTGTCAGTACAGGAGACAACTCAGGCGCACAATACCTCAACAATCTTGCTGGTATGCCATCAGGACCACTGGCCTTGTTCACGTCCAGACTGCGAAGGGCTCTACGGACCTCTTTATTGTGCACTGTGATCTCAGACATCAAAGAATCACAGTGAGGTAAGGTGGGTGGATATTTCGAGCCAGCGTCTATACGAGAGTTGCTCGCAAACAGATCGGCAAATAAATTTGCTTTCTCTGCCACGGTGTGGGCAAGCGACCCATCAGGTTTCTGCATTGGAGGTAGTGAGGGACGGCAGAAGTTGGATTCGACTGATTTCGAAAGGGACCAGAACTGCTTACTACCCGGTGGGTGTGATGCAAGCTTTGCCCCAATACGGCTAATATGGTCGAACCTAGCTTTTCGTAGCACCCGTTTGCAATACCTGGCGGCGGCATTATATGCTCTCTTCTTTGCTCGCACTCTTCTCGCTCGCACTTTTCGATCACGAGCTTTTACCCAAGGTAAGCGGACTGTTTACGAGCCTCAGCTCGAGCACAGTCCGCATTGAACCAAGGTTGGGCTTTATAACCGAGCGGGATATCGGAGAAAGGAATGAAATATTCCATTCCCTGCCGGATTACAGCTGTGATCGCATCAGCGACGTATGAGGGTCTTCCGAAGAGAAACACATTTGCCGCCACGGGTATGAAGCAAAGAAAGCACGCATCTCGTCCCAGTCTGCTGACTCGTATCGCCATACTCTCCTCGTGCCCCTAGGGGTGTAATCCGGAGGAGAGCAGATGGACACGGATTTCACCACACAGTGGTCGGATGATCCCAGCGGAGCCGAGACCGAAACCGAATGTCTGTGCGGATCAGTTGTCAGCAGAAGGTCCAGGCAATTGGGTGTGTGGTCTGTGATATCTGGTATTCGCGTCGCTTGTTCCACCAGCTGGGTGAGATCTAGCGCCAATGCCAGTTTACGCGCCTCTCGCCCAGCATGGTCAGTTTTCTGGTATGGGAACAGCCACTCTTTATGGTGAGCATTGAAGTCCCCCAGAAAAACAAGCTCTGCTGTTGGATATCGCTGAATTGCTGTATCTGCCGTCTCAGAGAGGTACTCCATGAGTCTAGTCGTCTCCTGATCACCGCTGTGCGAACGATAAACACTGGCGTAGAGAGTTTTCTACTCCAGTGTCAACCAAAAGCCACAGCACGGGAAACCCTGAATTCTCAAAGCCACGGAGACGCTTACAGCAAACGTCATCGCGAACATACACACAGACCCCTGCACGCTTCTTAAACTTGTGCTCAAGTGTGTAACCAGGGTAGTTGAGGTATGCCACGTCCAACGGTGTTGCTATCTGCGTCTCCGTTAAGAAGAATAAGTGCGGCTTCTCGGTCTCCAGGTGGTGATGGACCGGGTCTAGGTTTGTGTGTAGACCTCGGATGTTCGTGAGGTGCACTTTGAGTGGGAGGAAGTGTTGCCGTTGGTCAAACTTTTCTTCTTTTTAGCTTTTTCATGTTTTTAAAAGAGTTTTTGTGGGGGAAAGAAAAGATAGTCGAGGCGCTGCTTAGAAACCCTACTCGTACCTTTCGGTTCAACTGATCAGAGAGGGAACTCGCTTGGAGACTGCGGGGACACCCGAGCCCCCCCGATAACACTCCACCGGGTCCTCTCATCCAGCCGCCAACTGGCACGGTGGAGTATACCGGGATTTATCACAGTTGGCGGGGCAGCCTTTGCGCGTGGCTAGCGCGCAAGTCGGGCCCCCTACTGACTGCGGTCGGCCAACGGCTGAGACCGTGCCTCGGATCCCGCTACCCTCCAAAACGAGTTACCGGATACAGCATCACCTAAAGACAAAGACCGGTTCCGGCAACGCAACTGACTACATTGCTACCCCCCAATGGCACTGGCAGTCCCGCACACCGACGGAACACAGCAAGGCTGTTTGGCGCCGGACTCCGGCGGGATGGTGGTCGCGAGCCAGGCGGCCCCTTTCATGGCCTACCACCGCTTTTGGGATCTTCAGCCGTCAACACATATTGTGAAGACGTTGCCCGGGGTGGACCGCTAGGAGGTAGACCCCACCCACCCCAACTTTTCTCGTCTCATAGTATCATCTGTCAAAAGTTTTAATTTCCAAACTAACAATACTCAGAAAATGTGCAGTGGGGGTTCGTTTCGTATTTACGGGCAGATGAACATGGGAGAAGGATCTGGAGAAGCGGACACGAAAATTCGCGGCTCCCCGATATCTGTCATTAACTTTCGAACTACTAAGGCGAAAGCCAGAGGAGGGGCGAATGCGAGCGAAGCAAGCACTGATACTAGACAAACCGGGTGCGAGCGCAGCGAGCACGGGACTTCTGGGCACCCCGACTTCGGATAGGTTAGGTTCAGAAGGCTATGGCGGAAGCGAGCAGGCGAGCGTAGCGAGCGCTCGCTTCTGCCATAGCCTTCGGGTTAGGTTGACATGTATGCATGCCTGCTCGTGCTTGTCTGCATGCATGCTTGTGTTCATTTGCATACATGCATGCTTTCTTGATTGTTTGCTTGCTTTCATGCATGCTTGTTTGTATATGCATGCTTGCTTGCATGCAATGCATGCATGCATGCTTGCATGTTTGCATGCTTGCTTGTTTGCATGCATGCAGGCTTGCTTGTTTGCATGCATGCATGCTTGCTTGCTTGCTTGCTTGTTTGCATGCTTGCTTGCTTGTATACATGCATGCATGCATGGACATTAACTTGGAAGTTGTTGCATGTTATAGCGTGTTTGTTATAAAGTATATCTGGATTTTAAAATGTTGAGGAGTGTAGCATATGGGTCAAGAATATTTGGAGAAGAAAATTGATGGATTAAGATACATATGGATTTCGTTACTGCGGTATTTAGTTGATCTGGAATTTAAATCAATAGTCAAATGAAAAAACAGGAAAATAAACTTCGGGATTTACAAAAGTTGGAAAACGTTACTTTGGCAAATCATAACGGGGAAAGTAAAAAAAAGGCGAACCGTTTTCGGGAATATCATATTCGGGTTTCAAATTTTCGGAAGTACAATATGTAACCGTTTCAATCATCTGAACAAAAGATTATATGGGACCAAACTTCTAGGTTTAATGGTTTTCGAAATAATCGCGATATTTCGTTTTAATTATTACGTACGCGGTTGCACCACTCCACCTCGCGCTGAGTGTTCTTCCGAAGTGCGGCACACGCAAGCGCGCCGGACTGAAGTGCGACGGTACTCTAGACCGACGGACTGAAGTGCGACAGGACTCTAGCCCAACGGACTGAAGTGCGACAGTACTCTAGCCCGACGGACTGAAGTGCGACAGTACTCTAGCCCGACGGACTGAATTGCGACAGTACTCTAGCCCGACGGACTGAATTGCGACAGTACTCTAGCCCGACGGACTGAATTGCGACAGTACTCTAGCCCGACGGACTGAATTGCGACAGTACTCTAGCCCGACGGACTGAATTGCGACAGTACTCTAGCCCGACGGACAGAAGTGTGACAGTACTCTAGCCCGACGGACTGAATTGCGACAGTACTCTAGCCCGACGGACTGAATTGCGACAGTACTCTAGCCCGACGGACTGAAGTGCGAAAGTACTCTAGCCCGACGGACTGAAGTGCGAAAGTACTCTAGCCCGACGGACTGAAGTGCGAAAGTACTCTAGCCCGACGGACTGAAGTGCGACAGTACTCTAGCCCGACGGACTGAAGTGCGACAGTACTCTAGCCGGACGGACAGAATTGCGACAGTACTCTGCCCGACGGACTGAAGTGCGAAAGTACTCTAGCCCGACGGACTGAAGTGCGAAAGTACTCTAGCCCGACGGACTGAAGTGCGACAGTACTCTAGCCCGACGGACTGAAGTGCGACAGTACTCTAGCCCGACGGACTGAAGTGCGACAGTACTCTAGCCCGACGGACTGAAGTGCGACAGTACTCTAGCCCGACGGACTGAAGTGCGACAGTACTCTAGCCCGACGGACTGAAGTGCGACAGTACTCTAGCCCGACGGACTGAAGTGCGACAGTACTCTAGCTCGACGCACGCTAGTGTGAAAGTACTCTAGCCGGACGTACACTAGTGCGATATCGCTAAAGTGTGAATAATCTTGACTGTGACAGGGTGGGGCATTGTAGGACAGGGTGGGGCAAGGTCGGACAGGGTGGGGCAAGATCGGACAGGGTGTGGTAAGGTCGGACAGAGTGTATGAGTGATAAGGTGGGACAGGGTGTGGGCATGATGGGGCAAGGTAAGGTAAGGTGGGCCAAGGTCGAACAGGGTGGTTCAAGGTCGGACAGGGTGCGGTAAGGTGGGACAAGGAGTGGGAATGATGGGGCAAGGTGGGGTAAGGTGGTGCATGGTGGGGCAAGGTGGGACAGGGTGGTGCAAGGTCGGACAGGGTAAGGTAAGATGGGACAGGGTGTGGGCATGATGGGACAGGGTGGAGCAAGGTGCGGTATAGTGGGACATTTTGGGGCAAGGTGGGACAGGGTGGGGCAATGTCGGTCAGGGTGGGGCAAGATCGGACAGGGTGGGGTAAGAACAACAACGCGCCCCCTTGCCCTACCTTACCCCACCTTGCCCCATCCTGTCTCATCATGCTCACATCCTGGCCCACCTTACCCCATTCTGTCTGACCTTGCTCCACCCTTTCCAATCTTGACCCACCATGCCCGACCTTACCCCACCTTGCTCCATCAAGCCCACACGGTCTAGAGTACCGTCGCACTTCAGTCCAGCGCGCTTGCGTGTGTCGCACTTCGGTATAACATTCCGCGCGAGGTGGAGTGGTGCAACCGAGTAAGTAATGATTAAAATGAAAAATCGCGATTATTTCGAAAACCATTAAACCTAGGAGTGTGGTCCCATATAACCTTTTGTTCAGATGATCGAAACCTATAACATACCATAATTTCATCCAATTTAACTGAAACCACTTTTTCCATATTATAGGTCCGAGGTCATTTTCAAAATTCGAATGCTGTACGGTTCTAAATTCAAAATTGGCAGGAAATAGGCAAACGACAAAACTTAAAAGGCATGCCTCGTATCTACACTTTTAATGATAGCCTGTAATATTTTGCAACCCATTGCAACCCCTAAAAGAGACATCCGGAAAAAGTATGAAATGCGGGCGAAGAATTTCGACTGAAGTGAGAGTTATACAGGTTTAAATCCTACTAATATTATAAAGGCGGATGTTTGTGTGTGTGTTTGTTACGACATCACGCAAAAACGGCTGATTAGATTGACATGAAACTTTACAGAAATATAAAAGGGCATCTGGAATAACACATAGGATACTTTTTACCACGGAAAAATGTCTCATTCACACGGGATCACGCATTTTCCAATATTTTTGAAATAGGTGGCGTGACTGAGCCGATTCGCGTTTTAAACGTTTTCGCCGAAAACTAACAGCGACATCTCTCGGCGAATAATGCTTTTTTCCCGCGGAATAATAGGTTGCAGCGGGTGAAACCGCTGACGGGCAGCTAGTAATTAATAAAGCAAAACTCCTAAGTTATATTTTTAAAAATCATCGCCGTTTTTTATTAAAATGAGTTTTAAATAAGTGAAGTGGTAATCATAATGATAATGCTGGCAACACTATGGAAAACTCTCAGTTTGGCACCGCTAAAAGAGCACGTATCCGAGCCAGAAACCCTTTTATTAAGGCTCTAGCAGACCGAATGCTACGTCGCGTAGACGCAGACGCACGCAATGGTTGTAATGTATGGAGCTGTATGAAGTGCGCATATACGCGACATTTTCTGGACTTCTTATTTTAATTGCATTGCGTGCCGTATTTGGTATGCGGGAGCCTTAACGCAGACGGAGCGCAGCGCGGAAGCGGATGCTTTCGTGCAGTAAATAGTATAGAGATGACAGGGCCCCAAGTCTGCTAAATGAAAATCGTTTCACTTGGATGTCGATGGCTTGTCAGTTGCATGGTTTCGGTCATTTCGTACTTTAGTCTGCTAACAGTTTTTAATAGAAAATCACAGTGGCAATAGAATGACAGTTGTGTGTCGCTGGCATTACAATAGCAAAAAATTAGCGGACTTGGGGCCTAGGTGTTGCGTTGCGTGCGTACGTCTGTCATCTGACGTCTCCATTCCATTTCTGCACGCACGCACGCACGCGTGCTACGTTCGGTCTGCGTTAGCTTTAAGGGCGTGCGCTGCGTCGCTGGGACTATCAATGCGAGGACCTGCACTGCTTGAAGTAAGGGCATGCGCTGCGTATGCTTGCCGGTGTGGCATGGACTGCGCGCCTGCGTAGAAATACACGCTACGCGACGTGACACGATACAAGGCGACGCGTCCTGTCTGCGGGAGCCTTTACTTTTTCTACCTACTCTACACATGCAACCTCATTAAAAAAACTCTTTAGATGCAAAAAAATATCTCTTGGTTGTCAAGTATTATGTTTGACAATTGATTTGTTTACTTTGAGCTTTGATAATTATTTTACTTATTTTGTGCGATTAATTGTTGTATTTATTGTTTATTACATATTTTACTGTTACCTGCAGACCAGGGGATCGTCAATAATAATTACATTAGAAGATTTTAAGTGATTTAGTGTGCTTCTTATCGAATAACATGATTTCTTGTGTTTTTGCCTCTAAATCAGTACAATCCAGTATAGAACATGTGCAAATGAAGTCCTATTTGAATACAATTTAGGTATTTAATAAAATTCGATGCATAGATAAGTTTAAAATGTTCTAGGGCATTAAAATATACCTATTTATAAAGAACGAAATACAGTGTTTGTGTTTGTTTTGGTTTAATGACAGATATGAATGACAGTTTACTTTTTAACATTGATACTTCTGCCATAATTCGTGAAGTTTTTATATATACTATGCCGTCATCTAAGAAGGTTCCATATGATTTCGATGGCAATGCAACAAAAATGCATGTTCGTTTCATTTTTAGTATTGTCCATTTGGTTTTTTATAAATATAAAAAAACGGGGGTCCTTACAATCAAATGAAATATGTGCCTAAGTAGCATTTTAACTAAGCTTGAAAATGATATGTTTTTTATATCAGTCGAAATTGATCTCCCGGTAAAAGACGTCACCTTTTGTCTTGACATTTTATAACTTAGACAGTTAGCCAATTATTTCACTTGACTGTGAAATTTTGCGTTTATTTATTGCGAGCGAAGCGAGCTCGACTTTTCACGTTAAAAATGCATGTGAGGAGACACACCGTACCTACCACCACCGCACCATCACTACACGTTATGCGAGCGAAGCGAGCTCGACATTTCGCGTTAAAAAGGCATGCGAAGAGACACACCGTGCTGAACTAACACTACACGTTATGCGAGCGAAGCGAGCTCGAAATTTTGCGTTAAAAAGTATGCGAGGAGACACACCGAGCTGCACCATCACTATGCACGTTATGCGAGCGAAGCGAGCTAGTTATTTCGCATTAAAAAGGCACACCGTGCTGTACTATCACTACTAGTTATGCGAGAGAAGCGAGCTCGACATTTCGCGTTAAAAAAGACAATATGCGAGGAGACACACCATGCTGCACCATAACTACACGTTTTGTGAGCGAACCAAGCTAGACCATCCGCGTTAAAAAGGCATGAGAGGAGACACACGGTGTTTGCTATCGAAGCGTGCTAGACATTGCGCGTTAAAAAGACATGAGGGTCACGCACGTTGTTAGCGAAAGAAACGAGCTCGATATTTCGCGTTAAAAAGACAAGCAGCGTTTTTACATTTTCGTTTTCATCGAGTTATGGATTTAAGTGATAAGATGAGACAGTAAGTACTTAGCCTAAGGAAGCGTCTTAACCACAATCGACAATGTTATACAAATCTATGCCTTGCTTTGTATAGAAAATAAGAATCATTTACTTCTATATACCTAATACCAATGCAATGTCAGATATACATAACTGTCACAAAGTATAATAAATTTTAAGTAAAAAACATTTTTAAAACAAGCTTTTATTTGGGTGCGCTAAAAAGTATAAAATAATCTATTTACTAAAACTTTAACTTGTAACTTTTAATGGCATTAAATCTACGTCTTCACAATTTATACGATATAAAAGCTTGTCGCGAGATTTAATTAGGTACTCGTGTGGTGTGACTTAGTTTAAAAGTTTATTCAAGATCATTTACACTGGCTTTCTAATTTATTTATTGATTTAGACACAGGTCAAATCTCGCGACAAGCTTTTATATCGTATAAATTGTGAAGACGTAGATTTAATGCCATTAAAAGTTACAAGTTAAAGTTTTAGTAAATAGATTATTTTATACTTTTTAGCGCACCCAAATAAAAGCTTGTTTTAAAAATGTTTTTTACTTAAAATTTATTTCTTGCTTTTTAGTAAACTCTGGAAAAAATATTACAACATTCTTCATTGACTTTGAAACTGCGTCCATACTGCACACGGACTACTGGTGCGAATCTGCGAGGCATCGGTCTCATGAGTGTCTTACGATAACTCGGTATGAGTTTCGTCCTCTACGATAAGCTTATTGTACCCAAGCGGGGTAATCACTAAACTTTATGTAGCCTCTTCATTGACAGTACCATGAACAGAAGACTAAAAACCCCAACACAACAACCATTCAACCCTCTAAATCTGTGCAAAGCGACGTCATTTACTTCACACTAGTATTTATCTTTCATTTGTCTATGTTTTTTACCCATTTGGTAAGAAAACATAACAAACTTAATACGCCATCTAACCTAGTCCGTCATATCTGGTTTTGATTTGAGTGACGTAAACGTCACTTCATTTTTCGTGTTATTCTGACAAATTCCTTTCATTTGACATCCATATTGTAAAAAAGCATAAAAATGTTATTCTGCCATCTTAAGAAGTCCACGATAGTTAATTTAGAATGACGTCAACTTGTAATTCAAATAGGTAATTCTCAGCAAACCCTTTCATCTGACACTCATATTGTAAATTATCATAGGTGGCCATCTTTAGATGTCCGCCATATTATTTTCTGAATTGTACTCAGCAAGTCCTTTTATTTGACACCCATATTGTAGGAGTGCGCCAAAAATTACTTGTCGGCCATCTTGGATATTCCGCCATATTGGATTTAGAATAACCAAACATAATCTAACATGCATTGTCATCTGAGTTAAACGTGTTTACAAAATTTCAGCTAAATCGGTTGAGGATATCTGCTTCAAAATTGAGTTGCAAGATTTGACCCGAACAAACATTTTTACTTACATACATACATACACTGCAAGTTAAATAAAAGCTTTTAAAATGATCATCAAAAGTATAAAAAGATCTGCAGGGTGTTAGGAAAAGTACTGCGTTCCTTTTGAGGGATGAACTAGCCCATGAAACTGAACAACTTTCCCCAAGAAACAAAGGTAAAATAATATGGAAAGTAATTTTGGACCTCCCATACTAAGTGTGTCGGCCGGTCGGGTCAGTTTGTATGGGAAGACCATTTTTCAGTTTCATGGGCCGGTTCATCCCTCGAAAGGAACGCAGTACTTTTCCTAACACCCTGTATAACTACCACAGTTACAACAGTCCACTACTGCTGGAAATGGGTTTCCCCCTATTGGGGAGCGGTATTTGCCACAACACAATCACCAAGCTTTGGCAAGCGAAGTACCAAAACACCAAAAAACCGAATACAAATGGAGCGACACAAAAATAATACAACAAAAACATATTTTTTTGTGTATTTACTTGAAGTTTTAGTGAAACATTTATTTGTTAAACACAATGAAAGACCTAAGATATATCTTGCTATTTCGTCACATGTTTTCTCGCCACTATCTCAACTACACGCTATCTCAACAAATCAAAGGTTTGTATTTAAATGTATAGGTCGGTCATGCATGTCACGTTGGCTTTGAATAACGTCACCCCATTGCAAATTAGTGTGATGTCGGCTTAAATCAGCATCAACCCATAGCAGTTTGTATAATGATGGCTTAAATTAGCATCGAGTCACAGTAAATACACTTCCCATCAAAAAAATCGAAACACCTCGGTTTTTCTTGTTTTCGGCCGAATTAAACACCAAAAAGTATTGTTTGCATTAAAAAAATTATATGACTGTGTAGCTGGCAGTTTTGTCTTTTCAGTGTGTATAAAAAAACTCAAAATTCAAAATTGGAACCTCACCTATTTGTTCTGTAAATGAGATGAATGACTGAGATACGTTTGCAGTTAGCGCCTTTTAACGATTCATAACATTTTCAACATTAGAATTTAGAGCTTGTCTCCCGAGGGGACATGAATGAGTAAAAGTCAAATTGTACTTGAGTCAAAATGCCACAACGTCAAAATGTGCAATACGACTAGGGTCAAAATGTTCTCACGACTAATTGATCCTACGACAGAATACGACAGCGTCAAAATGTGCAAAAGACAATAAGTAATAATAGGGATGGGGATAAGGGCAGGGATCAATGACTGGGTCGGGATCGAGATCAGAAGAAATAATACAAAAAAATGGCCAAGTGTAAGTCGGGTTCGCGTAGGTACGTAACGGATCGGTGTCCAGTAACCCCTTTGTTCCCATTGGCCACTACTTCAATCGCCACTAGTGATGAATGGGAACTAATTGCCACCACATGAGTTCGCTTTGCATTGCTCGTGTCATCGTTTTGGAAAATATTTGCCTCCGTCTAGGCTCTTATCACACAAGCTGTTTGGGAGAGGATGCGGAGCGAAGGCGGAACTGAAGCAAATTTGTTAATGACGCGCGGCGGATTTGCAACGTTTTGTTACATATACCGTCGCACTGCGCGACCACAACATATTTGCTACGAATCCGCCTCCTTTTCGCATTCACTACCAATACCGCTTGTGTGATAAAAGCGTAAGGTACAGCGCTGCGCGCACTGATGAGGATGTTTGTGTCGTGCGACAAACAGACCCTCTCTCCTGTTTCACGGAAACCGTGCAAGCTAGACTAAACGTTTATTGGAAGAAATCCTAAGCCTTGATGACGTTTTTATTAATTTCGTATGATAGCTATCAAACTTTAAACGCGTTTTTCTCGGAAACTATGCGTGCTAGGCTACTAGTTTCTTTGACAAAGTTGTAAGCCTAGACCAGATCTATTAAATGACAGCTGTCAAACTTCAAAATGGTTTTTTTTGGTTAACATGCAAACTAGACTGCAAGTTTCTTGGAAAAAGTTGTAGATCTTGAAGAGATTATCATTTCGAATGACTGCTGTCAAACTTTAGACGCGTTTTTTTCGGAAACTATGCTTGCCAGACAATTTGTTTCTCAGGGAAAGTTGTTGGTCTTGACGAAATCTACATTTCAGGTGACAGCTCTCAAACTGTAAACAAGTTTTTCTCGGAAACTATGCATGCCAGACAACTATTTTTTTAGAGGAAGTTGTTGGTTTTGAACAAATCTACATTTCAGGTGACAGCTGTCAAACTTTAAAAGTGTTTTTCTCGGAAACTATGTTTACCAGACAACTAGAGAAAAAGCATTGTTCAGTTTGACAGCTGTCTTTTAATAGATCTTGTCTAGGCTTACAACTTTGTAAAAAAAACTAATAGCCTAGCATGCATAGTTTCCGAGAAAAACGCGTTTAAAGTTTGACAGCTGTCACCTGAAATGTAGATTTGTTCAAGACCAACAACTTTCCCTAAAAAAAGCGGCCAAGAGCGTGTCAGACACGCTCACAAATAGGGTTTCGTAGTCAACGTTTAAATATCAGGTCTTTCGGCGTTACAAAGTTAATTTTGTTGCTGGTTTGTTTGCAGCTGTATGGTGACCAACCGCAAATTGAAAAACTTTAATATTTTCTTAATATTAATTGGTACAGTATTCGTTATAGTTTTCATGGTAACTTTATAATAAGAACTATATCCCATATTTTTTTAAAATTTTTAGCGTGCGTACTTTAGAAGTTACAGCTGGAACAAATTATGGCACAAAAACGCCCCTTTTAAAAGCAAATATCTCGAGACAGAAACATTTTAGAGACTTTGTTTCAAAGAAACCTCCCCTTAGTTTTTAAAGACCTATTCAACGATACCCTACTCAATATAACACGAGAAAAAAATTTTTTTTACCCCCCTTTCACATGTATGGGAAGGGGGTCCAAAAAACAATTAAAATATTTTTTTCTCAACATTTCTAAGTTTGGGTCAACACGATCTATCTTCACACCAAATTAGATGTCGATAGCTCCAAAACTGACGGAGTTATGAGGGCGCGGCATACAGACAGACAGACAGACAGACAGACAGACAGACAGACAGACAGACAGACATGAAGAAACTATAAGGGTTTCTAGTAGACTACGAAACCCTAAAAACTAGTTGTCTGGCATGCATAGTTTCCGAGAAAAACGCGTTTAAAGTTTGACAGCTGTCACCTGAAATGTAGATTTCGTCAAGACCAACAACTTTCTCTAAGAAACAAATCGTCTGGCAAGCATAGTTTCTGAGAAAAACGCGTTTGAAGTTTGACAGCTGTCACCTGAAATGTAGATTTCGTCAAGACCAACAACTTTGTCAAAGAAACTAGTAGCCTAGCATATATAGTTTCCGAGAAAAACGCGTTTAAAGTTTGACAGCTGTCACCTGAAATGTAGATTTCGTCAAGACCTACAACTTTCTCTAAGAAACTAGTTGTCTAGCTTGCATAGTTTCCGAGAAAAACGCGTCTAAAGTCATTTTGAAGTTTGACAGCTGTCATTTAATAGACCTTGTCTAGGCTTACAACTTTGTCAAAGAAACTAGTGGTCTAGCATGCATAGTTTCCGTGAAAAACGAGTTACTAAGTTGACAGCTACAACAGACTACAAGCATTTCGTAATCAAGAATGAGTTTTTATTACAAAAATCCGCCGATTATCAATATTGCACATTTTGTCGCAATGCACATTGTGGCGTATGTACTTTTTACGCCTTACACATTTAGACCAGTTGTCAATTTACCATTTGTTCTTTTTTGAACTTTTTAACCACTGCACATTTTGACGTTGTGGTATTTTGACTCAAGTACAATTTGACTTTTACTCATTTATGTCCCCTCGGGGCTTGTCTTATCTTATCTTAAAACTTTTGTTTTTTAATTGTTTACTGTGACTTTGGATCGCCTAAAAAAAGTTAGATTTTATCTGAATCGTGGGTATTTTGCCCGTAGAATCCACCCAAGTGGTGACATTGCCAAATTTTGGACTTGGTCATCGTTTTGTGGCTGAATGTTTGCATTTAAGCCTCACCTTTGTTCATAAAGCTTACAAACGCTATCAGAAAACTGGTCTGTATACGCGACGTTCAGAATCTGTCGGAAATCGGATCAGTTCTGACCGACATGATCGAATTAATGTTATGAGTTCTTTGATAAATCGACGCCTTAGCGCTTTTCAACTGCGGCAAAAGCTATCAAATGTACAAAAGGTGGTTGAAAGTGGCTCTACAATCAGAAGAAGGTTAAAGGAACGTAGACTGGTACCGCAATAGCCAGGAAACGGACCCAAATCAACTGCAGACACGAAGACAAAATCTGTCATGCCGTCGGCGCTGATTCCTTCCGAAACTGTTCACGAACTGTCACCATAACTGACCGTTTTATTAATGCAGCATTGTGTCAAACATTTTTAAGCCATAGTGCTTCCGTGGTTACCAATCAGTGTAATTCTACACTCAGCAGAAAAGAGGAATTTGATCCACTGGGTATACGACCAGTTTAGGTGCTCACTTGCAAAGTTAAGGCGCGCTATTTAATTGTCTTCAGTTGATTTGGGCCCATTTCCTGGCTATTGCGATACCAGTCTACGTTGCTTTAACCTTCTTTTGATTATAGAACCGCTTTCAACCACCTTTTGTACATTTGATAGCTTTTGCCGCAGTTGAAAATCACCAAGGCGTCGATTTTGCAAAGAACTCATAACATTAATTCGATCATGTCGGTCAGAACTAACCCGATTTCCGACAGATTCTGAACGTCGCGTATACAGACCAGTCTTCTGATAGCGTTTGTAAGCTTTATGAACAAAGGTGAGGCTTAAATGCAAACATTCAGCCACAAAACGATGACCAAGTCCAAAATTTGGCAATGTCACCACTTGGACGGCTTCTACGGGCAAAATACCCATGATTCAGATAAAATCTAACTTTTTTTGGGCGATTCAAAGTCACAGTAAACAATTGAAAAAACAAAAGTTTTAAGATAAGATAAGACAAGCTCTAAATTTTAATGTCGAAAATGTTATGAATCGTTAAAAGGCGCTAACTGCAAACGTGTCTCAGTCATTCATCTCATTTACAGAACAAACAGGTGGGGTTCCAATTTTGAATTTTGAATTTTTTTATACACACTGAAAAGACAAAACTGCCAGCTACACAGTCATATATATTTTTTAATGCAAACAATACTTTTTGGTGTTTAATTCGGCCGAACACAAGAAAAACCGAGGTGTTTCGATTTTTGTGATGGGAAGTGTAGATCGGTTTCGCTGGGCTCAGCAGTAAAGAATCTTCACCAAATCCGCGATCCTATTGCCTTCTCTATCTCTCTCTCTTATCTCGGGTTGTCACTATGTCATCGCTATCACCGCGAGATTCCATGTAGTGGCACCGTATGTGTGCGTGAGTGAGTTTTTGAGCGTTTGTATGAAATTTCTTTACTGCTGAGACCAACGAAGCGATATATTTACTGTGATCGAGATAGCGTGTTGTCAAGATAGCGTTACGTCGATTTCCCGCAATACACTCCTGCTTTGCCTTCAATAATTTAGAGAATTACGTAAGTACATTTTGCACCTAGATTACGAGTTACATTTCACCCGAGCGAAGCCGGGCTTTCCTCTAGTTTATAATAAAAGAGAACATTCATATAATAATATCTTAATATATAGGAAATATAATTATCTTGAACTTCTCGTACACTACCACTTTACTTCTTTGCACACGCGGCGTCGCTCGCTTAGCTTCTATTCTCGAGACATTATTGACACTATGCAAGCATTTATTACAATTTAGTAATATAAAAAAAACGGGTAACTTAACAATTCTTATTACTTAGGTACATACTTGACTGAATGTACCATACTCAACTTATATAAATAATATAAGTAAGGTTGGTGCATTCAGTTTCGACGAGTAGTAGTAGCTAATGATAAAAGTTATAATCATTAGCTACCTATACCTAGTGGTTATTTAATAAACATGCAAAAATATCCACAAAGCGTACGTGCGTCGACTAAAAACCGGGTAGGCCTAAAAACGTGTATTTCGGGCGGGGTGTCAAACCCCCTACCAGTGGGACGGGAGGCTATGGGTAGGTTCCACCTGCACTATCTCCCCCTAGCACTTGACGACTGCGACTCTAGAATATTAATGCTCACACTTAATTAAATAATTCTTATATTGATTTTATTCTATACTAGCTGCCCGTCAGCGGTTTCACCCGCTGCAACCTATTATTCCGCGGGAAAAAAGCATTACTCGCCAAGAGATGTCGCTGTTGGTTTTCGGCAAAAACATTTAAAACGCGAATCGGCTCAGTCACGCCACATTTGCAAAAATATTGGAATATGCGTGATCCCATAGGAATAAGATATTTTCCCGTGGTAAAAAGTAGCCTATGTGTTATTCTAGATACTTTTCTATATTTGTGCAAAATTTCATGTCAATCTAATCAGCCGTTTTAGCGTGATGTGGTAACAAACACACACACAAACATCCGCCTTTATAATATTAGTAGGAAGTAGGATATGTTTAACTTTCGGTATCTTTAAGAAATACCTATATAGGGTGTATTTTTATTAGTGGCGGATCCGTTAAGGGTGTGTTCTGTCAATGAAACTGAACAACTTTCCCCAAGGAACATAGGTCGAAATGCGAAAAAAAATTTTGGTCTTCCCATACTAAGTGTGTTGGCCGGCCGGGTCAATTTGTATGGGAGGGCCAAATTTTTTTTCATATTTTGACCTATGTTCCTTGGGGAAAGTTGTTCAGTTTCATTGACAGATCACACCCTTAACGGATCCGCCACTAATAAAAATACACCCTATATATTTACGTCCTTGTCCAACAAATGTTCTCGAAGAAGGTGTTTTATGGTACCATGTTCGTTAAAGTTTGAAGACGGAATGTTATTTTTGTTCAGTCCAAGCATTGTAAATTATAAAATGCACAGTACATTCAAAGTTTAGTACCTACAAAAGGTAATCCGCCCGTTTCCCTAATTTGTGCTACAAAGCTAAGTTCTTACCTAAGGTCTTTGTCTCATTAAATGTTTCTGTCTCGATTTGATTTCAAATGGGGCTTTTATGAGCTATAATTTGTTCCAACTATAACTTCTATAAACGCAAAATGTTGAAAACTAGTGGCTCACCCACTGCTTACCTGTTTTCCCGCAGAAATTGGATCTTTGCCCGTAAAAAGACCATTATGCTATAAACGAAGTAGAGTCCCAACAGCAGTAATTCATCATGAGCATGTGCCAGCAGAAGCGGCCCGTCATGCTGAATAGGTACTTTTACTTTGAAGCCATTATCGGATTCCTTTATAGTTTAGATGAGATGCTGGTGGTCTGCATCATGTACTCCAAACCCTCGTGACCATGTACCAGCAGAAGCGGCCCGTCATGCTGAATAAGTTTTACTGTGAAGGCATTACCGTATCTCTGATAATTTATATGGGATGTTGGTGGTCTACATCAGGTACTCCATATCCTCAGTGACCATGTGCCAGAAGAAGCGGGCCGTCATGTTGAACAACTTTTACTTTCAAGCCAATACCATATCTCTTATAGTTTAGACGGGATGCTGGTGGTCTACATCAGCTACTCTAGATCTTCCATGACCATGTGCCAGAAGAAGCGGCCCGGCATGGTGACCAACTTTTTTCTATGAAGCCATTACCGTTCTCTTATAGTTTAATGGGATGCTGGCGGTAAAATTGCTGATAAAAATAAGTCCAGGTGCGCCTGCGATATGCTAGTAAAAACTATCAGTGTCGAAGTTCGCGAAGACCGGTTAAGCAGTTTGGCTAATTTGGGCAATATCAGCTACATTTCCCGGTTTTGTCGCTGCTAACCGTTCTTCCGTGGGAATAAGAGATTTTTCCGTGGTAAAAAGTACCCTATGTAACTCAGGACTGTTGGATTTTTTGAAATCGGTCTAGTAGTTTCGGAGTTTATCGATTACATACACGAAAAAACAAACTTTTCCTCTTTATTGTATTAGTGTAGATAGGTATAAAATTACTAAAAATGAAATTGGATAAAATATAGCACTCAATCTGAAGTTTCCGTAAAAAATATAATCCCACCAGAAACATGCCAACTGTAAAAAACTAGCCAAGTCTCGATGACACCTGTTTAATATCTCTAAAAAGCAATAAAGAGACAAAGTCATGCCAAGTCTAAGGTTCCTTAATGCTATTTCTTTATTATTATAGTTAAAGTTACATGAATGGCCGTTCAACATTCTTTATACGTTTGTGGATACAAGTCAACGGTCATCCCCAACCAAAAACGCCGAGAACTGAAGGAACGGAGTTCAGCCGCCGAATTTCGGTCGCGTAATTTCGGTCGTAGTGTATCGAGCGAGGCACTAATGTCGAAAACATAAGGTACCTAAATCTGCCTTTGCCCTTGCGGCTACATTTATAAGGTGTAAAAAAATTAACTGCCAATATTTTGAAAGGTAAACCAGCCCATGAAACTGAACAACTTTCCCTAAGGAACAATTTGGACCTCCCATACAAAATGTACCAGCCAGCCGAATCAATTTGTATGGGAGGTCCAAAAATTTTTTCATATTTCGACCTATGTTTCTTAGAGAAAGTTATTCAGTTTCATGGGCTGGTTCACCCCTTAAAATATTTGCAGTTGATTTTTTAACAACCTGTATTTAAGTTCATCTGTGCTTGCGGCAGTGAGTCTTAACAGAGTTACATGACAAAAAAGGCAGGGAGCTTGCATGTTACTTTATGATGTTATGAATGACATAAATCGTAACATGAAGTTGTACAAGCGCATACCATAGCAAGTATTGAGAGAGGCGCCCCACGCGCTTTGTCTTTTTAATTTGTGCAGTACTAATAACTAATTTAAGTGAGTAAAAACAACTTATCTGTAAGAGTACCCGTCTACTTATTAACTAAATGTAGATTTAAAAATAGAATTAACTTATCTAGGGGCACGGCAGTTATTGTAAATACACTTCCCATCACAAAAATCGAAACACCTCAGTTTTTCTTGTTTTCGGCCGAATCAAACACCAAAAAGTATTATTTGCATTAAAAAAATTATATGACTGTGTAGCTGGCAGTTTTGTCTTTTCAGTGTGTATAAAAAAATTCAAAATTCAAAATTGGAACCCCACCTGTTTGTTCTGTAAATGAGATGAATGACTGAGACACGTTTGCAGTTAGCGCCTTTTAACGATTCATAACATTTCCGACATTAAAATTTAGAGCTTGTCTTATCATATCTTAAAACTTTTGTTTTTTTAATTGTTTTCTGTGACTTTGGATCGCCTAAAAAAAGTTAGATTTTATCTGAATCATGGGTATTTTTCCCGTAGAAGCCGCCCAAGTGGTGACATTGCCAAATTTTGGACTTAGTCATCGTTTTGTGGCTGAATGTTTGCATTTAAGCCTCACCTTTGTTCATAAAGCTTTCAAACGCTATCAGAAGACTGGTCTGTTTACGCGACGTTCAGAATCTGTCGGAAATCGGGTCAGTTCTGACCGACATGATCGAATTAATGTTATGAGTTCTTTGCAAAATCGACGCCTTGGCGCTTTTCAACTGCGGCAAAAGCTATCAAATGTACAAAAGGAAGGTGGCTGAAAGTGGCTCTACAATCAGAAGAAGGTTAAAGGAACGTAGACTGGTACCGCAATAGCCAGGAAATGGGCCCAAATCAACTGCAGACACGAAGACAAAATCTGTCATGCCGTCGGCGCTGATTCTTTCCGAAACCGTTCACGATCTGTCACCATAACTGTCCTTTTTATCAATGCAGCATTGTGTAAAGCATTTTTAATCCCTTCTGTAAACCATAGTGTTTCCGTGGTTACCATTCAGTGTAATTCTACACTCAGCAGAAAAGAGGAATTTGATCCACTGGGTATCACCACAGGGTATCACCACAGGGTACCCAGATATCACTGGGTAAACGACCAGTTTAGGTGCTCACTTGCAAAGTTAAGGCGCGCTATTTAATTGTCTTCAGTTGATTTGGGCCCGTTTCCTGGCTATTGCGGTACCAGTCTACGTTCCTTTAACCTTCTTCTGATTGTAGAGCCACTTTCAGCCACCTTTTGTACATTTGATAGCTTTTGCCGCAGTTGAAAAGCGCCAAGGCGTCGATTTTGCAAAGAACTCATAACATTAAATTCGATCATGTCGGTCAGAACTGACCCGATTTCCGACAGATTCTGAACGTCGCGTAAACAGACCAGTCTTCTGATAGCGTTTGAAAGCTTTATGAACAAAGGTGAGGCTTAAATGCAAACATTCAGCCACAAAACGATGACCAAGTCCAAAATTTGGCAATGTCACCACTTGGGCGGCTTCTACGGGCAAAATACCCATGATTCAGATAAAATCTAACTTTTTTTAGGCGATCCAAAGTCACAGTAAACAATTAAAAAAACAAAAGTTTTAAGATAAGATAAGACAAGCTCTAAATTTTAATGTCGAAAATGTTATGAATCGTTAAAAGGCGCTAACTGCAAACGTGTCTCAGTCATTCATCTCATTTACAGAACAAACAGGTGGGGTTCCAATTTTGAATTTTGAATTTTTTTATACACACTGAAAAGACAAAACTGCCAGCTACACAGTCATATAATTTTTTTAATGCAAACTATACTTTTTGGTGTTTAATTCGGCCGAAAACAAGAAAAACCGAGGTGTTTCGATTTTTTTGATGGGAAGTGTATAAAAGTTTTTAAAGATCGATATGGTTACCGTAAGATGATGTCTGTTACCTAATTACGCAATAGCTTAAGATGAAAGTTGCCTGAATTAGTCCTTGAATAAATCAATAATCGACTTGGCATCAGATGGATCTCACAACTTTTTACAGTAGAAAAACTGAGAGGCAAGACTTGGTTCTTTTTACAGTAAATGTTTTTGGTGGGATAATTTTATCTGAAAAGGCGCTATAAAAATCGGGGGTGAGTTGAATACCAACTTTTCTCTAAGGGATAGTTATGGTAGGCTTATAAACCAAGTGTCGCGGCAACGACGCGCGTCAACGACGGCGTCAAATTTTGACGGCGTCGTTGTCGCTGCGGTCTTGTAGAAAAACCCGACCGCATCCCATACAAACCCTAAGCTTCTCAGCGCGCTGTCAACGTGACGGCGACGCGGCGGCGTCGTTGACGCTGACGCCCGGACTTTCTGGTATCCCCATACAAACCAGTCATTTGACAGCGACAACTACGCCGCCGCGACGCTTGGAAAATAAGGGTACTATTAGACATTTCAAAATACTTGGGTGGCCTCTCTGAGTGGTAGTTCTACCTAATGGTGCTCATTTAAACATGGCGTTTGGAAAAGATCATGCCCACGAAAGTAGGTATGGATTCTCGTACAGTTTTGCATCTAGGTTGCGTTACCACTTGCAGGTATCGCATCAAAGCCAAGCCAAGGTTTAATTATTATAGAGTCTAATTTATAGTTTTTAACAGATAATTGTGTTAAAAATAAGATTGTACACACAAGCAGATGCTTGTTTGTACCCATGACGATACGGAGACGGTATATGCGTTTGGGATGAGAGAATGTGTGTTTTGTTTGTGGGTGCAAACCTTTGTAACCAAATATGTTCCAAACCACTAGTCCGATTTTGATGCCGCTTTCAGTGATAGATTTGGGTTTTTTGGTCCATGTTCTTAGATAGGTTTTATGCGAACAACTCACCAGGGGGCGCTGCAATAAACATTTGTTTGTGCCAATCAATGTTCCTAATTATCTCCAAAACCACAAGTCCGATTATAATGCGGTTTTCAGTAATGGGTATGATTTTGATTGGTGGATGTTCTTAGATAAGTTTAACGCTTCTGTCTGACTCACCAGGGGGCGCTGCAGGAAACAGTAGTGGGTTTAAATTTTGTTTTCACTCGAGTATGTGTGTAAGGCCACATCTCTCGATTTACTTTTTACTTAATATTTAGGTACAAGTTATTGCTTATAGGTAAAAAGACAGAACTTACATAGTTAGCTCTGATAGATAGAAAACACTACCCTCAAAATAAATATTGCATAGACATTTGACTTCAAAGTCCTAACAAATAAGTAATATCCGAAACCAATGAGTAATCTCCTAACCTAAAATTAAATCTGCAATTTTACAGAGCGGATGCTTCGGATATTCCGAGTGTTATCTTAGCAAATTGATGAATGGCTCCGGTGTCGGTTGGGAGTAAAAGAGACGGAAGAAGCTACCAAATTTTACAATTTTGTTCGAGTGTTTAGCTGTTTATGAGGGGTAGCCTGCAGATAGGGTGAGGGGGTGGCATAGTGGCGTAAGAGTAGGGGGTGATAAGGAGAAACTGACCGAAACCCCGACACTTAGATATATTTGCGCGATGTCGACCCTTAAAAGATACGGATCAGTGCGTCTGTGTGCGAGCGACCTGTGTCGACGAGTACGATGTTTAGAATCCTTTGTGAAATAATAGGGTGTGCTTAGTTTGTACACCAGGGTGTGGGGTGAATTCATAATGAAAACTAACGACAAATCTAAGTCCTAATGAAATATAAGCAAGTAGGTACCTAATTTTTTTCATGTTCCTAAAGTAGATGTCAAGCCAGAAATCGGTGACAAGCCGAGTCATAGTGGTTAACAACAAAATTTTAAAGAATATATTTTACCTAATTCATTAATTATTGGCAGGGACGGAAGATGAGTTGCTCGAAGGCATTAATATCTTAAAACTGTGATGGTTCTTAAGCTCTCGAATTCCATTTTATTTTTTAACTAGTTGCTTGTTAGCGGTTTCACCCGCTGCAACTCATTTTCCCGTGAAAAGAAGGAACTTTCCCGGCATGACTTATACATAACCTTCCACTTGAATCACCCTATCTATTAAAAAAAATCTACGACAGTATTGATTTTCTTTGGATTTTCTTTAAAAAAGGTATTGAAATGGCTTAGAAATTACGTAAATTTTATGAAAGCCTCTTAAATAAATTTTAATTAAAGCTTCTTTTAGCGTCAGTAGTAGTATGCCCTGTGAAAATTTCAACTGTCTAACTATTGCCGTTCACGAGATACAGCCTCGGACCATTTCATTAAAGTTTTTTAAATGGGGACTTCCTAAAAAACTTATTCATGTTTTTTATTATTTGTTGTTAGAGCTGCAACAGAAATCCGGCATGTGTTTAGTAAGTTCAGTTTATCGATTGCTTCATAGAGTAGAGGTATCCAAATGCTTGTCTCCCGGTTATCAAATTTATGAGAATGTACATCGTTAATTTTAAAAGAACAAATCATAAAACAACTAAATTTTTATACTTACCTACATAAATTTTAACCACTATGTCTTGGACTTATTACCGTACTGGCTTTAAGACGACTTTTGGGTCATCTGTATTTCTTTTGTTTCAAAGAAAAATACATTGACGTGGGCTGGCTGTGGGCTGCGCTCTTGCTTCATTCATGATTTCATGACTTTACATATTTTTCGGTTATATTTTATTACAGGATACGTGCAAATTCCCAAACATACATATATTTTTAATCAAACAATCTTGGTCGTTATTTCTTTAAATTGGAATACTGCAGAGATTTTGCCAATGGATGCCATCCCAGAACCCCCCTACTTCGCCGCTGTCCCTAGTCCCGCTATCCCCGCTATCCCGTCAAATCGAATGTGTTTATCCTGAACATTCGTTGTTTAGTACGGTCCGGGCTATTCGTCGGCGACAGGCCGTTTTAATATTCTGTTTCACTGGGGCGATAACATTAAAGTATGTAATTTCTTGTGCCCGGCCGGGGAGGGCATTTTAAGCGCTAGACGTGTCATGGAATAGGGCTGCATCTCATTGCCTGCAGTTGAATTTTCTTTCATATTTTAATTAAGTGCTAAGTTTAAAGATAAAATTTTTACTTTTAATATGTTACTTTCTTAGGAAGGAAGGATATTATTAACAATCTTTATTATTATTAGCTAGTTAAATACATACATCACTCCTATATCCCTTGCGGGGTAGGCAGAGTGTAAAGGCTGTCAAATTGCTAGCTAGTTGTTTCAATTTACCTATAGTACGTTTCTATGTAAAGCCGGTTGAAATCTGAGCGTTATCCTGATGGTGATGATATAGGTAGCGGAACTCGAATTGCTTAAGGCGCATCGTTACGTCATACAAACGAAAATCTGAACTTCAACCGAGTTTAACATGAGCTAAGCAACAATTTTATCAAAAAATCTTTATGTGAAATAATGAAGGTCCACGTAAATTTTTCGCTAAACTGGTTATGGTAAAAAAATATTAAGTATTTTCTACACAAAAAAATTAAACGTGTTTATTGCAGCAGTGGCTCCATCTATGCTCATAAAGTGGCGAAACGGTTTTTACAGAGAAATCTGATGGTTAAAAAATTATTTGTTTTATTTTGCGAAAATGTTATCGAAGCAAGGGGCTTCCAATCAAGTTTTTTAATCATATTTTTGTCTCATTTAAAGACATAACTCCATTTAACTTTTGTATGGAAAACGATCCACCTTAACAGCTACGCCATCCACGTCACGTCCATGTACCGGTCTGTATTATAAAAAAAATAACAAGGTTTTTGCGACGTGGCTAACTGAAGGCGCTATTGTAAAGTGAAGGTGCAAGTAACTTATCGTATAGAATTAAAATTAGAAAATTGTGGTCCTTTCAGACACTCGTAAAATCGATGTCACGCAGATAATACTTATCGCAATTTATAATAATGACATTGATACGAAAAAAGTAGTTTATGCAACTGCCTAATAATGAGAGGCTTTAGGATGAGAGTGTCTGTTTATCACACGAGGCGCAGCCGAGTGTGATAATAGTTTGACACGAGCATTCTAAAGCCTAATTATATGCAGTTGCATACACTATTTTTATCTACACTCTACAAGAAAAACTATGAAAAATAATTCAAACCTCCGCACTGCACTACGGCGATTGCAAGCCTATCTACTGAACCACCAACTGAACGACTTTTGTACATAAGTAACTTTTTAACTAAACGTTAAAATGGAGGCTCATAAAAACTGAACAACTTTTAAAATTAAAAAGCAAATATCGGTGAATTTTAATTCGTAAAATGATTTGAAGCAAAGATTATTATTCCTCATAATTTCAAGTGTCGTCCCGCCCCCGGGTGACACTTGTATTTTTTTTCATTTGACTTACTGATGACCAGTGTCAAATTGGAACAGATTACAATTTGGTACGCAGGTCAATTCGTTTATTTTTTTTTCAAATACTAGAAATCGAGTTACTTTATGTAGCTGCCAGTAGTATGAAAGATTTTTTTAAAGGCTGTATATTCGTAATACAGTTCATTACGTTCGTACTTTCGATTCTGTAAAACGAATATTACTAAATGAGTGTAGATAAAAGTCTAAAATTGGCAATAAATATTTTGGCAGCCCTTGACGCATTGGTCACAAGAAGTGGGTCCGAGCCCACAAAACCGCCAGCGGACCTATAATAAAACCCTCCTTCGTAGGGACGCAAGGAGGGCCATGCCCCCTTCTCCCTCTATGGGGGACCCACACTAAGATGACGAGACTATATTGGTCAATTTTCGTCCGCCCGGGATCGTGACGTGACTTGCTTAGCAATTTAGATGGAGGTTTATTTACACCGTGCTGGCGTCGAATGATAAAAAATAGAATTACTTATGTTGTAGAGAATTTTAAGTTTTTATTAACTTTCAATAAAAGGAAATCAAAGACGAGACGAGGTCGTTATTTAGACACAAAAAGATTTCTTAGTGAACTAGACAAGAAATTGTTATTTTGGCTGAATCCCCCTCTCGTTCTCGACTATGTCTCGTCCTTCCAATTTTATTCCAACACTAATTTGTTGCTTTTTGATCTGTGTCCTATTGTACTAATTAATAGTTCACTACTCATTCAATTATAATTTTCTGATCCGTACCTACACTACCGTTCGTGAACGCTGTCATCTGAATTTTGCAGTAAAATACTTACCTATACATACCTATCTACAAATAAGCATTATCTACCTACACATAACAGAAAACCCATATTATCAAGTTTCCACTCATTAGTCTATCAACTTACGGCATCAAGAAAAACAACCCTCGCAAAACCCTGCAGGCATGACAAACGAAAACTAGCCCTCTGGAACACCCCCTGAGCCCTGCGATTTCTTTCCACCCTTAGGGTCAAGGCACCCTTAAGATCGATGGTGGGGTTTAGAATAGACTTTTCGATAAGGGTATGTCCCAAATACCCCTTTTACCCTTGAAAGGGGCGGCTTTTGTGCGTCTCAGAGGGAGACGGAGCCTCACCGCGTTGTTTTGACGTGTTTATAATTAATTTGGTAGTTCGCTGGTAGTTAAGACCGAAGTAATGAGGGTGGACGTATCGGTCCCAAACTAGGCATCGGTCCCACACTAGGCACCATCAAGCAATTTCTCTTGTAACATAAGCAGAATGTGGCAATAGTTCTGATTGCTAATTTGTGGTATGCTCTATTGCAGGGGCAAGGGCTGACGTCACTTCTATCCTATAGTAGTTAGAGAGCCCAGGGGGTAAGTGGCTATCTCATAAAAGTTACCATGATAAGCTAGGTTTGGATCGTTAACCAAGACTTAAACAAGTCGTATGACCCAGGTCTGCCAGAGCCAATCCTGCCGAAACATAAAAATAATCGATACTTTTCAGAGTCATTTTTTCGTAAAAAATATGTCATAAGGTACCACAATGAAAGTGCTGGCATCAGTTAACCATTGAAAAATTATGTAAAAAAAGCTTGGTCTGCCACTGCGCACCCTGCCGGAAGTGCTTGCCAGACCTCTCCAAAGATGCCCTTTCGACACCCCTAAACTATCTCATCGGGTACCACGACGCGACCACCACAACATAATAGCCAAGATCACTCTGACAATAGATCACAAGGTCTGCCAGGCCTAAACATGCCGCATCTTAGTGTTTCAGACATTTGAAGTTGTAGGTCCAGTGTATGAAAAATGACCTATATCTTTTCCCCCCGTGTTTGATTTTGATGGTGCCTTAATACGAAATGCTCTCCATAATGAGGAGCTTCGAGTCATATAGGTCAGTGAGAAGGAGGGTCTCTGTATTGTACACAATCCTGTCAAAAAGTGTGAAATTGTAGGTAAAGTGTATGAAAACTGGCCTATATCTTTTCCCCCACTGGTTTGATTTTGATGGTGCTCGTAATGATTAGGAGATTCGATTTGTATAGGTCAATTGGATAGAAGGTCTCTGTTCCTATGAGATAGATGAGATAGGTTAGGGGTGTCGGAAGGGTATATTTGGAGGGGTCTCCCAAGGACTTCTGGCAGAGAGCGCAATGGCAGACCAAGTTTTCTTAACTCAATTTATCAATGGTAAGCTGATGCTGGCACTGTCATTCGGGTACCTTATGAAATGACAATGTTAATGGAAAAAATCTTAATCCTGCTAAACATGAAAATATTCGATATGTTCTGCAGATTTTTGCCGTTAATATTGTCATATCATAAGGTACCCGAACAAAAGTGCCGGCATCAGCTTACTATTGATAAATTATGTTAAGAAAACTTGGTCTGCCATTGCGCACTCTGCCAGAAGTCCTTGGGAGACCCTCCAAATATACCCTTCCGACACCCCTAACCTATCTCATCTAAGGACTTCCGGCAGAGTGCGCAGTGGCAGACCAAGTTTTTTTAACGTAATTTGTCAATGGTAAGCTGATGCAAGCACTTTTATTCGAGTTCCTTATGATATGACAATTTTAACTGATAAAATCTGCAGAAGTTATCGAATATTTTCACTGTGCTGTTTTTTAGGATTGTGCACAGAACAGAGACCTTCTATCCAATTGACCTATACAAATCGAATCTCCCAATCATTACGAGCATTTCATACCAAGGCACCATCAAAATCAAACCCGTGGGGGAAAAGATATAGGCCAGTTTTCATACACTTTACCTACAATTTCACACTTTTTGACAGGATTGTGTACAATACAGAGACCCTCCTCCTCACTGACCTATATGACTCAAAGCTCCTAGCTATGGAGAGCATTTCATATTAAGGCGCCATCAAAATCAAACCCGGGGGGAATAAGATATAGGCCAGTTTTCATAGACCAAACCTCCATTTCAAACTTTTTGACAGGATTGCGTTCACTACTGAAACCCTCCACCCAACTGTCCTATGTGACTCGAAGCTCCTCATTATGGAGAGCATTTCGTATGAAGGCACCATCAAAATCAAACACGGGGGGAAAAAGATATAGGTCATTTTTCATACACTGGACCTACAACTTCAAATGTCTGAAACACTAGGATGCGGCAAGTTTAGGCCTGGCAGACCTTGTGATCTATTGTCAGAGTGATCTTGGCTATTATGTTGTGGTGGTCGCGTCGTGGTACCCGATGAGATAGTTTAGGGGTGTCGGAAGGGCTTCTTTGAAGAGGTCTGGCAAGCACTTCCGGCAGGGTGCGCAGTGGCAGACCAAGCTTTTTTTACATAATTTTTCAATGGTTAACTGATGCCAGCACTTTCATTGTGGTACCTTATGACATATTTTTTACGAAAAAATGACTCTGAAAAATATAGATTATTTTTATGTTTCGGCAGGATTGGCTCTGGCAGACCTGGGTCATACGACTTGTTTAAGTCTTGGTTAACGATCCAAACCTAGCCTATCGTGGTACCTTATGATGAGATAGCCACTTACCCCCTGGGCTCTCCAACTATAGTTTTCATTGGCAAAGTAAAAATTATTTGTACTGTCAAACTGTCATGTATGGTACAGTCGCCGGGACTTCAAAGTCGTTCCTCATGCCAACTAATTATCGACTTTAATACAAATACCTACTTGCGATGCAAATTGCTTTTTTGCTAATGTAAACAAACGATCCTAGATAGGTATGCACCTAACCCACTAACCCAACAAATAACATTTTGACGTAAAACACACGATTTGTTTAGACACAAAAAATTAGACAAATCTCACGCAGTAATTTCACAGTTATATATGCGTTGAAAATCCTCCATTTTTAAAATTATTGAAATTTTAATATAACCTGCGTCACTCGTTGTGCTAAACCGAATCTAACGACACCTGATATGCTGGTGCTATATGCTACATCCGTCAAGCTGTTAAACTTAGCCCTCATTTCGATGCAGTCGGGTAAAAACGTGGAATCGATTGCGTTGCGATACTCGATTGAACTGTGCAAAAAAATATATCTAAGTACCTATTCCGTTACTCCCGGTAGTGTACGTTTGATATAATACAAGTAATGTACCAATGTACAAGTAACCTACCTAAGTAAGTTTAACCCAGGTACGACATATTAAAAATTCAGAAAAAGAAAGTACTTATCAACCCTAGATAGTAGGCTTATGATCGGAAAAGGGGGCGAGCTGACCTTCTGTAAATTCTCTATTTTGTGAGCTCACGATGAGTTACGAGACGAGTGTGGAAATAAACATACACGCTGATTCAGTGGGTACCTACTTACCTGGGGCCTGAAGATTTTTGCACAAAGGCAACAAGCTCGATCATTCTCAGTTGCTTCCCTTCCTTTTTCAGCATGCGAATCGGCCATACCCTCAAATGTATTGATAAGGTACTTACCCTGAAAAACAAAATTTAAAATTAGTTTGCACAGGGGCAGCCGATGTGGCGCAGTGGTTAGAGCGACTGCCTGCGATGCAGAAGGTTCCGGGTTCACTCGGGTGGGATAAATATCAACTTGGTGAGTGACTCCACACCTGACTGTCCGAAAATCAATATGATTCCGTGCTTCAGAGGGCACGTTAAGTTGTCAGTCCCGGTTGCTATCTATGTTACACGCCATATATTTGGGTCAACACGATCTATCTTCCTGCCAAATTTCATGTCAATAGCTCTAAAACTGTCGAAGATATGAGGGCGCGGCATACAGACAGACCAAAACTTGACGAAATTATAAAGGTTTTAGTAGACCACGAAACCCTAAAAATTACATCCATCAACCGGTGCATTGATAGCTCAGTAGCAGAGCAGTGGGACGTTTACGCATCCGGCCCGGGTTCGATCCCCGGTCGATGCATGACATTTTTTCTATTTCTAATTTTCACTTGTACAAAAATCCTGATAAAATTATAGCATATGGCATATGTGTACGATTATCTACTTACTGGTATTATATAGGGTGCCGGGTCATTCGACGACTTCATGTCCCTCACTGCCGAAGAAAACCAATCCTCAATACCTACGAACAACATGCAAAAGTCATCAAAACTGCAGAAATCACGCTTATGTAGTCCCTAGCTGGGTAGGCAGAGTGGGAACAACCGTAAAAATCACATTTGAATATTATGCATACCGTATATAAAGTGTAAAAAAATCAACTGCAAATATTTTAAGGGGTGAACCAGCCCATGAAACTGCACAACTAGGACGTAAATAAAAAAAAAATGGGTCTCCCTACATGTGCCAGCCGGCTCAGTCAATTTGAATGGGAGTCCCAAAATTTTATATTGCGGCCTATGTTTCCTAGGGGAAAGTTGTTCAGTTACATGGGCTGGTTAACCCCTTAAAATATTCATAGTCGTTTTTTTTACATGATTCTTAGAAATTAGTTGCAGTTGCATTGCAGCGGATGAGACCGCCAACGGGCCGCTAGTTAAAACTAAGTATAAAAACATGGGTAGATAGGTAGCATGTCTTACTCGTATTCAACTCCTTCTTCTATTCAGGGTCGGGTCGTCTGTTGACTCACTGTCCCAGTTCAGACAAGAAAGAAAGCCAGCTCGCGGAGTCATTTCTGGTCAGCTTTGTAAGAAATTGTGTCGATAGGAACTGTAAACAACAAAAACAACATTAAAAACATACATACATCACGCCTATATTCCTTAAGGGGTAGGCAGTGCAGGAACGGTCGTAAAATGTCATTACATTACCGTCACGTTTCACAAAAATTCGTGGGTTATTTTATGTCAGAACATAATATTCGAAAATGACACCGATTTTCAGCTCATTGCCTAAAACTGGAAACTATCTACCGATTATCCCAGGGAATACGGTGATGCTATTTTGTGCCAACATCTCGCGGCATTCTAAGATAAAATTCCAATAAGACCATTTATGAAAAAGGCACGAAAAAGGGTAGGCACACACAGCAAAGGAATAAGCTGCACAGCGCTACTCCAAACAAATTGGAATATTATAGTCTACACTATCTACACTAATATAATAAAGAGGAAAACTTTGTTTGTTTGTTTGTATGTAATCGATAAACTCCGAAACTACTGGACCGATTTCCAAAATTCTTTCACTATTAGAAAGCTACAACATCCCTGAGTAACATAGGCTACTTTTTACCACGGGAAAATTCCTCATTCCTACGGGAAAACGGTTAGCAGCAGGAAAACGGGGAAATAAAGCAGATATTACCCAAATTAGCCAAACCGCTTTACCGATCCTCGCGAATTTTGGCACTGATATTACTATCATATAAAAGACGGACATGGTCAGCCCTCGAGGAACTGGAGTACGTGATGAAGACCACCAGCATCCCATATAAACTATAAGAGATACGGTCATGGCTTCATAGAAAAAGTTGTTCACCATGACGGGCCGCTTCTGCTGACACATAGTCATCGAGGATCTGGAGTACCTGATGTAGACCACAAGCATCCCATCTAAACTATAAGAGATAGGGTAATGGTTTCAAAGTAAAAGTTATTCAGCACGACAGGCTGCTTCTGCTGGCACATGGTCACGAGGGTCTGGAGTACCTGATGTAGACAACCAGCATCTCATCTAAACTATAAAAGATTCGGTAATGGCTTCAAAGTTAAAGTTATTCAGCATGACGGGCCGCTTCTGCAGGCACATGGTCACGAGGGTCTGGAGTACCTGATGTAGACCACCAGCACCCCATCTAATTTTTATTAGACTCGGTAATGGCTTCAAAGTTAAAGTTATTCAGCATGACGGGCCGCTTCTACTGGCACATGGTCACGAGGGTCTGGAGTGCCTGATGTAGACCACCAGCATCCCATCAAAACTTTAAGAGATACGGTAATGGCTTCAAAGTTAAAGTTATTCGCCATGACAGGCCGCCTCTGCTGGCACATGGTCATGATGAGTAACTTCTGCTAGAATGGATTAATGGACTTTTTACTACGGGCAAAGATCCCATTTCTACGGGAAAACAGCTAAGTAGCAGCGAGTGAAACCGCTGGGCGGGCCGCTAGTCTTGAATAAAAATAAATCTGTTATGTTATGAAAATAGTATCATGTGGAGGGAGTCATTTTGTACTAGAATCAATTTTATGAATTATAAAAAAATAAAAATATTAATAAAAATATTTTCAGTCCTTTCGACTACCCCTGTGTGGTTAAGTGACTGTACATTGTAGGTACCTACTCATATTATTAGCTATTTATGGCTAAATACAGCACTAATCAAAGAACTTAGATAAACTAGGTATATCTAGGTACTTACTCGTTTTATTCAGGGCCGGGTCGTTCGTAGACTCGTTGTACCACACGGCAATAAGACGGGCCAAAGCTGCAGAAGCCAAGCGAAATGCAAGGACTCAATTTTCATCCTCACAGCAAGGTTTATGTGGGAAACCTACAAAGAACAAGACAAATTCATCATAATTTACATCAAAACATTTAAAAAATTACATCTAGGTATGAGAGGCGTAAAAATGATCGTGAAATCCCCCTAAAGTACGGCCGTTTGAAAGGGCTATATTTGGCAGCTTTCAAACCCGTACTAGCAGATAATAATATGTCGACAAAGAAAAATAGATCTTAAGTATATGTCGTAGGATTAACATGCTTGTGACAGCTGTCAAATATACCCTATTCGAACGACCCTACTTCAGCTAGTTCCTAAGTCACTCCTTACGATACCCGTGTACAAATAATAGAGTGATGCTATTTTAAACATTCAATCTGTGGCTAAATCCAACACTAATCAAAAAACTGACCTAAGATAAACTATTTCTTTAGGCACTTACTCGTTTTATTTAGCGCCGGGTCGTTCGTCAACTCCTTGTACCACATGGCAAAAAGATAGACCAATGCTGTAGAAGTACAAAACCAAGCAAAACGCAGGGAGGGACCCAATTTTCATCCGGCAATGTAAGTAATGGAGGGAAACCTAGGAACAACCAGAAAATAATCTAGAAAAGCTTGTTGCTTTGAAAATCGGAACACAATAAAACACAACCACAATGTAAATATCTATTTCTACTAGTAATTTTCACTTACATTTTTTTTCCAAAGCAGTTTATATGTCTCAAACAAAACCAAAAAAATGCCGCCATATTCTTAGCGCTTTTCCGCTTGCCGCACGGAACTAAACAATCAATAATTTAACACGGAAAACTAAAACTTTACGTCAGAATTGAATTAAATCAACATATTTTGTTATCCGTAAAGTCAACTTTAAAATCGCAAAGATATTGCAAAAAAATCGTGGCTAATATGAACGCGAACGAGTTTGAAAATTGATGCTCTTTTGTTTTTTCTTTTTTCGAAACAAATGGCGGGCGAACATTAAGTGGCCAGTAAAAATTAAAATAAATCGATTCGAACATTTTTATGCCAGTAATCGATTTAAAAAAAGTAGTGAAGTAAAAAACGAGTACCTTTGCATTAATTATTTTCGTTACGTATTTATTGAGTTCTTTATTTTGTAAAATATTTATGACTGTCTAATCTATTTATAAGGGCAGTCCTAAAAATTGTTATGGCTATTTGTATGATACAGATTTGTGGCAAGAATTTTCAGTTAATGTTTTTTAATAGGTAACTAAACTACATATTTCATTTATATTTCTTTAGGGATCCGTACCCAAAGAGTCAAACCAAACATGACCCTATTTTGTTTCCGCTATAACTTCAGACTAAAAAAATATGTGGGCTCCCGTACATAAAACCGGTTTATATTGGTCGATTGGTATTGACACGGCGGCTGTATCTCATGAACCGTTTATGTAGACCGTAGTTAGTTTTTTCAAAATATGCATTACTGTTGCCGCTTTTAATTACAACAAATACAAAAATTATATATCACCCGGGCTATTATACACCAAATATGGTTTTTATGTCATTTTTGCACATACATAATGGTACGGAACCCTAAGTGTGCGAATCCAGCTCATTATAAGGCACGCCAAAAATCCGGTTTCTAATGAATCGTAGGTACTTACTCGGTACCTTTTATGGGATCACTGGTATTTATACCTTTTAGGAAAATTAGACCATTTTTACTCCTGAGAGGCACAGGTTGCTAAAACCGCTAAAACCAACTCAAGTTACCTCCCATTTTAAGCTTCTATAGCTTACCTATTCCTACTTACGCTACAACCCATTGGGCACTAGCTGCACAAATTAGGGTAACGTCGCGCGGGGCGCCTATACAGATGGCTCACTCAGTAGGTACTACAGACGATTTTGACTCTTACTTACCCGAATCTCAGGGGAAGTCACGGTTATTAAGAAGTTAGTTGCCATGAACGTCATATTTCTTGGATTAAAATTGGCTCAGCATCGTAGTGACGTTTTTGTATCAGATTTTACTGTTTTGATATTCTTTGAATTTGTTGATAATGTAACAAACCCTGGATAATGTAACAAATGACAATCGCTAAAATCCTGAATAGGGTCGAGTGAACCTTCTGTAAACTCTCTATTTTGTGCTAGCTGTAAGTAATAACCTGTCAAGCGTTAGATATTGTGATGTCCTCTTTGTAGTCTGCTAGGAATTAGGTGGAATAGAAGACCGAGGCATGTGTAAACGAAGGCACCGTGAGCATCAGGTTCATCTAGCTATTTCCTGTATCTGATCTTTCACTAGTTATTTTAGTGTTTGAACCTGGATTCTACAGTACCAGCTAATTTAGATAGGTACACAACCGCAGTGGCTTCTTGAACCAGGCAATGCACGCTTCAAGACTTACTGGGGGCATTTTAGTTGCCACATTCTAGTCAACGAAAATTTTAATGTTCCCATCGACTCGACGAAGAAGAAGACTTGAACTTGAACCTGCTGCTACAAATTAGGTAAACCGCGCGCGGGCGCCTTTACAAATGGCTCATTCAGTAAGTACTAACGACGATTTTGTCGCTTACTGACTTTTACTGGTATGAACTGGAATCTTAGAGGAACTCAAGGTATTGCCGCAAACGTCATATTTCTTGAATTGAAATCGACTCAGAATCATATGACGTTCTTGTATCAGATTTAGCTGTATTTTGTCCTCGTATTGAATCTAGCAACCCTGGCTATGTAACAAGTGACAATCGTGACAATCCTAAATAGGGTCGAGTGATCCTTCTGTAAACTCTCTATTTTGTGCTGCTGCCTTCTGTACTGACAAATCTAGCTAGCGCCAGTCAGCAAACCTACCTCAAGTTTAGTAATCTCTTTGATACATTATAAATAGTAGTCAGTCGTGCTAGTAGAAGACAGTTTACCTACCATACCTGTCATATGATAATGCAGAACGGACCACAACTCGGGCGATCCGTAAATAAGTAGGTGCCTACTTTAGGTACCAAAACGACTGGTCTAAGGCTTATTTTCATTCTTGTTTGACTGGGATATCGAGTCGCCCTGGTTTCAGAGATTTTCAAAGGCCTATGATACGTAGCAGGCCTCTGACGTGGTTGTGTAATGACGACGGCCGAGGCAGGATCTGTTGGTCCTTAGGTTCGTTTACCTATCGGGAACCGTAACACACAACTTGATATTTATAAGTTAGATAACTCTTTGTGAATTTAACAGCTTTTTTAAGACGTTGTGGGCTGACCCACCTGACTGTTCATATGAAAGAGATTTGGTTGATCTCTTCAATAACAGAGTCACGTTTTTTCAATCGAGAGATAATCGAGAGCAAACATAATATAGAAGCTTTAGTAAATAAACAAAAACATTTAATAATTATTGGAATCGATATCATAATCGTAAAAATATTATTTGATTTAAATATCGAACTGGCTGGCACGATCGTCAGTGGCCGTCAAGAAAAAAAGAAAACGTGAGGACTGAAGAAAGGTATTTTTACCCGACTACCTCAGAAGGAGGGTTATATTTTTCGAGAGTATGTATGTATGTGGACAAGAAAATTCTTTTTCACGGGCTACAGCCCAAACGGATAGTTGGATTTTGACATTAAGAGGTGTCGTTAGATTCGTCTCGGGAGCGCGAGTGACACTACTGGCTAGGTATACTGGGTTATTTTTTAGTCAGTGCGCAAAGTTTTCAGGGTGTTTCTACTCGTGATTCTGAACAACTTTTATCATGGGACCACCTGTGAATTCGCAAAAAAAATTTTGGATGTTAGAAAAATTCATACCTACCTACTCATGTATGGAAACACCAAAATTTTTTTTGTATTTCGCAGGTGTAAAAGTTGTTCAGAATCACGAGTAGAAACATCCTGCAAAGTTTGCGCATTGACTAAAAAATAACCCTGTATAAAAAAATTATAGATTCAAGATGGCGGATTTTTACAGCAAAATACTACTTTAAAATTAACCGCAGTCGGGTTTTTTGTTTTTTAACACATCTACTTGTATTAGTCTGAATTTTTATAATCTCCAAACTTTTATGAGTTTGTCGAATTAATATGTAAGTCCCATGATGACAAAAATATCTAACTTAATTTAGAATAATTTCTTTTCCTGTGATATTTTGACACACATACAAAAAGATGTACTAGTTAAGTAGATAGGAAATGCGATCACTGTTTGCCTATTAGGTTTAGGGGTGGATAAGGCATGGGGGGTTCATCTACATTATTTACCTTGCCTACCTACTGTAAACCTTTAGTAGGTAGGTAGGTATGTAACGAATTGAAGATTTATGTAGTTCATATCATACGCTTTAACAGTAGGTAATCAATACCTCACCTAGGTATAAACAGGCACATAGTTCCCTACTTACTTCCCTTTCGAAGTTGAGCTGGCTATTTTCTAGTAAACACTAAATACTGGTATGTAATAATTAGCCCGTGTAGCCAGATTGTTGAAATAACAGAAAACCAACTTGTTGTTAGCTTAGGTTTTGGTAACACGATATTTAGCGTTCCGAATTTCTGAATTCTAATTAACTGTAAGGTACTGGAGTTGTAAATAACAGAGTTTCTAAACGTTCAAAGTTGCAAGTTTAAGTATTTATTTAATTCCAGTAAATGTGTATGTTAAAATGTAGGCACCTACCTACATATTGGTGTAGGTTACATACATATCAATCCTTTTAAAAACGCCTGATGGTAATCGCATAGCAATCTTCCTGAACTGAAGAATTTTATTTATTCACAGGAACCTAAACCATTCTTATAGTACCTAGATGATAATTTGACTTTAAGCATAAATATGGCTGCGCATATCTAATGTCACTAGATAGAAAGAGACAACAGCATTCCTCACTAACGTGTATTTTAATTATATGCGCTATTCATTGCTGGCTACCTTTGTCTGGTCAACGTCCACTGCGGCGTCCCTATTGTCTTAAGAGAAGACTAAAGTGCTTTTATTACGTGTGAATACTCCGCCCACTATCTCGTGGGCATTGTCTCAATACCTATTACTTAAGACAATGGGTATTCAAGTGCAAGAATAGGACTTTGTGTTATTTTCTGTGGGCGGGAGGCGTTTAGGTGGTAGACACTGGCTTTTGTGGTGCGTCTTTTCTTACGTTATAGAATGTCTAGCTATTCTATCCGTCTACAATATCAATTCTTATTTTAGAAATCGGTGATGAAGCAAATGTTGTAAAACTGTTTATGCACTCGCTATCACCTATCTACCTATACCTACCTACTTTCATGCAGTTTGATTATCTACCTACTCCAAAGCGAATATTCTTTGTAGAGTCCAAAAATAAGTATTTTTTGGTATTATTAGTTTTTTGGTTTAATATTTTATATATAAGGTGTACTACCTACGTTATTACGTAAAACTACCTACGTAAACCCTTATTTTTCAATCATTGGTACCTACCTACTTGCGAGTTTGTTACCTACATTTCCTCCTCGACGTATGATGTAGTGGTACTGTAAAATAATAACGGATACCTAATTATTTAAGTAAATAAAAAGCAAATACGCTAGTGCTAGTAACTAGGTAGGCACACATTTATAAATGTCACATTATCGCAAGAAACCTCCATCAGGCGGCGGGAAAACTTTTCCAATTACGGGCACAAGTGACCCCCCCCCTGCCCCCCACCCTCACCGCATTGAGCCTCGGGTCCAAACGCCACAAAGAAGTTTTAATTGCAAGCCTTCGGACAAGTTGGCCATAGCGGCTGTTCCAACTCCCCACGAGGTAGTTTTTGTAGTGGACTGATTAGTTCTGCGAAGTGCGCATGTGGGCGGAGTTATAAGTAGATATTAAAATATTTCATAGGGGGTTTATGTTGACAGTTTAAGACAGCAATATCAGCAGCTTTTTACAAAGAGGCGGCAAGGTTTCAGAGGTAAAAGACGCCATTAGAGAAGCATGCATTTTATTCTTATCTTGTAATAAACACTAGGTATCTAACACCTACCTACTCGTTTTCTCCTTCAATGTTTATGACACATAAGATTTCTTAGCTTTACCTCAAAATAGTTTTACGTCCGTTTTGGAAATGAGTGTACCTACTTACTTGTTGATAGTTAGGTAGGCTACCTACTGTAAATTCATACACCCATGACCCATGAATGTGCAAAGCACAGAAAATGTCAGCTCTTTCTCCAGCAATCTATTCAAATTACTGCTAAACATTCTAAACAAAGCAGTAATTTCTAATACCCTCTCTCCCTATGTGCCCATTCTGGGTGGGGTTTCTAATTTCATTCTCAAGGGGTGGCTGAACTAATTTTAGTTGCCGAACAAACACTATACGCAAGGGGTTTGTTTTCCTACATATAACTACGGAGTTTAAGTTAGAAATTTAATTTCGGTCCTTGTTGTGTCTGAGAATGGATGAGAGATTTTGTTGATCGGGTAAATTGGGAAATAAATATAACTTTAAGATACAAGTAATGTCTATCGCTTGACGTGTTGAGCTTAAAGTCGACAAATAACTCCATTGTGCCAGTTCTTGAATCGCCTGGTATACAGCCTATTAGCCCAGCCACCTACCATCTACTTACCGCCTAGGACGGGTTTCATACATAATACCAGCATATTTAACTTCTTTATTGTAGTAACGTAAAAAAGAACTATAATCATGTCTGGCACACCTATTTATCTATGGCTAATATAGGGTGAATTTTTACTAGTGACCGAAAGCGAAATCTCGGAACCGGCTGGTGATGATAAGGAACAACTTTCTCCAAGGACCATACGTCAAAATATGAAAAAAATATTCGGGCCTCCCATAGTTACTCAAATTAGCTGTTAGGCAATTTAGTATAAAATAAAAACTAAAAATAAAATATATTTTTTTTTTCATTTTTCGACCTATGTTCATTGAGGAAAGTTGTACTTTACCTCCAGCCGGTTCTGAGTTTTCGCTATCGGTCACTAGTAAAAATTCACCCTATATTCTATATAGCTATGTAGTAGGTATGTCAGGTAAGATACAAGTACTGATACATATCTATTTATACTATATACCTAACATGTTAGCGTATTTCTACAAGAAAGTGTATATCTACTATCAAGTCATATAAGTACATAAGAAATCGCACCCCTAGCAAAATCCTCACTGCCACCCTCAAATTAAGGACCTAAAAATTCACTTTTGTAGACAATAGCGACACCATTTGCAAAGATATTTGCCCCCTAAGGGGTCACAGATGGCAAAGGGCGAGGGCTCATCTTAATTTCTCTACGTCACGGGTCTTGCTGACCCTAGGACCCTTGGATTTTATCGGAAGGGGTTCGAGGTCGGTGACCCCCGAATTAAGATGGGAAGGCGATCGTTATGAAGGGTTTCCTGAATTTAGTTTAGGACAGTATTTATTAATCGAGCAATAGTAGGTTGTTGACGAGGACGGGAAATAAGACTTTGACTGACGAGTAGAGTTTGAAGTCCAAGCCGCAGGCGAGGACTTTAAAAATACGAGTTTGGCAAAGTCATTTTCCCCGAGGCTTACATAGTGCTTTTCTCAAAAAAATGCTAGGAAATTATAAAGATTTTAATTTATTTTATAGTAATTTGATATAAAAAGTTGTTTTACTGATTACTAAGTCAAGATGTGGATAAGGAGTTATTCTTTTTTTATTTTGTAATTTCTGAACGATTTCGATATCGCGCCAGAAAAGTTGTATTGAAATCCATTGCTGGTGTGTAAAAAAGAAATCGTTCAGAAATTACAAAATCACAGACAATGTCAAACTTTCTGGATTGTTCTCTTGAAAGAAATTGTCATATTTCCTAGCATGTTTGAGAAAAATAAATTTTAAGTACTTTACTCTACATTTTACAAATTTAGCGTGGCGACCATTCGTGCCATTGATACATACCTAAGTAGGTATGTCTTACATAAAGTTTTTTTTTATTGACAAAGAGCTTTTTTTTAACCTGAGAAACGTCCGAAATTTTATATATGCTATATGCAATAGTAGATATCTTCCTATTTGTTTCAACTGGGAGTTAGAAAATCAATTAAAAGTCACTCTCAGTAAAATTATGTAGGTACCCAGGTGATTCGTACACTACAGTATATAAACATTTGATTCCTCAAGCTCAATCAAATGTAACGAAACAACCCGTTCAACTTTAGATAACTTCAGTGTGCAATATCTAGTTCCTCGCGCGCGCTCGCATCGCTGCTGCTACGAGAAAGTAATTTGCGAAGTTAGAAACACGGCGATAGCTGCCGCATTATTTATCTCATGTTCTCACCAGCTATACAGGATGCCACAAAATTATGTATCAAAGGAGCATGACCATTCCTGCTCTAAAAAAGTGACGCGCCTCACAAAACAAATTATGGCAATGAATAATATATCTAGATAGTAAATTTTTACGATATATAAAAATGGCAATCCTTGTACAAAACAGGGAAACTAATTTAATCTTTTAAAGTTTTTCTACAGTTAGGTATTTTTACCAAAATTTTAGTTAATTGTGAATCCTTTTTACACTGCTTACCGAGGATAACGAATTTAGAACGAAATATACTGCATAGAGTCAAACTTAACCTTTTTTTTGTCTTTACACATACCCAAATTTAACTAATGAACTTCTTTCATTATTAAATTATGCTCAGTAACAAAATATTGAGCAATAATTAGATTCTATCTATACTAATTATTTAATTTTCGCTTTGATGCGAGGCCTGCAAGTGATGAGGCAAGCAATAGACGAACTTCCATACTTTAGTGGGCATAATCCTTTGTAAGTTGCGATGTCTTACTTATATTTTTCTATATGTCTTAACTATTTTTGTAAAAAAAAAAACGGTAAAACCCTAATTAGGAACAATCTAAAACTAAAGGCTAAATGTATTATGCAAATAAATTTCAACGTAGGGAATTAAAAAATGATGTTTCTAAATCAATTTTCATTATGTACCAACATCTCAATTTAGTAATATCTAGTGTTGCCTACGAACTTCGGCCATTGCGGGTGATTGTGGCGTCGAGGGCGGCAGGCGGCGCGACCGTCACCAACTTTCCCGACCTGCGCACAGGCTCACAAACACACCTACCACTATTTCTATGCTCATCGCCTATCTAAAAGAACAACAATTGTACAGGCAGGGCCCCTAGAACATGATTTTTAGGATTTTGGTAGTCAACTAGAAACCCTTATCATTTCGTCAAGGCGTATGTCTGTCTGTATGCCGCGTCCTCACAACTTCGTCATGAAATTTGGTATGGAGATAGATCGTATTGACCCAAATTTAGAAATGTTGAGAATAAATTATACATATAAAATGTTTTCTGGACATTCCCATACAAGTGAAAGGGTGGCAAAATAAATAAAAAACTCCTGTAATATTGAATATCGTTGAATAGATCTTTTAATACTAAGGGGAGATTTCTTTGAAACAAAGTTACTAAAATGTTTCTGTCTCGAGATATTATTTGCTTTTGAAAGGGGCCTTTCGAGCTATTATTTGTTCCAACTGTAACTTCTAAAGTATAAACGCTAAAAATTTCAAAAAATATGGTATATAGTTTTTAACCTGTAGTTACCATGAAAACTATAACGGATACTGTACCACTAAAGGTTTTAGGTACTTAAATAAAATATTCTTGATTTGCGATTGGTAACGCTGATAATCCTGATATCTAAACGTTGACTACGAAACCCTACCTATTCGTGGGCGTGTCAGACACGCTCTTGGTCAGTTTATTTTAATTTTTCCCGGACCTAACAAAGTTTAAGAGTGACTTCTGCAGGTACTTTAATAAAGTGACTCTAGATATACTCTTAAATTACTCTATATACTCTTTGCTGGTCTTTCAAGTCACTACTTACTAAGTCCCTACTACAGCATCACCTACGCTGTAGTAGGTACTTTGTTTTTGGCGTACCGTACTTCTATAAAAAATAACAAGTAGAAGTAGCGTTTATGCATCACACTCCTACTTCTCCCAACTTTCTTATATGACGAGCGCCTATCTGCAAAGTGCCGCAACTGAGTCTGGACAGCTTCATTTTATCGCGGCGCGCCTGTTTTCTTACTCCGTCGGACTTTTCCCACTCATTTGCATACAAAAGCAGATAGCGGCGATGCGCTGATACGGTACCTTTGTGAACGCTATATAGTCTACCAACTTTCTAGAAAGTTCTAGTTCCGCAGTTGCCAGCAGTTGGGAACTTTTCCAGCGCTCCAACTCAGCTCTGAAGTTGGCGTAATGTGGAGTTCGCAGTTGTGGCAAAAAGCGTTCACGCTAGGTTTAACAATTACCTAAGCAGGGTGAAGTTTGCAACTGTGTGTTTATTCTGTTTTTGAAGCGGTTAGTTGGCTGTTTAACATAATTTTGTTAAAATGGTCCCCGGTATTGCAATATTAAGGCAGCTAAACGAAGGCAGTGCTGTCCAATGCAAAAATTATAACTACGTAGGTAGGTACGTTAACTAAAAATAATACATGCCTTAAATATTCCCTTAAATATAGGCTGTAGGTGGATACTATTAACAATGCTTGATGTCTCTGCTTGATTAGCCGAAAGAAAGGCGAAACAAATCCTAGGTCTAGGTGATACTCTTTGACTTTGGTACCTAGTTCAGCTTAGAAGCTGACTAAATTAGTACCTAGGTAGGTACATAGTACGTACTTCCAACATTCTACAAATATACTTATCTACCAAATAATTTAGAGCTTTTATTCAAAGCAACGCACGACAGATACCTAAATTTGTGTAGGTAGGTAAGGTTGTAACAGTGGCAAATCGTGTCGGACATTACATAAGGGCCATTAAAACCGTCGGAACACACTATGTTTTCAATTACTGGAGGCTCGCGAGATATTTGGTGCCGGTAGGGTTGCTGCTGCTAAGGCAATATTTACATAAAATTGACAATATCCCAACACATCAGTCTATTGCTGTTTGCTGTTGGATGTAGGTCTTCCAGAGGGTACCTACGCCATGGCACGATCACCCGTTTTCGCTATCCTGCCGCCTTCTTAAAGTTATCGGTTCATAAGGCCGGAGGAGGTCTTGGGTGTCCAAGATCAACTTTACACTAGGCGAGCGTGGCTTTCACTCGGCTTTGAGGCTTTTTCAATGAGGTTTGTTAGACTGAGTGAAAAATATAATAATTTAAATTTATCTTAACTTCATTTTTTAATGGTCATCACAACACTGTTTAAGAACCAACTACAAAGTGCAAAGCAAACTAGGTGTATAGCTCAGCTGCTTTTAAAAAAGGTAAAAAGAAGCAGCCCTACCCCTGCCAGAGAGCGTCGTCCTATCCGCATGCCTTTCCCGCCATTTCGAACTCCAGGCGCCATCTGAATCCACAACACCATCACGCCACGGCTGGCTCTCACCCCTCGTGTCTCATGTCCACAGATTGTCTTAGCAATCTCAAACAGATTGCATACTTATAACTTCCTATATATCCACCATTAAAGAAATGTAAAGAATGTTGTAGATTTTCTAAATGATTTTTGATTCAAACACTTGTACTTTTTTCACAAAGTTTTTGTTTTAGTTCCAACTAGTTTCGCTTACTTAAGTATCTTCAGGGGGGAAAACAACACTCAAGACTAAAATAAAAAATAAAAAACATCAAACAGATACTTTTTGATTGAAGTGCACTTCAAATGTATGGAGCTGTTTTCGATGTTTTTAATTCCTTATTTTAGTCTTGAGTGTTGTTTTCCCCCCCTGAAGATGCTTATTTAAGTGAAACCGTTTGAGACCAAAATAAAAACTAAGTGAAACGAGTATGAATAAAAAATCATACCTAAGTATATGGAGTTTCACCAAGCGCCGACAATTGCAAGTATAAAAGTACCTATAGAATTTCTAAAAGTTTTATTTATTTATTGTCCTTTGCTTTTATAAGTAAGTTTTTTGAGTTTTACATATAAAATTACCTTTTCTAGGGAAAACTTTCACATAACATATTTTAGAAGTGAATATTTCTAGTATTCACGTTATTCTCAGATTAGCGAGCACTAAACAATTACCTTTTAGAATTTCGTTCGTTCCGCTCGTAGTTAAAACATATCCGACTTGTGGTATTCATTAGCTCCCTAATACGTGTTACTTTGTTCTAATCTTCCAACAAAGGGATCATCCTCTGTTTAAAATTCATCCTAGAAGCTTTGTGTTACAGTTTAAAATTGCACACGAGCACAATATTATAAGTCGATTTGACATTTTCGGAGTAAATATTTCGGCGTTGTTTCGTATTCAGTGTTAGAATGTAAGGGATTCGTTAATTTCCAAAATGGCTGCCGAAATAGTGGTTAGTTTCTGAATGCGGGAGCAGACGCTGCTTTGGGAATTCTCTTCGGGATTCGTTCGGAAGGTTCCATAAAGGCTCTCAAAGCTGCCTCTTATTTATGCACATAATAATAAAGAGAAATTGGAAGTAAGGTTAAACGTCTAAAATTCAGAACATTTAGATGTAAATTCAATAATTAAAATAATGTATTTAGAGATCATTTAATTTTGTAAAAAAGTACCTATCATGCCTGCCCTGCCTTCCTTACTGATCTCATTCTCTCTCTTATCCTTTCCTATTACAGTCAAGTAAAAGTCAGTAAAAATTGTCGTATCATATAAAAATATTTACCTACCTTCCACTAGGTATGTAGTAGAATTTATTTAACACATACATCGTTATCATTATCAGTAACAATAACATGTAACGAAGGTTGCACACGGCAAACATGAATTGTTAAAAATACGAACATAAAACCAACTGTTTAAACATGTCGGTCGTTATATTGTTCAAAATAACTGAAAATACCCTTGTGCACAAAATACTTTCCGCAAATATTTTACATAGAACAGTAATGATAGTCCCAAATAGCGTGGGGTATAAATTACCCAGACCCTTGGGTCCCACAAAACATTATGTAAATCAATAGGCTGAGAACAGCAACTAGGTATATCTACTGTGTCATTCTATAAAAATAGGTATATTTTGATGCGGCTAAAAGGCTTAATTCATATTGACTATCACGAATAGGTATTGACAGCAACAATAGTTTTTAATGTGATTGGTAGGAATCGTAGGAATAAAATTTGGTTACTAAGAAAATCCCTTTTTTTCAGATTGAAAGTACGTACGTACTTAACAACGTACGACAGTCCCCACAATCACAACAGCAAGGCACATACCTACTCGATAAAAGATGATTGTCACAGAGGACCAAAAATGATGATTGTCAAGAATGCTAACACATCGAGTCCTCCAAATCAACTTTGAAGCATAAAATTACAGTAAGTACACACCTACCTACTCATAATACAGGGTGTAAGGGAAGGTGTAATGAAAACTTTGCAGGCGTGCTCTGACTATGAAACTGAACAACATTTCCGAATAAAAACCGACCTTCCACACAAATTTCACGATCAGCTAACTGATTTTGTATAGGAAGTCGTTTTTTTTCGTTTGTCACCATATGTTCCATGGGGAAAGTTGTTTAGTTTCATGGTCCGAGCACGCCTGCAAAGTTTTCGTTACACCGTCCCTTACTCGCCGTATAATTTATAGCAGTAGGCAACTAACTAAACACATACCTAAATCAAAGGCCGTGGTAAGCTCTTAAACTAAACAAGTTTATATACCTAAGTTTTTTATTTAGAAGGTATTTCTAAAACAATTATCATTTTATAATGGCTAAAATAACGTTATTCTTGCAACTTCCCAGAATATGTAGGAAATCGTAACATTTCTATAATTTTTTCATCATGAGATCCATCAAACCTTTATAAAAAAAATGTTGTTCGTCCTTCTCGTTTCGTTGTCGTTTCTGTCTCTCATAAAGGTCTTTCTTATAGGTACTTACATATATGTAGAGTTAAACGTAACTTGAAAATAGCAGAAAACAAACTTGAGCACGCATCTTCCCTTGCCAAACCCTACCTACTTTGATCTGTGATCCTACCAACCCTTCTACTAAAATGAGGGGTGCACGCACACATACACAGTCTAAAGATAAGCGTCCAACGGGTAAGGATACAGCTATAATGAGCCGGGGAGTCACAATTAAAGAGGGGAAGTGCGTGCGGGTGATCTTGGAGTAATCTACAGGGAGAAAAGGGGGAGAGGTAGGTTGTTTTCGACATGGACTTTCGGGTGAAAAGATGTAGAACGTCGGTCTTTTGAGTTTCGCGAAATTATTTCATGAACATAATTTTATTGCGTCGCAAGATTAACAGTGAATTCACAGTGAATCTAAATGTAAGTATCATACATAACTTATACCTTAACCATAAACTAATGTTTTACCTACTTCTTTAGATTTGAAAAGTCTTAAAATGTATAGTGAGGTTTTAGTTTGTATGTACTTATCTTAAATGAGAGGAAAAATAGCTTTTTTAATGCGTCTGGGACATTAACCCTTGCCATCACTCCGCCTAATAAGGCACCAGGGAGGGCATTTTCCAAACAGTTAAATCATATAAGGCGGATATACGGAAATTCGTATCGACTGCTCTTATCATACAATATCATTTACCCATTCATATCACACTTTCTAGTTTTCGAATTTGGTAATTTTAAAGATATCTGTGTATATCAGAATGGATTTGTGTCGTCGAAGTTGTTATAAAACAACATTTTAAAGCAGACTTTCTTATGCGAAAATTCATAAGTACATTTTTCTTAGGAAATGGGTATGTGATAAAACCTTTTGTCTTATGAATTTTGAGTTTTAGTGACAGCAATGCGACTTAATTTTGTACTATTTGTACCTACTATTGTAGGTATTGTATTGATGTGAACTCAAAAAAGAAATTATCTAGCGCATCTAGCCAGACGCGCCGCGCGCCGGTCCCAATAGGCGCCCTTGTCTTTATTTATCGTGTCAGCAAATATCCTTTCATGAACATTTCATTGCCAGCGACTGAAGGGCTTTGAGTGCGCCCTATTTGAAGTCCGATTCCTTGAATAATCGGGGCTTGAAGCCCTTTTCATCACAAGAGTTGTCGGGGATCTATTTGTAATTTGGAACGGATTTAAATTAAAGCAGATAGGTACCTAAAGGTGTATACAACCATTATTTAGCAGCGGACAGTACCTAGTGGCATTTGATGATGATGATTTTAATTAACCAACAAAAGTAGGCATATCATCTTTGTCTTTTCTGTTTTATTTGAGTCGAAGCGCTCTATATTTGTTATTTATATCTGCAACGTGGAAGCCGCTTGACCGGTTCACACATTAACACTACGGTACAGAGACACAGAGTCCACATCTTTTGATCTGCTCCTCAGTTCAGTGGTCTGGTGCGGCTGGTGGCAATGCAATGAATCGGGAACAACATCTAACGCTTCTACTTCACTGCACTCGAGACCGATGCAAGCAATCAATCATGAACTGCATGGTGTTGCATAAACACGACCATGTCTATTACCTATTTATTCCAGCGAATTGATTACGTAGCCAGGAGCACAAAGAAAAATACAGGTTTATTTAGCACAGTTTTGTAAAGCTGTTTATTTATATCGCATCAATAATTCTAAACCTATGCATATTGATGTGCTACAATCAAATTACATAGCATGTTTCTTTGTAGTTAAGTAATTAGGCAAAATCATTGCATGCTGAACTTAAAACTATTATGAGAGACATGTATCTACGACAGACCAAATTCAGAATTAAATTGGCTGAAAGCATTCTCCTTTATAGTACCCTTATTTACCAAGCGTCGCTACAACGACGCCGTCAAATTTTGACGGCGTCGTTGTCGCTGCGGTCTTGCAGAAAAACCCGACCGCATCCCATACAAACCCTGAGCTTCTCAGCGCGCTGTCAACGTGACGGCGTCGTGGCGCGCCGCAACGACGCCGACGCTCGGTCTTTCTGGTTTCCCATACAAACCAGTAATTTGGGACGCGCGTCGTTGTCGCTTGGTTTTTAAGCCTACCATTATAAGGAAATATCTCACTCAAGATGATTTAGAAGATTTTGTTTCGCGAAATTTTTCTACCTTATGTAAAACGAGGCCTATTTACGCATATCTTTGTTTACTTGTATGACAATGTCTAAAATATAACAGCATGTGAAATGACTGCGGACTGAGTAAATACATACATAACATATGTTAGGTCCAAAACTAACCCCCGACTGTGAATCAAAACGTGGCTGTAAAATATAGAGTTGTACGGTTACATTCGTGCCAAAGAAGTAGCCGAGCCGGCACTGAGGCGTGCAGGATTGTAGATTGCTGGCGTCGTCGTCTCGTCGCGTCGTCGTTTTGCGTCATTTCCTCTCCGCTGAGATCCAATCACTCCATCTACCACACCGCCACGCTCCAGTTTGTTTCCATATTCCAAATCAAATCGTCTGTATTCATAGTACATATTAGTCACCAAAGATAGTGTCTGTACGTTTTACGAATACCGTAATAGCAAATTTTACACAGGAAATCGTGAGGTACCTTCCTACTTTATACATATAAATATTGTCTTTGATACCTATTTACTTATTTATTCTGAGAAAGAGTATAATCATAGGTACCTATTACTTTTCCCGCTACCCTGACCGGGTCTGTCGCGGAGGATGTAGGTAGGTACAATAAATATACTTTTTTTTTTTCATTTCGCATACCACAGAGAAGAAAATCGATGATGAAATGGACGTAGTCGCGGGCAAAGCCTAGTTCAAAATGAATATTTTTATTTTTGCTGTTGGTTCTGTTTATTAGATTGAATTAAAAAGAAGCTCTAGATGCTTCGATCACGATTGAAGTCACTTAGATACTTTGATCATTTGGAAACCAATATAAAGTAAAAATTTTGACATCATATTTATCATAATCGTGACGATACCTAGACCTACTCTTGTCGAGAGCGTGGCCTTTACTATCTCGATTTCTTCGGCAGCCTTCTTCACGAATATCACATACCTACGCCCAACCATCTGTTGGATAAGTAAATAAGTTTTTCTTTTCATAAATTAATAATCAAGCACATTGTGCCAAAATTAATAACAAATTTCACAGCAACGCCGTCAGAATATTCAAATTCCATGCCGCACTAGCACGGATCAATATATGACGCAAAACTTAAATTCGTCCCCCCAAGAAGAAGGCTGGACCGACGGCTCCAAATTCGTATGTTAATACAGGGGGTATTACCCTCCTCCCACCGCACCCTCTGGGAGGGCCGAACTATTATAAAGGGTAGCACGAAAGTTAGATTAATGATGTTAGGAGCTGACCAAAGTACTGACGAGTAGACAGTGTAGTTGAATTTTCGGGTGCCAAAATATATGGCAAATTGCCAACGACAAAGTATTTGTAAACCAAAAACAAATAATTGAATATATTTTATATCAAAAATTGTGCTTTAACTGTAAAAATATAATAATTCTATCTAGGCAAGTACAAACTCGGTAGAGCGCCGAGAGGTTCACCCGCTGCTAGTCGTTTTTCCATGAAAATAAACCGTTTTGCCGGTTTTATTTACACATATAGACCTATCTCTCAAATCATTCTATCTATTTAAAAAAACGCATCTCCATTGCATGTTTTAGAAGGATTACTTATGTAGTATTTATTGAGACGACCCAGAATTCCAAGATGGCACTGACAAAATGATAGAACACACCGAGCTGTGTAGCGCCAGACTCCAATAATGAGAAGTCCAAGCCGAGTTTACCAGACATCCACAGGTACCCACGTAAGTGTTTCCTTAGATGGAAAGCTAGGTTACAGTCGCAGGTACAGCACAAGAAGTTACGTTGAAGTTAGGATGAGAAACTTGTGAACCCTCATGAGCAGTCTATCAATTTAAGTATATTTTTGAATCGCAAGTTTCAAATGTATTTTCAGGTACGTTCCCTAATTTTCCACTCGCCTGTACAACTTCTATCGAGGCTCGCGGTAAAGTGTGGACGATCTAACTTCTCCTTACACACACACACGAACACACACCACATTCACACGCACACACAGCACATAATGTATGTATGCGACGTACAGACGCCGCGGGCAGCGCTGGATTAGATCAGTTTCTAAATTCTAAGCCAAATTTGAGCTCCACAAAGAGATGAGAAAACCACATTTTAGGTATTCCACGAGGGATTTCTGTAGCTCTGAAATTGATGGAGGTAATTCCAACTGGACTTATGTATAAAGAAAATTGAGAAATCTAGTTTCTGTTGAATTTGCTTCTGTCTAATCTTATTTGATGATTTTTATGTAAATTGTGAGTATAAATGTATCAAAAAAAATTGTATGAACTGTTTTCACTAAAATATGGACTTACTTACAAGTAATTTTAATTTCTCATTAGTTATTTAATGACCTGTTTAAAATATTGTTAAATAGAAATCTTGTAAGTAAACACTTGCTCATAAAATAACTTAAACCTAGGTACCTTTCTAAAAATATTGAGTTTAATGAGAAATTCTTACTTCTAATTTGTAGTCGATAAATAAACAGAGACGATGATAATATGTCCATACATATATTATACACACAGCCTAACGCACACAGACATAATGTCCTCAAGTGATCCGCCTTCACTGCTCGGCTACCAACGAATTCAACTAGTAAAGTAAACTCGGAACATACAGATTATCCAATTTTTATACCTTTATAGACAGTTCTATTAATAAATTTATATCTCGGGTGCAATATTCATAACAGAGAATGCAAAAAAGTGTACAAGGTGTTACGGCTCGTACTAACTTCAGTCGAAATTCTTGAACATTTAATCATTAGGATCGGCGCTGATTTATAAAATCTAGTATCCTTCACATCTTTGAGGCATTTTAAAACATCTTTCAGATTTATTTAGAATATTGAATATTCAATTAAGCTCAATCTTGTTTCTTACAACCCTTCTTGAAGTTCAACGGTCAACTCAAAGGGCTGACCCGCGACTGACAATTGACCCAAGGTCGTGCACGTGGGAACCTTATTATAATATCTATTGAACTATGATCTCCCGGAAACCGGTCCTAACTGTGGTCTTTTAGAAAGATGACCATCTCCCTAAATCGTTGCGTCTAATTTATTTATTTATTCAGATTTCTGGAAATTTTAATCATGCCGATTTAACGACGGTTCTTTGTTTGGCTTGAAAGATTTTTGTAGTTTCTCGTGGGAATCAAAATAAAATTATTTTTGAATGTTACGAAATGACCGGGCATTAAAGTAATAGATTGAAAGATGTTCGTTCAGAGCACTGACTGAGTCAGTGTTCGGAAAGACGGTGGTAGGGTACCAAGTGTTAGTGAAGTGCATCGCTTGTATATTTGCATAAAATTTCGGTCGTAGGTGTGCTTCACACAAGAGCATATCTTGCCATCATAAGTTCGGAAAAAGCTAATCATCTTTCAATCTCTTACATCAAGATGGACTTCGAACGCCTGATACAATTAGTTTCTTAAAAAATGGGTAGGTGTTAGTTTGTGTGAAATGCAACTGAAATAGTTTTATGATATTTTTTTCCTCCATTGTACTTTTTCAATATGAAAATATAGAATCTGTAATTTTATTTAAACGTGAACCCACTCGTGAGTTTGGAGAGGAAAAATATTGAGTAAAACGAGTTTAAAAACATACTTAGTGATATTCTGTGATTTTAGCGTTTACCACCGCAAAGACCGCCCACACGTCGCGCTCGCGAGCTTGGCCAAAACTACGCTCACACCCTCACATATTTACACTTTACACAACTTGTCACCCTGTATATCGTCACCGTATGAACACCCAACACAACGCCCTGTATTAAACTATACATCGTGTTGATTTTAGGTACTAAGGTGAAGGTTTTCTGCGCTATCTCTCAGGAAAGATGAACCATTTTCAGTAAGATTGCAAAGATATACCTGTTGGTGGATATACGAATTATGTGTACCTATACCTAGTTAACGATAAAAGCTTTTTTATCCTTAGTTCGAAAAAAACTTTCTTCGATAATCTTTACCACTCTCCGAGGTAGGTAGAGGTACCGAAGTGCCTAAGTAAGCTGCAGAAATTCTTTCCTAGTCTAGTAATTTACCTACTACCAATAGGTAGGCATTTCATTAAAAATTATTAATTCATTAAACAAAGTTACAATAAATAAACAAATCTACTACTAAAACAATACCAATACCAAATACTACACTAATTACTACTAACAATTACTAATTAGATTTTGCAAAAAATTATATGGTTGGCATCTAAGAAATATATCACAGGCAAGGCTCATGTTTACACACCCTATACTATTTATTAAAAGCCCATAGTAGACAATCTTATGAATATTAATAAATTTTCGTCGGTTACTCCGACTGATGAGATTCAAATCACGTGTTCTTGTAGGTACTTTGAACGATGTGATTTAAATCATTTATGATTTGTTCAAATACGATGGTCTTTGTTTAACATGGTACTATTAGCAGCATCTCAAGTTACACATTCAGGCGAATCTCACATTGCTCTGGACCTTGCTCCGGTGTCAGGTGATTCGGTTTTAAACTGCGGTCGTAATATCTTGATTTGTATAGAAAAATCGCATGGTGCCACATACTGACACCGCATCTCCGTGCGGTAGTCCTGAACCGTGCCTCCGCAACCGCATCCGGATTCCGTCGCTCCGTTCCGTTCCGTACACCGGAGTCGAGTCCGGTGAAAATGTATGGTATTATTCTGTGTGCATAAGCACAATCATTCAATTTTTTTTTAATTTTTTTTTTAATTAACTTATAAAAAAATAGTAACTAAGTAACTTAACTATACCGGGAGTAACAGAAAGGGGGTGAAGCCGCTTTTTTTTTTCATTTTTCGACCCATATTCCATGGTAAAAGTTGTTCAGTTTCATGAGTACCTTCACCTCCTTTCGGCTTGTAATACCCTTTCTGTTACTCCCTGTATAGGTACTGATATCCTGAATAAGTATCAGAAAGTGCTGTTAATAGCAAGTAGGTACTAGGCTGAAGATAATATGATTGGAAAAGGGCGGTGGTAAACCGATTTTTGGAAATTTGATCGTCAATTAACGTCAATTATTTGAGGGTTCGAGTAATACGATTTCCGAAAAACAGTCTTGGCGAATTGTAGAATTAATTTGATATTTTGTCATGGGTATTGTGTTCTGTTGTCTAAAAATAGCCCATTATTAAAAGTAAGAATATAAAATATCGTGTGTCTCCAATGTTATTTCAGGGCCGCACTTAAAAAGCCTCCAGATTAATTGTTTTTTTATAACCTTTCATTACTAAATACGGATAATTATGGCTAATTTATAATAATAGGTACGAATCACGTAGGTAAGTAGATGAACTTCCTTGTAGGTAGTATCAAGAATATTACGCTAATTAGGTACGAATAATTTACCTACTCTTTAAAAACATGATTTTTCATAAATATACTTATTATAGGTAATTTCATACATAACATTTAAGAATCGCCCTTATTTACACATTATAGACATTTAATTATAAAAATACCTGGTTAGGTAGGTAGGTACAATTTTTTTTTTATAAGATTACGAGTATTTATTTCTATTATGTAAAATTATTATGACATCCGAAAATGTAGTTTCAGTTTTACACAATTTCTAGTAAGTTAGAAAAATGACATCTGACATTCTAATTTCAGTTCACAGAGAACTGTATCTAAGCAGAAATATTATGACATGCTATCTTCAAATAAGAACCTACAAATCGATCTTCTCTCCATAATTTATTTCATTAATTTATTAAGAACAATGGTTCTCTTCTAACCTCGAGTATCTAAGAGAGACAACACCATTTTCTAATTTCAATTTAGTTTTGGACGTTGGCGCTAATAGCCGGAACATGATACTATTGTTTTCGTCAATAATTCAGTAATTTGACACCGGTGAAGTTAGGAAGGCACTCCGGAGCGCTACGTTCATTTGTTGAAGCAATCTGATGACAAAGTTATTGCTCAAACTTGCTCAGTTTTATGAGTGTGTAGGATAACATCATAAATGTTTGTTGTTGGTTTTTTAAGATTGTGTCTTAAATTATTTTATTAATAACTTAATTTTAATAGGTAAAATAAATTAACCAAAGAATGAACCCGGATTGGCATGGCATTGGAGCTGTATTTTATAGAAATGCGTCCGCTTTTTAAAGGCGTTTTTTGCGAAGTTGTCTCACAAAATCGAACCTGTAGCATTAATGTAAGTATTTAAAATATGCAGCCTAATCTTAATTTACTTATGACAATATGTTTCTTTTTCAGGTAGAAGAAAGATTTTTCAAGACAAAGAAGAAAGAAAGTTATTGGCGGGTCACAAGTTTTGTCTAACAATGCGCTACCTACATCCGCACCTTCACTTCAGACAAAAACTCAAAAACGCCATTTTGTTCTATACATTATATGAGTACGTGTAAGTACCTACCTATTTTTTTTTTGTATCAGTACTACTTTTTTTTGTACTTGTCGCAGGTTCAAATCCTGCCTGCGGTGAAAATTTTGGAAGTTTTCCAAAAAAATTGTTTACCTAACACGAGAAGTGTTTTAAAATTTGGTATTCTACCTACCTATTATTTTGTATAGGCTTTCACGTACTGACGAAACTGCTGCCAGACTTCATACTGGAAGCGATTATATAAAAACTGTAAGGGGTGTTAGAACTTTATATAATTATTTTAAATGTTTGTTTTCCTAGCAATATTATTTAGTAGGGCCATGATACTTCTTAACATTTTTTAACGCTGCCAATCTGAAGCTTGCTATATATAGTCTGCGACTCGCTGCAATTGGAGTCATAAAACGTGAAATAATAAATACTGCCCTGGCCTCATATGGCCTTTATAAATAAATTATTTAATAATTGCATAGCACCAATGCTAACATATTTTGAATTAATTCGTTATTAAGGCTCAACGTTAGCGACACTAGCGCCACTCAGTGAAAAAAATTCACTAACTGAATACGCAAGTGAGAAACCACATTATGAATTACCGACCAACTACACTAACAACTCAACAACTATAACTAATAACAAAGAATTTTTAGAATCAGTAAAACCTTGGAAAAACTGTGCACTTTAGTTATGTAAGCCGAAATTGCTAAAAGTGGCCACTTTTAGCAATTTCGGCTACCAATTTTTATACATTTTATTAGATTTATTTATTCTTTGTGGTTAGTTATTGTCGGCAATTCATAAATTGGGCTCCAGATGACCAGCGTGTCCAGCCGGGGATTTTTTCCTGTTTGGGGGCGCCACTAGTCTGACGTTTAGCCTTAAGGCCAGGAAAGGTATACATTTTTGGCATCTGGCAATAAAATTCATCATTTGCACAATCAAGATTTCATGCCTACTCCGTTTACCTTCCATACTTGTTTTCATCAGGTTGGTTTTTTCTATATAAGTACCTAAACAATGTTCTGTTTTGTATTCCAGGTCAAGGCGCTGCTGCAATTGCGTCCAGTACCTACCCAACGTTTCCACATACCTACAAAACTTACTTAGTCAATCTCAGGCACATAATCCGTAAGTAGAGTTAATACTTGTGTATTTTATTTACGACTTTACCACCACCTAGTTAAGCTTACGCTATAAGCATCAACATTCGTAAAGTTAATAACTATAAAGTTACCAAGTTAAGTATGGTAGGAATATCTAGGTATGTCAATTCTGTGCGGTAATTTTATCTTGTATTTTACTCTATTTCAGGCTGCGTGCTGTCTCCAGACCAGCCTGGGTTCACCGTCAACAGCCTGTGAGCATCAATTCCTTACGTTTGGTTTTTGCTGGACCACGCTGGGTTGCGCTGGGATAGGCTAAGCTGCGCTGGGCTCAATTGGGCTACACTGGGCTGCGCTGAGCCAGGCCGGACGAGCTGACGAGCTGCCGCTTGCTTCTTCGCGCCTCTGCTTCTGCCATGCTTAGAAGCAGCTTCTTCTTCTTTTCGTGTGGGACACAGTCAACAAAAGACTTGATGAATCCTGATGTCAGAGGTTTTGAACCGACTACAAATATAAGCAGTTTCTGACATTGTTTTCGTAACGATCGCTGAAGGTGTGAAGACAGTATCTGTATTTTCTGTTAATTGACAGTACGATGAACTTAAAAACAGCACCTACCGTATATTACTGCTTAAAACAGTTGGTATGGTTGGGAACCTAAACCGGGACTAACGGTTAAGCCATTAAGTCACGTCCTCCGAAGCACGCAACCATCTTTCGATTCGGATAATCCATCCCGCAATGTCTTAACCAAACTGGAAACAAATTTACACAGTAAAAAACATTTACTTTATAAATTGAACACTGAGATAGATAAAAGGAAGTTGAGAAGCAACTTGGATTGTTAAAATAATAGTAGGTAGATACGTTATTGCCGTGGCCAATAACAGACCAATTTGGGCCCGATATTTCCGAGTGTCAAAAATTGTCATTTTAGCCGATACCGATGCTTTTTGGTAACTGGTACAGTACCTAATTTTCTTCCATTTGCAAGGAAACATCATGAATTCGCATTTTAATCGCCTTCCAAAATGTGCATTGCACAAGACGTTGGTTTTGCTTTCATTCAATTTGAGAAAATTATTGCGCATTACTGCCCGGGAAAATCACATCCAGCCTTTAAACTTCAAACATATTATTGTGTCCCATGTACCTGATTCATGAAGTATCTTGTGTAAGAAACTTTTTTATGGACTATAGTATAGGCCATCGTTCTACTTGGTGGTTCAAGAGGTCCTGAAGGGATATTTTGACTTTATGCAAATATTTATTAAATGATTTTCATGATAAAGTGCCCACGTCCAGGAATCGGACGAATCGACGAATAACTAAGTAGGTATTGCTGGGTATCATCATAAAAATATAGGGATAGGGTTTATTACGAACCAAACGTTATTGTGCTTAAACATTTTAAAATTTCCAATGGGAGGTCACAAATTGAACGTCCCTTGCGGTTGATTTCCTACTCAAAGGATTTTCGATTTTTCCACTATGTCTTGTGACGTAGAAACTACGCTAATGCGAACGATTTTCTAAAGGACGAAAACTTTCAACCTTAACAAAGTACCTAAGTAATATGTTGTAGAGTTTACAATGTACAATACTGTTTTGAGTAGCATTTGAATGACGTACCTACAATTAGCCTGAGATATATTGTTAATTATTAAGTCCAAGTTTAGATATTTGATAATCGTAGGTAGTACAAGTGGGTAAGTAGGTACCTACTAATTTCTATTTTATTTCTCGAAATGCAGTGAATTAGTCCTCACAAATAGAGGCCCAAAAATGCAAAAGCTTGTGTGTTAAAACGTTATAGTGACATTTTACTAGTGACCGATAGCAAAAACTCAGAACCGGCTGGTGTTAAGGAACAACTTTCTCCAAGAAAAGCCGATGGAAAGACGAAAATTTTTTTGTACCTCCCGTAATAATTCAAATCAACTGATCGGCAATTTTGTTCCTTGGGAAAAGTTGTTCCTTATCTTATCACCAGCCAGTTCTGAGTTTTTGGCTATCGGTCTCTAGTATTTCACCCTAATAGTGTTACCAACTTCATTTAATTAAAAATGAGTTTTTGTTTCTATTTGCTTCCCAATTATTGTTCACATCGTGATTTTGAAAAAAACAATTTATAGTTCAAATTAGAAAATATCTAAAGTTCATAAATCTCAGATTTTGTAAAGATACCTGACATCTTCGGACAGGATAATTATTGCAAGGAAAAATAAATGATATTAAAATTTATTAAGTATGTACCTTTTTGTTTTATTTCCCGGTTTAGTAATGTTTAGCTATTTATGCGATCTGCTGGCTTGTCTTGTTTGTTACGCTTTATTTTAATAGAAAACAGATATTTATATTAAATTAAAACAGACCTAATTGTTAATCAGCTTACTGCCTATTATTACCCGACTGCCTCAGAAGGAGGGTTATGTTTTTCGAGAGTATGTATGTATGTGGACAAGAAAATTCTTTTTCACGGGCTACAGCCCAAACGTATAGTTGTATTTTAATATATGAGGTGTCGTTAGATTCGTCTTAGCAGCGCGAGTGACACTGGCTATAAAAAAAATATAGATTCAAGATGGCGGATTTTCAAAGCAAAATATTACTTTAAATTACCGCAGTTGGGTTTTTTGTTTTTTATTATCATTCGGCGGCATTCATTATTATTATTACATATCTACTTGTTTTGATATTTTCCACAGATTATTAAAATATAATAATACAAGTCGAGAGTATATATTCTAAAAAATAAGAATCCATAGTAAGTAAGTCAAGTAAATAAGTAGATAGGTACATAGGTACTTGTCAAATTCTATGGTAAGTTAGAACTTATCTTCTAATTGTGTGGGACACAATTTGCGAATGACCGATGAACCATGTGCGTTAGGACCGCGGGTGTACAAGTTAGGATTGAGCTGCTTATCTACAGGATGGTAGTACCTGCAGTGTACCTCAGTGTACCTCCAATGAAATCCAGTGTACCTCTTTAGATAAAAAGTTATTCGATGAAATATGCACACCCGCCATTCTAACGTTAGGATGGCGGGTGTACATTTTTATTTCGGTCTCTAGATACTTATTTTGCTTTTATTCTTTTGTACTTTTGTGTACCTGCAGTGTACCTGTACATAAAAATATAAAATAATCAAAATGTTGACAAATACCAGTAAAAAACTTGTAAAAACGATATAGGGGAAACTGGGGGCACTTGAGCCCAAGGGGAACCTTTGTAAACGTTATTTCCAGAAAAGCAGAAGACTTAGAGAGCTACTTTCCTACAGGATGGTGGTACCTGCAGTGTACCTTAGTGTACCTTCAATGAAATCCAGTGTACCTCTTTAGATAAAAAGTTAGAATGGCGGGTGTACATATTTCATCCAATAACTTTTTATTAACTGAGGTACACTAGGTTTCATTGCAGGTATACTGAGGTACATTGCAGGTACCACCATCCTATCATGAACACCTGTGGTCCTAACGCAACGTTTTCGTGTATGTTAGGACCACGGGTGTTCATGATAAGATTGAGCTACTTTTATAGAGGATGGTAGGTAGTACCTGCAGTGTACTTCAGTGTACCTGCAATGAAATCTAGTGTACCTCAGTTAACAAAAAGTTATTTGATAAAAATATGTACACCCGCCATTCTAACTTTTTATTCAAAGAAGTACACTGGATTTTAATATAACTATACAAAGGTACATTGCAGGTACCACCATCCTGTAGTAAAGTAGCTCTCTAAGTCTTCTGCTTTTCTGGAAATAACGTTCACCAAGTCTCCTCTTGTGCTCAAGTGCCCCCAGTTTCCCCTATATCGTTTTTACAAGTTTTTTACTGGTATTTGTCAACATTTTGATTATTTTATATTTTTATGTACAGGTACACTGCAGGTACACAAAAGTACAAAAGAATAAAAGCAAAATAAGTATCTAGAGACCGAAATAAAAATGTACACCCGCCATCCTAACGTTAGAATGGCGGGTGTGCATATTTCATCGAATAACTTTTTATCTAAAGAGGTACACTGGATTTCATTGGAGGTACACTGAGGTACACTGCAGGTACTACCATCCTGTAGATAAGCAGCTCAATCCTAACTTGTACACCCGCGGTCCTAACGCACATGATGAACCCTATAGATTTAAACCACCTACTTGTACTACTTAGTAGGCCGCTGACAAGGTGTTTGTGACGATTGTCATCCGAGTTACAGCAACCGGAATCGAAGGAATAACGTGCCCTTCAAAACACGGAACCATCTTTTTTCAAGCAATCTTTTGGTTCAGCTTACAATCTGCTAAGCAGACCCGAAACCAATTCACAAAGTGATGAAATATCTCCTTTGACATTGACAAGTATCTAAACTGACTTCATTTTATAAAATTAAGATATAGCAACAAGAAATTAAAGTCATGCTACTCAACTTATCTTATCATCATAAATAGCAAAGACAATAAAGCTTTTCCCGTAGAACCCTATGGTAGAACCTAAGAAAGAGCAATCTTGATAAATACCCCGATACGAGCGCCACCGCGTATTTTTTCTCGCAACTAAAAAGATCGAGTCCAGAAAAAATGCCGCTAGCAACGGCATCTCTCCGCGAGCAGGCAAACGCGGCCCTGACTCCGGTCATAACACCCGGCCACGTGCATTTGTTTTGGTTGGTTTTTTTCTCAAAAAAAGACCGCATACATAACCTCGCCATCCGTACCTCCGCCAAGCAAAATGGTCGTCATTTTTTTCTTCTCTTTTCAGCCATCTGTCTGTCCTTTTCGGTCAAAAATGCGATCGTTATTTCTGTTCCGGTGCGAGTGTGTGCGTTCGGCGGCGACGCTCAGAGTAACTGCCATCGTTTTGCGTTTCTATTTTCAACTTTATAACGCGGCCGTGTGTTTTCTATTTGGGTGTCCAAAAAATTGTCTTAAGCCTAATGGTCGACGGAGAAAAAATAGAAATATAGGAGGCCCGGCGTATACGATAAAGAGAGCGGGTGTCGTTAACGATTCTGCGCCGGAAAGTTGCGCAGATTGCGTTTTTGGTGCTTTTTTTGGGGGCAGCACCTCACACCAGCGGGTGTTTTTTATGCCTGTCTTGTTCTCTCGCGGTGTCTCACTCCTTGGCTGCGTCTGTGTGTCGGGTGGGAGTGTGGTTGTGTGGCTCGTCGGGGGCATGCACCTAGCGCTAGATTTTTGCGTGCAGCCGTCCTAGATAGTTGATCACGACGGATTATGTACTAGCGTGTACATAATGAGATGTCACCGCTATGTGCCACCAAATAGAGCTGTGGGACAAAGGCTGCTCGTACATAATATTGACGTTGACTAATCATGGATGCAGTTTTGTATAGGCCGGTAAACAGGCTTTCGAAAAATGAAATTGGGAAAAAATTGTTTTAAGCTGTATTCAAACAAAAAACTGGTCAGCTGAATTAAAATATACCTCTGGTATTAGAAAAAGATTTTTTATTAAAGCTTTTTTAGATAGTAATTTATCTACAAAACATCAAACTTCTTATCAAAATACCTACAAAAGAAAACGTTAGTTTGATATCGGTTAGTTGACAACAGTTCACAGCTGGACATAGACCTTCGTCAATAAAAATAAAACAGGCTAGGCAGCCCAGCTGGGTTGGACAGCGCACTGCAAGATGAACGCCGAACGTCGTGGTAGTCACAGGGAAAGATACCCGTAGTTTCGAGCCCATCTTAGTTAAACAAAGCCTTAAAATCAAAAATATACAAAAATAAACGCGGATAACCTAGGTTCTTAATTTTGGTGGGATGGTGCTGCCTGAACAAGCAGTACTGGTATAGGTACAATCCGCAGCAGCTTTACCATTTAATAGCATACATTGGTTTTCAATAGAGATAACCAGTAAATGTTGACCCCACAATGTGGGAGATTGATCAATTGCTGCTTGTACGTGATAGGTACTCTGTATTTAGAAATAGCTAACAAATAAAGCTATTATGTCAGTTTTAATGAAAGCGTGAGCAGATTACAATCTAGAATTTAGAATCTGATTTGAATCACTCGATTCGATTTAGCTTAAATTCTATAACTGTCAAATCTGTTATTTTCAAACGAGTTGAATGTGTCTAATTGGAATCATTGTAGTTTACATTTTCAGATTAGAATTGAATCAAATAAGACTAAATAAGCACTTACTTAAATTAACCACAATAATTGAATTTGGTCTAATAAATTGATATTAAATTTAATGTACACAGCTTCAAATTGCAATGTGTTTACTACCGTAGCCGATCTACTACGAGAGCGTAGCAAACAGCTACGGCACAACTTATTGCGGATAGCGCCATCTATGTCTACATCGTTGAACTAAAGTTTCTTTAGAAGTAATTTATTTATTATCCGAATCTATGTTAGGTATGTATTTATAAACGATTAAGAAACTACAGTTAAAATACACTTATCCAAAAGCGGTCCTTATGAATTCAAATCGCGTTGTGTGTGACCGCAAATTTTAAGAAAACTGAAATAGCGACATCTAGTGTCGAGTAGCGAGAAACAAAGTTAGACTGTATTTGAGCGCTTGAATACTTGCAACCAAATAAACAGATTATAATAAGGTTGAGTTAGTTTTATGGTATGTATTATTATGTGGAAATTCAATAAAAGCACACATTTGCCAACAACAACAGATTTTTATTCGATTTGAATAATCTGACACATTAATCTCATGAAACTTGTGATTTTGCACATGTAGACCCTTTTATACATTACAATAATACATTCAGACATGAAAACAATCATTTTACAGTCTATTTTATACAATAAAACATAATTTTATATCTTTTTCCTTCTTTTACTAGAAAATCGAATGTCCGTCCCCCATCTTTTTCTTCACGTCTTCCCTCTTTTCCTTCTGGTAGAGGCACGCAAAATGCGCGTATACCGCCAAGTCTTAGGTTTTAGCTCGGGTTTTAGCATATTTGTTTTGTCATTACTGCATCATAAATTGCGGTTGTCATTTGTATGGTTTGTTTGATTATTTGTTGGATGCAGTTCGCCTTAGGAATCTATTTGGTTTGTATTTGTTAGGTATGATTGTTTGGGTTTAATATACCTACAAGGTCAAATAAAAAAAATCTGGTAAAGGTTATTTTAGTTTGGGCCAAATAATTTAACTTCAAGCGGGTTTTGTTAATATAACGCTCTCTGGACCGATATTGGGTATATGGGTCCTAATTATAACGTTTTATATGGGCCATATAAAACGTTATAATCGCCATCTATAGCACCACATCTGAACTACTTACAAATGTGCGCATTGTGATCATGTGGGCATTGCGTACGCACCCCTCGATTAACTAGGGTCCATCCGGTCCATCCACATCTACACGGCACGGTCTACGGTACGGCGACGTGGTAATTCACCACGGTGCGCACGAATCTCTCTTGTGTTGTTGTTACTTTGTTGTTGTGGCTAACATCGTGCCGCAAATATTTGTATATATTGATAGGAAGATTTCGTTTTGTATTCGTTTCTTGATATTATAGAAAAGTCGCTGAAAAAAAAGCATAACCGATGAAAATACTGGGGAAATAAGCAAATTCTCACGGCGAGCACCATGAACTTTTACGGCGGAGTGCCGCGCGTGGAGATGTGGACGAGCCTATACAGGGTGTTCATTTAAATGCGTGCCATAGCTTTAGGTTAGGTTTAGTATCGATAAAGGATGCCGTAAAAATATTTAAAAAAAAACCAGTCACAATTTTCTATCTTATTTGTATGACAATATAATAAAAGTACGGGATTAAATGCAAAACCCCTCCATTTCTTTTTTTTCGTCGTTTAAAAATGAAGTTATAAGTAAAGAGTTCACAATAGAAATTACATTTCGGCAGTTGTCAAAAGCATCCTTTGGTGTCTCACTTGCCAACGCCATCTATTGGTACAAAAAAGAGTAACTTATTTAACATAAAAAAGAGGCCTTATTTCACCAAACTTAAAGAGGATTAAAAACACGGCCAAGTGCGAGTTGGACTCGTCCACCAAGGGTTCCGTATTAAGGTTTGTAGGTAAATTCAACTTGGTAAACTTATATCTCATATGATACTACACTTGGACAATCAGCCAAATTTTTAAAATTTTGTTCTTTTTCAGCCTCCATAAAAAACATAAATTTATGAAAATTCAAATGTTTAGAGTTTTTCTTAAATTTGTACTTCAAAATGAAGCTACTTGCCAATTTTTTTGTTCTACGTCTACGGGAAGTAACACGTGTTTTTGCAGCATAAACGGCTATATGTTTTTAACTTGAAGTTAGGAGCTTGATTTTTTTACAAAGTTACTTGCCAAATTTCATTGTTTTAGGTCTACGGGAAATACCCTCTGAATTTTAATTCCCTTGAGAGGGTAAAAAGTACGCGTATATACTGCATAAATAGCTATATCTTTTTATAACTCGAAGTTAGGGGCTTGATTTTTTCACAACTACTAGCATTCATAAACTTGAGTATTATGGTTTTAATTTCAACTCAATATCTTTGCGCGTTCCTGAGATAAAGGGTCTTGACAGAATGACAGACGGATGGACAACAAAGTGATCCTATAAGGGTTTTGTTTTTTACCTTTTGAGGTACTGAACCCTAAAAAATGACGAAGCACTTCGAGAAAAGAAAGGTAGTGTGTCCTTGAGCTTCGTTTGGCTTGTCTTGACCACGCCTCGTGAATTAAATACGTACCTACCTGATACCTATGGAAGGTAGACCTTAGACCTGCCGTGTTGCGAACATCCGTACGCGAAATCGAAATACGAGTACGTTTTTCAGAAATTGAGCTCATCATATTTATGCATTTGATATTTTCACCTCTGATTATACATCATTCCCATTGTTTAGTAATTAATTAGAAAACAATAAAATCAAACGTCTTTATTTAATAAATAGATGGATATTGTAGTTCCATCTATTTTCGTAAAGTTGATTGTTAAAAAGTTATCTTTAACATTTTGCGATAATCTACCCAAATATTATAAAAAACAAAGATTTATTTGTTTTTAATATGTTATCGATAAACTCCGAAATCATTATAAAGCGACTGCATCCCTAAATGACATACCTAACCTAGGCTATTTTTTGCCACGAAAAATATTTCATGGGAACGCGAACACGGGAAAACGGCAAAGATTCAATTCCGACGAGGAAACCTAACTAAGTAGCAGCGGGTGAAACCATGTGGCGGACCTCTTTTTTTTCCTAACTTGTCCCTACGATAACTACCTACTAAGGTCGCGATATCTACACCTAGCTGAAAAATGTGGCGGACCGCTAGCGTTATATAAACACGAGGCTTCCCATCGACTTTTTTAATCAGGATTTTGTCTCCTTCCAAGGAGTAAATCCATTTAACTTTTGTACGGGAAACGACCTGCCTTAAGATTACAAGGCGTTTAAATAAAATAGTAAATAGTATTTGAATTAAGTTGGCTATTTAAAATGTACCTATACCATGTACAATTCAACAAATACATAAATGCCTCCCTCAATTCAAATAAAATATAAACTATGAAAGCGCGAATGGCTAACCAATCATCAAATATGTTTTTGAATAACAAATGTACGAATTATAAATAGTTCCCCTTTTTCTATGTAGTAATAGGCCACCCCATTAGTTCAATAGACGAATAGAAAATAGACGAGGGTGTTTATTATTCATGTTTTTCTCTCTTATTGCCACATTATATAAAATGAAATAGTTATGTGCATGGTTTTAGGATATGTTTAGATATGTATGATTTTTTTACGCTTTGTTCACCATTTCATAATAAGTAGGCAGGTAGGTAGGTATGTTTACAAACACTATTCCCGAAAAATGAATTGTAATACAGAAAAACATATTTTCTGTTTAATTTTCTAAGTATATTCTTGTGCTAATTTTTTTTTTGATAAAAGTCGACTCTTGTAGAACAAAAATATACCTAACATTTTAAAAGTATGAGCATAATGAGCCGCTTCTCTGGCATAGACATGGACAAACTTCGAGGGTCTGGAGTATCTCACGTGGAATGCCAGGAGCTCAGCTTAACTGTATGAGAAACAAAAATAGCTCCATATCAAAAGTTGTTCAGCATGATGAAACGCTTTTGCTGGTCAGTCAGTAGTATCAGTCAGTAGTTACTACGAACAACGAACCAATTCCTACGAGGGAACGGGAACCTAAGTAGCAACGGGTGAAACCGATGGGCGAGTCGCTAGTTATTTATAAAAAATAAGTTGCTGAAAGAAAGAGTTGAGGTAAATAAGCACTCGATTAAAAATATCTTCGATAAAAAACCTTGATGTGTCAGGTTTAAAATGACGTAGGACTGAAACAAAATGTGTAATATAAAACAAATACAAAATGTTCAAATACGTACCTACCTACCAAAACAATGTAGGTAGATAAAAGGGTAGCCATTATAATCCAAGCCATTTGGCACACCGGGCAGAATAAAATGCCCACCCTTTCCATATCGCACCATTTTTCCCCAACATACCCTAGAGATATTAATAATATATCACCATGTAAGAAATCTAGTGGGTCCACCCCCGCTAAAATGCTCTGCTGATCCCTACGCGTCCAAACAAAGAAGCAAGTATCCACCTAAAATTCTACTATAGACCCTTATACTAAGGTCTGTTCTTGAATAACAGCGGTCGACACTTAATCACCTCGTGGAGCATGTAGGTATGTACACAGTCTCGCACTTACGCCTTTTTTCGCAAAAAACCTGTTTGTGACGCCTCGCGAATTCAAGATGGCTGCCGCTTTTTCCGCACGCATAATTTTAGATGTTTACCATTATTTTTAGGCATGTTTTAGAATATTATTTTTGACCGTGGCTTGCGTTATTTGCCTAGTTTCAGATTTAGACCACCATGATTTTGTACAAATGTCGCTTGATAACTAAGTAATGGTTAGCTTAGTAAAAATATTCCCATGACCTCTACCAAATTAAATATTTACTTACATTTTAAGCCATAGGTGGCTACGGTGATACGTCCGACGAATTTTTATATTATCAATGTCCCCCTGCTTTACATCTGCTCAGTGACCAAATAAAAACTAGTTTCGTACCCTCTAACTATCGATTACCGATTGATTTTTGAAATCGATATAACTATCGTCACTGAACTAACCATCTGTGGAAGAATCAATAGACTTTTGTTCATTTAAACTTTAAATAAGACCGCTTGCCTATTTCTTGTTTGTCACGAGAATTCATTCTCATGAGATAATTGACTCACCCGCTATTAAAACTGTCGAGGCAATAGCAGGCTATTTAAAATTCTTATGAGTAATTAATCTCGTTTGAATAAAATCAACTATTCATCAGTCCTCACATCACTGATCGATCAATCAGATAGAGAATACTCAGTGAGAAAATAGCAAATCGATACAGACGTGTCAAGTAAGGTGATGAGAGGACGGCCGATAATACAGGGTGTTAGGTACGGTGAGGTAACAATAACAGGATAATTTGCAGGCTTTGAAAAGCTGGAAAACCTCCTCTAAAGAAAATGTAGGAAAGTGAAAAAAATAGTATAGAGCTTTTAGAAATCATGATATCCTCATTTAAACGATTCCTCACTTTTGTATGGTAAGTAACTGAAAAAACACGTACTTGTATTAGGTACCTATTGCATAGGTGGAAGAAAATATTTCATTGTTTTCCAAAATTTAGAGAGTTGTTTAGTTTCATTGGATTGTTCCCAGTTGCTGTCTACGATTACTTGGATGGTGGTCCTAACACAACCACGCCAGAGGCCTGCTACTTGTAGCAGGCAGATGTATAACACTCTGACATTAGGGTTCATCGGGTTGGACGGCTCGGATCCATTCAATCTCTCGGACAGATCGTGCTTGCAGAGTTTTCAGTACCCTATTCCTTACACCCTGTATACTCGTATCGAATGCTCCGAATGGCGATCGTCAGTAAATATTGGCTGAGTCGTCTTTTTGCGCAGCGCCCGTGGCCGAGTTAGCTGTTATTGTTCCATTTTTGAAATTCGCGCCTTTTCATCGACAGAGTGGAGTTTTCGTGCCTTCATAATGGAGTGGAATGAACAACATCAGGTAGGACTAGGAGATCTTTTACGAAACTTCAATTAACAATTTACCTTCAATCCGAAATTCATTGCGAGGACATTATAAAATCAGTACGATTCTCATACCGACCGAAACTACGACGAAGTTTAGGTACAAAGTTTCCTTGAGTGAAAAACTAAACATTTATCAAAATAACGCATATTTTTATATTAAACTGAGGATTAGAAAGAGGGTAAACAACAATTTCAAGTTAAAGGTTCATGTTCATGAAAGCTGCAAAAGCAGCAGAGAATTTTCATCTTTGAAAAGTAAATAATCGCACCATTTATGAGAAGCTCATAGCGTTCACGAAAAAATATAGCTCTCCTTTTAAATCACATAAAATGTTATTTAATGATGTATGCTATGCTATTACCTACTGGTCTAAGCGGCGGAAGATGTGATTTTCAAGCGACGTAGTAAAGGAAATGATTAATCATCAGATGTTGGGTTGAATAAGGACTACTTTTGGTCATTAATAAAAATATTTGGTCATTATTAACATGAAAATTTGCTTCCATACAGCAATTTTATGCGATTTTTATACAAAATGGTATGGCACCTTTCGTGTGCGAGTCCGACTCGCGCTTTGTCGATTTTTTTACTAGTAAAGGATGTCGAAACTTCAGGACTGGTGATAAGGATCAACTTCTCCCACGGAAAATACCTAGGTCGAAATAAGGAAAAAGAACATGTCATTGCATTTTCCATACAAATTCATTTGATTGGCTGCTAGATTGGACACGTTTTAATATAACACACGCTTAACACACTTTTTGCGCCTACGTAACTCGTAGGTAAATACGGAATACAGTAATATATAAGGAATACATACAGTACTTTTCCTAAAAGACTGTTTAAATGAAAATTAACTCTTTTATCCAGTTACTAGGTAGATTGGGAAATACCTACTTTATTTTCATAAAACCCCACTCGACTAGCCACTCTACACCTGTAGGCACGCGTGATATATCCCCTAGCCTATCCAGACAGACTTTCGATCCATTTAAATATTTAAAAGTAATCTGCAGACTGGCAACAAAGAGTATAACACCTAAAAATAAACTAAAAAGTAAGAAATCGCAATGTCTGCTTGAGTACACAGTACACAAAAACAATTTGGTCATTGTCTATCGAATGTCGTCATTTTGCGTTGCGCACTCGCCATATGCCGTGCGTCTGGTTGTTACGTTGTCGCAAGTAAATAAAAAACAAATAAACAAATATTTTTTACTCTGTGGTTTGCTTGTTTCCGGGTCTCCATATCTGTTTCGAGGCGGGCTTTGCGTATTTTCTCGCTCAAGATTTTTTTAACTTTTATACTTAGTCTTCTAGCGGCCCGCCCAGCGGTTTCACCCGCTGCTACTTAAATGTTCTCCCGTAGAAATTGGATGTTTGCCCGTAGTAAAAAGTCGATTACTCCTTTACTCCGTTCCAGCAGAAGTGACTCATCAGGACCATGTGCCAGCAAAAGCAGCCCGTCATACTAAACAACTTTTACTTTGAAACCATTACCGTAGCTCTTCTAGTTTAGATGGGTTGCTGTTGGTCTGCATCAGGTACTTTAGATCCTTGATGACCATGTTCCAGCAGAAGCGGCCCGTCATTCTGAGCAACTATTGATATCAAGCCATTTTCGTATCTCATATAGTTCAGCTGTGCTCCTGGTGCCCACCATCATCCAGACCCTCAATGACCGTATGCCAACAAAAGCGGCCTGTCATGATAAACAACTTTTACTTTGAAGACATTACTCAAACAAGACATATCTCCTATAGTTTAGATGGGATGCTGGTGGTCTGCATCAGGTAAGTACTCCAGATCCTCGATAACCATGTGTCAGCAGAAGCGTTCCGTCATGCTGAACAACTTTTGCTGTTAAGCCATTTTCTTATCTCTTATAGTTAAGCTGTGCTCCTGGTGCCCTCCATCAGGTACTCCTGATCCTCAAGTGCCAACAAAAAGTATTCTAAGTCCGTTTTTAAAATACCAGCAATATCAGTGCCAAATTTCACGAAGATCGCTAAATCGGTTTGGCTAATTTGGGTAATATCCGCTATATTTCCCGATTTTCCTGCTTCTAAAGTTTTCCCGTAGGAATGAGGAATTTTGCCGTGGTAAAAAGTTGCCTATGTTACTCAAGAATGTTGTAGCTTTTTAATGTTGATAGAATTTTGGAAATCGGTCCAGTAGTGTCGGAATTTATCGATTACATACAAACAAACAAAAAAATAAATCTTTCCTCTTTATTATATTATTATTGTAGGTACTAGCTGCCCGTCAGCGGTTTCACCCGCTGCAACCTATTATTCCGCGGGAAAAAAGCATTATTCGCCAAGAGATGTCGCTGTTAGTTTACGGCGAAAACGTTTAAAACGCGAATCGGCTCAGTCACGCCACCTATTTCAAAAATATTGGAAAATGCGTGATCCCGTGGGAATGAGACATTTTTCCGTAGTAAAAAGTATCCTATGTGTTATTCCAGATGCCCTTTTATATTTCTGCAAAGTTTCATGTTAATCCATTTACAATCTCCTGAAATATAAAAAAAAAATCTTCCTTTTAATTAAACGGGGTGTAAGGGACAGCCCTCCGAATACTGAAAGGGTGCATTCAGACCATGAAATAATGAACAACTTGCCATAGAAATAAATTTCAGGAAACGAAAAGAAATTTTCTACTTCCCATACAAAATCACGATCAACTGATACAATTTACTATGGGAAGTCAACATTTTTTTACGTTTCTTGAAATTTATTATTTTTTAGAAGTTGTTCAGTTTTATGGTCTAAATGCACCCTTTCAGTATTCGGAGGGCTGTCCCTTACACCCTGTATATGAAACGAATTTTTGCACTTACTACTTATTTGATTATATCTCGGTATCGCGACATTTTCGATCCAGTCGTTGGACCTTCATCGCGCGGGGTGACATATGTACGCGCTAACGTCTCTCCTGATAAAATCAAATAGTAAGTGCAAAAATCCGTTTCATTATTAATTCAAGTTAAAAACAATTTAATTTCTTCCTTTTTATCAAAGCCGTCCTAAAAACAGCCAAATGCTAGCTGGACTCGCGCATCAAGGGTTCCGTACTAATAAGTATAAAAATTGTATGAAATATGTAATAGCTTTTTTGCACCGCCTCAAATATAAAAATCTTATATCTTTAATTTAGTGGCAATACTTATAATATGTTCTGTGAATATTTAAGCTATTACCGTTCATGGGATAGGTACAGCTTCGGAAACGAAAATACGTTTCTTGTATGGGATGGGACACTTTTCTTTATATTCTTAGATATGATAAATAGACAGCGAAGTCTCAGTAATAGGGTGCCGTATTGGTCTCGTATTGTGCTTCCAAACCATCTCTTCCGAGACCTGGTGTGTGTATCGTCACCACATACGCACTTTGGATCGTTTCCACCTCAAATGCCGATGCTCCGACCGAGTGCGCAACACCGAAGTTCTACCTAAGACGAGCCAATGTCGGTGGCATTTAAACCTACTTAATGCGTCGACAGCTTCCGTGGCGCGGTCACGTATCTCGGATGGCGGATGAGCGATTGGCGAGGCGCATCTTCTATTCTGAGCCTGAGAAGGGCAAGCAAAAGCATGGCGGTCAACTCCTTCGGTTTATAGATGTTCAGAAGACACATGAAAAGATGCAACATCGAGCTCTCTCAATTTGAGCTTTTGGCAGCACAACGGCCAGAATGGCGCGGTCTTGTAAAGAGACGAATCCGTGACTTTGGGTTGCGAGTGTAAACGCGATTAATTTATAGCCCGTGCTCCTGTCGCCATTAACTACAATTATATCAATGTGCGCGGGAGGTTACTGCCAAAATTGGCTACAATAGCCACCTATGGGCGCTTCAGCGCCGACATGAGCAGAAGAAGCACTGGTCGCCATGGCCGAAATCAGCCGGAGAGATCATCATTGATCCATTGGGTGCAGAAACCTAAAACGCAATCTAGGTTATAATACGTATTCTAGACCATAAAATTCCACCCAAAACATAAATGTGAAAGGCTGCCAAGTTCGATAATATTGGAATGCTTCGCCTATAAAAGAAGTGAGATATAAATAAGTACCAAGTTCCATACACAGACCTCAGTTAAAAATAGTTACAGGAATGCACACTTGATTTTCCGCAGTTTGGAAAGTAGATTCTGAATAAATATCATATTAAATACCTAAAATTCTAATACTTCCAAAATTCAAACCTGTTTTTTCAGCAGTTTTCTTATAACATTTTTTATTTATATTTTTCTGTACACTTTAATGATATAACTAGGCAAGTTTTAATAGAAAATTATATACTTGACTCATTGCGTTTAGTAGGTTTATAACAAAGTGTGTGAAAACTTGCCAAGTTATATCATTAAAAAGTACAGAAAAAAATAAATCAAAAATGTTATAAGAAAACTGCTGAAAAAACAGGTTTGCGTTTTTGTAAGTATTAGAATTTTAGGTATTTAATATGATATTTATTCAGAATCTACTTTCCAAACTGCGGAAAATCAAGTGTGCATTCCTGTAACTATTTTTAACTGAGGTCTGTGTATGGAACTTGGTACTTATTTAGATCTCACTTCTTTTATAGGCGAAGCATTCCAATATTATCGAACTTGGCAGCCTTTCACATTTATGTTTTGGGTGGGATTTCATTTATTTTTGTAAGGTTTATTTTCTTTTTTTCTTATGATTAAGTTAGTTAAGGAAATGTCTCATTTATACTAATTTTCAGATTTTTTAATATGGACTATGCTTCTTTTTTAAATTAAATTTTTCTATGTTTGCGTGGCAAAGGAACCTTTTTTGTTTTGTCATTTTGTATGCTGTCTTGTACGACTGACACGCTAGAGCGCATTGCCCATTCAATATCTTGGATTTTTTTTTACACGTTTTCTATTTATTGATAAGCTTGCCAAGTCAGGGCAATATAATGTACGTAGCCGGTTATATTCTATAATAGAACTTTCTTGAGTTTAATTTGGCTAGGATCTAGGTTTATAAGATGTAACCCATTAATAGTTTTCACTCGGGACAGGGCTACATGGGCCTGTCCTTTGCTGAATATTGTATGTCGTCGCGGGTTTGATTCCCGCGACAGACAAACACAGAGATTTGTCTTGTGTCGGGCGCATTTATCAATTATCTATATGGGGGTATACATGTAGGTACCTACTTAAATAAGTACTTACTTATTATTTATCATTTTCGCTACATACTTATAGTCATATAGTGGATCAAAGTTACACATTCGTTATTTTCGAAAGTGACTCACACTTGGCCGATTTCAGTTTTTACTTTACTTTGACTAAATACAAACCTTCGTAACGAATTTTAGGTCGGTACGACCATTGGAAGATATAGATAAATTTTTTTTTTAGTTCCTTCATCATCTTCCTGCCCTTATCCCAATTACTTGGGGTCGGCGCAACACGTTTCATTGAACACAAAATCGTGTTGCAAAAGGATCTGGCTGAATTTTACGACCGGCCGCCCACCAGACGTCAACCCTCCTTGGGAATGCTTTTGTGGTGGATTAACCGCCACCATACGGTTGGCCCTGGCTGTTTGGGTCAGGTTTATCCTCAGTCGCCTCTTACGACCCCGGGAAAAGAGGAGAGGTGCTATTCTACTCTGCCGGCACCACACGGCTAGTTAATTTTGTTTTAGTTCCTTAGGGTATGAATTTACACCTTCATTATTTTTAAAACTGACTCACACTTGGCCATTTTCAGATTTTTCCTTTACCTTGACCTAAAGACTTACCTCCATGCCAAATTTCAAGTCAATACGACCATTGGAAGTGGTCTAGGTTTTTGATGAGTGAGTCAGTCAGTGAGTGTATAGTAAAAATAGCGATTTTCTGACGTCAATATTTCAAGACCTACAATAGGTACATTAATGAAATTTTGTATTTTAGATAAGTAAGTAGAACTCGACAGATACTAGAAATTTCATATGCGTAGATAAAATAGATTTTGAGTTATAGGTGGGTCGAACTTGGCCCGAAATGGTTCGTGTAATATAACCCACGGCCGGTGTGTCGGTTGCTCGAACTTGGCGGACACACTGCCGTGTGTCTAGATTAAACATGTAATATTAAATGTTGTCAAGTTATCGCGAAGAACTTTTGCAATAGGTAAGTAGGTATACTTTTCCCTACTTTTTTCCAGACATGAATATATTACGCTCGACTGCACCTCCTTTATATACCTACAAGTAGGTGGTGCACATAGCTTGCAGCGCTCGTCGTGCAGACTCGAGCTCGGCGCGAAGGGTGCAACCCTTCTGCCACGACACCGCCAATACAAGGGGCAGCTAAAGAGTTACACGAATTGCGTCTCGCTAACTATATATACGTTTGTTTTTTGCATGTGAAGTACATACATATTTTTATACTTATTTGAAGTTGTAGGAAAAATGTAAGTGAGATGTGGCTTTGGGATACTGCTGGTGTGGTAAGGAAGTAGGTGCGTATAACTAGTTTATTTTTTATGGTACATTGGTATACTGGAAACAATAACAAGCTACATACTAACACCCTAAAAGAGTCATTCAAGGAGACAATCAAAGGTACAACAACAATATCGCATAAAGTTACAGCTGGAACAAATTTTGAGACAGAATCTAGTGATTTTTTTTTAAAGAAACCTCCCATTTGTTTTAAAAGGCCTTATCAACGATATTCTATTCAATATTACAGAAGAAAAAAAAATTGTCTCCCTTTCACTTGTATGGGAGAGGATCCAAAAATAATTAATATACCAAATTTTTTCTCCACATATCTATATTTGGGTTAACATGATCTATCTTCTCACTAAATTTCATGTTAATAGCTCAAAAACTGACGAAGATATGAGGGCGCAGCATACAACAGACAGACAGACAGACAGACAGACATACAGACTTGAAGAAATGATAAGGATTTCTAGTAGACTACGAAACCCTAAAAACGGATATTTTTTTGTAACGTACATCCAAATAATTTTCATCCTTTTTTTGACGAAAATCCTTCAGAAGAATGTAAATATCTTGGAAACTAAATGCCGAGAAGTGGAAACTTTTCGCGCGGCAGCTTACATTTTTCTTTGTAAAGCGGAATAAACGTTTCTTAGTCAGACTCTTTCATTGTTCGAAATGTAATTTAAATGGACCGGTAATCAAATTTTTACCTAACAAAAGCTTTTTCCGGATCACCAGTAACATAAAATTTTACTTTTATTATAACACTGAATTAACAAACAACTCCAACTCCAAAGTCTCCAACTGACGAGGAGTTACCGCTGAACTGTGCAATACTAACAGTCTAATACTTTAGAACAGAAGAAGATAATCGACTGTGGCGTGTGCCATTTTACAAATATTTTGGGACAAAGTCTTGGCTAGCTTTAGTTTAGCTAAAAAACGTCAAAAGGCTACTCTTGTAGTTCATGAGTGCATTACAGATATTTCACAAAGTAAAATTACACCTTTACATACCTATTGTGGGTGACGTGGGTAATCAACGCTGCGGTCTAGCATCTAATAAAGGGCAATAATGAAGGGCCTTGATAATAAATAAAAGAAAAGAACTCGGAACGAAAAGAAATGGCCAAATAAAGAAACAGATACAAAGATAATTGCCATGCCAAGTACAGTGGAAATCGTGACTGGCTTATTAATTGTGTTCCGTCTGGGAAACAATAAAACATCTGGAAAGATGATTTTAAATTTATAACTCTAGAAGCGTGCTGAACCACATGGTTGTCGTATAGGTATACGTCAATTCGTAAACTATTGCTCCTAGTAAGGATTGACTCTTTGATTATGGATATGAATTAGGTACTGAGATTGCGGTCAATCGTGTCATTAATTGATTGCGTAATCACGTAAAAGATCTACTAAGATAGTACCTAGGCACAAAATAGAGAGTGTACAGAAACTCGACCCTATTTAGGTTTTTTGCGATTGTCATTTGTTTTGTTACATAGGGTCCCAGAATATCAAAACAGCAGAGAACGTAATAAGTTTCTGACCCAATTTTAATCCAAGAAATATGACTTTAGTTTCCTTGAGTTCCTCTGAGATTCTAGTTCATTCCAGTTAACGTCGGTAAGCGTCAAAATCGTCACTAGTACTGAATCGACCATCTGTAAAGGTATCTTCCTAATTTGTGACCTACGTAGGTGTCTAGGATATCTAGTAGGTTGGCGGTTTCATCTTGAATCTATATTTTTAATATAACCATTGTCACTCGCGCTACTGAGACAGATCTAACGACACCATATATGTCAAAATCCAACTATCCGTTTGGGCTGTAGCCCGTGTAAAAGAATTTTCTTGTCTACATACATACATACTCTCGACAAACATAACCCTCCTTCTGAGGCAGTCGGGTAAATAATTACATTAACAAGTATTTTCCATACAGTATTCATGATTCCGGATCCAGTAGCCACCGGATCCGTTGATCTGCCGGACCGGATTGCAATCCCTAGTTTCGTGGCATGGGGGCGAATGGGGCGAACTTTTTTCTAGCTAAGCTTTTAATTATTTAGGTTAGTCACAAGGTAGGTACTTGCTTGATTTAGTGTTAGTTCAATTTCATTTGACTGTGATCTAAATTCAACCTTTTACATTCATTTTATTTAGATAGGTATTTGCCCTGCAGTGGGACATCGAACAGGATATGTAAAAAATATTCCACTTCCAATACAGTTACCTAGTATATAAAAAAAAAATACAAAAGAAGCCAAGCATTCAGGAACTTATTTTTTAAATAATTGAAAATCTTCTTATTGCAAAATTTTATTAGGGTCTCGGTCATTTCGTATCCTGAAAACTCTGACAACAGAGTTGACTGCTCACTAGTGCGACCATACTGTAGTATTACGCAAGCAACAATTAAACGCAACCAGTATGTTGCGTAATTACTAGGCATTTTTAAATATTTTTCGAAACTCCGCTCTTTAATTCTAACCAACCGCGGTTCGCGGGTGAGGAGGGGGGGGTGGGGTCACGTACGCATTATAATGCGGGCGCCGTACATACGTATCAACGTAGCGAATAGGGATGCTTACGAATAAAGTTTTGCGATGAAAATCCATCACGACATAGTAAATGCACTTGACATCATATTACGTACCTGCAACATTTATTTTTGTGACGCAATAAGCCGACAAACGACACGATGACAACTGAAATCAGAGATTATAAACCGCTAAGAGCTACAACCTAGAAAACACGCTTGTTTAATAACCACTTTTATTCATAGACAGCAACGGGATAACTGGCTTTCCGAAGCATGTAATCATTATTTCGTATGGACAAAAAATTAAATGCTGTAACCACAGAAAAATCTCAATAAGTAAAAAAAATACTATTACCCTTTCCCCAAAAAATCAAGCTGTGGGATCTTTGGATCTCTAAGATAATATCATAAATTACGAGTATCATTAGACCACGGAAGCAGATACGGCAATATCGATAACAAATTCGCTTTATCTAACGCCATATCACATCCCTATCATTTTCACGTACTTTTATCCCGCCTATGTGGAAGTTGGCAAAAACTGAACACAGCATACCTACACTAATCTAAATGCAAATTAGCCAAAGTTACTGCGACTAAATTGAACCTTATTGATTCGATGATGTTTTTAAGTTGATTGCTTATTAAAATCCGTGACAAAAATAAGATAGATTTTCATCCAAATTAAGCTATGTACTAACGAAGGTACTACCTACGTCCTACAAAGGTGACTGAAATGATCACTTATGTAATAAAAAACTAGTTAAAACATAATAGGTATTAACAAAATAATTACATAAAATCATAAATGCATGAAAAAATTAAGATCAAAAAAGTAGGTTTAAGTTTCTAGCGACGTAGCGACCAACCTTCTGGTTAATTATTAGGTACTAGAAAAGCGAATGCATAATTTAGATACCTACTATATATCATTATAATTCATATAACCAATAATAATTCAGTTTCGATCTCGGTACCCGCCTAATATAGTAGCGAAGAACATTTCTATTTAATTTTTTTACACTTATGTCTCCACATTGCAGACGTTTTAGTGTCGCATTGACAATTTGCTACAATTGCCAATTTGAATGGGCCCCATTCTGATCAAGTCGCGAGCTCTTTGCAAAACTTGCAAAACGCAGCGAAATGCAGCATTCTGTAAACCTGCTCCGAAACGTTATTTGAAAAAAATCCCTGCAAAGAAACAAGTTTTGTTGTTTGCCGTTTCGCTAAGCAAGGGTTTGCAGGTATACGGAATGCAAACTCGAGCTGCAATCGCAAAAACGGGTTCACGCACCATTGTAGAGAGTCACTTTTGAATCATACAATCCGATTGTTCGCTGACGGCCAAAGGACAGCTGGCAAGTCACAATAATCTAAAAAATACTATTATCTTACAGTGAAAATAATCGCTGCAGTTTATAATGCAAAATACGATAAATGGTTTCGTTTTTACCTACGACGGAACGGAGACGGTATATATTCGTTTGGGGTGAAAGAATGTGCGTTTGTATGTTTGTGTGTGCAAACATATTGCAAATATCTCCCAAATCACTAGTCTGATTTTGATGTGGTTTTCAGTGATGGGCTGGGATTTTTGTGGTGCATGTTCTTAGATCAGTATTACGTGAACAACTCTACAGGGGCGCTGCAATAAACATTTCTTTGTGCAAACTATTGTTACCAATTATCTCCAATACCATTGGTCTGATTTTGATGCGGTTTTAAGTGAGAGATAAAGATTTGACTAGGGAATGTTCTTAGCTAGGTGTTACGGAAACAATTCACCAGGGGCTGCAGAAAACTGTCGTGGGTATTATCAAAATTTTAATTTTGTTTGTACTTGTTAGGTTGGTAGGTGCCTACGTTAACGATTTAAAAAAGAAAGGAGAGAAATAGTACTAATAAGGGTACTTCGTATAGAAGAAAACTCATGGCTATTTTGAAATGAAAATAAAATCCATTATTATTCTATTTTTCAATCTACATAATTAATGCAAAAGCCAAAGCGCGAGCCAGAAGAACAAAATGTCGGACAACATTTTTAAAAGCAGTTTTCCCATTTTCTACTAAGATAACGCTCGGGCGAGCGAAATATGAAAAGGAGTTATCAAAACGATCTCGCGCGCACTAAATCACTGTACATAAGGGGAAGAGGACTCCTATTTACTCGGAAACGGACAAAATAAATGTTTTTATTACATAATGTTGGGTTTTCTCAAAGGCTCATTTATATTTTTTCCCTGTAAAATCAGCTTTACCAGTATAAAAATAGGGTTCAAAATATTATCTTCACCAAGTTTAGCTTTGGCTACATTCGTTCTTGTTTAAAGCGGAGTCTTATTCCCTTGATCTTAGAGTGCATTTTTGGTATCTACTCTCTTTGCAGATGTGTTTACAAAGGACGCAAAATTTTAAGTACAGGGATTTAGAAGCGGCCGGGGCGTGCTTTCGTCGCAATTACATATACAGATATTACGAATCTTTTCGCCGAAATATACTTGTCAGAAAATTCGGGTAAACGTACCAAGTTTAAAGAGAGTCTCGTTAATGCAACTGTCTGGCCTGGCCTATTGTTGCTATTATTACAAGACTTCATTATTAAATATGTTACCGGTCAAACCAGATTTTAGGATAAACTAGTTTTTCCTAGGCCAATATAGTTTATCCTACATGCGATTGGATAAACCGGTACAGACTAGGCTAAACTAATTTTGTCCTAAGGCCGATAAGTTAAACTAGTTAATCCGAGGCTGAAAAGTTGAGCCTAAAATTAATAAGTAAATAGGTACACTATAGAATAAACTGGTTTAGTTCTAGTTCTAGAGGATAATGGGTAACGTCGGACACCCTGGAGACATTGAACACTCTGGAGGCTCGAACACCCTAGAGGGTGGGTTGTAGCATCGGACACCCTGAAGGTTTGGACGTCCTGAAAGGGACACTTTACAGTAATGTTGCGCTTTACGCTTTACATGTAAATTGTAGCTGTAAATTGTAGCTTTAAAAAGTAAACGGTAGAGTCGTACACCCTGGAGGCATCGAACACCTGTGAGGCTCGAACGCCCTGCAGGTTGCGGGGTAGCGTCGGACTCCTTATAAGCTCAGACGCTGCCTACCGTAAGGGCTTCCACAGACCAGGGTGTCCTTGTGGAGGTCTGTGGAAGCCCTTACGGTAGGCAGCGTCTGAGCTTATAAGGAGTCCGACGCTACCCCGCAACCTGCAGGGCGTTCGAGCCTCACAGGTGTTCGATGCCTCCAGGGTGTACGACTCTACCGTTTACTTTTTAAAGCTACAATTTACAGCTACAATTTACATGTAAAGCGTAAAGCGCAACATTACTGTAAAGTGTCCCTTTCAGGACGTCCAAACCTTCAGGGTGTCCGATGCTACAACCCACCCTCTAGGGTGTTCGAGCCTCCAGAGTGTTCAATGTCTCCAGGGTGTCCGACGTTACCCATTATCCTCTAGAACTAGAACTAAACCAGTTTATTCTATAGTGTACCTATTTACTTATTAATTTTAGGCTCAACTTTTTCAGCCTCGGATTAACTAGTTTAACCTATTAGCCTTAGGACAAATTAGTTTAGCCTAGTCTGTACCGGTTTATCCAATCGCATGTAGGATAAACTATATTGGCCTAGGAAAAACTAGTTTATCCTAAAATCTGGTTTGACCGGTAACATATTTAATAATGAAGTCTTGTAATAATAGCAACAATAGGCCAGGCCAGACAGTTGCATTAACGAGACTCCTCTTTAAACTTGGTACGTTTACCCGAATTTTCTGACAAGTATATTTCGGCGAAAAGATTCGTAATATCTGTATATGTAATTGAAGCGACGAAAGCACGCCCCGGCCGCTTCTAAATCCCTGTACTTAAAATTTTGCGTCCCTTTTTGTAAACACATCTGCAAAGAGAGTAGATACCAAAAAATGCACTCTAAGATCAAGGGAATAAGACTCCGCTTTAAACAAGAACGAATGTAGCCAAAGCTAAACTTGGTGAAGATAATATTTTGAACCCTATTTTTATACTGGTAAAGCTGATTTTACAGGGAAAAAATATAAATGAGCCTTTGAGAAAACCCAACATTATGTAATAAAAACATTTATTTTGTCCGTTTCCGAGTAAATAGGAGTCCTCTTCCCCTTATGTACAGTGATTTAGTGCGCGCGAGATCGTTTTGATAACTCCTTTTCATATTTCGCTCGCCCGAGCGTTATCTTAGTAGAAAATGGGAAAAAACTGCTTTTTAAAAATGTTGTCCGACATTTTTGTTCTTCTGGCTCGCGCTTTCTTTGGCTTTTGCATTAATTATGTAGATTGAAAAATAGAATAATAATGGATTTTATTTTCATTTCAAAATAGCCATGAGTTTTCTTCTATACGAAGTACCCTTATTAGTACTATTTCTCTCCTTTCTTTTTTAAATCGTTAACGTAGGCACCTACCAACCTAACAAGTAAAAAAGAAAATAAATTCAAATTTTGAAAATACCCACGACAGTTTTCTGCAGCTCCCCCTGGTGAATTGTTCGCGTAACACCTAGCTAAGAACATTCCCTAGTCAAATCTTCATCTCTCACTCAAAACCGCATCAAAATCAGACCAGTGGTTTTGGAGATAATTGGTAACAATAGTTTGCACAAAGAAATGTTTATTGCAGCGCCCCCTGTAGAGTTGTTCACGTAATACTGATCTAAGAACATGCACCACAAAAATCCCAGCCCATCACTGAAAACCACATCAAAATCAGACTAGTGATTTGGGAGATATTTGGTAATATGTTTGCACACACAAACATACAAACGCACATTCTTTCACCCCAAACGAATATATACCGTCTCCGTTCCGTCGTAGGTAAAAAACGAAACCATTTATCGTATTTTGCATTATAAACTGCAGCGATTATTTTCACTGTAAGATAATAGTATTTTTTAGATTATTGTGACTTGCCAGCTGTCCTTTTGGCCGTCAGCGAACAATCGGATTGTATGATTCAAAAGTGACTCTCTACAATGGTGCGTGAACCCGTTTTTGCGATTGCAGCTCGGAGTTTGCATTCCGTATACCTGCAAACCCTTGCTTAGCGAAAACGGCAAACAACAAAACTTGTTTCTTTGCAGGGGATTTTTTTACTTTCAAATAACGTTTCGGAGCAGGTTTACAGAATGCTGCATTTCGCTGCGTTTTGCAAGTTTTGCAAAGAGCTCGCGACTTGATCAGAATGGGGCCCATTCAAATTGGCAATTGTAGCAAATTGTCAATGCGACACTAAAACGTCTGCAATGTGGAGACATAAGTGTAAAAAAATTAAATAGAAATGTTCTTCGCTACTATATTAGGCGGGTACCGAGATCGAAACTGAATTATTATTGGTTATATGAATTATAATGATATATAGTAGGTATCTAAATTATGCATTCGCTTTTCTAGTACCTAATAATTAACCAGAAGGTTGGTCGCTACGTCGCTAGAAACTTAAACCTACTTTTTTGATCTTAATTTTTTCATGCATTTATGATTTTATGTAATTATTTTGTTAATACCTATTATGTTTTAACTAGTTTTTTATTACATAAGTGATCATTTCAGTCACCTTTGTAGGACGTAGGTAGTACCTTCGTTAGTACATAGCTTAATTTGGATGAAAATCTATCTTATTTTTGTCACGGATTTTAATAAGCAATCAACTTAAAAACATCATCGAATCAATAAGGTTCAATTTAGTCGCAGTAACTTTGGCTAATTTGCATTTAGATTAGTGTAGGTATGCTGTGTTCAGTTTTTGCCAACTTCCACATAGGCGGGATAAAAGTACGTGAAAATGATAGGGATGTGATATGGCGTTAGATAAAGCGAATTTGTTATCGATATTGCCGTATCTGCTTCCGTGGTCTAATGATACTCGTAATTTATGATATTATCTTAGAGATCCAAAGATCCCACAGCTTGATTTTTTGGGGAAAGGGTAATAGTATTTTTTTTACTTATTGAGATTTTTCTGTGGTTACAGCATTTAATTTTTGTCCATACGAAATAATGATTACATGCTTCGGAAAGCCAGTTATCCCGTTGCTGTCTATGAATAAAAGTGGTTATTAAACAAGCGTGTTTTCTAGGTTGTAGCTCTTAGCGGTTTATAATCTCTGATTTCAGTTGTCATCGTGTCGTTTGTCGGCTTATTGCGTCACAAAAATAAATGTTGCAGGTACGTAATATGATGTCAAGTGCATTTACTATGTCGTGATGGATTTTCATCGCAAAACTTTATTCGTAAGCATCCCTATTCGCTACGTTGATACGTATGTACGGCGCCCGCATTATAATGCGTACGTGACCCCACCCCCCCCTCCTCACCCGCGAACCGCGGTTGGTTAGAATTAAAGAGCGGAGTTTCGAAAAATATTTAAAAATGCCTAGTAATTACGCAACATACTGGTTGCGTTTAATTGTTGCTTGCGTAATACTACAGTATGGTCGCACTAGTGAGCAGTCAACTCTGTTGTCAGAGTTTTCAGGATACGAAATGACCGAGACCCTAATAAAATTTTGCAATAAGAAGATTTTCAATTATTTAAAAAATAAGTTCCTGAATGCTTGGCTTCTTTTGTATTTTTTTTTTATATACTAGGTAACTGTATTGGAAGTGGAATATTTTTTACATATCCTGTTCGATGTCCCACTGCAGGGCAAATACCTATCTAAATAAAATGAATGTAAAAGGTTGAATTTAGATCACAGTCAAATGAAATTGAACTAACACTAAATCAAGCAAGTACCTACCTTGTGACTAACCTAAATAATTAAAAGCTTAGCTAGAAAAAAGTTCGCCCCATTCGCCCCCATGCCACGAAACTAGGGATTGCAATCCGGTCCGGCAGATCAACGGATCCGGTGGCTACTGGATCCGGAATCATGAATACTGTATGGAAAATACTTGTTAATGTAATTATTTACCCGACTGCCTCAGAAGGAGGGTTATGTTTGTCGAGAGTATGTATGTATGTAGACAAGAAAATTCTTTTACACGGGCTACAGCCCAAACGGATAGTTGGATTTTGACATATATGGTGTCGTTAGATTCGTCTCAGTAGCGCGAGTGACAATGGTTATATTAAAAAAAATATAGATTCAAGATGAAACCGCCAACCTACTAGATATCCTAGACACCTACGTAGGTCACAAATTAGGAAGATACCTTTACAGATGGTCGATTCAGTACTAGTGACGATTTTGACGCTTACCGACGTTAACTGGAATGAACTAGAATCTCAGAGGAACTCAAGGAAACTAAAGTCATATTTCTTGGATTAAAATTGGGTCAGAAACTTATTACGTTCTCTGCTGTTTTGATATTCTGGGACCCTATGTAACAAAACAAATGACAATCGCAAAAATCCTAAATAGGGTCGAGTTTCTGTACACTCTCTATACTATTTTGTACCATCTTAGTAGATCTTTCACGTGATTACGCAATCAATTAACGACACGATTGACCGCAATTTTAGTGATTCATATTTACAATCATAGAGTCAATCGTAACTAGGAGCAATAGTTTACGAATCGACGTACCTACCTATACGACAACCATGTGGTTCAGCATGCTTCTAGACTTATAATTTTAAAAATCATCTTTTCAGATGTTTTATTGTTTCCCAGACGGAACACAATTAATAAGCCAGTCACGATTTCCACTGTACTTGGCATGGCAATTATCTTTGTATCTATTTCTTTGTTTGGCCATTTCTTTTCGTTCCGAGTTCTTTTCTTTTATTTATTATCAAGGCCCTTCATTATTGCCCTTTATTAGATGCTAGACCGCAGCGTTGATTACCCACGTCACCCACAATAGGTATGTAAAGGTGTAATTTTACTTTGTGAAATATCTGTAATGCACTCATGAACTACAAGAGTAGCCTTTTGACGTTTTTTAGCTAAACTAAAGCTAGCCAAGACTTTGTCCCAAAATATTTGTAAAATGGCACACGCCACAGTCGATTATCTTCTTCTGTTCTAAAGTATTAGACTGTTAGTATTGCACAGTTCAGCGGTAACTCCTCGTCAGTTGGAGACTTTGGAGTTGGAGTTGTTTGTTAATTCAGTGTTATAATAAAAGTAAAATTTTATGTTACTGGTGATCCGGAAAAAGCTTTTGTTAGGTAAAAATTTGATTACCGGTCCATTTAAATTACATTTCGAACAATGAAAGAGTCTGACTAAGAAACGTTTATTCCGCTTTACAAAGAAAAATGTAAGCTGCCGCGCGAAAAGTTTCCACTTCTCGGCATTTAGTTTCCAAGATATTTACATTCTTCTGAAGGATTTTCGTCAAAAAGGATGAAAATTATTTGGATGTACGTTACAAAAAAATATCCGTTTTTAGGGTTTCGTAGTCTACTAGAAATCCTTATCATTTCTTCAAGTCTGTATGTCTGTCTGTCTGTCTGTCTGTCTGTTGTATGCTGCGCCCTCATATCTTCGTCAGTTTTTGAGCTATTAACATGAAATTTAGTGAGAAGATAGATCATGTTAACCCAAATATAGATATGTGGAGAAAAAATTTGGTATATTAATTATTTTTGGATCCTCTCCCATACAAGTGAAAGGGAGACAATTTTTTTTTCTTCTGTAATATTGAATAGAATATCGTTGATAAGGCCTTTTAAAACAAATGGGAGGTTTCTTTAAAAAAAAATCACTAGATTCTGTCTCAAAATTTGTTCCAGCTGTAACTTTATGCGATATTGTTGTTGTACCTTTGATTGTCTCCTTGAATGACTCTTTTAGGGTGTTAGTATGTAGCTTGTTATTGTTTCCAGTATACCAATGTACCATAAAAAATAAACTAGTTATACGCACCTACTTCCTTACCACACCAGCAGTATCCCAAAGCCACATCTCACTTACATTTTTCCTACAACTTCAAATAAGTATAAAAATATGTATGTACTTCACATGCAAAAAACAAACGTATATATAGTTAGCGAGACGCAATTCGTGTAACTCTTTAGCTGCCCCTTGTATTGGCGGTGTCGTGGCAGAAGGGTTGCACCCTTCGCGCCGAGCTCGAGTCTGCACGACGAGCGCTGCAAGCTATGTGCACCACCTACTTGTAGGTATATAAAGGAGGTGCAGTCGAGCGTAATATATTCATGTCTGGAAAAAAGTAGGGAAAAGTATACCTACTTACCTATTGCAAAAGTTCTTCGCGATAACTTGACAACATTTAATATTACATGTTTAATCTAGACACACGGCAGTGTGTCCGCCAAGTTCGAGCAACCGACACACCGGCCGTGGGTTATATTACACGAACCATTTCGGGCCAAGTTCGACCCACCTATAACTCAAAATCTATTTTATCTACGCATATGAAATTTCTAGTATCTGTCGAGTTCTACTTACTTATCTAAAATACAAAATTTCATTAATGTACCTATTGTAGGTCTTGAAATATTGACGTCAGAAAATCGCTATTTTTACTATACACTCACTGACTGACTCACTCATCAAAAACCTAGACCACTTCCAATGGTCGTATTGACTTGAAATTTGGCATGGAGGTAAGTCTTTAGGTCAAGGTAAAGGAAAAAATCTGAAAATGGCCAAGTGTGAGTCAGTTTTAAAAATAATGAAGGTGTAAATTCATACCCCTAAGGAACTAAAACAAAAATTAACTAGCCGTGTGGTGCCGGCAGAGTAGAATAGCACCTCTCCCTCTTTTCCCGTGGGGGTCGTAAGAGGCGACTGAGGGATAAACCCGACCCAAACAGCCAGGGCCAACCGTATGGTGGCGGTTAATCCACCACAAAAGCATTCCCAAGGAGGGTTGACGTCTGGTGGGCGGCCGGTCGTAAAATTCAGCCAGATCCTTTTGCAACACGATTTTGTGTTCAATGAAACGTGTTGCGCCGACCCCAAGTAATTGGGATAAGGGCAGGAAGATGATGAAGGAACTAAAAAAAAAATTTATCTATATCTTCCAATGGTCGTACCGACCTAAAATTCGTTACGAAGGTTTGTATTTAGTCAAAGTAAAGTAAAAACTGAAATCGGCCAAGTGTGAGTCACTTTCGAAAATAACGAATGTGTAACTTTGATCCACTATATGACTATAAGTATGTAGCGAAAATGATAAATAATAAGTAAGTACTTATTTAAGTAGGTACCTACATGTATACCCCCATATAGATAATTGATAAATGCGCCCGACACAAGACAAATCTCTGTGTTTGTCTGTCGCGGGAATCAAACCCGCGACGACATACAATATTCAGCAAAGGACAGGCCCATGTAGCCCTGTCCCGAGTGAAAACTATTAATGGGTTACATCTTATAAACCTAGATCCTAGCCAAATTAAACTCAAGAAAGTTCTATTATAGAATATAACCGGCTACGTACATTATATTGCCCTGACTTGGCAAGCTTATCAATAAATAGAAAACGTGTAAAAAAAAATCCAAGATATTGAATGGGCAATGCGCTCTAGCGTGTCAGTCGTACAAGACAGCATACAAAATGACAAAACAAAAAAGGTTCCTTTGCCACGCAAACATAGAAAAATTTAATTTAAAAAAGAAGCATAGTCCATATTAAAAAATCTGAAAATTAGTATAAATGAGACATTTCCTTAACTAACTTAATCATAAGAAAAAAAGAAAATAAACCTTACAAAAATAAATGAAATCCCACCCAAAACATAAATGTGAAAGGCTGCCAAGTTCGATAATATTGGAATGCTTCGCCTATAAAAGAAGTGAGATCTAAATAAGTACCAAGTTCCATACACAGACCTCAGTTAAAAATAGTTACAGGAATGCACACTTGATTTTCCGCAGTTTGGAAAGTAGATTCTGAATAAATATCATATTAAATACCTAAAATTCTAATACTTCCAAAATTCAAACCTGTTTTTTCAGCAGTTTTCTTATAACATTTTTTATTTATATTTTTCTGTACACTTTAATGATATAACTAGGCAAGTTTTAATAGAAAATTATATACTTGACTCATTGCGTTTAGTAGGTTTATAACAAAGTGTGTGAAAACTTGCCAAGTTATATCATTAAAAAGTACAGAAAAAAATAAATCAAAAATGTTATAAGAAAACTGCTGAAAAAACAGGTTTGCGTTTTTGTAAGTATTAGAATTTTAGGTATTTAATATGATATTTATTCAGAATCTACTTTCCAAACTGCGGAAAATCAAGTGTGCATTCCTGTAACTATTTTTAACTGAGGTCTGTGTATGGAACTTGGTACTTATTTATATCTCACTTCTTTTATAGGCGAAGCATTCCAATATTATCGAACTTGGCAGCCTTTCACATTTATGTTTTGGGTGGGATTTTATTGTCTAGAATACGTATATAACCTAGATTGCGTTTTAGGTTTCTGCACCCAATGGATCAATGATGATCTCTCCGGCTGATTTCGGCCATGGCGACCAGTGCTTCTTCTGCTCATGTCGGCGCTGAAGCGCCCATAGGTGGCTATTGTAGCCAATTTTGGCAGTAACCTCCCGCGCACATTGATATAATTGTAGTTAATGGCGACAGGAGCACGGGCTATAAATTAATCGCGTTTACACTCGCAACCCAAAGTCACGGATTCGTCTCTTTACAAGACCGCGCCATTCTGGCCGTTGTGCTGCCAAAAGCTCAAATTGAGAGAGCTCGATGTTGCATCTTTTCATGTGTCTTCTGAACATCTATAAACCGAAGGAGTTGACCGCCATGCTTTTGCTTGCCCTTCTCAGGCTCAGAATAGAAGATGCGCCTCGCCAATCGCTCATCCGCCATCCGAGATACGTGACCGCGCCACGGAAGCTGTCGACGCATTAAGTAGGTTTAAATGCCACCGACATTGGCTCGTCTTAGGTAGAACTTCGGTGTTGCGCACTCGGTCGGAGCATCGGCATTTGAGGTGGAAACGATCCAAAGTGCGTATGTGGTGACGATACACACACCAGGTCTCGGAAGAGATGGTTTGGAAGCACAATACGAGACCAATACGGCACCCTATTACTGAGACTTCGCTGTCTATTTATCATATCTAAGAATATAAAGAAAAGTGTCCCATCCCATACAAGAAACGTATTTTCGTTTCCGAAGCTGTACCTATCCCATGAACGGTAATAGCTTAAATATTCACAGAACATATTATAAGTATTGCCACTAAATTAAAGATATAAGATTTTTATATTTGAGGCGGTGCAAAAAAGCTATTACATATTTCATACAATTTTTATACTTATTAGTACGGAACCCTTGATGCGCGAGTCCAGCTAGCATTTGGCTGTTTTTAGGACGGCTTTGATAAAAAGGAAGAAATTAAATTGTTTTTAACTTGAATTAATAATGAAACGGATTTTTGCACTTACTATTTGATTTTATCAGGAGAGACGTTAGCGCGTACATATGTCACCCCGCGCGATGAAGGTCCAACGACTGGATCGAAAATGTCGCGATACCGAGATATAATCAAATAAGTAGTAAGTGCAAAAATTCGTTTCATATACAGGGTGTAAGGGACAGCCCTCCGAATACTGAAAGGGTGCTTGCTTTATGCAATATTTTGGTTAAACACGTTCATTTCCTGTATAGGTAAAGCAAAAGAATACATACCTATAGCATAACTTACATGTATATATTAATAGCCAAAAATCGTTGTGGAGATTATGGAAAATAATTAAAATTTAGGTATCATTAAGTATTATGATTTGCCGTGTAATGCCGGCTTACAATAGCCCATATCTTTTTCGTGGTTTGGAGGGTTGATGAGTATTAAAATTTTTGGCGATATTTGGTGGTGATGCACAGACTTGAATTATCTACTCTCAAACTTTTGTCAGACATGGCCGTTTTTAACAGCCGTTTAGGCTCCGTCTACTACGCGAGGGATATAGGTGGGATATAGATAAGATAAATGATAGGTGTCGTGGAGCACCAGCGATTTATCTAAGGGTGGGTTAGTGGGTATGTGTATTATGATATGATTATGACTAGTACCTACAGTTCTAAATAGAGATGGGCCGAATATTCGGTTTATGTTCGGTATTCGGCATGTTCGGCACGTTTACCGTCCTTTTTATATTATATTGCATTGCAAATTGGTATGTCAAGACCTCAAGACAAGCAATGATGCAAGACAAGTAAAGCTTTCAATGTAAAATGTTAGAGAGGTAAAGAGCGGAGTGGTTTGGTGCGAATCAGCGCATAATTAGTAAACAAGTGATGCTCCTAATTATTTTATATGGACATCGATTCCTGCCGAATTATTCGGCCGAATATTCGGTTCGGCAATCTTTTTACCGAATATTCAGCCGAACCGAAGTATTCGGTGAAACCTATGTTCTGCCCATCACTAGCTCTAAATACATTCTACAGTTTAAAGTGTTTAAATGCGGTTAATCTGTGTAACCTAAAAGACTACCCCAAAACTTTTTTGTTGCTTTCCTTGTCACAGTTTCTTTCACTTTGTGCGGGTCATCGAATCTACGAAACGGCCTGATGAACCCCTGTTTCAGAGTTTTTCATCCGTAAAACTTCGGGTATATTTTATTATTATTATTATTACCTAGTTAAATACATAGCACGTATTATCCGTTGTGGCTTCTTATGACACCCGCAGAAAAGAAATGGATCGATTCTAATCCAAACCGGTATCGCACGGCAGCTGGGTTATTTATAGACAAAGTAGAGTTTTGCAATGGAAAAGGTTACAGCAGCAATTAATACTAATCTGACCCGTCTAATTGCAGTCATTATGGCCCTACCTAATGCAGCCTTAAGCTCAATCGTTGTGCTGTAATAGCAGGCCTCATAAAGGGGCCGGAAGGGGGTAAAAAGGGGTCCAAAAGGGGGCTAAATGTTATGGAAATGACGCACCGCCATTTCCCCGTTTTTGTATTTGATTATCCTTTCAAGACAATATTTTGCGGGGCCGGAAATTAATGAAGGCAATTTATGCGACACAGCGCTGCCCGGGTTTTATTTAAATAACTTTTTTTCTGTTTTTCCTTTTTTTCTAAAGCCGAGGGTTTGGGGGCTGCCTTTTATAATTGGACCGGGCCGTTTTTGCGTGGTCCTGAGGGCTTACGAGGAAGAGTTATGTTCTGAGGTGGGATTGGGTTGGGCTTATTTATGTGACCCTCCTGCTGCGTAGGCCGTCGTATAATTGAGTAAGGTACCTTAGATTAAAATCTCCACGTAAGTATATGCTCAATACATATATATGACCAACCGTTCAATTTCCAATTAATTAAAAAAAATGTGTTTACAACCTACACTAAAGCGACAGTACCTAGGTAGGTACTTACCGTTTTCTCATGTCTCTTTTGTTAGCCAATAGGAAGGCAGCGACCGGCTTGTCGAACATCATCAGCTTGGAGCTTAAAAAATTGTGTGCTGATAGACCACAGCCACAAATCTGCAGAGGTAAGAAAAATTCTTAAGTATGTCATATTTACTAGTAGGTTTGCATTCAACACAGAAAAACACATTGCTCAGGTAGCTTGGACGGTAGGTATACCTAGTGATTTTTTTTTTTGGAATAATGAGGTATGGCTAACAAAAAGGCATTCCTATTTTTTATATTTTTGATTCTCCATAAACTCCGTGGGATACTATATATATTTTCCGTGTGATGCCGGCTTAGAATGTCACCCCATATTTTTCCCGTGGGTGTCGTAAGAGGCGACTAAGGGATAAATCTTCCAGGAGTTCAATTGCTAGATGAATTTCGCAATCGCATTGCAAAATCTTGCATTCCGCTCACCAACCCGCCTGCCAAGCGTGGTGAGTATGGCAAATACCCCCCTACTAGGGGGAGGCCCATGTTCAGCAGTGGACTTTATTGTAGCTGTTATATCTAGTTGACCTTCTTTCGGCTTGTAAACCCTTTCCGGCCTTTCCGTTACTCCCGGTATTATTGAATGATCAAATATCTAATCAAAATTAACTTGACACTGGCGAAATCACAACGAAAACGCCACAAAAAAGCAACTTCTTTTTAGTTTTTAAATCGTGCCGATCGTGCAGTGAGAATAATTTTGGTTATATTATTTATTATACTAAAACAAACTTAATTGAGTATCTAATGCACTAGCAAAAAGTGACTATTGTGATCGATCAGGCTTGGTGAACAGCGGAGTCCACTGAAGGCAGGTAAGCGAGTAGGTGATAGAGTTCTTTATCTCTTTATCTATGTCATTTTCATGCATTTCTCTGGAAATTACTGAAAATCTCGTAGGTATTACAAACGTAGTAACTACTTATAAGACGCGAACGCGGGTTCATGGTTAGGTTTATGTAGACTTACAAAATGTAGACTGGTCGTAAACGATTTTTCCATGTTTATTCCCACCAATAAGATTGTTAAAATCATCGGCGCGTAATGTTTTGATTGTTTGTCGGTCGGACTCTAGTGATTATCATTCTCATTATCATTTCGCGAAATGATATAAAACTGTAGCCAAAATCCAATTCAACTTCTTGTTTTGTAAAGCAGATGAAACAACATCTGATTGTCAAAGTCAATGAGAGCTTTTCGAAATAGGTAGTTAAAATCATCGATAGATGGCTCTGAAAGTATTTAGGGGAGTTTGTACATGAATGCTATATGTATTAAAAAGATGAATGTACGGTGGTTAATACCTACTAAGAAATGGCGTATTAATTAAACAGTACCTAATCGGCTCGAGGACAAGGTCCTTAAATATAGCACATTCACAAATTATTTCCGTTTCAGAATTTCATATTAAAATCGTTTCAGAATTTTACATCTAGAATTACGATGGTCTAGATGACAACAATTACAAAATCGATATTGAAATTATTTTAGCCAAGAATATCATATGCTACCTATCCGCAGTCCGCACACAATAAACCTCTAATAACAAAACCCTAAAAGCGCACAGCATCCTCCCTGCAGCTATAGGAAATGAGAAAATTAATTAAATGGGACAAACAAACCTGCCCCGGGTTTGTTTAGTTTTCAGTTGGAAAACAGCGCGTGATTTTATAAGACTGTTTTTTTATTCATTTGGATCGAATGAATAAGTTTTGATTTTGGAAAGTAGGTAATTCTGTAAAATGCCTGTATTTAATCTGAAGGCACTCACTGTCATCGAGCAACGACGGGCCTCAAGATGTCAGGCCCTCTCTTGCTCGATGATCACTTTAATGTGCTCGATGCTCAATGTAACTACGCTCACTGTAACAACAGCATTTTATTTACTTTTCATTTTGCTTGAGTACTAAGATTTCTTTAGGACATTCTATAGAAGCTAGTTATTTTCCACAACATCAAGTAATTCTTTTCTCCGGGTTCACAAGACCTTTGCATTAAATTCCAAGACTCAACCGACTTGAACACTGCATTATTTAAACCACATATTTATGTAATAAAAACATTTTACATAAGCTCACATGTAGGTACCATGTGTACTCACACAAGCACCCATTTAGCTGAGGACGCGGGACATTAAAATTCTGAGTGCGCGCGGGTATAATATAAAGTCATTATGCAAATATTCCAGCGCAACTTCGGTGATTTGCAGACGCCGGACAAAAAATAAGCTTAGATTTCGTAATACAGGATATAAAAATAATACAGAAAATATTTCAAGTGGTGAATTACCCCATTGATAATGGAAATGAAAACCTTTCTCCAAGGGACAGATGTCGAAATTTGGATCTTCCTTAATTTGATAAGTAAAGTATTTTATCTACACTTCATACATAATGTTCCTATTACAAATTCAAAGGCAAATGTATAAGCAAGCAACTGCTTTACAGCCATTCAGCCTTTAAAAAAGAACGTCGATGTCATAATGTACTTTACGTCATACTTTTCTAAGAAATAAAACGAATATTTCATTACGTACTACCTTTTTGGGATACGAAACGCTTTTTTATTTCCTGTGCCAGCAATAAGACGAGGAAAAAAAAATGTCACCCGGTCGGGACGTCATTTCAAATTATGAAAACTTATTTATTATTAAAACTTTGCTTCAAATCATTTTTAGAATTAAAATTTACCGATAAATGCTTTTTAATTTTAAAAGTTGTTCAGTTTTTATGAGCCTCCATTTTAACGTTTAGTTAAAAAGTTACTTATGTACAAAAGTCGTTCAGTTGGTGGTTCAGTAGATAGGCTTGCAATGCAATCGCTATAGTGCAGTGCGGAGGTTTAAATTATATTTGATAGTTTTTCTTGTAGAGTGTAGATAAAATAGTGTATGCAACTCGGCTGCGCCTCGTGTGATAAACAGCCACTCACATCCTAAAGCCTCTCATAAAATAAATCTGCTAAAATTGGAGGCTCATAAAAACTGAACAACTTTTAAAATTAAAAAGCATTTGTCGGTAAATTATAATTCGAAAAAATGATTTGAAGCAAAGATTTAATAATAAATAAGTCCTCATAATTTCAAGTGTCGTCCCGCCCGGGTAACATTTGTTTTTTTTATTTGACTTACTGTTGACTCAGGAAATAAAAAAGCGGCATATTCGTTTCGTTTTTTTGAAATACTAGACATTACGTTCCATTGCGATTAAAATTTTAGTATGGAAATTATTTTTTAAGGCTGCATACTTCTTAATGCAGTTCATTACGTACCTGCTTTGGATTCTGTAAAACGAATATTACAAAATGAGTGTAGATAAAAATATTTTATCGATGTCATAATGTACTTTACGCCACACTTTTCCAAGAAATAAAACGAATATTTCATTACACACTACCTTTTTAGGGTTTCGTAGTCTACTAGAAACCCTTATAGTTTCGTCATGTCTGTCTGTCTGTCTGTCTGTCTGTCTGTCTGTATGCCGCGCCCTCATATCTTCGTCAGTTTTAGAGTTATCGACATGAAATTTGGTGAGAAGATAGACTTGTTGACCCAAATATAAAAACGTAAAAAAAAAATTAATAGTTTTTTGGACCCCCTCCCATACAAGTGAAAGGGGGCAAAAAATTTTTTTTTCTTCTGTAATATTGAGTAGGGTATCGTTGAATAGGTCTTTTAAAACTAAGGTGAGGTTTCTTTGAAACAAAGTCACTAAAATGTTTCTGTCACGAGATATTTGCTTTTAAATAGGGCGTTTTTGACCCATAATTTGTTCCAGCTGTAACTTCTAAAGTATAAACGCTAAAAATTTGAAATAAATATGGAACATAGCTTACAATCTGAAATTACAATGAAAACTATAACGGATATCGTACTCTTAAAGGTTTCAGAAAAAATTGAGTTTTTCTATTTGCGGTTGGTCATCATACTGCTGCTAACAAACCAGCAACAAAATTAAGTTTGTAATGCTGAAAAACCTGATATTTAAACGTTGACTACGAAACCCTATTTGTGGGCGTGTCTGACACGCTCTTGGCCGCTTTTTTGGGATATCGAAGCGCTTTTTTATTTCCTGTGCCAACAATAAGACGAGGAAAAAAAGAAAAAATGTCACCCGGTCGGCACGTCACTTTAAATTATTAGAACTTATTTATTATATCTGTGCTTAAAATCATTTACATAAATAATATTTACCTACCTAACAATTTGTTTAATTTTAAAAGTTGTGAATGTTTACTATTTTGTAGAAATTTTCCACAAGATAGTAATTTTTAATCAAACACTATTGATATTATCTTTTTGGTTACAAAGTTAATACAAACGAAGTTAAACGAAACGAAATAAAGTTAATGCTTCGTTTGTATTAACTTTGTAACCAAAAAGTTAATTTAAAAGTTGTTTAGTTTTTGTGAATCTCCGTTTGAATTTTCGTAATTTAGAAAAGTCGATCAATTGGTGGAATTGTTGCTTGCAATCGCCATATTGGAGTGCGAAGGTTAGATTATTTTTCATATTTATTGTTAAATTGTAGATAAAATAGTACATATCTGCAACTGTATATAATTAGGCATTAGAATGCTCGTGTTAAACTATTATCATACTCGGCTGCGCCTTGTGTGATAAACGGACACTCACAATCTAAAGCCTCCCATTATAAGGCCGTTGCATAAACTACTATTACGCCATTCCTTCTCTAAGCAATAAAACGAATATGTTCTATTTGGGAAATGGAAACGAATTTGGCGCTTTTTTATTTCCTGTGCCAGCAATAAGACTATGAAAAAAATAAACAAATGTTACCCGGACGGGACTGCAAATTATTTGAACTTATTTATTCTTAATTCTGTGCTAAAAATCATTATTCGAATTTACCCAAAAAAGTTTTAATTTTATAAGTTGTTCAGTTTAGTTTTTAAGAATCTCCATTTGAATTTTTCTTTTAAAAGTAACTTAGAAAAATCGATCAATTGGTGGAATTGTTTCTTGCTATCTAGTAAATGTAAATAAAATAAAATAAATAAAAAGATCTTTATTTATCAACAAGTGCCTACGACAAAGTAAGTACAAACATGAGCTTAAATATACAAATGTTGACAAAAAGGAGAACAACTCAGCATTTCTGCTGTTTTTCAGTGTTAACCTAGGTAATTTATTTCGACCGCTGGACTCAGCTTACAATATTATAGTATGTTTTACAATATAAAAGTAAAAAATGTGCACTCTTAACAAATCAAATTCAAAAATTAATACAATATACCTAACAAATAAACAACTACTCCCAATTTGTCTCCTGCTTTTGGGCAGCAAGAAGCCACGGCTTAATTTTATTTTTAAATGTAAATAATGACTTAGCATTTTGAATAGGGGGTGGCAGTAGTGTATGCAACTGCATATAATTAAGCATTAGAATGCTCGTGTCAAACTATTACCTATCTATCAGCCTCGGCTGCGCCTCGTGTGATAAACAGACACTCACATTCTAATGCCTCCCATTAAAAGACAGTTGCATAAACTACTATTACTTATGTTAGTGGAGGTTGAGAGATCTATTCTTTTAATTTAAAAAATATATGTAGGTATGTATATTACTTCGCGAAGTTGTTTATTTGCATAGACTGGTTCACCCCATGCGATAGATTAATTTGACTTTTTAAATCTTTCGTATATCATAAAATTAGGGCCAAGATACAGTTGCTTAATTCGCAGGCTAGGATTGAGCCGCAGTATTCCAGTTGGTAGAGGTGACGGCAGTACCTACAGATGCCGAAATTCAGAGGTTCAAATCCTGCCAGAGCGGTGGAAAGTTTTGCAAGTTTTCAAAAAGTTCCTTTATGGAGCCGATATTTGTTTTGCCAAAAATAATGCTTAAAATACCTACTAACCTGTGTCTAAAAGTTTTTCAGGTATTAGGTTGGGCAAAAGTACTGTATGTACACTATGTACAGTATATACTTACCTATCTTTATAACAAGACCAAAGCTTGATAGTTCAACGAAGGATCGATACTGAAATTGAGTAAAAACGTAATAATGTCGAAATAATGAAGTGGTTTGGCGCATTTTGCCCTACTAAAGGAATATTGGTAGATAAATAGGTGTGTCTAGATACTATTATGCTAACCGCAGAATCTGCAATAACTGTGGTCGTTATTTTTATATTGTCTTAATCTCAGAGTGTATAAAATATTATATTGACAAAACTCCATTAGTCTAGAAAATCATTGACTAAATTACTATTTAGTTAATATCAGTAGTTATTTGTACCTATCAAATTATGTCTTTATCTCGTATCTACCTACAATTTAAACAGGTGACATAATTTGACCCTAAGACCTTTATTGTTTTATGCAATGTAGTACTGGACTGTTGTGGCTATTATAGTAGTTTACTAATAAAAATTAAATTATTTATCTTATATACCGCTGCAAAATATTTCTACCTATGATATAAAGATAAGTACCTACCCGTCCCTACTTTCCATTTTAAGCCTTTCAATATACCCCAGCATATAGACATCAAAACACAGCTAAGGGGGTAAATCCCTACGATTTACGTCACGTCGCTGGTCATTACGCATTCCCGCGAAGGCTTTGAGCGAAATTACCAACCCTTGAGGGGTAGGCAGGGGTAGGGGGCTTGCGGTAGCGGGGAAGACGGGGTGGGATAATAAATGACGCTGGGCCACACCCGGGACTGAAGGGGTAAAGTTGCCGACTTTTTGTGACAAATTGCTGTAAAAGTGCCTGCGCCTAATTCAGGAGTTGGGTAGGGTATCTATCTATGTACCTACAGCTACAAATAATGTGCTTGTGTGATAAATGATAATTAATAGTATACCTATTATTAATATTTTTGTATTCAGGGTGTAAGGTTTGATATGGCCGTGTGGTGCCGGCAGAGTAGAATAGCACCACCCCCTCTCTTCAAACAGCCAGGGCCAACCGTGTGGTGGCGGTTAATCCACCACAAAAGCATTCCCAAGGAGGGTTGACGTCTGGTAGGCGGCCGGTCGTAAAATTCAGCAACACGATTTTGTGTTCAACGAAACGTGTTGCGCCGACCTCAAGTTATTGGGATAAGGGCAGGAAGATGATGGTGTAAGGTTTGATATGAACATTTCCTGGGAGGATAGCGTGGTTTTTACGCAAATTTTACACATTAGCGAACCTACATAAGCGAGTCCGACTCGCACTTGGTCATTTTTCGTTGTGTAGATATGTATAAAATTTTAATTTAAGAAGTTTCTTTATTTTATACAGAAACAAGAGCGTTGATTTTATATACAATCAAGGGTTCGTGAAATGCTTTCCCCTTCGTTGAATCTAAATACATAAGTCGGTTCTGTATATTTCTACCTTTTGCCCGGGAGGCTCGGCGTAAATGGAATATTCATAAAACAGCCCTTTTACGACCTTGTAAAGGGCCACATAAAAATTTAGAGGGAAAGCGTAGCCCTTTAGGCGGCTCTTGGGATGGGCTCCAAGTTGGTAATTGAATTTTTGCCGCGTGCCGCAAAGGGCGTCCCTGCTTAATTTGCTGGTCTCGAAAAAAAGGGTTTTAGATCGTATACAAACCATAAGCAGAAGCGAATATTATGTTGATTGTTATTTAATACGTTTACCATTTTATAATAATTTTATCGAACTGAGTGAAATTAGAAATACCTAACTATAGCGTGTTTTATGTATAATATGCTTGCGTTGGTACCTACTGAACAGAAGCTTCAAGCTGTCCTGGCTTTGTGAAAAGTATGGTACAACCGTGACCTGCCTCTAGATGCTTTTATTACACAAACATCAGGATCACGGATAAACAGAACCTGTTTTAATCAGCGCCACACCACAATCTATCAATGATCCTGCATATAAAACTGAATCCGTAGCCGCTTTTGACCTAAAATACTTACATTCGATGGCACCATACCTATATTGTTGTAATCAAAAAGAAATATTCCATTTTTCGGCAAAGGGTCGCTTATTTGGAGCCTCTTTTTTCCGTTACGTGCTAAAATTTTATTTAACCTGTACGGATTACATAAAAGGAGAACAATCACCACCCGGCCATTTTGTATCTGGAACAAAATTAAAATTATATGAGGTAGATGAAAATCGCTAATGGAAAAGTTAGAAACGAATTATTCTTTCAATTTAAAAGGTTTTTTACCAAATCGGCAAGTGATTTGGAACAAATGAAGTTTAACGAAGCTTTTAATAGGTAAATACTAAATGTTTGTGTCAAAGTACTTATTTACAATACATTACACCAACAAGTCTTTGTGTAAAATGATGCTTCAAGCTAAAAAGTAGGAGTAGGTATCGTTCGTCGACGTAAACTGATATTTTCCTTCCTTGTTGACTAGTTGACATAAGGCGGGCGCACACTAGTCACCAGTGTAATGCGAGTAAGTCGGTCCATTAGCTCGAGTATTTGTCCTACTAGTTTGTTGACCAGGTGTGTCAGACAGGGGGCTATTTAGAAGATACTTGTTCAGAAAATATTATTATACAAAATAAATTAATCAATTGAATTGATTAATTTATTTAATAGTGGTAACTTTAGAAAATTTCTTTGAGTATATCGTTCATTTTTTGAGGTAACTACAGTACAAGGCTTAAAAAGAATCGAATGTAACGCTTTTCTGCATTTTCTCTCGATTCAAGGCCTTAAGCAAAAAAGAAAAATATACATAGATGCATTGCGTTGCACAGTTGCACTACCTAGATTATTCTCAAATAATCTTTTACCTAGTATTTATGATTTCACCTAAATATGTTATGATACTTTTCTCAAAATAACGATCGTAAATTTATTTGATTGGTAGGTATAAGTCATAAACAGGACAATAATTTTTATTTCGTCTTTTCCAAAAAAATGTCACTCGCACAATCTTACATGCACGCACAAAAAGCGACCCTGCTCAAAATCTGTCGCTGTCCTTTGCTTTTCCATTTCCCGCTGCCACCATAACTTGGCCCCCTCCCCCACAAAATGCCCAGCTGTATCTGAATAAAAGGGGGCTGGAAATGAAGTTTGAAGGGTCAGTTTACAGTGGTCGGTTTTCCCGGCTGCGCGTCCTATGACAGATGATTATCTACGGCACGTCAAAGTGAATAATTGGGCTTTAGAAATACACCCCCTCTGGTAGGCTTTTTTGGATAGTTAGGTAGGTATGTTTTGTTGGGAAATAACTTTACGTTAAATATTATGAGATTGTATTTACTTTTATAATAGTGAATTTAGTAGTAGGTCGTTATATAATACCTAGTAAAACGCGCTAGATAGTTCGTCAAAGCCATTTTTAGTCTATGTTTTTCATCGTTTACCTAGATTTTTCTTGATTTCAAATTAGGTATATAAACATTGATTACTGTACTGAGCATAAAAGATACAATCAAAATAAAAAATAACTGTCACGCACTCAGGCTACGGAACTCATTAAAACTCGTTTTTCTGACAAAGCTGACCCAAACCAAAAAGGAAATTGAAAAGCCTATGTTTTTATAACGAACACCTAATTCAAAACACCATAATCCACAGCGAAAATTAAAACACCCTCTAATTAATTCCACAAACTCAAAGCACCCTTTGTGCACATACGCACGACCACGCGAGGAGGTGTATCTACAATATTGAAACGCATCAAAATTTATATTGCGAAGGGAAATTGTCAAGAAATGGGGTAGGGATGCCGGATGTTCTCATTTATACTATGTACCTACGTAAGTATGTATCGTAAAAGAAAATCTGATAAATAAATAAAACAACGTCTGAATTTCCACTTTTCACCATTTCTAGTACATCTCACAAAATCTACAAAAGTAAAATAATTAAATCAAATACTCCAAGCTCATGTCGCAGTTGTATACGCACCTAGTCGAATGCAATTTAAAATTGTTTTTTTCTATAGCTTCCTACATGGCATGCTTTAGGCGGTATCTTGTCTCATCCCTAGCGCGGTGGCTTGGCGCGAAAAACCCGGCCGCCCACCCGCTACGGGGAGGCACGCACATGCGTACTCCTCCTAACCCGACCACCATTTTGCTTTTTGTGCAACTCTACGAGCTAAAATTACTTCTTTGTGTGTGTGTGTCTTTTTTTTCTGTGTGAGGCTAGTTTTTGTTTTGTTTTATTTTCGGGCGGAAAGCCTTCTATTGGCTATGTTTATATATTCGAGAGATGCGTTTTCATTAGTTAGAAAAAAACGTGCTTTATTTTATGGTTTTCTTGGAATAAAAATGGGTATTTATTTTTCATTTTCAGGATGCACAGCTTGGTCAAAATCTATCTGCATAGTCGGTGCTGAAGTGAAAGGTACATATCTACACAAATACACATTTACATACCTTCAACACGTCTTGGTCTATCCCTTGCTAAGGTGTGTTGGTAGACAGAGTTTTATGACCCCCTACTATACCCAGAATGACAACTTGCTAATCATTGAAACGTTACTGCATTTAGGCATCGTAGATAGGTATAGTTTAATAGTGGAATATAGATTTTTTTATTGCAAGTAATGGTATTGCGAGCAAATTATCATATACAATTCAACACTAACATTAACCACTGAGAAGAAAGGTGTGTAATTAGTATTAGGTATATAATTATATATTAGTTTCTGTGTGACGTTTCCGGTAATAGAACTGTTTTTTGATGGAAGATAAAAAACGTGTTATTACTCCAACTTCAAACTTGCCTAGGTAAATTCTAGGTTCAGGAAATTTACTTACTTATTTAACTACAACGTAGCCCTTATTGTAGCTATTCGCGATACTAGCACTATATTCATATGCTACGTATTTATTACCTATGTACCTACATAAATTCTGCAGAAAAAATATGTTGACCTCAACCAAGGCTACCGATCGGAAGTATGCTATAACGATAGATAATGTATAGGAGGTCAAAACATAACCTTGTAGGTATGGGTTGCAATCCGATATCCTGGCAGTTTTATTTATCTGACTTGAAAATCTAATAAAATATTCAAAAATACATCATGTGGCTTTACCGTTCGAAACGTATACCCATCTAAAGAACACATACTTAGCGCTTAGGTAGGTTGCCAGCTTCAACATAACCTAACCACTGCGCTACATCGGCGGTCGGCATCATCGATGCGAGGCGCCTGTCACGTGTGTAGCTTTGGCTCTTTTGTTTCATACTTTTTATATGGAAACGGTTTTAAGCTTTTAAGCGTCACGATGTCGCACGTCTCACGTATCATGTCTCACGTCTAATGTAAGGAGCTAGTTTCAGTAATAGGGCCCTGTTTTAACCCTTTAGGTACCTACGCTAAAAACAAAACATTTTTATCGTGAAAAATACTCCATACATAAACACTTTATTTACTTGAAGCAGATAACGCCAGGCAGACTTGCGACAACCAACATTTATTTTCATAATCCAAGCAAGCAGCTGTCCGAAACTGAGCCTTATTTCGAACTGATAAGGAATGTATATGGTGGAATATACGGCGAAATGTGGGAAGTAGTCCGCGCCTCGGGCAGTAATCCATCATCGTGACGTTTCTATTTATCGTGATGAGCCCTCACTTCCGATACTAATGGCAGTTTGTTTTTTTTTCTTTGTTTATGCAAGAAGTAATATATGTGCAAAAAAAGAAGTTAAATAAATACATACCTACATTCAATAATTGGAGCTTCCCTGACTGAACACGCGATGCATCTAGAATCTAAAGTAAGTGAAGCCCTGACTACCGGCAGCTATAAGTAGTTAGCATTCTTTACTACGAAAATAATTTCAATGATTTAATTTGCGCTCATCATAAGTTTAGTAAAACTGTTGTAGTTTTTCGTTTCATGACGGGTTGACGTTAGGCAGGTGGCCGGTCGTAAAATTAAGCCAAATCTATTTGCAACACGATTTTGTGTTTAACAAAACGTGTTGAGCCGACCCCAAGTAGTTGGGATGGGGGTAGGAAGATGATCACCTTTATTCATCATTAGGCATACTTAATTTAGTATTAAATGAACTCACTTTTTTCTTTCTCTGTCTGTCTGGTCTGGCATGTTAACTCCTCTGAAACCACGCAACTAATTTTTGATTAAATTTTTAATAGATAGAGCGATCTAAGATAAAAGTTTATTTGTATAAAACATAACGGGAATTTTCTTTTGTTTGTACAACTATCACTCATAATAACAACTTCAACGGATTTTAGTCGTATTTTATTTAGGATTAATTACAATCCTAAATAAAATACAACTAAAATCCGTTGAAGTTGTTTTAATTATAACGGGAATTAACAGGATAACTTCTTACTGTCAGGGAAAAACGATTAGCTACAAGTGCTGCTGGGCAGGCAACGTGTGTTAAATAAATAAACGAAATTAAACTTCTGCCGAGAAGACCAAGATTTGGTTTTCAGTCAGGTTAAAGTTAGGGATGATTTGCTGGGGCGGCATGTTGACTTATTTGACGATGAGTAGGTAATCAAAGACCTTAGCTAATTAGATTTTTAATGCAGTTTTTTTGTGCACTGCATTTATTACGTCAACAATAGTCAACATACAGTTATAAAAATCAAATCTACTTATGAATAATGAAGTTTCTTTGTTCTTCGTTTATAAATTTAACTTCTTTGTGCCGTCAGAGGCCGCCAACATTTTATTACCGCACTATCCAAGACAAATGAGAAATAGACAACATACACCTATTTACTTGCACGAGGCTACAAAACTACGCGAAATTAGTCTTTTCAAGTGACAAAATAAGGTGAAATTTCGAAAAGCAAAACAGCGAGTTTCAAAACTCGGAAACGTTTCTTTTACATAGACTTTATTTCTAAAATTTGCGGGAAGAACAATGGACTCTAAATACAGAAACAAAGAGTTTGAAATGTAGTTCAATACAGGGTGGACGTAAGGCCGTTTCGGACATGCGGTGGCGGTCAAAATTTATTGCGCATAAATGTACCTCTGGCTAACCCGGGTGTTAGGGGGACGGGTAGGCTTAAAAATCGGGGTGAGAGGCAAGGGGACTGTTTTTAGCGTTCAGCGTCGGCCTATTTGGGGTGTTGATGGAGCACAGGGTGGGATCGAGGGGGGGTTCGGTAAACAAATATGTTTCGAATAATTAAAACTACCGCGTTGATATTTTATACACGTACATCTTCATTTAAAATTTTCTATAATTTATATGATTTTATCCTGGTTTGTACTACCTACCTACTATTTACTCTATCGGTTTTTCCAATGATCGTGTTTTGCTTTATTGCAGAAAAAATATAGTTAAAAAAAATACCTAAGTTAACCATTATTTATTAAATTATTAAATGAACAAGGCTCACTCATATTTAATTTTACCACGACTAACCTTGTTATTTTAAGTAGATGCTTATAGTCTGGACGTTTCGATGCAATGCACGGTAGCGACGCCGCGGTATGCGTAACCTACATTTAATAAGACATATAGACACCCTCTATGATGATGATGATGATGAAGTACCTATATGTCGCAGGTCAAGGGCGAAATCCGGGCATTCGCGAATTTCCTAGGCCCATCGCGATGAGACGGACAATTGCGAAATGCATCGATTTATTCAGTATTGGCCTAAAAATCTCAGTCAAAGACGAATTCGTCAACTTCATGGACAGAAATCTAGATCAACGACGTATAAGGCGTCACGCTCGTAGGTGCCTACGCATCTGCTACGACATTTTGGTGCTTTAAGTTCCAATACGAAGCACCCGTGACGCTTCGAATAGCTCTCGCTCGTTGCAATAGTGGACAGTTCTGCCTCAGTTGAACCCCGCTCTAGTCTCCAGCAAAGGTTTCATAATGTTAATCAGGTGGTTCAGCCTGCAATGGCCTACTCATTCATGTCAGTGGCCCATAAAACTATATCAGAGGTCTGCTCAACCAAGTCATGCCTCCATAACTAGGTATATCAACTATATCAAACTATAACAAAAATTCCAGAATCCTACCACACCATCATGTTAGAAGCCCTTATTGAGTACGAAGGTACCGTAAGGGTACGGCGAGGGTAAAAACGAGGGTTCGTTAAGGGTCCCATCGAGGGCCCGGTGAGGATGCCCACGAGGGAACGAACAGAAAAAATAATATTGGAAGGTTAACCAAACCTTAACAATTTCAGCAGTCCACTGCTGGACATGCGCCTCCCTCTCTTGGAAGATTACTTGCCGTAAAATTAACAGTAATGTTCATGGCATGCATCCGTTTTTAAAATTAAAAGCTTTTATTTAACTTGCAGTGTATGTAAGTATGTATGTTTGTTCGGGTCAAATCTTGCAACTCAATTTTGAAGCAGATATTCTCAACCGATTGAGCTGAAATTTTGTAAACACGTTTAACTCAGATGACAATGCATGTTAGATTGTGTGTGGTTATTCTAAATCCAATATGGCGGAATATCCAAGATGGCCGACAAGTAATCTTTGACGCACTCCTACAATATGGGTGTCAAATGAAAGGGCTTGCTGAGTACAATTTAGAAAATAATATGGCGGACATCTAAAGATGGCCACCTATGATAATTTACAATATGAGTGTCAGATGAAAGGGCTTGCTGAGAATTACCTATTCGAATTACAAGTTGACGTCATTCTAACTATGGTGGACTTCTTAAGATGGCAGAATAAAATTTTTATGCTTTTTTACAATAAGGATATCAAATGAAAGGAATTTTTCAGAATAACTCGAAAAATAAAGTGACGTTTACGTCACTCAAAATAAAACCAGATATGACAGACTAAAGGTTAGATGGCGTATTAAGTTTGTTATGTTTTCTTACTAAATGGGTGAAAAACATAGACAAATGAAAGATAAATACTAGTGTGAGGTAAATGACGTCGCTTTGCACAGATTTTTAGGGGTTGAATGGTTGTTGTGTTGGGTTTTTAGTCTTCTGTTCATGGCACTGTCAATGAAGAAGCAACATAAAGTTCAGCGATTGCCCCGCTTGGGTACAAGAAGCTTATCGTAGAGGACGAAACTCATACCGAGTTGTCGTAAGACAGTCATGAGACCGATGCCTCGCAAATTCGCACTAGTAGTCCGTATGGACGCAGTTTCAAAGTCAATGAAGAATGTTGTAATTTTTTTCCAGAGGTTACTAAAAAGCAAAAAATAAATTATAAGTAAAAAACATTTTTAAAACAAGCTTTTATTTGGGTGCGCTAAAAAGTATAAAATAATCTATTTACTAAAACTGTAACTTGTAACTTTTAATGGCATTAAATCTACGTCTTCACAATTTATACGATATAAAAGCTTGTCGCGAGATTTGACCTGTGTCTAAATCAATAAATAAATTAGAAAACCAGTGTAAATGATCTTAAATAAACTTTTAAACTAAGTCACACCACACGAGTACCTACTTAAATCTCGCGACAAGCTTTTATATCGTATAAATTGTGAAGACGTAGATTTAATGCCATTAAAAGTTACAAGTTAAAGTTTTAGTAAATAGATTATTTTATACTTTTTAGCGCACCCAAATAAAAGCTTGTTTTAAAAATGTTTTTTACTTATAATTTATTCTCATTATTCTGTCTGTCAGCAATCTAAGAATCTGCTGTGAATGAAACGTAAAGAACAAGTTTCAAGGTGGCGAAGTTCCCATTACTTGATTCTGCCCTGTAGCGCGTTTAACCCGCACCCTCTCGACCTACGCACATCTCACTCGCACAAACTCCAAAAAGAACGCTCCGTCGCTTTCCACCCTTTGCTTAAATTATTGCACCTCTCTTCCTCTGCGATTAGAACAGCCTTAACCACCTGGAACAAAGCCAACCTAATCTAAACTCTATGTCCATGGCACGTCAGTGGATATTTCTATCAAAATAACCAATTGTACGAACAAATTTCTCCAAAGAACGTATAGTTCTGCTGACCCGTTATCCCATTAGATACGGATCTAACTTCTCTTTTTATGCTTCTCGAATACGGACCTTATTCCTTGTACTTAAAATCGATTATTCTGTTCTTTTTTGTTAGTAAAATGGGTCTTTTAAGAGTGGAAGGGTGATATCAGACGTGAAGGCGAGGGGTTTAAAAAGGCCCCCGGGGGTAGGGGTAGGGGGTTAAAGTGTAGTCAGTGCGCTTGAGGGATAAGACGCATTGCTTCGATAGATGTGAGGGGTTAAAGACGATTGCAAGCTCATTGATTTTAAGGCAAAATTTCTGTGATTTCTTAATAACTTGTAATATATTTGGAGATTAAGCTACAAGAGCACAGAACTATCAGATTATGATATCCACTTTTGTCCTTAGAGAATTATGCTAATACAATGGAGCATAGGTATAAGGGGTTTTTATCGATAACATTAACATTGTAGCAATAAGCTAAAATTTAAAAAAAGATTCTTACCTACATAAACCTTATTTCAGAGGACGAGTGAACAAAACTATCAATAGAATAACCTCAAGTACAAAACTTCTTGGTCGGGTCTTACGATTTTAATGCGAGTTTTTATATTTTTAAATATTTCCACCTATTCCCTCTCAAAGTTGTTCGTTTGTATATACAGGATTCACTTCAGCAATTTTTACATCCTGTATACTGTACAGGTATCCATAGGCAGGTTGTTTACTAATCGGCGGGTATGCAAATCACACATCAGACTCAATTAGCCGGGGATTCGATTCCCTTATTGAACATTCTGTTGTATTTGCATGATTTCCTGGGAGAGATTGTTAAAGTAAGAAATGGCTGTTAGAGTCTAATCAGAGCAATCGTTAAAAAGTTTTGAAAACACTACAAACTGCGCGCAATCTGATGGCGACCGCTGTCATACATTTTCTTCGACAGCGCCCGCCATCAGATCGCGCGGGCTATAAGTACCTGCTTAAGTTTCAAATTAAGAATAAGTATTATAAGCAAGAACGCAAGTAGTACTAAATTAGCCAACTTGAAGAAAGATTGATGGATGACTATTTAAACCGAAAATGGGGTCATTAGCACTGTGAAAACTTAAATAAAATTACCACTCACGTATATAAAAATCCCTCATGAGCTTCTAACATGTCAACAAAAATTAATCGAACCATAATTCAATGCTGTATAGATCAATTTACCTGGCGAGTTTGTACAGTTTTCCTTAATATTTCTTATACGACGTATAGTTGCTACAATTTTTGTTATGGGCAGTTCTTCTTGTAACTTAGGTATTCAACGATACCGTAGTAAATATATTTAGTAGACATAAAAGTTTTCTTTTCCTTCACTTGTATATTGTGGGGGTTCAAAATATTTTAGTTTAATTTTAATTGTATGGCAATAGGTGATTGACGAATATATTGAGATAGGGTACACGGACGGACAGACAGACAGACTTGACGAAAATGACAAGGGTTTAAGTTGACTACGAAACTCTAAAATCAAGTACAAAAAAGTTTATCTATGTCGTAGCAGAAGTCTACGGTGCTGCTACGAGAAAGCTACATCAAATGCGTAGGCGGATGTTACGTCTAAAAACACGTGTAAAAACATGATAAAGGTATCACAGAATATTCTAAAAATATAGAAAAAGGACGGCGAGAATAGATCGTGCAACGTCGTCAACAAGAATTAATCTAATAACAAAGGGTGGTAAAAGCTGCGAGACGGGGCGCGGGGGTGGTATCAGATGGCGTAATTTTTCATTACATTACCAAGGGATACTCGCGCGCGCGTGAAGATAAAGCTTCGGCTGTACCCTGTACCAGGAGCCAGCGATACGTCAGCGACACAACTCATTTGTGTCGCTGACGAAACTCTAATATTTAAGAATGAATGAGATTTAAAAAATAAATAAGTAGATGATTTTTTTTCAGGCATCGGATTCGTAAAGTTCATAATATGTGTAAATTGTACTATAACAATATTGCAAAGTAGCTCCTTTATCCAATAGGGTATAATCGTCACTTACTATGATTCCTTATATTTATATTTATACTGTGATTGTTGAATATTCATATTTATATCTACCTTATGCTATATGTATATAAATTGTTACTCTTGGATAGATATTACGATACTCTGTAGGTAAGGTTTTCCATCGGCGCCCAACTGGATTGCTAAAAAATGCTATAGTAAAGTATACTTGACTGGCCCGATCGCGTAGTAAATAAATCTTTTAATGAGGAAAACATTATATATGTTACAGGCAAAACCCTTAACCAGTCAATAACGTTATTGACTGGAAAAACCAGTCAATTACGATATTGCCTAAGGGCCTCAGTCAAAACCCTTATTGACTGGTTTTATCTATTAAAAGCAGTCAATAACGATATTGACTGACGTGTCCAGTCAAAACCCTTAATAGGTACTTCTGCCCCGGTAGCAGCAACCTAGACTGGCTGGCTGACTGTCTCGATCGCCGGTTGTTATTTCTGAGGACATGCCCAAGTCGCAGACGGCTCTTCACTATCTAATACTGACATTAGCGTATACGTGGCTTCACCTCCTAGATGTCATAGACTTCACGACGGTGGTTGTTAGGCTCCCGCCTAGTTCAATCGGCGAGCGAGGCTGTAGGCTTTCTTCTAGCTGCGACCATCTAACGGTCCTGATGGTGATCTCAGACCAGCCAGGCAGTCTAGGTTGCTACCACCGGGTCGGACGTACCTATTAAGTGTTTTGAAAAAAAATCTAACGGTCCTGATGGTTACTATGCAGTAACCATTGCGTTGCGGTTTATTTGCAGTGCGGCGGAAATCAGTACGGTGCGGAGAGTTTCGGTGCGCGATGCGGCGGGTATCACTGGGTTGCGGTGTGTTTATGTGCAATTCGGCGGAAAGCAGTTCGGTGCGGAGAGTTTCGGTGTGCGATGCGGCGGGTATCACTGAATCGCGGTGAGTTTATGTGCTTTGCGGCGGAAAGCAGTGCGGTGCGGGAAGTATTGTTTTGTGTTGCGGCGGGTAGCGCTGAATTGCGGTGTGTTTATGTGCAATGCGGCGGAAAGCAGTTCGGTGCGGAGAGTTTCGGTGTGCGATGCGGCGGGTAGCACTGAATTGCGGTGAGTTTATGTGCTTTGCGGCGGAAAGCAGTGCGGTGCGGGAAGTATTTGTTGTGTGTTCCGGCGGGTAGCGCAGAATTGCGGTGAGTTTATGTGCTTTGCGGCGGAAAGCAGTGCGGTGCGGGAAGTTTTGTTGTGTGTTGCGGCGGGTAGCGCTGAATCGCGGTGAGTTTATGTGCTTTGCGGCGGAAAGCACTGCGGTGCGGGAAGTTTTGTTGTGTGTTGCGGAGGGTAGCGCTGAATTGCGGTGAGTTTATGTGCTTTGCGGCGGAAAGCAGTGCGGTGCGGGAAGTATTGTTGTGTGTTGCGGCGGGTACCGCTGAATTGCGGTGAGTTTATGTGCTTTGCGGCGGAAAGCACTGCGGTGCGGGAAGTTCTGTTGTGTGTTGCGGCGGGTAGCGCTGAATTGCGGTGAGTTTATGTGCTTTGCGGCGGAAAGCACTGCGGTGCGGGAAGTTCTGTTGTGTGTTGCGGCGGGTAGCGCTGAATTACGGTGAGTTTATGTGCTTTGCGGCGGAAAGCAGTGCGGTGCGGGAAGTATTGTTGTGTGTTGCGGCGGGTACCGCTGAATTGCGGTGAGTTTATGTGCTTTGCGGCGGAAAGCATTGCGGTGCGGGAAGTTTTGTTGTGTGTTGCGGAGGGTAGCGCTGAATTGCGGTGAGTTTATGTGCTTTGCGGCGGAAAGCAGTGCGGTGCGGGAAGTATTGTTGTGTGTTGCGGCGGGTACCGCTGAATTGCGGTGAGTTTATGTGCTTTGCGGCGGAAAGCACTGCGGTGCGGGAAGTTCTGTTGTGTGTTGCGGCGGGTAGCGCTGAATTGCGGTGAGTTTATGTGCTTTGCGGCGGAAAGCAGTGCGGTGCGGGAAGTTTTGTTGTGTGTTGCGGCGGGTACCGCTGAATTGCGGTGAGTTTATGTGCTTTGCGGCGGAAAACAGTGCGGTGCGGGAAGTTTTGTTGCGGCGGGTAGCACGGCGTTGCGGTGAGTTTATGTGCTATGCGGCGAAAAGCAGTGCGGTGCGCAGAGTTTTGATGTGCGATGCGGCGAGTAGCACTGATTTGCGGTGAGACTATGAGCGATGCGTTGGGTAGCAGTGCAGTGCGGTTAGTTTAGATGCGATGCGGTGGGTAGCAGTACGGTGCGATGAGCTACGGTGCGATGCGGCGGGTAGGAGTGGTTACTGCATTTTTATATTTTTTTAAATATATCTATTTGGCTCGCATTTGTCTGCTATCTCACCAGCTGATAAAAGGAGTAATCCTAGTCAGCGACGCGATCCCCGGAGGTGGAATGGGGATAATCAGGTCGTGGGGCGATTGTGCACGCTCACTGAAATGCATCTTATAGAAGATAGAAGATGGAGGCAGTCAGAGTGAAAGTCTACTGTTTCGCTCGCCGGTGGCACTGAGCCCGAGTCCTCGAGTAACTACCGGGTGGTCTATGACTTCTGGGAGGGGAGGCCACGTATTTGCTGCCGTCAACATAAGTGAAGAGCCGTCTACGACTTGGGCATGTCCTTATGGAATAACAACCGGCGAGCGAGACAGTAGACTTCCACTCTGGCAGCGACCATCTAACGGTCCTGATGGTGATCAAAGACCAACCAGGACATACCTATTAAGGGTTTTGACTAGGCACGTCAGTCAATAACGTTATTGACTGATTTTATTAGACAAAATCAGTCAATAAGGGTTTTGACTGAGTACCTTAGGCAATAACGTTATTGACTGGTTTTGCCAGTTATTAACGTTATTGACTGGTTAAGGGTTTTGACTGTAACATATATACGTATAAGCGTAATAATAAGCATAATAATTAAATAACAAAAACCTGACAGCGGCGATATAATTTTTATATAGCCAGTTTAGCCAGTGTCACTCGCGCTGCCCATATAAGATCTACATACAAACATACTTTCGAAAAACAAACCTCTCTTTCTGAGGCAGTCCAGTGTGTAGTAACGCGGACAGCCTAATTGGTGGCATCCCAAAGGTCTTTTAGCGAGCAGAAGCTAGGCAAAAACGGGCAGATCATCTGGTCGGCCAAGTCTTGCGATGTGGCACCATAGAAAAAGAATGAGATCTACTTAATATACGAGTAGAATAGCCCCACAACGGCCAACCTGTGATCGTGCATTCAAGGATTAAACTATTTATCTTCATGCTAATAATATGACTCCCAACAATGTAGAAAAAATAAAAATAAATTATGTTTTCGCACTTTATATTGGCTTATTTCTTGAAGAAGCTTTGAATTTCGCACTTTCACCACATACCTTATGATTAAAAATACCCCATAATGCTTACCTAATCATTCTAGATTTTTTTTATACTTACGCGTGGTTTACGGAAAAACTTCATTTACCTATTTAGATTTTTACGACTGTATATTGTAAATTCACCATTATACTAAAGAATTTATTTATAGAAGTATGTAGGTACTTCTGTGTCTAAAAATATTAACTTGCCTATGCTAAGCTATTCTCATGTAATGACAGTTGTCAAATCAGTGTTAACCATACATTAGGCGTCCGCCTGCCGTGCCGACAGCCGAGCACCTGGCACAGCGAAGCGACAACAATCTGTCGTAAAGATTGCGTGTATCATAGTACAGGGGCCGCGGTGTAGAGTTGTAGAGTTCCCTTAGGAAATTAATGTTAGAGTTCCGACCCTTTTCTGCTCATTGCAGTTCTCACACCTACCGCTAGGTGGCAGCACCAGGCATATTTTATTTTTCTATGGTAAGCTCAGGTAAGCTACGTTTAAAAAGCTGTGCTGTGATAGTGAATTGTTTTTTATTATATTTGAAGATCGTGCTTTATTCCTAATTTAAACAATACGTATTTATAGTAACTACCTGTATTAAATAAACACACATCAAACATTTGTCATTTATATTTTATATTCATTCCAGAAAATCGTCTATCACTAATAAGCCGTCGCAATTAAGCTGTCGGTCCCGGTTGCTGTCTATGATGGCGGTCGTTACACAACCACGTCAGAGGCCTGCTACTTGCAGTAGGCGGTTGAAAAACTCTGACACCAAGGTTCATCGGGTCGTTGAACGCCCCGGTGTCTCACACGAAAAGAGAGAGAGATCTGTATGTGTCTCGAGAATTTAACCAAATCCTCCGACCGCTAAGACTTTGCCAAACGCGCCTGTACTGAGTCAGTTTGAAACTGGGTCCCGATGGGAATTTGCCTCGATGGAACAAAAACCGTACAGAGGCAATCGCACTAAAATTTTCATTAAATGTAACTAAACTAAAACTCGGTAGTAGTATTTGTTGCAATCACCAAACATTTTACATAAAATGTGCTTACTAATTCCACGCAGGCAGTGAATTAGCCGTCTGTATTAAACGCGAAATTATTTGCTGGCAGTCGCTGCTGCGGTCACAAACGGTACATAGGTATTACAAAATCTAGAAATTTTGCTCAACTGTTTGTAATGAAATTCTCAAATCCCTAATTTCAAATTTCATATTAATGTTTTAACTGATATTATATGTTTCACGTTTGCCAACACAACATCCATATAAAAATTATCCGATTTCATAATATGATCTGTAAAGTTTTCGGTACACGACCCCGTACATTTTTCGTATTCGACTTATCAGATTTCGTCTGTGCCTTATTTATATTATATATTTCATTAGACTATTAATAAAATAGTAATTTCAGTTGCAAAATTAAACTTAAATTATATTATATACAAAACTTAAATTATATTATATACAGGATGTTCATCTTCAAGTAGTCCAAATAAAAAAACCTTAATTCTGGACACCTTTACTTAGCTGCTAATATTTATTTATTTTCGATCAAAGATTAATTTACACTTTATACAAAGTGCTTTTTGTTGTCATTCATTTGTGTGTATTTTCTTCGCGAGTTAAAAAATATACTTATGTATATCGGATTCTTCGTTAAAGATAGCTGGTGCCCGCTAACATCTAGATTTTATTCTTCAGACCACTTAAAGAGGAACACCCTGTATAAGCCTGTATCAAGTATCATTACAGCACAAAACCAATCTACTAAAACTATGTACTACACAAAATCTCATTGTAGTTCCGCGGAACTACTCTCGAGAGCAAAAGTTAGCTATTTCCTAGAGTAGCCTGCAGTTGCCAGGTTGCCTAGACGCACTACCAATTACTGAGTTAGGTCCCGAAGTTAAAACCGTTACTCCGAGATCCATTATGTGTAAAATACGGACGAAGTGCAAAGTTACACTCGCTATCCTTTGGTGGCCATAATTTATGTGCGTCTAACTTCTACGTGGTAACGGCAGCACAAAAATTTACTGTTATAATCTGTCTCGCGTAAGTAAACTAACCTATTTATTTATAACCTACCTAAAAATGTTTTGAAGAACCTAAGGCCGTGAATCCTGAGAAAATGCAAAAAAGCCAATTACGTTCGATTCAGTTTTTAAGCCTCTTACTTAATCATTATTAGTACTTACTATGCGTATTGAGCGACCATTTTATGATTCAAAATCTTTAGTGTTTGATAGATAGGCCTCAGATTATTATTATGTAACTAATACATCAGTACATAAGTACCGACCTGCTCAGGTCCTCAAATAATGTTCATATAGAATAAATAACTAAATATCTAAACATTGCGTTGTCTGCTGACGCTACTCGCTGGAGTCATGCTGTAATTTCACAAAAGTTTCCATCCTCAGCAATGGTGATTTTTTTTCACGCTACATTAAAGCGAAGCACATCGAAGTCGAAAAAGCCGTGGTTATAATATTGCTTATCTTTTAAGATACCTACCTAAATAATACTTGAAAAAAAAATCTACCGTTGGCCCTTTTTTATTAACCCTCAATTTTTTATTGATCCTTTGTATCTTGGAGGATTTGACTCGTTGTTTTGTAACTACATAAAACTTGTTGGGTGTCTTTAAATTAATCGATAAAGGAATGCAAAGAAAATAAACTAGACAGCCAATCTATACAGCAATGCCTATCTCTGCGGAAAAAATTAAAAAATAAAATAATAGTAAATAACATTTTCTCCGAAATTAGGCTTTGCGTACACATGGTTCCTTACCATAACTCGCCTCCATAAGCACCCGGGCTTCGAACCAAAAAGGCCCAAATTCTAATCAGAAACACCCGGCACCCAGACCTTCAGATTGCGATCACCATCATGCTCTAATCAGAATTTAAATTACACTTTCCCTCGAAATGGGATGAGTTTCAAGTTGCACGCCCTTTGGTCCCTTTTCCCTAACCAGAACCTAATAGGTACCTCCTAACCCGACGTAGATACTTTGGGTAGACTCGTCTTATTTTGTAGTCTTCCAAAATATTTCAAAAGAAAAATCACATTTTTCACTTGCATGATTAGTTTTTGCTGTAGGTATCATGAACTCTGTCTATAATCATGTAGCCTATACTAGAGCCAATCGCTTGATCAAGAACAATCCCACTGTCAATTTTAAAATTAGTCCAGTACCTATATAATTATGAACTGAATATTGGACCTATTTTTCTCACTGAAATCTCTGATTAACTGATTTTTCTTTTGAAATATTTCTTTTGACCCGACTGCCTCAGAAGGACCTATTATTAAGCCTATAATTATGTAGTTAACTTACTTATTTCTTAAGTTTCCTCTGAAGTTTTTTAAAATAGGTACGTTCAATAAAGTGTTTGACCGTATAGCTGGCTACCCACTAAGTAACAATTTCAACTTTGTAGCTTATTTTACACAAAACAGCAATTTAAAACTGCAGAAATAATAACTTACAATTTTCATTCACCCAAACGGGCAAAATTTTAGCAGCAAGTGGACACAGTCTGCGTGGAACGGGTAAAGTTGGGGTCTTGCGGCGCCAGTAGTGAGTGCCCGCCGCGCGCCGCCCGCCGCCCGCCGCGCACCCAGCGCAGACGCGACAACCAATACAAGCATCTACCTTTACCCGACTGCTTCAGAAGGAGGGTTATGTTTTTCGAGAGTATGTATGTATGTAAGTATGTACGTATGTATGTATGTAGACAAGAAAATTCTTTTTCACGGGCTACAGCCCAAAAGGATAGACGGATTTGACATATGAGGTGTCGTTAGATTCGTCTCAGCAGCGCGAGTGACACTGGCTATATTAAAAAGTTATAGATTCAAGATGGCGGATTTTACAGCAAAATACTACTTTAAAATTACCGCAGTCGGGATTTTTTTGTTTTTTAACACATCTACTTGTTGTACCTCTGTTACCATCCTCTTCATAAGGTCAATCAGACGAACATTTTAAGATTATCGCGTTTAGGTATATCTAGCACCAATTGATGTTGTTATTGAACTGGTTAATAAAATTTACCACAAAAGGTGAGCTCAATTAGTTTCAAGGGCATGACAAGACATGGAGAACAAATAAGCTATTAGTGTCATTCATTAACCCCGCTTTGACTCTCTCAGTTTACCTTTTGGTTGGTCGGTAGAGAATGCCGCGTGGCATTAGGCCCACCCTTTTATACTTTCTGTGCAATAAAGTTTAATAAATAAATAAATTAATTACCATGGTCAATAGACTTAACTGTCTACTGCTATACATAAATTGGCCTTGCCCTTTTGAAGATGATTGCCAAGTTTGACATGCGGATTGGCGAGCGAAGTGTACAATGTTGCATTACACAGGAGTCGCTGCAGCCAATTCTCTGGATAGGTATCCCTTAGTCGTCATTAGGTAACTGACACTTCGGTGACACGAAACAATTTTAGGCATTATTTTGTCTCATGTCCAGTCTGGTGCTTCCTCGTTACTCTTTGAGCGAAGTTGAATTTCGGCCGCTCTCCAGACTACAGATATTTATCTGGCCGCGGCCGGACTTTTTTAATATAAATGTTCTTTGTTCCTGACGGGAGAAAGTTTTAATGAAAATTCAAATAAGGACAACTTTTAACCTTTTGTTTTTTCCTGTTTCCCCCACAGGAATTGTTTTTTTGTTGTTTTAAGGACCGTTGATGAAGACCGCGCCTTTTGTTTTTGCTTGCTTGGGTAATTAATACAATATCTACCGTACTTCTAAATAAATAAAATAATGACATTTTCAAGCACAAAACAGGGCCATGGAAACTACCTATTTACGAACACTGTATATAAACGCCCGTGCCAATATCTACTACTTAATTAATGTTTGTTTGTATTTCGCTAAAGCATTCACATGAATGTATCTCACGCACAAAATCAACATTCAATATTATTTATCTAGAACCCCGCTTTAATTATCTCAAAGAAGATAAATTGACGTACCCATTTAATTCTGCCACGCCAGGGAATCCGCCCTTACTTCAAACGGTATATGTTTGTTCAGTTCAGCCAAGCCCAGAGTTCTCAAATTTTACCTCTCCCCCTTACCCCTTTGGGCCTACCCCTTTGCCTCTACCTGCCCAAAGAATTCCCCTAATGAGGGCCGTCGAGCCTTATTTATTCGACATGTTATTTGCCTCTTGCCGCGGGGACCTGGACAAATAAAACCCACGTATTTGCGCCAGCATTTTAATTAAGTGACCCTCTAGGACCTACACTTAATTACTTATGTTGATTACATCGGTCTACCTACTTGAAAGTACATAGTTACAACAAAAAAACAAAGTCCTTCTATCACATACCTACTCTAACTTACCTATATACCTGCTTCTCATTTCACGCAACCCATATTATCGCTAACAAAATGGAACAACATGTTTAAATTTGCCTTACCATTTTTCTAAAAGTTTATCCTAAAGCTCCGCAACTTTTTATGGCAAACCGCTTAATTTTAAAAAAAGAACTATGTGCTCAAATAACCCTTAAAAGTGGCATGTAATAAATAAAATGAGCGTTCGCCAAATGAAACCGCGGGCTCGCGTTAACTTCGACCTTTCGCAAAATTAAAATTCTCAAACGATCTACACTTTGAAAAAGATATATGAGGGTTCTTTCATCTTCCCCACTCGGGTAACCTTAGTCGTTTGCGGGCAGGCTGCGGGGGCGATAGGGAAGGGAAAGGGAACAAGCTCGTCATTTTGGATCGGATTAGTTCAGGAGTTATTCGTTATCGAAAACTCTCTGATTACTTAGTCGCGAAGTTTTTTTTCTTTCTTATAATGAAATACACTTTTATGTATATGTGTAGTTCTGAAGTGCAATTTTATATTAGTATAGTATGTGATGTTATTTTGATTTGCCATACAACTTTTTCCGAGTGTACCTACTCCCTCTGCTTATCAAACAAATAGGTGTAGCTTTTATGGCCCCGTGACCGCAATTCAAAAGAAAGGTTTCAAATTTTAGTTAGGTATAATAAAAAATAAAATCTTATTGTCGACACATCTTTTGCATCAGGTATAATTGATTGATTTTTACTTATACCTTTAATCTAAATATTTCTGTGGTTATAATATAAATATTGTTTGATTTGAGTCAAAATATGAGTTGGTTCCAAAATGAGTTACAATATTTTCCCATCCCTGAGTTCAGACTCGGGGGGCCGGGAGGGATCAAGGGTAGAAAAGTCGGGGGTCCAGACCTCCTGTTATTTATGGGCCTCTCGGGTCCAGCGAAGTGCCCACTGAATATAAATCCTGGCCTGACTTATGTAAAGGAGGGTGTATGTACGTACGTATATTCTCTATCCTTATCAGTAAATACTCGAAAGCCGATTGAGGGAATTAAATTACTTTACTATCTTCTAATATAACAGAGAGGCAAGATTTGTTTTTTTGTGTGTATCGATTTCCTACCTCTGGGCCGCTTTCAAAATTTCTTTTACCATCTTTGAGCAATATGCACACACACACTACAGACTTTTTTTCCGATCAATTAATAATCTTTTTCTCATTGGAGAGAGAAACTGCTAGGATGGCAAACACATAAGCGGGAGAAACAAAAATGATTTTCAAGTTAAATAGGAAGATATCATATTATATTTTGCCGTGTGATACCGGCTTAGAATAGCATCACCCCATATCTACACGTGGGTGTCGTAAAAAGCGACAAAGGGATAATCATCCAGGAATTGGGCAGCAGGGTTCCCTGTAAATGCAACATCTTGCACTGCCTTAAATGTATGTAAAATTATATTATTACTGTTCTCGGAAAAACACGATTGCTGAAAGTTTGCTTGATAGGTTTATTTTTTTAAAGTTAGGTCTATTTTAACACTTTTTCGCCTGGCGTTCAAGATCTCCATATCATTATTTTTTGCGAATACGATGCATCTTGTAAATTAGCAGGTTTTCTACGAACAGAATTTTTGCCCAGCAGTGGGATGATAAAGGCTAGACAAGTTTATTTGCTGATAAATTTGCAAAGGAGTGCAAAATCTTCACAACAATATCACACGCAATTTACCGTTGGTGAAAAAGGGACGCGTATAATTTTACGGCTTGGCCTTAAAAAAAGCAAGCTATGAAAATTGTAGGATCTGAAAAATACGCTACGGCCTTAAAAAAGTGGATTGCCGTTAGTATTGTAATCTTTTACGGTTATAAAAAAGCCCTTCGTAAGCTCATCACTAAAAGCACGCATACATCACTAATATAAAGTAGACTTGTAAGTTAATAGCGACTAGCGAATTTAAGGGACAAGCTTCACACAATGATCGCGCGACGCGACGCGCAACGTGACCTCTGTCAGACAAGCGATTGTCAGTCGTTATCGGTGGGACGCGCGTCTCACGTGTGTAGCTTTGTTTCCTCTGTTTCATACATTTTATATGGAAACGGTCTCAAATGTCGCGATTTCGTAATGTCTCTGAAGATCACTTTTAAAGATGCTATCTTACGTCTCACGTCTACTCCATTGCTTCTTGTCGAGTGAGACAGACACCCTTTCAATGAATGAGTTGAATGATCCGATGAACCTGGGTGACAGTTCTATTTATCATTATCATCTACGATAACTAGACAGTTTTTGACTTGCTTCTATTCCATAAAAAAGCCATAAAAAAGCCGTATTTACCACCACTTTTATTTGAGGTAGTTATGTAATTTCTTTATTGTAATAAAGTTACGTTACGCTATTATACTTGGGGATAACTGTGCTGAAAATGTGACAACATAACTTCAAAATATTCTACTGAAGCCTACCTACACAGCCGAAAATTTAGCTTTGAACTTACATAGAGTCGCGGCCCGCTACACCTTGGGCGCGCACAGGGCGGCGTGCCGTCGCACACAATTCCTCATTAAAATGACACGAACACGCACCTCGATTATGCGACAATTTGTATGAAGCCGCCGCCTGCCGCCCAGCCCGACAGATAAGTAACTTGAAAGGGTGACTTTGCTGACAGAATTGCTACATTTATTTGTCATGTCGTGTACCTAACCTACTGATGAATTTTGAGCGTGGCTCTTATCAGCGACAAAATTTGCGAAAGGAGCTAGTTTAGGGGTGTATAGGTAGGTATCCCTGACTTCGGTACGTGCCGAAGTCATGCATGATGTATCCGAAATTCTCATTATAATTCAACCTCATTATTACTTCCATACGCAGTTCATGTCATGAAGTCATTCATTACGGAAAAATACATTTAATTTATGTCTCGTCACATTACAATTAAGTCACGATACGATTGGCTTTACTGCTTGTGAACGTAGGTACAAGTAATTGTTCTTGATTGTAGGTAAGTAATTTGTGTCAGTTGGAGGGGATTTGCATTATTACCTCACCAAACCCACTATAGGTACAAAACCTGATGAGATAGATGGCTTGCATTTTTGAGTCAAGTCTTTTTCAAGGTGTACATTTGTATAGAAAATGCGCCGTTCTCTTTGTTTGATATGAGTATTTTAAAATGTACCTACTTATCATCTACTCACCGGATTTTGTAAAGCGTTCATTCAATCCATTTACACGGCCGCATACCGAAAGGATAGACTGATATCCACGCGAGCGTACATCCTACAAAATGATCTCATTAATTCTCACCACAAAGGCTCCTTTTTCACTCAAATTACCATATTACCCGCAAAGCCCGTCAGCTATCTGCGCTGTCATCAACTGAAGGCCTTGTTTGTCATTCCTTTTGTCCCAAACCTACGTTGAAGCCTCCGCGGAAAATTTATATCAATTATCCCTTCCCCTCTTAGCCCCCCTTTTTCCTACCCTTGCCTCTTTGTTCCCTACCCCCCTTTTTCTCATTATGTATTCTTTCATAAGATATTTTCGTCCAGCGCTCAAAGATAAAAGATGAAATGTTTCATAACGCGATTATATCTTCAGGCAAGTAATTTTAGTGATGAGCGCTTTTTATGCTTACCTATTTTTGGTAGATAATGTACTTAAATTAAGTGCCCATCCATTTGGTTTAATTTTTGATATCACAGAGATAAAATTATGTGACAAGGTAATCAATTAACTTTGAAATAAGATTATGCCTACGACGGTACAACACAGCCTAAGTATAACGCCCAGTAATAAAGTAGCTTATTGAATTGTATTACCAAATATAACATCAAATATTTTTCGCTCAATGTTACCATTTCATCCAAATTGAATATTCTAGGATTGAGCCTTGCGCAGGTGGGTTTCAACCCTAAAGCGTCGTGCATGCTACAAAACCTTCAGTCACTCAACTCAACACCAATGAAGGCAAATAAATAACTCCGCTGACCAAACAATTCACGGTGACAATTCCATTTAAGTACGCCGAACAAAAAAGCGACTGCCACAGCGAAAAGAAATAACAGTATCATAAAATACGATGGTCTTTCTCCCTTCAATCTTACTAAAGTAAATAATAAGTTCCAGTGACTGTATTTTGCTACTTTTGTTACTTATCTCTAAATTGTTTACAAAATATAATAACCTGCCTTAAGATTACCAAAGTCTTGCTTCTAATTAGGGACAAAAAGATTATACGATAGACCAATTAGGAAGTCCATGTTTCATCACTTCGTCGAACGCATAGAACCATAAGTGCTATGATACCAGAGCAGCTTAAGAGTTCGATGCAGTCATTCGGGTCAGGACTTAGGCTTGTGTTCACCAATAGCTGTTAAATTTATAATCGGTCTATGATGTCTAATTCCATGTTTAAATTGATTTTTACTGTTCACCAAACTCTAACCCCCATTTAATAGCTGTCAAGTGGCCTTAACTTGTCGGTTTACTTAAACATCCTCATTTCTTCCATTATCTTACGGTTAGCCCCAAATCTTCAACAAAAAATGTTTCATCCCTATTGTCTTGCACTGCGAGCCCGAAATTTCGTTCGCACAAAAACTTTACGATGCCCCCCGTGGCGCTACAGCACCCTTCACTGAGTGTAAAGTTTTTTGTTTTTAATCTTTGAATTTGGCAGACTCACATGCTGCTAAAAATAATGAGTGCCTGCTCTATGTCCAGATGCTTAGGCAAAGGATACATTTAATTTTGTAGTATAACAAGGTTACGCTACCACGTTTGGACGCTGCTCTTGTTAATAGTAACAACAAGGAAACGGATGTCAATTTTACGTGGTCGATTTAAACTTTTGGGTCTTTCATAAAAAGTTTCATTCAAAAACGCTCGGTTGGTAGAACGATGTCCTAAAAGTGTTTGTGAACACCAAGAAAATCGCCACCCGGTCAATCAACGGTTATTTGTTAATGTACCCGTTAAGTAATCGTAGTATCATCAGCTGTTGATGAACTTGGGGCTTAGTAGCGGAGCGTTACGTTATGCCTGCTGTCCCTCACTTACTCTGTGGTTGCAGCGCGGCGCAGGTGCTATGCGGCTAAATTGAAACCCCCTCATTAGGAGTACTGGCTACGGCCCCGGCTGCTGAGCGAACTAGTCGGAAAGGTTCCACAGATGGGGTTCAATTGGAACTCTACGAGGATTGATTTGATTGAAAGAAAATAAAGAAGAAAGATAAAATTAGTAAGCAAAAACATTCTAAAAATCTGCGTGTAGCTGAAATTTAGCAATGTGTCTAAAGTTGCTTATTATCTTCAAAATTTTAATTAAAAGTTGCTACGGAGAGGTCGGGCCATTAATGTCGATTCTTCTTTTTCCTTTTTTTACCGTTATAAAGGCTATAGTTACTTAAAAAGGTAGCACTTTACGTACCTTATTAATTTGGTTTTTCACACAAACAATTATAACAATTACTCAAAGTTCCCGACCAACAATTAGAATTCGACAAATATCAAATATTCACTTTTGGTTGGGTCGATTGAATTTAGCACTGTTTGCACGCAAAACTTGAAAAAGCTAAAATGTGAAACTCGAATCATTGATCGTCTTCATCATCATCATCATGATTCTCAGCCCACCCACTGCAGGGTATAGGCGTCTTCTCTACAGCGCCAATCCTCACGATCCTGTGCCACTCTCGTCCAGTGAGGTCCTGTATTGTATGCTGTAAGCTAAAAGTGAGTGACCGTTATAATAATACAGATAATCTGTTAGCCGATTTGTACACGAAGTCAGTTAAAATACAAAATGCTAATTAACTGCAACAACCGTGAGAATTTCTTCATCGGCCGACTAGTTATGCTAATTTCTCAGACTCCGTAATTTAAAACAGGTGGGGTCACTCGCAAAAGAGTTACCTATCTTTGCATTATGATGTGCAGCCAAATACAAAATTGGAATAACAATTTACTTTTGAGGGTCATTTATAACGGGACTTATGCATCTTTCACTTGGTAAGTTATACCGATAAAAATACTTCGATTGCTCACATCTGCTTACTATCAATTTTAGTTAAACGCTACCATTATAGAACCCGTGTTATAGCAAATCACACTTTTGAAACCAAGTTGTTAGTCAACTTTATCCCTGAAACCATCCATTTACTTTTATTTTCAAAAAATCTGTCTAGAATGGGTTAATAATAATATGATATCTTGTTTTTCGGCGGAAAGTGAAGCGTGAGGTCGAAGTATTTTTTTCAGTATTGCCTTACGCTTACCCCTAAGTTCGAGATGGTAACAAGAAAACCCTCTGCGGTTACTGTAGGACTACTATATTATTGTGTGCTGTTGGTAGTTATATAAAATATGAATCCTTACAGTACTACTAGAATGATCTACAGTATTTACCCCGCACACCAGTGTCGGATAAGTATCAGCCACCGACACCAGCAATAGTTAAAGATGATGATGGAGCAGGCCTTGTCTTCGGACTTAGTCTACTGTAAGCAGTTTAAAAAATCTGTCACAAGGGTTGATCGGGTCGCTGGACGACTCGGTGTCCTACACAGAGAGAGAATTCAAGACCAAAAGAAGATATGATCTGGAGCGCTGTGGAGCGCACCAGTCAGAAGTGCCAACTCCGCGTTTTGGTCCGCGGCGAAGGAAATTGGACACTCTGTGAATAATGTCTCCTCCACCTTTATTTTAATTAAACTATTCTCGTCTGTGGCGGGATTTATCGCGCGTCTTTTGCGGAGAATAAATTTTAAAACGAGAGACAGATTTAAAAGTTTAAAGTACCTAATATGAAGTGCAATGTTTGTTGGCTGTTTTTATGATTTATATTGTAAGTAATAGTTTTGTAACTAGACGGTTGGTTTTGGTTTGAAAACTTACAAAGCAGCAGATCATACCCAACAAACAAATCACATACCTACACACATACATGCATACTTAGGTTCAACACTCGATGAACAGGACCCTCTTTCAGAGGCAGTCGGGTAATAAGTAAACGTAGCTCCATTTCGTTTGCCATTGAATTTTTTACAGTGTTTCTGTAGAATTCAGACGCAGACGAATAGATTCCATTTTTCAAGAGCGCTTGAGCGCCGTGCCAAAGTAAAAAGTTAAATATTACTTGATATTACGCTGATAAAATAAGTATTTTTTGCAATGTTTCTCAAGTGTACCTAGTCAAGCCTATTGATAATTCTATCTTTGTACCAAGATAACTGCCGATAGTCACTCGTAAGTAGGTTTTAGGTAGGTAGGCAGAAGGTTACCTTCTTTAATTATCTAGGTAGGGTACTCAAGGAGTTACATACTTACATACGACGATAACGGTTTTCTTATGACGTTCGTCTTCATGAAAACTTCATAGCACTCCGTTCATACTCCAATCTTCTTTTTACTCTGCAATTTTGCCGCAACCCTACAAGCAAGCTTAAAAGCTAAAACGAATCTTGTACAGCTGTAAAAAGAACAAAATATGTAGTACATTTTTCTACTTTGTTCGCACTAAGCTGTTGGCTGCCGGGTTTTGTCGTACTTACTATGATTTTCTTTGCACCTGCTACTTTTGGGATTACTTAAATGCTAAATTATAGCGCTGTTGGACATTTAAGTAAACATTATAATGTTAGCTGTTTATGCCTATGACAAAAATATCTTTTAGTTAGCAAATTATTTATTTAGCTATTACAAGCGCAAAATATGTAGGTATGTGGTCCTAGCACTGTTCTAAGTTCTAAGCATAATATTTCAATCTTTAATGCTAAAAGCTAAACTGTACATACTTCTAAGCTGGTGAAAAACTAATCCAAATATGTAAGAGGAAACTAAGACAATGTTTTAAGCTTAAGCTCAAAGAAAGCATCCATCTAACAGATTTTATTTTTTTACTCTTGATGATGATGACATTAATGTATAACCCACATAAATTATAGCATTGCTTTACCTACCTACTACAGACAAACTCTGAACTAAAGCATGCATAGTGAGTTTATTTAAGTTTCCTCCATTTTAGGCGTCGGGTCGTGACAGACGTCGGACCGGGCTCTGCTAATGTTCTGCCGACTGTACCCTCCCGGGTCCCGTAGAGATAGGTAAACATAGACACGATCTGATAAATAATTGGATGGTTTTAACAAACTTTTTAAAAGCGTTACTTTCGCAAAACACGTTTCATTTCCAAAATTTAAAGAAATACTGCTCAGTAAGTAAATGTCACATTCCTCGCAGAAAGGCAAATCTGTAAAAAATAGAATATCCAAATTACAAAGCGACAATTTAGTTAGGTGAAATGAAATGAAAAATGAAATTGAATCTACCTAAGGCGCAAACTCCACCAAAAAGACGAGGGCATAGCTGACGTAAGAATGACAGTTGACAGACAAGTGATCGTCAAATGTTCTTCTTAGTTTTTGACGCTAGCTGTCATGGATGCGACGCTTTGGCGACGCTTGTGTGTGTGTGCCTTCGTCAATACTTTTTCGTACATTTTGTATGGAAACGTCGCGATGTCAAACGTCAAGCGTCATGCCCTACGGCCCTACGCCCTATGTCCTTTCCTTGTCCTCTCTGTGGAGCTTGGGGCTAAGATTCCACCTAAAACATAATAAAATTTTAACAATTTATACCCATATACAATGTAGAGCTGACAAAAGTAGTGATATTAATATAATGTGAATGTTTGGCAAGTTCAGTTAAGTAGACAACCCTGCCATTTTTTTTAATACCATTAAACAGTCTTGTCTGTTGTATAGTGAATTTAGCAACTACCTACCATAACCACTACTTTTGTCTGTTACATAAAACTTAAATAGTACCTGTAAATTTATTAATCAAAAACCTAAGTACGAGTATTTGGGCAAACACTGGCAGATAGAAAAAAGTCTTTGTCAGATCGGAAAATTCATTTTGTAACCTACATTCCTATTCGAGTTCTTATTTGCGGCAACAATTCTTTGTTCTCTACAAAATAAAATAATTAATAATTTGTCCAATTCTAAAACGTTCTTAGGGCACAGCACCTAAGCTTTTAGACTTGCACAGCGAGCTTCTAAACTTTAAGCTCTCTCATATATAATTCCAAGCCCTGCTTTTGTTCCGCGGGGAAATAGCTGAGAGTTGGCGCTAAATTATTTAACTGGGCGGCTGCAGTTAACCACTCCGGGCCGGTTCGTTCCGGTTAACCGCCCAATGAGAAGATACTGTTAATTAGATTAAGGTGGACAACTTTAAGGTACTTATTTTTTTCTTGTATGTTAGCCATTTGAAATATAGATACCTCATTTATAATCATTCTTGGCAAAAATATATAAAAATGTCGCTGCTTTTTAGGATAGCTAGATGCTTTTTTTTCAGGAGTATTAATATACACGATAATCTGCATCCAAATCAATCTATATGTACCTATTCGTTTGCCAAATTTCTACTAGCATAAGTACAACGTGAGAGAAGAATTCATCGAAGATCAGATTTTTCGTTTTTTCCGTCACCCGATTCCACATAAATCCAACCTGAACCAGGTTAAAACTCCATCCAACTAATTAGATTTTTGTCCAAACCCGATCCAATCAATTTGACTGTTCCTACACCTAATCCGGACAAGCGTCCTAATTAATTCCTTCCTAAACATTCTGGACTCTGCGTAAAACGAAAACGTTTCCGAGCCTCTCGAGCGAAACATCAGACCCGATTGAATCAATTTAAACTCCGAAAATCTCATCTCGGAGGGTCCCTCCCTAATTATGCCTACGGAAGGACTGGCACAAAAGAGACAAACGAGCAGTTAGCTACTGGCCAGTTTGGTACCGATCTTTTTCAACCTTATGCCAAACAATTTCGAATAAAGCGTTCTTTATTTGAAATTGCTGGCGGTAAAACAAAGTTGGCAGGAGAGTAATCGTCTGTTCGCGGCGGCGGGGAGGGTAAGGGATCCAACATGGCCGCCGTAAGATTTTGTTCGGTTATATTAATTAAATCTTCGTAATTTATGAGCGGCTCGTGTAGCATGTGCTGGTTTTGATTTATCGTTTTTTGCAGCATTAATTCGGGATTAGGTTGCTTCGTTAGGCGTAACTTGACTATCCTACGGATACAAATACATAGGGTATTGGTTATACAGGGTGATTGGAAATTCGATGCATTCCCTGAAGGTGGTTAGAGGGGGGGCCATTTCCAACATATTCTTCCATGGAACCAGGGGTCGGAAATGATTGGTTACAAAATTATTAGTACTTTTGATTTTTTAAAGAAAATTTCCCGATTTCAACTTTAAAAGTCATGCGAAAGCTAGCCAAACCGTTTTATGCATAGTTTTTTGACATGATCTCATAGTGAATGAATAGGACAATCATTTTAGTTACAAGTTTAGTTAGAAATACTCTTCTTTTTTAAAATACAGCGCCAAAACAAGAAAATATTTTGGTGGAAAGGATTTTTCAACATTCATAGTAATCTACTGTAAAAATCACTATGGAATAATCCGTAAAACTTCATAACAGAGTTCTCTGTTGCATTAGCTAACCAAAAGGTACAATAATCTACAATCAAACATGTTTTCATAAAAATAATTAGCATTAATGCAAAAGCGGCGTGCGAAACAAGGCAATTGACTATGGTCGGTCGACTACGCCAAAGTCAGCAAATGCTGTTTAGACAACTTTTTCAAGTATTTTCGTGGTCTAATGGATGGAGCATTCCCCTCAGGTGTCTGTGGTTCCAAATTAGATTACCGTGAGTTGACCTACAAGGTTGATATTCAACACTTTGTGAATTTTCCCAGTTTGGTTTAAAAATCACGTTGAACCACCTGATTGTCCGTAAGAAAATATCGTGCTCCGGAGGGCATATTAAACCATCGGCCTCGATTGATGTCTAATAAACGCAGACGGTGGTTGTAACACTACCATAGCAGAGGTCTAATACTTGTAGAAGGTGGTTTAAAAACTCCGACAAAGATTTATCATTTCAGTTTTTTAGGCTGTTTAAAGCTCAGGAGCTCCATTTCTGAATTGTCGTAATCCAAATCCGTGCACGGAAATCTAAAACGAGTGGTCTAACCATTCGTATTACACGTTCTACTACTCGACACTTTAAATGTTAAGGGTTTGTGTGAATTTATAAGGGTGTGCATAAATTAATAAGTTTAGTAGAACATGTGATACGAGCACAATTAGTAGCAGATTTTCGCACGATTAGGATTACGACAATTCAGAAATGGAGCTCTGAGCTTTAAACAGCCTAAAAACTGAAATGATAAATCTTTGTCGGAGTTTTAAACCACCTACTACAAGTATTAGACCTCTGCTATGGTAGTGTTACGACCACCGTCTGCGTTTATTAGACATCAATCGAGGCCGATGGTTTAATATGCCCTCCGAGCACGATATTTTCTTGCGGACAATCAGGTGGTTCAACGTGATTTTTAAACCAAACTGGGAAAAATTCACAAAGTGTTGAATATCAACCTTGTAGGTCAACTCACGGAATCGAACCTGAACCACAGACTCCTGAGCCTCCACCCATTAGACCACGAAAATACTTGTTGTCTAAACAGCATTTGCTGACTTTGGCGTAGTCGACCGACCATAGTCAATTGCCTTGTTTCGCACGCCGCTTTTGCATTAATGCTAATTATTTTATGAAAACATGTTTGATTGTAGATTATTGTACCTTTCGGTTAGCTAATGAAACAGAGAACTCTGTTATGAAGTTTTACGGATTATTCCATAGTGATTTTTACAGTAGATTACCATGAATGTTGAAAAATCCTTTCCACCAAAATATTTTCTTGTTTTGGCTGTATTTTAAAAGAAGAGTATTTCTAACTAAACTTGTAACTAAAATGATTGTCCTATTCATTCACTATGAGATCATGTCAAAAACTATGCATAAAACGGTTTGGCTAGCTTTCATGACTTTAAAGTTGAAATCGGGAAATTTTCTTTAAAAAATCAAAAGTCCTAATAATTTTGTAACCAATCATTTCCGACCCCTGGTTCCATGGAAGAATATGTTGGAAATGGCCCCCCCTCTAACCACCTTCAGGGAATGCATCGAATTTCCAATCACCCTGTATATGCGTAACCAGAATACCTACCCTTTCATTTAAAGAAAGTCATTTTTGATGAGTTGATGACTGACAAAATGTGTACCTATGTGGTAGTAGGGATATAGAAATGTTGTATCAAGACGCTTAATGACAAGAATAGCATAAAGAGACAATAAAGGTGGGCTTAAAAACCAAGCGACAGCGACAACGACGCGCGTCGTTGCCGCTGTCAAATGACTGGTTTGTATGGGTTTGTATGGGGAACCAGAAAAATCGAGCGACGGCGTCGTTGCGGCGCGCCACGACGCCGTCACGTTGACAGCGCGCTGAGAAGTTTAGAGTTTGTATGGGATGCGGTCGGGTTTTTCTACAAGACCGCAGCGACAACGACGCCGTCAAAATTTGACGGCGACAACGACGCGCGTCGTTGTCGCGTCGCTTGGTTTTTAAGCCTATCTTAAGAAGTCTCGTCTACCTATGCCTATACTGTATCGTAACTTTTGCTAAAAGACGACAAAGAAAAAAAACGTTTCCGCAAAAAAAAACTGGTTTAGGGCTCCGTATCAAAATGGTGACAACGGCTTTGTCTCAAAAACTGCTACCTAAGTTGCCACAACAAACAACTACGAAGACTACAAATTAGAGTGCTTATGTAAAATAAAACTTTAAGGAGGCTTCCATACAAAACCGTTTCTTTTTATTAAATTTCGGAGGCTCATGACCGGTAATAGTTAGACAGTCGAAATTTTTACAGCATACCTACTTATGTGTTACTATTGCTTCTCTAATAAATACATACTAAAAATATAATAAAGTAATATTTAAAAGGACTTCCATACAAGAAATGTAATATTATAATACTAAGTATGGAGTCCACCCTGCGGGAGTTTGACTCGCACTTGGCCTACTTTTTTTGTTTCAAATCTATATGTCGCAGGAATGTAGCGAAATCCGGTAATTCGCGAAATCCCTAGGCCCTTCGCGAAGAGCCGGATAATAGCGAAATGCATCGATTTATACGCACATTTCCCGGAAATCTGCGAATTCGTTATTTGCATGGACATAAATCCAGGAAAACTGCGTATAAGGCGACACGCGGCTACGAAGCCGCCTACGCACCTGCTACGAAAGGTTCCATATGCTGATCAGGTGGTTCAGCCTGCAATTGCCTACTCATTCATGACCATGACCATGCCTAGACTATGACCATGACTAGACCATGACCATGACCATGACCATTACCATGACCATTACCATGACCATTACCATGACCGTTACCATGACCGTTACCATGACCGTTACCATGACCGTTACCATGACCGTTACCATGACCGTTACCATGACCGATACCATGACCGTTACCGTGACCGTTACCATGACCGTTACCATGACCGTTACCATGACCATTACCATGACCATTACCATGACCATTACATGGTAATTACCATGTAATGGTCATGGTAATGTACATGGTACATGGTAATTACACGGTAATTACATGGTAATTACCATGTAATGGTCATGGTAATGTACATGATATATGGGCATGGTAATGTACATGGTACATGGTAATTACACGGTAATTACATGGTAATTACACGGTAAATACATGGTAATTATACGGTAATTACTTGGTAATTACACGGTTATTACATGGTAATTACATTGTAATTATATGGTAATTATTACCATGTAATGGTCATGGTAATCGTCATGGTAATGGTCATGGTAATGTACATGGTACATGGTAATTACACGGTTATTACATGGTAATTACCATGTAATGGTCATGGTAATGTACATGGTACATGGTAATTACACGGTAATTACATGGTAAATACCATGTAATGGTCATGGTAATGTACATGGTACATGGTAATTACACGGTAATTACATGGTAATTACCATGTAATGGTCATGGTAATGTACATGGTACATGGTAATTACACGGTAATTACATGGTAATTACACGGTAAATACATGGTAATTACACGGTAAATACATGGTAATTACACGGTAAATACATGGTAATTACACGGTAAATACATGGTAATTACACGGTAATTACATGGTAATTACACGGTAATTACATGGTAATTACACGGTAATTACATTGTAATTACATTGTAATTACATTGTAATTATATGGTAATTATTACCATGTAATGGTCATGGTAATGGTCATGGTAATCGTCATGGTAATGGTCATGGTAATGTTCATGGTAATGGTCATGGTAATGGTCATGGTAATGGTCATGCTAATGGTCATGGTAATGGTCATGGTAATGGTCATGGTAATGGTCATGGTAATGGTCATGGTAATGGTCATGGTAATGGTCATGGTAATGGTCATGGTAATGGTCATGGTAATGGTCATGGTCATGGTAATGGTCATGGTAATGGTCATGGTAATGGTCATGGTAATGGTCATGGTAATGGTCATGGTAATGGTCATGGTAATGGTCATGGTAATGGTCATGGTAATGGTCATGGTAATGGTCATGGTAATGGTCATGGTAATGGTCATGGTAATGGTCATGGTAATGGTAATGGTAATGGTCATGGTAATGGTCATGGTCATGGTCATGGTCTAGTCATGGTCATGGTCATGGTCATAGTCTAGGCATGGTCATGGTCATGAACGAGTAGGCAACCACCTGATCAGCATATGGAACCTTTCGTAGCAGGTGCGTAGGCGACTTCGTAGCCGCGTGTCGCCTTATACGCAGTTTTCCTGGATTTATGTCCATGCAAATAACGAATTCGCAGATTTCCGGGAAATGTGCGTATAAATCGATGCATTTCGCTATTATCCGGCTCTTCGCGAAGGGCCTAGGGATTTCGCGAATTACCGGATTTCGCTACATTCCTGCGACATATATATTCCACCAGGCTACCCTAACTTTAGTATTCACAAAAGACTCAGAGGTCCCCGATCCCTGCATAAAACATAACATAAATTAAACTTGGAACACGAAGGCCTCTTTTCAAGTTACCTCGCATAATGAAAAAAATTAGGGCATCCCCCTTTGCCACCCTTAGACCCTTCCTGCCTATCTCCTGCCACGTGTGACCCTTGAGAAATATATATGGTTAAAAACAGATAAGATTTATGCGTGATGATTTTCGGACAGCACGCTGATAAATAAAAGTGACTGACATGAGGAAATCGAAGAGATTGTCTGATTTGGTTTTATTAAACACCGGTAGCACAAATTAGGGAAACGGCGCGCGGAGCCCGGTAGTGTGTACCTACTGTTTACCTACCAGTTAAAGACACCTACTTGTACTGGTTTTTTATACGAATATTAAGATAAACCAGTACAAGTTGATTCCTTAAATGCGTAGGTGGAACTGCTGGCGATAGTAGCTACTAAGGGTGCGCCCGCATTGTTAAAAAAATATGATATAATCACTCGTATTTTCTAATATAGAATCATTAATGTGACCGACCATCAACAGATCCCCTTCTTTCATGTGGGACACCGTCAATGAACGACGTGATAATTCCGATTGTATGACTTTGGAATACCTAGGAAATATTCCTTTTCAATCAAAAATAGTAAATATATTTTTGTTCTAAATACTGTCTAAATATAATGACTAAACTATTGAGACGGGATTCTTACTCTGATATAATATTTTATTATTTGAATTTTCTGATATTTCGATCCAGTTAATGAGCAATGTCACCGAACAAAAAAGAGTTTTCCAAATCTATGCAGCCTGCAAGAACCTAATAAAAATTGAAGTAAACGAGAAACTCCCCTTTTTTGAAATTGGTCAAAAACTTTCCACAGCAACATTAAAATGCCAAGTGTTATGGCAGAGAATGGAGTTTAAGGGTCGCCTTCCGTGGACCCAACTCTTGAAAACTGCAGCGGATTCACTGCCCTTTTTATCTTTTCGATATCCAGAAATGCACTTTTCCCGTAGCCTGTCTACTTGTTGGGAAAAATAAGTATTTTTGTGATTTTAAGACGTATTTGTCTCCTTAGCCAGACTAGAATAAGACAGAATTTAGGGTTCATATGCTGGCTTTAAACAGAAAAATACACATTGAGAAGACGTTTTTACAGTCTGTAATCTTTCATTTCATGTAGAACACCAATTTGTCCAACGACATTATGAATTCTAGCGGCGGTGTTTTTCAACCAGATTGCTCGACGACTCTGTGACCCACATGATATGTTAAGTAATGAATGATATGTAGACGAGTATTAACATATACTTGGTACCTACCTATCCCCTTTCACGGGTCACGTGTTATCATTATGAAAATGGAAACTTAGCAAAACCTTACCTACTTGGAGACAAGACGAATTTGTCATATGTATAGTTTAGACATATTTTCTCCTAAAAAATCATATTACAACAGAAACAAAAACTCTTCCCTCATCATTCTTGCACGTCACCAGCAAGCGGCGCAGTATAGCGCAGGTACCATAGTCACGTGAACGAGGGTCCGTACTCCGTTCAGCAGGTGGTGGAGTGGTCTTGAAGATGTCAGGTGTCCAAGCCAGCCACTCAAGTGACCCTAATTGCCTGTCTGATAATTAATCGTAGGGTTATCCTATCCTAATTGAGAAATGAACTACTAAATGACTTAGCTGAGTGGCTAACAAATTAATTTTTGACATCATAAAGAATTTTCAAGTTGGTATGGTACTCAAACGTAGCTCGTAGCTCGTATGCGTATTATTTTCTCTAAAATGAATTTTCATACGGTACATTATTGTTCCAGGCTGTATTATCGTACATTGTATTGCAAAAATTATACAAACAATGATATGTTAATATGATCACATCACGGTCAGTGGCCACCCTACGAAAATTTTAATACATACCTAACCCCTCAAGCCCTCAAACTCAAATACAAGTCAAGAGTCATTTTCACCGAATTTATTAGACCTTTATTTGGTTTTAGCGAATTGCAAACGAAAGCGTAGGAGTACCATGGGCTTGGTCCTTTCATAAAAACGAAAATGTTGATTATCTTAATTCGATGTGGAGAAAGAGATGTGCTTCGTAAACACCTACATCATAATGTTTCAATGCAAGGCAAGGTAACTAAAGTCGAGTCCAACTGAAACAAAAAAAAACTGCCTTAATTTTTTTTTTGTTTAGACTTTTATGCGAACCTAACAATGACACCGGACTCTCCCATCTCTCACTTTCGACAAACAACCCGATATTCCCTGTTGTCAGAATTTTTCAACCGCCTTCTACTACTACAAACAGGTCTCGGACATGGTATCCATGCAGTTAGATTAAATTAGGATTCGTTTTACGTTCTCAAAACCCAACCCCACAGCCACGCATCTACAGTATTTTACATACGTTATATCTCAATTCCCAAAACGGAAACCCTTTTGTTATTGTCAAATTAGGCAATCCTCAAGATAACAAAAACAACCCTATCCCATCCCTTTATTTTAAGGGACAAAGGGTTTTTTTTATTGAAGCCTGAATTTGTTAAGGGTGGGCTTTAACTATCTTACGCGAATAATCCTATGGGTGGGGGAGGTGGGGGTGAAACGGCCCTCGGAATTAGAAAAAGAAATTATGTATTCAGCGTCGCATTATCGGAAAGATAAGTGACGGATTTCGCAAAATATGTATCATAGTAACACTGCTTTTGTTTGAATTTTTTTGTATGGTGTACAATAACGGTTAATATAAACATTAAAATGGGAAAACTATACTGTACATTTTCCGTATTTTCTTACATCCTTTAAAAAGGTATATCACGTGACGATAATTTGACAAAGCGTTTTAATTAAAAAGAAAGAAACTTATCAAAACAGGAATTTCAGAGCTTCCCAAACAACCATTAATTTCTTTTTTCAGCCGAGTCCATCCCTGTGTGGGTGTCAGGATAAGGTTTTATTTAGGAAGGGTTTAGGGCAGGGATGGCGAACCTTTATGCATCCACGTGCCAATTTTCTGGAATCTATATTTAATGAGGTCGCAGCCGTGCCATCCAATATTCTTGACTTTGTAATGAGTGGAAAAATAATGTCAAAAATACAATATCATCTCAAAGCTCTTTATTTACCAAAATACTCATCAGTCATCTCTAAAAGAGTCACACAGGCATACGTTGATGAAAATATAGTTAAAATAGCATAAGCCAACTTCTTCAAACAATTAAGTGTTTTTGGCAAAGCATTCCAGTTTTATAAAATTTTATTATTAGCATCTTTACTTATATCAATCACAGAGTAATATTTTTAGCATTTGTTGTCTCACGTACCTATATCAGAATCATTGTTATATTTTTTCAAGTCTTGAAAATAATTGTACCTAGATTTTTGTGATAATATCGTTTCTGAAAACTTGCAGTTTGCTGCGATCCCGCGCTAGCATAGCAGCCACGAAGCCTCCACCCCGCGTAGGACCGGACCTAAACGCTCGCGCGCGTTTGCTTTTCAAAGATTCATGTTACCTTCCTACCTACATAATTTATACCTTTTTCTTTAAACTTGTGATGTGATCAGTGACGTGCCGAAAATATTTCGTCACGTGCCAGCAATGGCACGCGTGCCATTGGTTCGCCATCCCTGGTTTAGGGCCTCCCTTCGGGGAGACTTATCAGGAGTGGAACGTTGCTGCGAAAATTCCAAAATTAAAATTTCCTCCGTTCCAAACCAAAATTACAGGAGTTAATTTCGCTGGGGGCCCCGTGTTTTGGGGAAATATGTTAATGAGTTCTGCTGCGAATGGAAACGGGAATAGTTGTGTTTGGCGTCACGAGCAATTATTATTTAAATGAAACAAGTTTAATTATTTTACAGTTGTTTCATACTAATTTGTGAAATATTATTACTTTTAGTTTAATGAATTAGATGATATTGAAACGAAGTACCTAGTTATATTATGTACAATGAATTTTGAATTTCCTATACTGGGTTATTTTTTAGTCAGTGCGCAAACTTTGCAGGGTGTTTCTACTCGTGATTCTGAACAACTTTTATTATGGGACCACCTGCGAATTCGCAAAAAAAAATTTGGATGTTCCATTGATAAATTCATACCTACTCTGCAAAAATGTATGGAACAACCAAAATTTTTTTTTAGATTTCGTAGGTGGCACCATAGTAAAAGTTGTTCAGAATCACGAGTAGAAACATCCTGCAAAGTTTGCGCACTGACTAAAAAATAACCCTGTATAAAAATCAATTGCAAAAATTTTAAGAGTTGAACCAACCCATGAAACTAAGCAACTTTCCTCAGGGAAAATAGGTCAAAATATGAACATTTGACCTTCCATACAAATAAACCAGCCAAGCGAGTCAGTTTGTATGGAAGGTAATTTTTTTTAATATATTTCGACCTATGTTCCTTAGGAAAAGTTGTTCAGTTTCATGAGCTGGTTCGCCCCTTAAATATTTGCAGTTGATTTTTTTCACCTTATGTACCAAAACGTAGGTATAATAATAATAATAATAATCTGCACCACTTTTGGTCCAATATATGGGCTAAACCGGTTCAACACAATGAGGCCGCGGAATGGATAGAAAAAGATAAAGAATTGATTAATTTAGCCAATGAAATGACATTTGAGCATGTGCCTGTAGAAATTTTCAAGCGTGTCCTACTAAAATCCCATAACTGGAAAGCTCCGGGTAACGACCGTATCCAAAACTTTTGGTATAAAAAGTTAACTTCAGTTCACCCGATGTTGCATAACCACATAAACGAATTCATACAGTCCCCTCAAACTATGCCGTCCTTTATTTCTCAAGGCATAACGTTCCTTATACCAAAAGACTCAGATACTCAAAATCCAGCCAAGTATCGCCCAATCACATGCTTGCAAACCTTTTATAAAATCCTCACGTCATGCATTGCTGAACAGATTGAAGAGTTTATTACTACAAATAATTTGCTGGCCGAAGAGCAGAAAGGTTGTCGTAAAAGAAGCCAAGGCTGCAAAGAGCAACTTATAATCGACTCCGTTGCAATGAAACAAGCTTTGAAAGAGAAAAGGAGCGTAAGCACGATGTATATTGACTATCAAAAAGCTTTTGATTCCGTCCCCCACAGCTGGCTTATTTATATACTACACCATTATAAAATACACCCTACTCTGATTACTTTTCTGGAACACACAATGAAAAATTGGCGAACTAAACTTAAAATAATTAACAATAATTGCAATGTAGAGACAGATGAAATCCCAATAAAACGAGGTATCTTTCAAGGAGATTCCCTCAGCCCGTTGTGGTTTTGTTTAGCCCTTAACCCTCTTTCAAACCTACTTAACGCAACGCAAGAAGGCCTCACTATCTCAAACGGTCATTCTCACACAAAACTCGCCCATTTGCTCTATATGGATGATATCAAATTGTATGGTAACACACCTCATTCTCTCCATCGTCTTGCAGATATTACACAAACGTTCTCCGAGGACATACACATGCAGTTCGGCATCGACAAGTGCAAAACATTTACATCTGAAAAGGGCAAAATAGTGAAAAACGATTACACCTTAGTTACTGGAAGCATAATAGAGTCTCTAGATCAACACAGCTCCTACAAATATCTTGGATTTCAACAGGCTCAACAAATAGACCTAAAGAAAACAAAAGCTGACCTCAAAATCAAGTTCAGACACAGACTTAATTGTATACTCCGATCGAAGTTAAATTCGCGAAACAGTATAAAAGCAGTTAATACTTACGCAATACCTGTTCTGACATATTCGTTTGGAGTAATATACTGGTCGCAGTCTGAACTGGAAACTTTGCAGCGTGTTATTAATACATCCTTGACCACCCATCGTAAACACCATCCCAGATCCTGCATACAACGCCTAACACTGCCCAGGGACGAGGGCGGCAGAGGTTTAATCGATGTTAACAACCTTCACAACAAACAGATCACAACACTTAGAAAATATTTTTTCGATAGATCGCAACAATCGATACTACATGCGACAGTTGTGAAGGCTGACATACGATTAACGCCACTTAACCTTAATAATAATGACACTCTGCGAAGTGAGCGAATCATTGACAACAAGGTGGAAATCGCCACATGGCAGCATAAATCTCTCCACGGTCGACACCTCCACGACCTGCAGCAATCTCATGTCGACAAAAGTGCGTCGAACGCCTGGCTGCGGCGTGGAGAACTCTTCCCTGAGACGGAGGGATTTATGCTTGCGATCCAAGACCAAGTCATTGAGACGCGTAATTATCAAAAGCACATATGCCGTATCCCAAACTTGCCCACTGATACATGCAGGAGATGCCATAGCTGCTCAGAAACTATACAACACATCACAGGAGCCTGTAAATCAATAGTACAAACCGATTATAAGCATAGACACGATCAAGTTGCCGCAATAGTTCACCAATACATAGCCCACAAACATAAATTAATTACAGAAAAAGTCCCATACTACAAATACACACCAGAGATAATATTAGAAAATAATGACCATAGAATATACTGGGACAGAACTATAATAACCGACCGAACAGTTCATTTTAATAGACCCGACATAACAATGCTGGACAAACATAACAAAATAGTTTACTTAATTGACATTGCCATCTGCAACACACATAACCTACTTAGCACACATACTGAAAAAGTCTCTAAATACACCGACCTAGGCATTGAAATTAAAACTCAGTGGAAAGTAAACAATGTCAGGACTGTCCCTATCATTCTATCAACTACAGGAGTTGTGCCTAAAACACTACACACCGGTCTCAAAACTCTTAACATTCATCCACAAATCTACACTCTTCTACAAAAGGCAGTTATATTGAATACCTGTAGAATAGTACGGAAATTTCTTTCTCTAAATTAACTTCTCTGCACTTGGCTTCGGCCCGTGCCACTTTTACCTCTTCGGAGAGCTTATCAACAGATAAACACAAATAATAATAATAATAACCCCCCCAAGGGAGTAACCTTGCCGCGGTGGGGGGGCTTAAGGAGAGGCGGCACTAAAATTAAGTCAGAACATCTAGACAAAATAGGTACCCAAATGGAGGAACAACATAAATACCTAATACCACCGAAGGTATACCCCTCTCCGAACTAACTACTCCCAAACCAAAACCCTTATGGAGCACAGTAATAGAAAATATAATCTTCGGCCGCTGCCCGGGGGTCGCCGGGGCGCATCTGGAGCCGGTGCTGGATGCTTCAGTTTACGGAACACCGGTGACGAGGAGTTGAGCAGGCGGGCTCCCGTCACACAATATGTTACAGCCGGACGCCGGGAGTTGAGCAGGCGGGCTCACGGCGAAGATGCGACAGCCGAATCTTCTGGCGATGATACAAGATCACTGTTTTCCTCCATCCCTTCAACTCGCCCCTCTTACATGACAAGGCGAACATCTACCTTGTCATCCTCAAGCACGCTCGCTGATGTTGTGCAAGAAGTCAACGCTGACTTAGAACTTGCACCCTCCGAGCGTATCTACAACGCGCAGGCGATGGACACCAGAGATGAATAAGTTCATACTGCGCACCTACTTACAACTAACTGCTCTTAACACTGATACCAAAACATATCTCGAACCATTACACCTGAAATTTACTGAAAAATACCCGGACATGCAAGCTAGTCGACAACGTGTAGGAGACCAACGCAGAGCCATTTTACGTAATAAACTGCTGCCACAAAATACAATAGACGAAATCTATAACGAAGTCAGACAAGAACTAAATAACCTGGAAAGAAGTATTGCTACCCAACAAACACAGACAGGAACAACCACGTTTAATTGCAGAACACAACGTATAGAGCTTACACCTCAATCACACACCTCACAAACATCTACAATACAAGGTACCACACGAATGAGATGGACGACTGAACAGAATGAAACGGTGATGCGAGAATACTACAGAATAACACAACTAGAAACTAACAGAACTGCCTACCTAAAACCACTACATGAAGCCTTTATTGCCGCCTTTCCCTCAATGTCGCATGTAACACAACAGCGAGTCTCTGACCAGAGAAGAGCCATCATAAATAATAAGTATATCGACAACGATAGGCTTGACGCAATTAAACAGCAAGTTGCAGAAGAGATGGCAACAGTGAATGACCGCTCTAATTCTGATGCAGACAACCATGCCACAGACATATCGGAACACCAGGGACTAACGGACCTTCATGACACTGAAACTCTGTTTCTAAATAATATTGAACTGAGTCTCCCAGAGGAACCCGAAGAATCTTTGAATAATCGGCAGAATCCCAAAAGAGATCCCCACATAGATGAAACATTTGAACATACATTCCAGCACTTTAAAGAAACAGACCCGACTAATAGACCATATATACCTAAACAAAAATCATCGAAAAAGTTTGCATCCATAGTTGATTATTTAAATAGAGTAACACTCCCTGAAAATCTAAATTTAGAAACAGATTTCGATACTTTACATACGACAATTTACTGTGCAGCATGGACAGCTGCTAAAGTCAACGGAGCAAAGATATCGCTAGAATCTACGTATCGATCACGTCCATCACAAAGAGACCATAAACCGAACTGGCAAAGACGAATAGAACGAAGACTTGAAGACTTGCGAACGAATATTGGCAGACTTACACACTATATTAACGGAAGTAGGAGCAGATATCTAGAAAGACAAGTGAAAAGTATAATTGACCGATACAAAATTCATTCCATCCATGAAGAACCTAATACACAACTTACGCACACACTGGACACACTTAAACAGAAACTAGCTGTAGCCACTGGGCGACTTCGTAGGTACAAAGCCTGCACGTTACGAAAGCAGCAGAACAACCAGTTTGGGAGCAACGAGAGACAATTCTACCGTAACTTAAGACAGACTTCTACAAACACACAAGAGACTACCGACCCTAACAATACAGACGTCGCACCAGACCCACAGAACTTAAAAACTTTCTGGGCTGGAATATGGGAACAGCCTGTTCAACATAACGCAGAAGCCGAGTGGATCCAAACGGAAATCGAAAGCCACTCCACTAACACCGAAATGCAATTTGATCACATACCAATCGATACTTTCCAGAAAGTCCTCCGTAATCTCCACAACTGGAAAGCACCGGGCTCGGATAACATACATAGCTTTTGGTATAAGAAATTCACTAGTGTTCAAGGTTATCTACACAATCACCTTAACAATTTCATAGATAACCCAGACTCATTACCACTCTTCATTACGGCTGGAACAACTATAATGATACAAAAAGACAAAAATGACCCTACAAACCCCGCGAAATACCGACCTATAACTTGTTTACAAACCATTTACAAAATACTTACAGCCTGTGTATCTGAACTGATTTATACCCACGTAGACGAGAACAACATCTTAGCTGAGCAGCAAAAAGGATGCCGTAAGTTCAGTCAAGGCTGTAAAGAACAGCTCATCATTGACTCGGTAATCTTAAAACAAGTTCAGAAATCGAAATCAGACCTACATAGTATGTACATAGACTACCGAAAAGCCTACGACTCTGTTCCTCATTCTTGGTTGTTAAAAGTTCTCGAAATATATAAAATACACCCAAAACTTATTAACCTTTTAAAAGTGTCAATGAAAACCTGGTCTACAAAATTAAAACTCACCACACCTTCAAGCTCAATAACTACTGAACCGATTAGAATACAGCGAGGTATATTTCAAGGGGACGCACTTAGCCCTCTGTGGTTTTGTCTCGCTTTGAACCCTCTTTCCAATGTTTTAAATTCCACAACATCAGGATACCCCTTAAAATATACAGAAAATAACCAACAGACTGACCAACAAAATCTGAGTCACCTTCTCTACATGGATGACATTAAATTATACGCAAAGAATGAAGAACAGCTATACCAATTAGCTCACCTAACAGAACGATTCTCATGTGATATTAAGATGGAGTTTGGCCTGGATAAATGTAAAATTAATTCAGTTAGAGCGGGAAAGACTTATCAACATAACTACACTCTAGAAACAGGAGAACAGATAGAGCCACTAGATGAACAGGAAACATACAAATACTTAGGATACAACCAGTCGTTACAAATACAATATAAAGAAACGAAAGAAAAACTGAAACAAGTATTCCGACATCGACTAAACTCCATACTTAAAACGCAATTACATTCTCGCAACACATTTAAGGCAATCAATACATATGCAATCCCTGTACTGACCTATTCTTTCGGAATTATAAACTGGACAAAATCTGACTTGAAAGCTTTGCAACGGACAATAAATACTACTCTAACTAAATTCTGTAAACATCACCCCAGATCTTGCCTTCAAAGATTAACACTCTCGAGAAAACAAGGTGGTAGAGGTCTTATTGACATTATAAATCTACACAACAAACAAATAATTACACTCCGAAAATACTTTTTTAGCAAATCAGAAACCTCCACTCTTCATAAAGCCATAGCACAAAACGACTTCAAATCAACACCTTTAAACCTCCAAGACACCGACCAACAAACTAACGAAAAACTGACAGATGACAAAACCAAACTCGCTGAATGGGCCGGAAAGTCTCTTCACGGGAGACATTACCACGACTTGAACCAACCTAATGTCGACAAAGATGCGTCGAACGCATGGCTCAATCGTGGTGACTTGTTCCCGGAGACTGAAGGATTCATTATGGCAATACAGGACCAAGTGATAGAGACTAAAAACTATCAAAGATACATAACTAAAACCTTAATGACAGACTCATGTAGGAAATGCAATAGTAGCCCAGAAACCATACAACACATCACAGGTGCATGTAAATCCATAGCCCAAACTGACTATAAATACAGACATGACCAAGTAGCTAACATCATCCATCAAAAACTTGCGCACCAATATAACCTGATCCCATCTATCCAGCCATACTATAAATACAACCCGCAAACCGTTTTAGAAAATCCTACGACTAAACTTTACTATGACCGCGCTATCCTGACTGACCGAACTATCCACTACAACCGACCTGACATAACTTTAATTGACAAAACTAACAAAACTGGATATTTGATTGATATAGCAGTCCCCAACACACATAACTTACAAACCACAATTGCTGAGAAATTGACAAAATATGTGGAACTTAAAGAGGAAATCACCCGAATCTGGCGCCTTCAGAAAGTGACAATAGTCCCGATAGTGGTTTCATCGACGGGTGTCATACCAAAACAGCTCCACCAGTCACTGAAGACTCTCAACCTCTCAGCAAACACCTACAATCTGTTGCAAAAAGCAGTCATATTGAATACATGTCGCTTAGTACGAAAATTTTTGCACAATGATCATGACCATTTGCCATCATCATTGTCAACACACTTAGAAAACACCTTGACAATCATGCAAAGCCACTTGACTCAACCTGACACAGAAGACACACCGACAATCCCTCGACCTAACACTCTAAACAACTTGACAAGCACACAACCTCATACACGAGACCCACCGACAGTCACACGTCCTAACACACTAAACAACTTGACAAGCACACAACCTGTTACACAAAACTCACTTACAATCACACGACCTTACACACTAAACAACTCGGCAAGCGCACGACTTGACGCCCAAATCACAATGACAGTCACGCAAACTGACATACAAATCCAGTCTTCAAACCCTGTTATACACTTGGCCTAGGCCCGTGCATAACAGTTTACCGGTAGAAACCGAGAAAAACAAAAAGTACCTAAAAATAATAATAATAATAAAAATACAAAGCAATTTGAACCAACCAAATGCTCACTTGGCTTAGGCCCGTGAGTATTGGAATACCGGCAGTATTAGCCGAGCCTAAATAAAAGGAAAAAATAATAATAATATACTTTATTGCACATAAAAAAAACCAGATTACAAGGAAAAATACAGATACAGAGAACACAGTACAATAAGGCGGCCTTAATGCTAAAGTAGCATTCTCTTCCAGGCAACCTTTGGGTGATATGGAAAGTGCAGTCTTGAAATCGGGATAGTGCAAACCCCTACATAAACTACATAAAATATTATACACCAAAATACATAGATACGCACAACGGCAATATAATATGCATAATACATACTAGATATTTATAAACTAATACATATACATAAATTATATACTATGGAAGCAAGGATAATGCGATATACTAAGTAGGAAAGAAGAAAGAAAGATAATAGATGACAATGTAGATGGAATACTTAAACTAGGAGATATTATACTACACTATTACTTATATTAGATAGATAGAATTTCCTGGTTCGGTCCTTAAAGGTTTCGAGGGAAGGAGCCCGACGGATATCCTCAGGCAAAGAATTCCACAGCTTGATTGCTCGCACTGTGAAAGAATTTGCAAAGAATTCCGTCTTGTGTGGAGGAAGGTTGATCTTAAGGCTGTTGCTGGCACGCAGATTGCGTGTCAGGGTTGCCGAGTGAAAGGTGAAGCGATCTTTAAGATAGGGAGGAGCATTAGGATTGGAAAGGACGGAGTAAAGAAGGGAAAGGATGTGACAGTCCCTTCTACGGGATATAGGTAACCACTGAAGTTGGGACCGGTGAGAGGAGACATGGTCATACTTTCGCAGACCGAAAATAAACCTGATACATAGATTCTGCAGACGTTCGAGCTTATTCAGCAGTTCGACAGTTAGATCAGGAAAACAAACGTCTGCATAATCCAGTATTGGTAGAAGAAGAGAATGTGCCAATGAAATTTTAGTTTTAGTGGGTAATAGGTTTTTGAGTCGCTTAAGTGAACCATACGCAGCAAACACCTTTCTGCTAATTTCCGAAACATGAGGTCTCAGGTTAAGCTTTCGTCAAAAATTACGCCCAGATTTTTACCTTTTGACTGAAAGGAATTGGAGTGCCATCAAAAGTAATCTGTGGTAACGACGCGTAATCGATTCTGTCCACATACCACTGACTACCAATTATAATAGTCTGAGTCTTGTTAGGATTTACCTTCAGACCATATGAACGACTCCAGTCAGCAATGCTCTTGAGGTCTCTGTTGGTTTGATCAATCGCGCCTGGGAGGCCAGAGAGTGGTGCTTGCGTATAAATTTGGAGGTCATCTGCATACAAATGATAGGAAGAAGTAAGAGGAAGAGTAATAGAGTTAATAAAGATAGAAAACAAGAGAGGTGACAGGACGCCACCCTGCGGTACGCCGGCAGATGTATCGCACCACGCAGAGAAGGTATCTTCAATGCGTATGCGTTGTCGACGCCCATACAGGTAACTTTGAAACCAGCTAATCACCGCTGGAGATATGTTATGGGAACGCAAAATGGCGAGAAGAATGTCGAAATCTACAGTATTAAAAGCATTACTGAAATCCAGCAACGTCAATACTGTTAAATTTTTATGTTCCATTCCAAGCCGAATATCGTCGGAGATATTGACTAGCGCAGTAGTAGTATATTTGAAAAGTATGGAAGAAATTAGCATTTTTACGATGTAGATCACCTAAGTACCGTTAGAGAGGGCTGGTGGCAGCAGTTAAAATGTTATCGTAAGTAATGAAATCGTTACAAACGACGCGCCCAGCGCCCAGCTCGGCGGCGGGGAAGTGCTAGCTGCGCCCAAATGCCGCACTTTATGAAAGGAATTTAACTAGAGATGCTTAAAATAGGCGTCTCTATATTATTTTTCAATTTCTTTTTCTGTAGTCATAGAACCTCAAATAGAAAACATCTAAGTAACTGTAGCATCATCATGACTTGAAGAAGAATAATGTGTCAATATTGAGTCAAATTGTTTTATCAAAATTAAAAGAGATATATCTAATTGGCATGATGTGATAGATAACCCATTAATCACCGTATAATCAGATAAATTTATTAAATACTTAGTTCAGCACGTGATTTTGAAATGGCAGTTATTATCATATCACCTACACATATACAAAATTAGGCGAAGCCATTTTGGGTGAAAGTGGGTTGCAATTTTACTATCCTTGTATGTAATGAGGGTGCGTGGGGAGGACGGGGCTTAGAGGGTCCGTCTTGTAACTGCGTGCCGGCCCGCGGGCGGAGGCGATTTGTCTCACCTCACCCCAGCCTACCCTCTGCGGTGCGCTCGCTCAAAGTGTTCCTAATTCCAATTTATAACTTTCCTGGGCGTGCGCGATAAAGGGTTAAAACTTTCCCGGGATTTTGGGCTTGTGTAGGATTTTTGCTACAAAACGCTGGTGCTTCATTTGTTATGCATATTAAACGTACTATAACCATAACCTATGATGATAAATTCTAATAAAAATACATAAATGTAGTGACAATAAGTGTCATAAAACTTTTAAGCACTATTTAAGAACTACCCTTTGATATTTTTTATACTGGTACGTTTAAAATTAAAAAAATCTATGAACAAAATGTTATCTCAGAAAGAGCATTCGTTCTCTCCGTTGTGTGCAGAATACTTAGTGAAATACAGCACTTGTCTGAGGCAGGTCCCTGGAGCTGTCGGCGTCTATTTACTGCCTCCAAGAGAACAGCTTCAGACAGAAAGCTGGTCAAGTGTGAGTTGCGCTTGGAGACAAATGTTCAGTAGGCATCTACTTTGAACTGTTTGGTTTTTTATATTATAACTATTATCTCCATCAACAGACCTGCATCTTCACAGATAAATCTTGATTGATTCCATTGAAAAGTATTCTTACTTTAAGACACTTCTGTTTTTTAAGGAATGGTTTGAATTTATCCGTAAACATAATATAAAAGTTACCTATATTATATACCTAATTGCAAGGTGTTAATTTTTTATGCCGAGAATTATTTTAAAAAATGGCTTTAGTAAACTAAAGATATAAACAAGTAACGTTTTTCCTCTTACTATACGTTTGGAGAATGTAACTCACATACTCATTTCACAAGCGACCCCTTCTCGGTTTAAAACACACATTTTGCCCCGGTCTCCCCTTCACTTGGCCCTGGAGGGTCGTTGCAGGAAACTCCGCGCAGAAGCTGCAGGAGCTGCACAAGTTGAAACTTCTCGTATATTTACTGCTTACCGCTCGACGCTAGACAGCTGCTGTGCTTTATAAAATACATATGCATGCTTATATCACGCATATATCCCTTGCAGAGTAGACAGAGCTTAAAAGATTGTAAAAAGCTGCCGTTTTCACCTTTCACCACCATTTTGACAAACATTTGACAAAAATTTGAGAGTCATTCAGAAGACTGTGCGATCGATCACCATAGTAACAGGATGTCAGCCTGGCACTTAAAATTGCAACTCCCAAATCTTTTAGTCGCTTCTTACGACAAAGATATGGGGTGATGCTAATTGCAAGGCACCACATGGCTAATAAAATACATATAGAAAACAAAAATTGCAGTCGAGCAGGATTCGAACACGGCCACGACTTCCGGCGTACTTACCTACTAGACCTTTGACCTTTTCCGTTTGTGTGTAGTTGAATGCATTAGGAACGTATGATATATTTTAATTAGGTAAATTGATTGGGTGATATTTTACTTATAGCTCGTCTAAGCTGAAATGACGCGCCCCACCATCGCATTAACGCACACAAGCGGTAAGTAAGTTAGGTAGTGGGGCGCGTCATTTCAGCTTAGACGAGGTCTACTACGTTGCCTCAAAGAAGCAAAATATTTTTTTATTAGCAGATATACTTATTAGATCACTTGGCAAATATTTACCTGAGTATTAATCTACCTACAACATTTACGGTTTCTTTTTCACATTGGTGAATATCGCATTTTGTGTTTCGTGTCATCATCATCATCATTTCATGTTAGATCAACTTCATTTAGCATATATTTCTCTGTCGGTTTACTAGCGACTGAATAAATTATAAATATCATTTAAATGCAATACCATACCAGCCTGATTTATAGGTAAATAGAAAATGAATGTGTCATTGAAACCAGTTCACTTAAAAAATCAAACGTATCTTTGGAACTACACACGATGGATGTTTGTAAAAGAGTATTAGAAAACAACCCCCAAACGGTCGCGCGTGCCCGAATTACGGACCGGTCCGGGCGCCCTGGCGGGTCGTAGCGCCCAACACAAACACGACTAAGGTCAACCGATTTTTGACCCCTGCCTCGTAACACTATTGAACTTGCTCTATTTGTTCACCAAGGAAACCAGTTCGAAGCATTAGGGGACCCATGAGGTCACACAGTCAGAATACGCTTAACCATCACCTCCGAACTCGAGTCGCAAACAACAAAAAAGCTTTACAATTTCAGAAGTAGTAATTGTGTCAGTTGCAATTTTATTTTAAATCGCGTGACCTCATTGTGAAAGTGATAATGACATTGAAAATTAAAATCCAATGCAGTCCATTGACTGGCGACCGGCCGCGGCCGAAAAAAAACCAACAACACGCCGTCCAATAAAAACGTAAAATTGCCGACACTGACATTATCCTATTACGTCATCATTCCATTCATGAAAACGATGCGCAAAAAAACAATCTCATCGAAACACGTGTTAAACCGGGCCCGTAAATGCCGCCCGGTGAAAATATTAATTAATAATTAACACGCTTCTGCTGAATTAAAATATTTTTATTGGCGCCAAAAGGCAAAAAGTTGGGAGTTAATTCAGTGGCCACGATGGCATTGTTTGCGGGCCGCGTGCATAAAAAACAGAACGAGAAAAAAACAGGGAAAAACTGGTCGGGAAATAAAAACGGAGCTGCGTGGAGCGCGGCGTGATTTAAAAATAAAAAATGTCGGACGTCCGTAATGAAATCGAAAGGCGGTTCGTCGATAGCATTGGAAAAAGGTAAAAGAAATGGGCACTTTCACGCGTGAGAATTTTGGCTTTTTTGCCGATCACTCCGTGGCGTGGTGGTTGCGGTGCCTCGCGCCCGCTGCCTGCGGATTCGAGCATGCCGATAAGACATTATCTAGCCTTATTTTATAAATAAACTCTTCTGTGGTGATAGTGACACTTAACATACTACCAATCTCCCAGTAAATCTTATACACACTCAGCTGGTGACCCAAGGTATTCGAAGTCAAATTAGACAAAATTCGAATGCCTTGTAGGGAGAAGTATCCGAATCGCCCTCATGCATGTTCCGCGTTTTTTTGTAGTTTAAGAAGCTATTCAACTACCTACATAGCATTTTAATTTTGTCTTTGCACGTCACTCCTTGGGCCACCCTGTACCTATATTACGTTTTTTGAAAAGAAAGATCTGTTTTTTTTTAGAAACCAGGAACATATCCGTTATAACGGATGTTACCCAAATTAGCCAAACTACTTAACCGGTCTTCGCAAATAGGTACTTATATTGCTTGCATATCGGTGACTGACATGGACCATTTTTTATCAGCACTTGAGGATCTGGAGTAACTGATGTAGAACATCCAACCAGCATCCCATCTTAAGAGGTACGGTAATGGCACCGAAGTAAAAGTTGTTCAGCATGATAAGGCTTTTTTGCTTACACTTAGATATCGAGGATGTGGAGTACCTAGAGTGGAACACCAGGCACTATAGTCTACTAGCATAAATGAATGGTGAGACGAATCGTAGTAATTGATTTATACTGCAGTCAAAGATCCGATTCCCAGGAAAAAACGGGTAGGTGTCAGCGAGTGAAACCGCTGGGCGTGTCTTTTTATAATTTTAATGTGAAATTATTTTAAAATGTCGCTGGCACCTAAACAGCTTACGTGGTAAAGCCCAAAGTCCCTGGTTTAATTACCTCTCCCGACCCTCTACTAAAATTTTACTCTCCTTGGAAATTTCACCAAACATAATAACCAATTAATTTTAATTAAAACTCTAATTAACGGACCGACGGAGCAAATTGTCCGCTTTGCACGCATTTAAAAAGATTAGGCGGAACAAGCTTAGATTTGAGCTCAAACAAAATTGTGTTTAAATGTAGGTAGATTAGATGTAACATAAAAATGCAATAAGTAAATTAGTTAATCACTTTAAATATAAGTAAATAGAAATCAATACAAAAGTATAATGAAACAATGGAATCATCTATTTCCAACTGATCGATCATTATACCTTTAGTCTACTTGTTTATTACTATGTGACTGACCAATACCTAAATATTTTTGTTTTAATGAATCCTTCAGAATTTTAGACTTTACTATTTCCAAATACTAAAATAACTGGTGTGAGTTCTTCATTAAAATCTCCATTTATAATGATTTTCGTGGAGTAGCTAAACATTTAGACATTTTTTACATAATTTCAGTGGATTAGAAAAGCATTTTTTAATCCTTGGTACAGGTTTACGTAAATCCAGTTATCCTGTTTAAACTTAATAAAAACAGAGAGTGGCCTTCTCCTTAACGCGATTATTGCTAAGCACCTACCTATCTAATATTTTTCTTTATAAAATGGGTAGTTTTTATTGTAAGTTACAATCTTAGTCATACAGTATCTGCATCTCTTTGCATTATGATTTTTATTACAAGCTGTGGGACAGCGACGACCAAATTGTAATCTACATACAACCTATTCTATTTTCTAGTGAACAGCAGAAATTGTTTTCGATTTATCAAATAACAAAAAATAAATATTGTGGACTCACTAAAAATAACTCAATATTGGCATAGTACCCAAGCAAGGCAAGAAGAAACGTACGAAAATTTTAGATAACTACTTATTGCTCTACATGATTACGCGTCTAGCCAGCCACTTAGCAAAGATTAAAAAGAAAAAGGGTATTTTCAGAATATTACCCTAATATAATTCCCTTTGCAATCAATCACGAGGGCTCTAAGTCGACACATGTAAATTCATGCGCAAATTATCCAGAAAGCGAGTCAAAGTGTAGCTTTGAGGACGTAATATATTAGAGACAATATCCCCCAAAATAAACATTTTTAAAAACTTATACAATTAAAAACTGTTTAGGTATTAATTATGGGTATTTTAAGTATTTTAGATAGGCAAATTAAAAAAACTTATCTTTTCTATCCCTGCTGCATGGCCGGATAAAACTCTACCTCACTTAGGTATTTCGTTCATGTAGACAAGTATGTAACTAGTTAAAAAATAGGTAGGTATTATGCTAAAATAACCCAATTACTTATTACCAAATTTTTGGGATGTTTTTACAATATAAATAGAAGTTAGCTTAATTTCCTTTTGTACCATCCACTTAATTAATAAAATTCTCTTTTCCAAAAAAAAAAATAGAAGTTAAATTGTTACATAGAATCGTTCATGTAATTATTGGGTAAACAAATCGACTTCCGATGATCTACGTCACGCGAGACCCGCTTCCGGTAATGACTTTACAAACAAACCCCCAACATATACACAACTCTATACAGTATACAGGGAGTAACAGAAAGGGTATTACAAGCCGAAAGGAGGTGAAGGTACTCATGAAACTGAACAACTTTCTACATGGAACATGGGTCGAAATAAGAAAAAAAAATTGGACTTTCCATACAAAATCGCCGATCAGCTGACTGATTTAATATGGGAGACCCATTTTTTTTTTCATATTTCGGCCTATGTTCCATGTAGAAAGTTGTTCAGTTTCATGAGTACCTTCACCTCCTTTCGGCTTGTAATACCCTTTCTGTTACTCCCGGTATATATTAGTATTTTCACGGTTTGAGGATACCAGATCTCAATATTTTTTTAATAAATAAAAGAAATCTATGTAAGTTAATTATGTTTTATATCTGAACGCAGTGTACTCCCCTTTCGTACACGTAGTCATGAATGAGTTCAAAATCTAGTATCCTGAGAAAATCGAGGTAACTCTTCAAACTCTGTCGGCATGGCACAGCACGAAGGCGAAATCAAAGTTGCTTCCAATAGTTCTTCAATATTTATGCTTCGAAATAATATGACTTTAATTGAAATTGTGATAGACCTGCTATTATAAAACATTTTTGTAATAAGCATAACAGAACTTAAAAATTAACAACATATAAAACTTTAAGACCCTGTCTAAATACTCATGCCTAGCAACCGTATACAATATAAACATATAGGAAAGTATATAGGGCTCGGGGCTTCTATCTACCCTTCACCCAAAAAAGGGTTAGGAACAAAAACCGAAAAGATATTTCACTCGAAAGAGCCCATTACAGCGGTCTTGGAAAAAACGTTCCGCTGTAGAGTGTGGTGCCATTAATATCGATAAATTAAGATAAATTATTTGAAGACAGAGATAAGTTATTGAGTGCGGTGCATTTTAAAATAAAACCTTCTTAGTAAAACTTATAATATAAAAGATATTTTAAAGAGACACAAAATTTAATGATTCTACGACTTCGAAAAACATTAGCTACGATTTAGCTACGTAATTGCATCGCGTCGTAGCTGTGTAGCAAAGTCTCAATCTATTTGTTCACTTTCTCGTAGGCACTTTCTCAGCCCAAAATTGTTGTCCGTAAGGTAAGACCTTGTTATAGGTTTGTTAGGAAACGCATAACTAGTCAAATCGACTAACCAGACTAAACCCGATCTACGAGTATCTCATCCCTAGCGTTACCCCGAACAAATGCTGGCATCAATTAGTGGAGGAGGCCGGGGTAAACATAACCCGGTTTAGGCGCAAATAATCGCGGGCTCATTTGCGAGGCGGCCGCTTTGCCCCGCCCTACCCTGTGTTTACTTGTCATTACCCCCGAAGATCACTACGATATATTTTAACGTTAAAATGGTAAAAATGGTATATCAGAGCTAAACAGTCAAAAAAGAAAAGTGAGCAGGAACTCATTGCCAAAGGTTAAAATATTTGAGTCTTTATTTATCTACACTTTATTTTTATGTACGATTACTTTGATTACCATATTCTGTAAGAGCGACCCATGGCTAACAAATAGCTAATATAAGGAATGTTTAATTTCGATACAACGACGCATCATTACTAGACTACATTATAATTGAGGCTCTGTGCCTAATTCTAACTACTTACCGCGAAAATATTGAATATCTTTATTCACGTATTGCACACTGAAATATTTTAAAAACAAATACCTTCCGGGTGTTTCCAATAAAAGCATGAAAAACAATTAATATCAAATTCTAAACAAGTTTTCCGCATGATAGCCTAGAATAGGATTATCCTAAATATACGCGTAAGTGTCATGAAATGCGACTAAAGGTAATAGTACATTACGTCACAGGCCGAGTATATAGCAATTTCTGGTCAAGTGGCATTGGAAGGCCGAGACGAAGTCGAGGCCTTCTAAAGTAAACGAGACCAGAAATTGTTATTTCGGCCGAGGTTCGTATAGTGCTTTTCTCCAATTTGCAAGGAAACAAATATTTAAATCAAAGAAATACTCTCATTATCATTAGATTTAAATCGTGACAAAATTGACACTTCGTAACTTCGAAAGTTCGCAAAGCGCATGCGCTGGTTTTGCTTACGTTCCGTTTCATAAAGAATGCGCGGGAACATTTCACATTCAGCCTTCAAACTTCAAACAAATTGTGTTCCATAAAACACCTAATCACAAAAGTGTGAAGTTTAAGAACCCTTTTTTTACCGGCCTAGTCCGGCAATTTCTATTACAGTCCTCTGCGCCTTGACAACATAAATGAGCCCATTGACGTATTCTTTTTTTAAAGTAATGAAGCCATTTCCGAGCAAATTGGAGAAAAATGATATGTAAAGCTATGAGTGGCTACTCGCAGTTCACTCGCAAAAAATAAAAAACGCATCTATTTTTTTTACTTCGCAGCCTACTAAACATCTGCACTAAACACTAATCAAAGAGAATACATGCCTTAAGGGATAGGTTAATTCATTCAGTGAATGGGCAGCGCGATCACTGCTAAAGCAACATATTGCACTGCACTTGCAAACTCGTGGTGCGTACGGCGATACCTCCTATTAGAGCGAGGCCACTGTCCTACAGTGGACTGTTACGGTTGTCAATGCTATACTCAGTTCTACAGTTCTATAAGGTATCTACAAATAATATCAATTTGTATGAAAAGTTATTTCTTTTCGATTAATGAAATCATTCAGTACGATGCCCTAACCAGAGCATTTTCTCTGAAATAGGTACATACCTAGTATCTAGGTACAGATGAACTCGTTAAACTCCTTTTCATCCGCAAACCGCTGGTGCTGGCTGCATTTCCCGGTCATTTACCAGGGAAGATGGGTGTGTTGAGATACCGACGCCTAATGGGCCCGGCTAAATGCCTTCAATGGCATCGTTAGGGTTAAAATTAAAAACGACCGTGATGCAGCGCTTTCTTTTTTACGAAGGGTTTGTTGAAAGAATATTTGGGAGTTTTCGGAGGGCCCGTGACGAGCCTCGCTGCTGGAGGGAGGTTATTATATCGGGGGTGGAAATGTATTTGACGGCGGTATAGTACATTTATAATGAGTTTCTTTTGAATGTTTTGCTGAATAAAATCAGTGGTTAGGAAATTGGGAGGCTATTTTTATTTTACCTGACGGGGAAAATAAAATAATATGTACTTTACTATAATTTTAGTACTTAAAACTAAAAATCCGCACCTAATTCCAGTTAAGTACATTATGTACATACATACGACTTGCTATATGCGTCTTAGTAGGCGTCTACGCCGTAGCCGACACTACGAGCCGTAGCATGTAGCTCACGAACAGATATTCCACTCCCTACTCATGGTACGGTACAAAATAAGGTATAACTGGAATATACATAAAAAAACCCTCGTTCATAAAAGTTCTAATCTTTTTGCATACCTACGTACGTTTAAAAACGTCACGTCATGTCTATTTCCCAACAAATTACTTTGGAGCGTGACTTGTACGCATAATTTTTATTCATGAATCATATTAACGATACTACCCGCTTTCCAAGCTAATACACCGTTCAGGCATACCTATACATATGTATAGACGAGTATTAACACTACGGCTGCCGTGATTTGCATTTCGCCTCCTCATTTCCCGCGTTTCAGTCGGTAAACTCCGTGAAATCTCGGAATGATGGACGCCGGGTAAATGGCGCGAAAAAAATTGCAAACCCCGTCCACGCGAGTATTACATGCCGTAGGTAAAGCTACGGGTACACTTAAGCTATAGACGTTTCTCTTAAGTTGAAAATTATGGCACGAGTATGATAGACGCCAGTAGGTTTTTGATATGCTGTTATGTAGCTATTTGAGTCCTAATGTTTTGAAACTGTACTAGTACTATTATATATTCTGTGACTGTACCTACATAATGAAACCTATGTGGGTGTCGGTAAATTTTCTACATTTACGTTATATAAAAAAGTTACAAATTTGATAAGTGAATTAATTATTTTATATAAAAAATACACCTATTTTAAGACCCACTCTTAGTTTGTTGACTAACCACTTATCAAAATCAGGACTTAAAAGTCTAGAGGCCACCTAGAGGCAAAAAGGCTGTACCTAACTACGCCACTGAGTGTAGCCAAAGCTTTACAGTGCCACGTAACCGGCCGAAATAAGCATTCTTGGGCTTTTGAAAAAAAAATGTGTACCACTCTTAATAATTTTAAATAAATTTAGGCGCGCGCTTACGTCGCTAATATTGCTTATTCGTATCTTCATAACTTGAGTTCATCGGGTCGTTCGCCGACTCGGTGCCCCTATAACTCGATTACTTTCTAAGGAAAGGCGTAAAATATTTCTTTTTATTTTGACCCTTGCTATCTTTATCTTTAGGTATTCATTATCAATCGCTATAACAATTCAACCTAGTTACCTAAATAAATATCGAAAGTGAATCGTGACGTCATCTAACTAGAACTAGTAATCTAATTCTAACTGGGGTAAACTGAATTGTAGTAGCTATTAACCGCAAAATACTATATACAACGATCTATTAATAATTTGTGTTTACAAACCAGAATCACACACGGTCAGCTGTTTCGTACAATAACATCTAATGAATGTAATTAAACCATCTAACTACCTAATAACTATACACTACACACGGTAGGAAAATAAAGGAATGCATAGAAACAGTTTCATGTAATTAAATACAGCATTTGATGGAAATAAAATATTTTTGTTTTACAGTTACGCAGCACTTAAAATCGAACTACCTCTAGATGTTTAATACAGCCATCTAAATCAATTCTACTATAGTTAAAGGTAGCTTTTCTAACCACTAGCCTGTACAATGTAATTATGCGTCAGCCAACTACTTATTAAAATTGTCTAAAATATGTCTTGTATTGTATTATATCGGACTTGTATTATATCGGACATAAGTAAAAAAATATCGCACTTTAAATTAACTACTTACTTAAAATCAATTCTTAGATCAGATCAAGGCCAATTTCTTTGCGCAAAAATTAGTTTATTCTAAATGAAAAGTTGAATTAAGATTCAATAGGTAATTGTTTATTCCCATCCGTCCCTCTGTACATTTCTGCCGTGTGTATGGCAGTACCTACTCAATGAAACAGCTGAAGTGATTGTGTATTACCGCTACTGTATCGGCCACTACGTAATACATAGTACTAGTACGGCTACAGGCAGCAAAACAGGCTTCCTTTACGTGAGTACAAATATTCTTCACTAGCTGGTACCCGCGAACTTCGTTTCTTTTGCTATGGAGTCATATTTGTATCTTCTATAGTTTAGCTGGGCTCCTGGTGGTCTACATCAGAAACTCCAAACCTGCGATATCTATTGGCCAGCAGAATCGTCCCATCAAGCTGAACAACTTTTGCTTTGGAATCATATCTGTATCTCCTATAGTTAAGCCGGGCTACTGGTGGTCTACATCATGTACTCCACACCCTCGAGTGGTAGAAAAAGTAGCCTATGTCTGTTCTCGATGTCAGAGTAATCTCTGTGCCAAATTTCATCAAAATTGGTTCAGGGATTTAAGTGTGAAAGTGTAGCAGACAGACAAATAGAGTTTCTTTGGAATTCATAATATTAAGTAAAATATGGATGGTATGGATTATTAGACAGAACAATAAATTTTTTCGTGAATTCTAGTCAATGGTATCTACATTTTTACAAGATTTGCATAGGGTTCTATGGACCGCGTGGATTTGTTGCACATACCTACCGTATTTTGAAAAAATATGGCTTCCCACAATAAGTATAAAATATGTAGATGGTATTTACTTTTAATAAAAATAAGAAATAAAAAAATAATTGTCACACATCGACCGGGGCTCGAACCCGGGCCACATGGGTCAACGCCCCAGCACCGCTCTGACTGTCAAATTATTTCAATTTCTTATTTTCATTAATGAAAATAATATAGCACTGTGACTGTGAGTGCATTAAAATCCCAATAAATTGAGGTATTTACCATTTCTAGAATTAAATACCGTTTAAGGGTTTCAGATTCGCGCTACTTCACGACATGATGTACCTAGGCAAAATGTTCAGAGTGGCCGATGGTTTATGTTATTAGATAGAGTTTACTGCTCTGCTAATCGGCAATGTTCTGATCGCTTCTAACATAGCAAGTATTACATTTTTTCATGTGTTATGGTTGATCCATGTTCTTTGAGATCATCATCATCATCAACATCAGCCCAAATCTCCCACTACAGGCATCAATTCTAACGTTGATGTCATCCGTTTAGATTCGGTTCTTCAGGATACATAAAATTGTAAGGTTCATAATACTTTGTACCTTTCTTTGCAGATCTATAGGCACACCCCGTTTGATATATGCTAACATTGTTGACCTACACTATCGATAGCGAGAGTACATTTCATCAATGGTCTCACACACAACACAGCACAATTCACAAGGATATTATTACCTACTCGTACCTAGGTATAGTCGTCTTTGTAGGTACGAGAAGCCAGCACAAGGCCTATTGTACACTATCTTAGGTATAAATAGTTGGTAGTATGATAGGTTGAGTAAGTGGACATTGGTTTTGAATATATACTCTAGACTACACCAACACTAAAGAGCTAATTTTGTAGAGCGTAAATAAATATACTTCAAATTCTTTTAGACAACACTTGTACTTGTCCAAAAAAGTTACAAAAACCTACATAAAATAAGAATTTACTTTTGACGCTTTCCAGGTATCTATTTACAACCTTTATCATTAGAGGGTAAGATATACCTACTTGCTTAATTCGCAGGCTAGGATAGAACCACGATAATCCGGTAGTCCAGTTGGTAGTAGCGTCGGCAGTATGGATGCCGAAGGTGACGGCGACGGTTCAAATCCTGCATGCGGTGGTAAAGTTTGCAAGTTTTCCAAAATTTGTATACCTAACACGGGAAGTGTTTTATTTGGGATTCAAGCTTTATCAGAGCTACCGGCAACTTAGCGCGTCTTTCGGAACACAAAGTCATCAAAGGACATATAAATACACTGTAAGATAGAATGTTTTTAAAGTACGTTATTAGCCGATAAAGTATTCATTTTAATTTGGAAATAAAAATGGGGCTGGTTCTTTAAACATTTGATATATTTATTCTAGATTTTCTAGCAAGGTGCGCCACTGCAGTATCACTTAATAGGTATTTCAGTACCGGAAGCCACATGTACCGCAGTGTACTCGTGTTTGTGTACCTATTTGTATCGGCAGTGAGAGTGACCATTATGTATGACGTCACGTGGACAACAGCATTAACCGGACGTTGTTTAGACGTACGGTCAGCAGGGCAAACTTACATATTGTTGGTTAATATCGGCTTCGTTGTTATTGGTACGAAACACTTTAATATTATTTATTAATATCGACTAGCTTTTGTACCAGTTCAGAATATGTTGCCTATTAATTTGTTCCACACCGTTGTAGTCAAGAAAATATTGAAACGTAGAACTATATTTAAACACACTTTCAGAAAGGATGTCACACTTCCGTTGACACGTTTTGAACTTGAAGGGTGCCTGGGGTGCCTGTGACTAGTAGAGTTGTTTTGACGGCCGATTAATTTAACTGATGTGATTGCTGCTTGGACAAGATTGATGATTTTAATTTGCAAACAATGCTTCTTGTACCTATCTATCAATGTAAACATTATTTAGGTACTTAATTGTACACATGCACAGCACAGTCCCGAATGCGTCTATATAGGTAGGTATAGCGGGCACATACTCTCACTATCAGCGTCCTAGAGGCTAGGTACAGCGGCCATTAGCTTAGCCTAGGCTACGCTAGGTCAAGGCGTCGGTCTAGACACAAACCTAGACATTATAGGCGCCTGGGGCTAAGATCGAGCTCAAAGAAGGTTAAGGTCACTTTGTAGTTCTACACGCAGTTCAATTAGAGTATTGAAACTTTTGTATTAAGTAAGTATTTAGGAAGTTTGGTAAAACTTGAAACAAAGGATAACCATGGTAAATAACATAACTGAATAACATAACAGATTGACAGTTGAGTGTTGTTAGAATTAAAGCAAAATACGTTTTGATAGGGTACATTTACCTACAAGTACATTTACCTACACTATTTTTTATATTAACCCAGCAATAGATACAAACTAGTTAAGTACCTATCTACCTACAACAATTTAGTGATTTTGCAAATATTGTATTTCATACTGACCCACTCCTGCTAATACCATTTGATACGTTGGTAATATAGCATTTCATGGCAGATTTTAATTCTAAATCATCATTACATAATAAAACATATTATTATCTGTATAACAAAATTCCCTTAAAAGCTATAAAAATGTTCCAAATAGCTTTTAAATAACCAACAACTTACATACATATCTAAAATGGATTAATTATTATACATATCTAAAAAACATAATTAGGGGTCAAACCGATTACAGCTACATTTTTTAAAGTCAATTAAAACCATTCTAATTGGTTTTCTATTTGTCGAAAAAAAGATCCAAAAACGAGCTCGTTTAATTTCGAAACTTTGTAAAAAGAGCACGCTTGCTACTTTTAGACGAGCATCAAAAGATTGGTTATTTTTGGTTGGGTATTGGTTGTTCCTCCAAGCTATACGCCTAGGTTCCGGGTTGAAGTCACATGGCAACAGTTGAATATTTTCTTTTATTATTTTACTAGTGGCCAGTTAGTGGTTTCACCAACTCAGTTTTCCGCGGGAAAAATTTTCCCGTTATACATACAAACCTTCCTCTTACATAATTCTATCTAAGTACCTATTATTAAAAATCGTATCAAAATCCATTGCGTACTTTAGGAGGAGTAACGATTTCCTCGACAGTCAGACAAACAGAGAAACGCAAAGAAAAGAACGACTTTGTTTTATACTATGTATTGATGATGTTACACGAGATGCTAACGATTGTAGAGGAAATTCGCATTCCTACGTTTACAGCATTATAGAACCAAACTCTGACACCAGGGTTCATCGGGTCATTGGACGACTTGGTGTTCCACTCAAAGAAGAAGAAGCATTATAGGTAGAGCAAACAGTTACACTGTCTTCGTAGTAATGCCTACCTAGCTAGGTATTATTAGGTATACCTAAGTATATCTAAGCCGCATGTTTTTCTAAATCCTTTGTCCGAACCGAACCCTTTCCACGAGCGGCGATTAAAGAAAATGGCGGTATCGACCGAGTCAAAGAGGTGCGGTATCCTAGCAACCAGGGCCTAAACCCTTCAGATGCCGCGAGCCGCTTACTTTGCGGTCGCACAGGGACAGATTTAGAGGTCCCTTATAGCTGGAGATTGACCATTCTTGCATTTTCTCTGTGTCTCTTGGCTAAAATAGAACTGTTTTGCATTCAAACAAAACAGATATTATGTTGATGAAGAAACATACAGCCTTGGTTGAAGAAGCGGTCTAGATTTTACCCTTTCCTATAAGGAAAATATATAAAAAACTTACCAATCTTGCATCTTTTTCTATACCTCTCTTTCACCCATGTTGGCTCGCCTGGTTTGTGTATCCGAACGAAGGCGATCTGTCAACTTCATATAGTCTTCTTGACCACCAGCAAGCACCTTGCTGCAAGGCTGTATGTTTCTTCATCAACATAATATCTGTTTTGTTGGAATGCAAAACAGTTCTATTATGTTTTCTTCGAAACATACAGCCTTGGTTGAAGACCTGTTTGTTATCTGCTGGTGAAAGATTATAGTTACAATTAGTAAATAGGTAAGAATTATTTGACGCTATATGATGAAATAAATCTACTAACATAAGATAGATTTTATCTATTTATTAAAAAATAACAAGAAACAAGGTATTAAACCTTTCAAAACAAAATTTGTACTTCTTAAAAACTTAACATAAAACTTTAATATTAGTTAGCAAACTTATTTAAGAAAATGACTGATGTTTCTTCTTTAATGAATTCTAGTTACACTCTAGTAACATAGGTGCTGGTCTAGAAATCAATGACCTATAGGTAACTAACTCTGTTTATATTAATATGTATAAACTAATCAACAATCACAGAAACTGAACTGTGAGTAGTAAACTATAAAGATCTGATTAAATTCAAAACAAACTGATATCAGCTATGAGATCAATCTAGGTTTGTGGTACCTAACACTAAGTAATAAAATAAAAATTAAATTTGAGAAAAATTTTCTGATAGCAGGTCCTCTGAAGAAGTACAAGATCTTTTATTTACTGGACGGCAATAATATTTTCTAAATGTTTCACTACTCCGCCAGTTTCCTCTACTAAGAATTTCGTCCAAAGGCCTACTCTCCAACCAGCTACGAGATGCCACAGCTGATCTTATACTTCCCGGAGAAGACTCTATATTGACCTCCTTAAAAATAGATCTAACCCAACCAGCTATCATTGTTCTTGTAGCAGATTTAACTGTACCTGTTACTGATATAAATAAGCTGGTAACATTGTTACCTTCTTCACGTCTAGTTTGTGAAATTTGTATTAAATCTTTAACATGTTTCACTGGGCATAGTCTAGGATCTGGATGAGCTTTTAGCAACCACCCCGATTGTCTAAAGCTTACTGTGTCTGTTTTTGAACCAAACTGGGGCCACAAGGTTACTGTTTTTCTTCTTGGTTAAAATTGTCATTAGAGATATCTAAAAGTGTTAAATCATGAAGTCGCCTGCCTGAAGCTAAAAGTAATATTAGAGCAGTTCTACGGGAAATTTTAAAGAGTGTGTCTGTATGAACATCTTTCTGAAGCCAATCAAATAATATCTTTGTGTCCCATATTGGAATTTTCTTTGGAACAGGTTTCTTTATAGAAATTGCTTTTAACATCTGATGCACAAAGAAATTTTTTGATAATGACTCATTGGCACAATATGTAGAAACTGCTGATTTATGTAAAAGAATTGTCTTATAGGCTAAGTTGTCTTCTATATATAATTTTGCCAGAAATCTTGCTACATCCTTGCCACTTGGGTCTTTATGATGAACAGAATTATCTTTGCACCATAGAATCCACCTCTTAATTGGCGCTCTGTACGTAGCTAGTGTTGATTCTCTCCAGCTCTGTGCTAGCAAGTCTTTTTCTTCTGGTGTCCACTGGGCAACCTGATCGGCCCACCCCCAATTTTCCACGCTAGAAGTTGAAGGTTGTCTATTTGTGGTGGATTCATCCCAGTTGTCAGGTCTAGTAGATTCTTGTGTAGGGCAGGGATTACTATTGGTTCCTCCAATGCTCTGGACTTCAAGTCCGGGAGCCATGAGCACTGGGTCCAGTTCGGAGCTATAACTATGAACTTGCCCTCGGCTGAATTCAGGTGATTGAGCACTCTCGGCATCAGATTGGGTGGAAATACACGCCAACCGAAACTGCCACCTCTGACTGAAGGCGTCGCAAAATAATGCATTCCTGTCGCCTTTGTCCCATGTGACGTATGGTCGCACAACTGCCGACCTCTTGGACGCGAACAGGTCCACGTCTGGGACACCCCATATTTTGAACAAGGCCGCCGAGGCCTGGGGTAGTAGATGCCATTCCGGCACCGGACGGTTTCTGGATAAGCGGTCGGCTATGCCGTTGTACCTCCCCGGGAGGTACGTCGCTGTCAGAGTTATTTCCAGCTGCTCTGTCAACTCCATGAGTCTGGTGGTCAACTCCAAGAGTGCTAGAGACCGAGTCCCCCCTTCGTGTCTTACATATGCCACCAGAGTTCTGTTGTCTGACTGTATATGTATGTGGGCTCCCTGGAGACTGTCCTTCTGACTGGAGATTGCTCCATACACAGCATACATTTCTTTTAGATTTGAGTGCCATCTCCTCTGTTGAGCGGTCCAAGATCCTGACAGGTAAACCTCGTTTAATTGGGCTCCCACCCCACATCTGCCGCATCCGTGGTCAGAAAATGGGTAACTGGCCTGCAGTGTAAGGCCACAGTGCTGTTCTTTATCGCAACCAACCACCAGTCTAGCTCCTGGCATACCTGTGCCGGCAACTTCTTTTTTAGTCTTGGTCGCTTCTGTTTGAATGTTTTCAGGAACCTCTGGGCGTATCGACAATGAATTCTTCCCCTTGGTGTTGTTATATTCGCAAAATTTAGGCAGCCCAGCAAGCACTGCATCTGTTTTAGGGAGCACATCTCCTTTTGTTTTATCTCTGTGATTAACCTTTCTATTTTTTCTACTTTCTTTGCAGGTAGAGATTTGCAATTGTTGGCTGTATTCCACAGAAGACCTAAGTATTCCAGCTCCTGAGTTGGTTCCATCACTGACTTTTGAAATTCACATGCCATCCGAGGTCTAATAGGAATTTTACTGTCTCCGAGACATGGGAAGCCAGGATTGACTTTTCCTGGTGTGCTAGCAGGAAATCGTCTAAATACACTATGATGCGTACACCACGGGCACGTAACTGTTCCGCTACCCAGTTGGTCAACGCCGCGAATGTCCGAGGAGCTGATGATAGGCCGAATGGAAGGGCAGTGAGCTGTAGTATTTCCTGCTCGTAAATGACTCTCAGGAATCTCCGGTGTGCCTGAGATATGGGAACTTGAAAATATGCCTGATTTAAATCTATCTTTACAAGCCAGTCCCTTCTTTGTATAAATTCTGTCACTTCTGTTTGTGAGATTAAATGGAAATGTTTCTCTTTCACATGCTGATTTAACCCTCTTAGGTCGAATATGGGTCTCGAGCTTCCATCCGGCTTCTTCACCAGAAACATCTTTGAATGAAATCCAGGATTCTCTATTGGAGGTTTCTCTAGAACCCTTGCTCCTTCAATTTCTTTATTATTTTGACATCTCTGTTGATGGTTTTGTAGCAAATTTTTCATTATGTTTACTGTGGGAAAATTCATGGGAGGTTTGCTCTTTAGAGGAATATAACTTCCGGTTACAACTTTTATTACAAACTTGTTTGCCCTAGCTCTAACCATTTCTGCACATGATCTTTGAGACACCCCAGAAATTCCCTCTCCTGATTCTTGGCATAGTCATTTTTGTTCGGTTCGTGGTCTCTCACTGTACTTGGGGTCTTTACTGCCGGTCTTGGGACGAAAGGATAAAGGATTTCTTTTGTAATTTTTATTCTTCTTTTCGGGCCTGTGTTTTGTCTGAAAAACTGGCTTTTGTCTAACCACTCTGTCTCTAAGATTGGCTCGATTTTTTATGTAGTCTGGTGTGCTTAGCCATCTTTGGGTACCTCCCAGTGAGTGAATCAGAGGTTGTAATCCCTCACGGCTGAAAAGATGTTCCGAGCTTGGGGGAATATTCATCAAAGAAGATTTTAAATTTGGACAGTTAATTTCCTTTAGAATTCTATTTCTACGTATTTCAATGCACTCACTTCTCCTACCACAGATTATCTGCATGGTATTATCTGCACATTTTTGCATGTTTGAATTTGGACCAAAGAGTGCAGAAACTTTCTCAAAGAGTGTATTGGGAGTAAGATCTTGGGGGTTAGCAGCAGCCCAATTTACTAAACCCTGTAAACTCTGTTGCAACAACTGCTTCTGTTCTAAAACTGTATTGGATAGTCCAGCTAGAACTCCTTCAGCCGATTCTAAATAATCCTTTGTCTTATTAAAATGGCATAGTTCTTCATTCACCTTCAATGGCAAAAAACCTGGTGTAGCAGTACATGTTCTTAAAGTTGACTTGTATCGAATACCCTTCCATGCTGGTGAATCAAACTGTTGGAGGCGTTTTAACTCCTCTAAACGCTCTGGGTTTGCCTTGGGAATGACAGCCTTGTCATTGATTTCAACATTTAGTCCGCCTAACTGTAGTTGACCATTAATATTATTCTGGCAAGGGTTTACCAAAAAATTTGTGGCTGAAGGCCTCTCCACAGCACGAGAGGTAGAACCCTCTAAATTCGGTCGGGGTTGCCTAGCATGTTCAGTCGTATGTTGACTCGTGTGTTGCGTGTACTGTGTAATATAGTGAGGTAACTGTGTCATGTACCCCGAGATAAAACTTACGTTTCTCATAAGGATATCAATCCTAGGATCCGAGCTGGGCTTGGATCTTCTGGAACGTTTGTTGGGCGGCGGGGAAGCCTGACCCTCTTCCTCCGAGGAAGGGTCAGTACTGCTATCATCGATAGAAATATAATCCGGCCTCGCCGCCGGCTCCGAGTGCCGATCTCCATCCGAAGCATCGGCCCCGAAACCATCGCCATTCTGAGGATCCCCGTCACTCATTTTGAAGTGTATACACACTGAACACAATGACGAACACTTTCCGAGCACTTTTTCAACAAAAGACACTGATTTTCTCCTTAAAAATTGATTAAAATTTACGAAAACAAAAATCTGGTATGTTTACGCGGTAAAATCAAGACGCTATATGAAGTTGACAGATCGCCTTCGTTCGGATACACAAACCAGGCGAGCCAACATGGGTGAAAGAGAGGTATAGAAAAAGATGCAAGATTGGTAAGTTTTTTATATATTTTCCTTATAGGAAAGGGTAAAATCTAGACCGCTTCTTCAACCAAGGCTGTATGTTTCGAAGAAAACATAATAAATCATTTTTTTAAAGTTTGTAAGTATATTCTCGATGCTGGGCAACCAGGGCAACACGGATTCTTTCCTCTTTCTTCAAAATGCCTTGGAAAAGGTAAGTAAGCTAAACAGTTATTCACTGTTAAAATATTTAACAAAAATAGAGGAAGTGCAAAATACATGGGAAGTGGAAATAATTGGTAATTTGGTACGACTTTTTAATCAAGTTAACATCTGTGCCTTGTTCTTGGGAGACAGCAAACATGCATTAATTCAAACGAATTTATACTCAGTTTCTCAATAATCAAAAATAAATATCGGTATCGTAAAAACGTGCTTTTAATTTCCCCGATCGCATACAATCCAAGTTAGATTTATCATTATGTCTTTCAGAAGACTTGTGATAATTATCACATGACAATTGGAATTTAAAAGCGCGAAATGTTTACAGAAGAAATATAGACCGATAATGTGAAATAAGCACCTAAGCCTCCTAACTGCCACCCTGGCTGACGCGGCGTACAACCCCCGTTTTTCGGCATTGATCGGCAAAGAGCGCGCCTGCGCCGCCGCGGTGAAAAACGCGAGGAGGCAAGGTCACTTCTCAGTCCTTTTTCCCAAATCCAATATTGAATGGGGCATCATACCCGCCGAAAGTGTTTTGCTTGGTTTTGCTTGCTTTCGGCTGGATCTGGGACAGCGAGCTTTGGGAATGCTCTGTCAGCTGACGAAATGTTCGTCTTTTAGTATTTTCACTTTTCAATTTTGGAGGTTCGGCTCTGAAGGTTATGCTTGTAGTTGGCTGAGCAACTGATCAGACTTGGACTCATTCTGCCGAGACTCGCCAAAACATAGATACTAGGCGATTCTTATTTCAGAGCTGGTACTAACTACAACGAGCAAAGACAAGCATATTTTAAAGATGACATTTTTTAGTTTTCGAGCACCATAATTAATTTTGTTTTTAAGCTTGATTAGGAAGTTTTAGAGCTATAATAATTATCCCCAACGACAGTGATCGTAGAAAGTCACCTTGCAGAATTTCTAAATATTGATATTATGGTATCATCAGTTACTTGTTGACAAATCTCAAATAGTACTCGTATGTGACAACGACTGAATTTCTCGCAGATGAATTCCCTTCACCAACTCGACTATCCACGCATTATGTAATTCGAATAAGATAGCCTAACCTCAAAATTAATCATTTGAAACCAGCAAACCAAACTAATACCGCAACTAAACTCCAAACCGTTTATATCCAAAAAGGAAACCGACAACAAACCCACTGGTTGTACCGTTTCAATTACCAGTAAATTAACGAATCGGTACCAGTATAGGTAAACTGGTATGCCTATACGGGGTCTCCCAAGTTATAGAGCATAATCGCTCGTCTGTGGCAAAGTCCCACAGACAAGGCCTACCTATAAAAAATGGCGCCACAGAGGAGAGGTTAAAAAAGGTCATACAGTTACGAGTAAATAGGTGTAAGGTAACTTGTTACTAATCTATCTACACTACACGTCATAAAGCAAGACTAATGACTACTTGTTCGTACATTAACATTATCACTTTCCTATCTGATAGAATATGACCATCTGATCGAATACAGTGACCTTATTTTCCTTTTGGACCAAAATATTGGATTCCTAAAATGTTGAACTTAGATTTTCTATAAAGTTGGATTCCTTAAATGTGTCTAGATTTTTTTATCTTTCTCTCTTATAGTGTAGGACACAACATTGGGACATTAAAAGACGTGATGAGCGTATTTTTCTGTGTAGGTATTTCGCTTCACAGTACACCCTGTATAACTGTAAACGCACATACCTGCCGGAAGCCGGACCGGTGGCCGGTGGGTGAATACTTTATTGTGCGTCGTCTAAGCTCATCGATTCAGCGCACAAATTGCTATTAGTATGAACGTAGAGCACGTCTATTCGCCATTTTCAATGGATTTACAACGTGTTACGCTAATTGCTCAATTCTCGTGTGTCTAAACCCTATGCATGAAATAATAAAAAATAATTTTACTGCTTTTGGAGAAGCGCTCTTGCTCTTTATTATAGTTAGACACTAACTAAGTATACACACACACACAACAAGCCTTATAAAATTAACTTATCAAGTCTGTTACCTTCTATACCAGGCCAATATAGGGTTCATTTAAGTACAAATTTATATTTTAAGCGCGTGTTCTACTCACAAAATTAAACAACTTTTATAGAGAAAAAAATTAGCTTCACATACCTAAAAACATGTTGAAAAAGTGTGCCACTTACACTTAGTATGGAAAATCCAAATTTATCTTTTCGTATTTCGAAGCAAAGTTTGTAATAAACTTGTACAGTTTTGTGAGTAGAACACACTCTTAAAATATTTGTACGTATTAAATGTAACCCTGTATACTTATGACTAGGATGCGACAACAATTTTTTTAGCTTAAATATAGGTACCTAATATCACCCACTCAAATGAGTTAGTAGTTAGGTAGTAGGTACTACATACCTACCATAGTGCCTACCATAATAAAAGTGAATGATACATCCAGTACCTATAATAAAGAAAACAGCTTGTGAACCCGGGAATGGAAGTTATCAGCAGCACCGAATCTAATTAGATATTACGGTCGAACCGTACAGTAACTCGCTACCTACTTCCACACAAAGAAGGGCCTCGCGGGGGTGAGGTGGTAGGGCAGGATCCGAAGGGTGTAAGGGAGAAGGGTGAAGGGAATCAAGATAATGCGGGTTTTGGGACGCCCCCGTGGACGTGCCAGCGGTAGGTATACGTTGGTAGGTATATTTTTACAGAATTTTAAAGGAACCTACCCAAGCATTAGACCGAATTCTTCTTAAACCCAGAGGACCTGTACCTGTAGCTTTGAAGATAGAAGAGTATCGTGGATAATTGAGACCTAAATATTTCAAACATAAAGTTGATTCGTATCTAGATAATTAAAAGTCTCACTTACCTATTTCAGCTAGGTGTAAATTTTACAAGCTTGCAAATGAAATTTATACACCCATCCTCTTATCTCCATGGTCTCCGAATTGTCGTCTATTGAAAAATATTTAAAAACCAACATCTTTGCAAAAGATCGAATTTGTTGGTCACTACTCTGTTGCCTACCCCTTTACCCTTCACTTGCCGAACTAAACAAAATTTCGTTAAAACCGTTTTATCTTAAGACCATAAAAATTCCGTCGTTAGCTAGGGCGAAATTATAATAGCTGCAAATATGTGAGAAAATGTTAAGCTTAAAGCAAGTTATGTTAATTTTCACATTAAGAACAAGTGAGGGTCAGGCAGAATGCAAATTCGGGGTCATTTTCAAACGAGATCAGATTAATATTCACGTTCTCAAATGCAACTTGCGAGGCAATATATTCGTTTTTTTTTTTTGCTACTTTCTAAACTAAACTAGTCGTGAATATAAGATTTTTTATATAAAATGATAATTTGCACCCTTTCAGTAACTTAGGTTCTGTTCCTGACCTGAGTACAAGTTGTCATATCCCATGGATACTCACTTCTTCTTCTTTTCGTATCGATGGCAAAAGTTAAATTTTGTGCGCCCACTGCATCACCACCTACGCATACATGAATCAAACACTAATTACCTTATATTACTTCTGATTTAGATAAATAGATATTTATACCTAGCATATACCTAAGTATTATAAGTATCCATTTATCACGTTTGAATACAAAAGTTGTAACTAAATATTATTTGGTTTATACCTGGAACACATCGCAGGGCGCAGTACATAAAAGTGCCCCTACGGTACATATTTCAGCGGTTTCCATAACTTACTACAGTTTCCTTAAATCGTTCCGCAAAAATACAAGAAAAGATTAACCAATAAAAAATCATGTCAGAAACTTAAACTACTTGCCAGTAAACTTGGTATCCATAACATATTACTAGTTGACCGCCAGTTTAACACTATTTCATTGGTCCACTTACGCTGCCCGTGTTATCCCGGCGTGAATCTAATCTAATGCAGGCTACAGTTTAGCCTCGGGGAAAAAAGGAAACTTTCTAAACAAGACCACCCTGAAGGTACATTTGTTTTTTTATGGCTTTAATCAGTTTCGTATGAAATTGCGGCGTAGTGCAAATAGACTAGTACAGGGCACAGATCTACAGGTTATAGAATAGGTATCTACTGAAAAAAAAAAACGCAATGGCCAATCAATCAACATACATCAGTTAATATTTTTTCCTACCCTAAACCAACAAAATCGATTAGATAGTTTTGACATGATGATTTTATCTCCGGCCGGTTTCGGCCATAGCGACCGCTTCTACTCCTGATCAAGTCGGCGCTGATGCGCCCGCAGGTGGCTATAGCCCGCTTTTGACATAACGCCAAGACAAACCCACAAACATACCTAATACAGTATTCAAATGCACACTTGCTCAGACTCCTTTAGAGATGACAATACTAACTGTACCGTTCCTTAGTAACTGACTGAGACTGTAAATTTTATACAGTTACAAATTGGTCAAAAAACGGCTGCGTCCAGAACTCTCTTTCTTGCATTTAAATTCCACTTCCACTTGATTCTACAAAATGCTAATTAACTGCAACAGCCGCCGTCGTGAGAAACTCTCAGATCTCCCTGCTCGTTATGATAATTCCTTGGACTCTATATTTTAATTGCAGACTCTACTTTTAAAGGGTGTATTTAATTTTATGTTGTACTGGCTTAGCGTCATAAAGAATTGAATAAATCTGACTCCTGGGTTCATCAGGTCGTTGGACGACTCGGTGTCCCGCAAAAAAAGGAAGGAAGGAAGCGTCATAATCCTAACAAAGCATCAGCCTATTTTCTTCCCCGTGGGTGTCGTTAGGGAGGACTAAGGTTGGGTTCCGATTTCATTTTAGTCTAATGCATTGCAGACCACCAACCTGCTACTGCGAAGCACAATTTTTTAGTAGGTAACTTTTTTGACCTCCCGTACATACCTAATGCACGATTATGGGTTATCAAAATATTTTTCTCGTTTTCCAACTTTATACCCATAATTCTTCTTCTTTTTCGAATCGTCCGACACCGAGTCGTCCAACGAACCAATCTATCCATAATGAAAGTTGTTCAGTCCGATGCCCATTACAACGTGTCCAATTTTTTTAATCCATACCTACACCCTGTCGTTATACCCTGATGTCTGTGTGGGATAAGGGTAGGCAGATGATGATGAGTTGATGACTCTGTCGTTATACTTTCGTAGTTACAGGTGGGTAGTATTTAAACGCAAATCAAAAAATATCCTTTTTCTATGCAATAAGATTCCCAATTCCCATCAAAATTACTGATTGCACAGCATAATATTCAACTCAAAATATCACTAAACACACTACAATTTATTTTCGCAGCGTACAGCGATTTTTCCTAAAGCAAAAGCTTTTTCATCAATGCACAGCTAATAATCTTAATGCACATTATAACTTTTAACTCTTTTTCTTTTAAATGTAGCTTCTATTTTTATATTATTTACAGCAGTTTTTATTAGAGGTGAACCATCATCGTTAATCATACACATCGATAATCATATTTTAAATTGATGACGCGCATAGCGTGTCGTTTCTGGCACATCGCCGGCCGCTGCCGCGGCACGCTCGCTTCGCTCGCTCGGCTCGTGCGTTGTGGTCAAAGTTCTAACCTAACCTAACCTAACCTGGCGCTTTCCGCGCCAGGTTCGGTTAGGCTATACCTAACGGACCTATAAAATTATGTTTACTTACGTATGTTTACTGGTTAATATGCGACTGGGATAGTTATTTTGCTATGAAATATGGAAAATTTGCTGTGCAGTCAGTATTCATGCTATGTATGTAGTATTTTTATACAAAAATAAATTTATCTGTATTGCATCATGAGGAAAAAAGTTATGTTATATTGATGTAAAATTTCGAATTATCTGCAGTTTATGTTTTGTTAAACATTTAGTTTATTTGTAGTGAAGTAAGATATTTGATGTAAAAAAAAATATAAATGATGAACATGGATTAATGGGCGATTATTTATTTGATATGCAATTTATAATATCCCGTTACAGGTGGGGTCAGTCGCAAAAGGGGTCATCTGTACCTCAAGATGTGCAGTCTGTCATATTAATACCAAAATTAAAAATTCAGTTTGTAGACGTTTTTAAATTTTAATTGCAAATATTTTGGGCATTTCTCACGGAATCACGGAATTGTGTCTATGTACCTAATGATAATGAATGAACAATTTTTTTATTGGAGATCTTTATTTTCTTTATTTTTGTCTGCGTATGTATTATCTTCTGTCTATTTAGATTATATCAATTTAGATTGTGTGAGGATGTCATGCTCCAACAATCTGTTATTATATTTTTCTTATATCTTGTACATTTTGCTTTCAATACTCTCACAAAACTATACTTTTAGTAACGATCGTGTTAATATATCAATTTAGATTGTGTGAGGATGTCATGCTCCAACAATCTGTTATTATATTTTTCTTATATCTTGTACATTTTGCTTTCAATACTCTCACAAAACTATACTTTTAGTAACGAACGTGTTAAGCAAAAAGTCACTCAGAGCTCATTTCAAGTCAAGAACCGCGCCAGACTTAGTCCAGAATTTAAAATTTTAATTCGCTCTATTAAAATTTAGCTTCATGCAAATGCTAGAGCGTTCTCAGACTCTTAGACGGACCGCTTTATTTTTATTTTTTAAAGTTATTATTCCGTGGCACACGCGGGGTCAGACGTCGTGACCTTAAGGGACTCATGAATATTCCAAAGACAGGTCTTTGTGACCTCTGACCCTATCTTCTCACGACCCTTATTAAAAGGGATCATCATGCATACCTAATATTTTTAAGAGCTGCAAAGTATAAAAATTATAATTTCAAATCTTGCCCATAATAAGCACGCAAAGCTTTTTAGGATTACCTAATTGGCTATTTTTAGAATTGCCTAACCTAAAATTTTAATCGAGGTTTCAATTAGGTAATAGGTATGTGAAAAATCTTTTATATAAAACGTCAAATAGTCGCTATTTCCATTTAGATAATGAAATGGCAAAGCCTCTTTTACCAGGAAATTATCAATTCGCAATTTTCATCAGCAAAATCGAAAATCATTTTGGACGTAATTATCTCATATTTCTACAGCGAAGCTAAAGTACCTCCAAAAACCGTGATTAAACATTCTACGCCACTATTCATTATCTATACTTTTATATGTATGTGTTCACCCCCTAACATTACACGCAACTACGCGGTCGTTACCCCCTCGCCACCCCTAACGCACCATTTTTCTCCCGCAAGATAAAGACCAAATAAAAAAAGAAAACGAGAAAAATGTCTCTGTCTCTTTTTTCCGCGTTCGTTTTGTACTGGAGCGAGCAGAGCGACGGCTAAACTGCGAACGACTCACGAAAACTTGCGCCCCGCCCGAGATGACCGCCTCTATCCGTCTCTTTCACTTTTTCACACTTTTCATCTGAGCGCTGTAGTTCCGAAACGGCGTAACAACCGCGTGCCGTGCAATGGATTACGAGCCGTACACGTTGGTGATTGGGTTTGAAATCGCTCTGGCCGATCTAGTCTCAGAAAATATTTTAGAACGAAAGCATTTGAGAGTGGAAGGTCTCTCTCGCTCGCAAAAAAGCTTGCCCGGGGAAGGGGGTTGTTAGATACCGCGGGGCGCGGGGAGGTGGAGGGGGCCCGGACGCGATAGTGGCGGCCGCCATGCCAGCCGTCGGCGGCCGAAGACTGGTATTAATTTCGGCTTAATTCGTCCGTTGATTTCAAACATTTTGCCGCTTTGTAACAAAATTGTCGCCCGCCTATAACTAGCCTCGAGCTATGGTCATTTTGTAACATGTTGCTCATGAAAACGACAACTGCAATAAATCAACCTGGGGAAAATCAATTCTTATTTGACTACACAAATTATCACTCACCTAACCTTTGGTTCACACTCGTTAGCCACTTACCTACTTTGTTTATGACCAGAATGATGATCTACATCTACACTAATATAATAAAGAGGAAAACTTTGTTTGTTTTTTTGTATGTATGTAATCGATAAACTCCGAAACTACTGGACCGATTTCGAAAATTCTTTCACCATTAGAAAGCTACAACATTCCTGAGTAACATAGGCTACTTTTTACCACGGGAAAATTACTCATTTTCACGGGAAAACGGTAAGCAGCAGGAAAAGCGGGAAATACCGCGGATATTACCCAAATAAGCCAAACCGCTTTACCGATCTTCGCGAAATTTGGCACTGATATTACTAGCATAGTAAAGATGGACATGGACTACTTTTTGTCAGCCCTCGAGGATCTGGAGTACCTGATGAAGACCACCAGCATCCCATCTAAACTATAAAAAATACGGTCATGGCTTCATAGAAAAAGTTGTTCATCATGAAGGGCCGCTTCTGCTGGCACATGGTCATCGAGGATCTGGAGTACCTGATGAAGACCACCAGAATCCCATCTAAACTATAAGAGATACGGCCATGGCTTCATAGAAAAAGTTGTGCATCATGACGGGCCGCTTCTGCTGGCACATGGGCATCGAGGATCTGGAGTACCTGATAAAGATCACCAGCATCCCATCTAAACTATAAGAGATACGGTAATGGTTTTTAAGTAAAAGTTACTCAGCATGACGGACCGCTTCTGCTGGCAAATGGTCACGATGGTCTGGAGAGTACCTGATGTAGACCACCAGCATCCCATATAAACTATAAGAGATAAATATTCACAGAAAAAGTTGTTCATCATGACGGGCCGCTTCTGCTGGCACATGGTCATCGAGGATCTGGAGTACCTGATAAAGACCACCAGAATCCCATCTAAACTATAAGAGATACGGCAATGGCTTCATAGACAAAGTTGTTCACCATGTCGGGCCGCTTTTGCTGACACATGGTCATCGAGAATCTGGAGCACCTGATGAAGACCACCAGCATCCCAGTTGTTCACCATGACGGGCTGCTTCTGCTGGCACATGGTCATCGAGGATCTGGAGTACCTGATGAAGACCACCAGCATCCCATCTAAAATAAAAGAGATACGGCCATGGCTTCAAAGTAAAAGTTATTCAGCATGACGGGCCGCTTCTGCTCGCACATTTACCTCTGCTGGATCGGAGTAATGGACTTTTTACTACGGGCAAAGATCCAATTTCTACGGGAAAACAGGTAAGTAGCAGCGGGTGAAACCGCTGGGCGGGCTGCTAGTTAATAATAAAAACAATCGATGTTCTTATCATAATGAAACCTAAAAACCATTATTAGATGCGACTATTTATAACTAAATATCATTAGGGTTTCATCATGGTTCATCGTACATCATCAGTGTTAATCGGGTCGTTGGACGACTTGGTGTCCCACTCAAAAAGAAGATGACTAAATATAAATACCTACAAGATAACGTTTATCTCAGTCAGGAGATCCTAGTAGATGAAACAAATTGTGTAACTTAATTATCAATTGTATTGGTAGTACACTAGTACAAATACAATTGATAATACTGATAGTACTGTAGGTATCTACTTCTAATTTCCATTTTCAAATAGACAACAATGAAAGAAATATTTAATTGTTAGCAGTCATTATTACTTACTTGCTACATTTCTTGTCTGTCAACCAAAAGTGTAGTCGTGATAAAGATTTGCAGAGTAAAAAATGCTAAATCACATCGAGAACTAGAAATATTTCTATTGAAATAGACAACAATGAAAGAAATATTTAATTCTTAGCAGTTACATTACTTACTTACACAAGTGTAGTTGTGATAAATTATGTATTTGTAAAGTAAAAATTGCTAAATAACTTCGAGAATATAATAAGTTAGTAAGTACTACCCGTTAAGTAAGTTAAGTTAATGGGTAGTGGTTTCGATGATATAAATATTTTGCTACCTATAATAAAAATGAATGGCGGCAGATATTGTACCTACTTAAGCTGTAAAAATAGTAGTTTATGCAACTGCCTTATAATGAGAGGCTTTAGGATATGAGTGTCTGTTAATCTAGATAATAGTTTGACACGAGCATTCTAAAGCCTAATTATATGCAGTTGCATACACTATTTTATCTACACTCTACAAGAAAAACTATGAAAAATAATTCAAACCTCCGCACTGGCGATTGCAAGCCTATCTACTGAACCACCAACTGAACGACTTTTGTACATTTAAGTAACTTTTTAACTAAGCGTTAAAATGGAGGCTCATAAAAACTGAACAACTTTTAAAATTAAAAAGCATTTATCGGTGAATTTTAATTCGAAAAATGATTTGAAACAAAGATTTAATAATAAATAAGTCCTCATAATTTCAAGTGTCGTCCCGCCCGGGTGACACTTGTTTTTTTTTCATTTGGCTTAATGTTGGCCACTATCAAATTGGAACAGATTACAATTTGGTACGCGGGTCAATTCGTTTAATTTTTTTTCAAATACTAGAAATCGAGTTACTTTATGTAGCTGCCAGTAGTATGAAAGTTTTTTTTAAAGGCTGTATATTCGTAATGCAGTTCATTACGTTCGTACTTTCGATTCCGTAAAACTAATATTACGAAATGAGTGTAGATAAAATATATGCTAACCGGAACATATTTATGTAAAATATCGCCTAAACGAGAGCATAATGTGGTCATCCAAATCGAAAGGGATCTTAGGTTGAGGATCTTAGATGTGGCGGTATCTAGTTCCCGAGATATTAACGAATTTGTGAAATACCACGACAAAATATCGAAGTGTAATAACTGTATTTTGAAAAATTATAAGTTAGTACCACTTGTACGCCATTTAGAAAAAGTATGCATCTAAAGTTTAGTTAAAAAGGGACCTTATCGCGGCTTAACCTAACAAAATCGTTTTTCTCTAGTCCAAACCATATTTATCGACACCATAATATTGCAGAATGAAAACTAAACTATTTATCATAGCTTGGTAGCTAAGGGTAGGCTCAGTATCGTTAAAGGAAGTCGTATAAATATTTTAAAAATCCAGGCCTGTATATTTCGACCAAAGTTCCTTATCCTTAGAGATAAATAACCTATTAAGTATCATAGGATAGTTCACCTCTTGAATGTTTTTAATTCTTTTTTAAGCCTTTAGTACAAAGTTAACTGTCTTAAACTTTAACAGTCACACATCTTTACATCCCGTTTTTACTATTTTAAGTCCTTTAGTATTACAGAGTACTTATATTTTTTAGGTAGGTATTCTTCAGTGAAATTAACTTTACCTACCATGTATTTACGGTCCATTTCAGGTTATATCTATGTCACAGGTTATCTATGGTAGATAAGGCCCTAGCTACACACATGCGACATGAGACGTGAGACGTAGACCGTGCGACATCGCGACTCTTGGAACCGTTTCCACATAAAATGTATGAAACAGAAGAAACCAAGCTACACACGTGAGACGCGCGTCGCATCGATGACGGCTGACGATCACTTGTCTGACAGAGGTCATCTTATGTCTCACGTCTACTCTGTGGAGCTTGCGCCTAGTGTTGATGTTTGATCTTTGGTTTGATCGATCAAAAACCTGCGACATCGACACATCAAACGCGAATTCGAAACGGTGGTAGGTATATGACATCAAAAATGGTCATTATTATATCACTTATACCTGCATCACCCCTTATCTACCCGTGGGTGTCATAAAAATCGACTAAGGGATTAATCAAGAGAATGGGCAGCAGCGTTCTCTGTGAATACAACACCTTATACTGCGCTCGCCAATCCGCCTGCCAAGCTGGTGAGTAATAGGAGGAGGCCCATGTCCAGCAGTGGACTGTCGTGGCTATTATAGTGTAGTAGTAGGTATCATAGGAATAGGATAAAAATATTCTGAAATTGGCGACGAACATTCCTCTTGTGAGTTCCGACCTTTCGAACCTTAAACTGTGTATTTCCGACTAAAGTACGACCGTTTGAATAGGCCTTATTTGACAGCTCTTAAAGCTTTACTTGAAGACATACCTTTACAGGCACAACAGTCCACTGCTGGACATGGGCCTCCCTTGTATTGGGGGGTATTGCCATACTCACCACGCTTGGCAGGCGGATTGGCGAGCGCAGTGCAAGATGTTTAAATTCACAGGGAACGCTGCTGCCCATTCCCTAGATAATTATCCCTTAGTCGCTTTTTACGACACCCACGGGTAGAAATAGGGTGATGCTATTCTAAGCCGACATCACACAGCTTGAAGACATATCAATGAAGAAAAATGGTCCTGATATCAAAGCATTTACATGATTTTGACAGCTGTCAAATGTTGCGTATTTGATCGGCCGTACTGTACCTATTATTTGCGAACGTTTATTGGCGATTGTTGTTTACCTGACTTTGTGGTCTAGTGGTTTGAATTTAGTGCGAGCCCGGTTGTTGTCTTGAGTAGATTACCAGATAGTATTAGCAGATACCTACCTACCTAGTCATAAAAACTCTGAAAGCAGGGTTCATCGGTGGATTGCAAGGCTAATGAATAAAAGTACCTACCTAACTATAACCGTCGTGTCAGACTTTTTTTTACCTATAGTATTTTGTGAAGACAGTAGAGTTTACTGCAACTGCAACGCTTACCCACCTAAAAATGACAAGTAACACCTAATAGAACCGGCATGGGTGGCCCAAGGAGTGACGTCCAAAGACAATATAGGTATAAATCCCTTATACTGAGAGGTATTCGATTCGATTCCGCGATATTTTGTAGGTAAGTAGTTTCCGAGGCATTCAACTTTTAAGGTTGAAGCTAGCATTTTCATTATTTTTTGTGGGCAAATACAAGAAAATATCATGAAGATTATGCTTCAAAATTAACCTATAGAAAAACCAAGGAAAAATGGGTACCAGTCGTTTTTTTAATACAAATTTAAAAGTCGAATACTTAATTCGGAAACTACAAAAGATCTCGGAATACATGTAGGGGTGATTCTGATACACCCCCGCTCCCACTCCCCTATAATGAGTTTAGGCCAACCTGGATAATAAAACGTATTTTGTTAAAGAATTAATTCATAAACTTCTATGTACTTAAACTTAGGATCACCATTGAATCGACAAGATGAAGAAAGATTAACTAAAACCTCTTTGAAATGTTCATGTTGTAGGTTTTCAATTCCTAACAGAATATAGATAACTATCTACCTATTTATAAATCAACAACAAGATTTTATTAACTGGTGTAATAAAATTTAAATATTTTTTCAAATGGGCTGATTTCCCTCCCGTACTGCCTACCCCACAAGGGATAAATACTTGATGTGTGTGTCTAATAAAATTTGTTGAAATTACTTTAGGCGGTGTTCTATAAAGAAAATAGTTTTGAAAACTTTTTAGTTCTTTTCACATCCCGTCAGTACCCAAAATAAAAAATGTATACCTATAAGAATGCATTTACACGAACATTAATAATACTCAAGAAACCATTGTTTTATCCACATCAAACAAAAATAGAACCTTTTGTGGTCCTAGAGTAGAATTGTACATGCGTGGTTCCGTTTCTCCGTCCTAACATCTCGGTGGCCGGCGCCTTCAGAATCAGCGAACCTGTTCAGAGCTTACCCTATCACTGTGTTTACTTAACCTTTTGCTTAATTTGTACTTACAGCGCCATCTCTCGTCCAGTAGCAAAACTAAATAAATGTAGTAAGTTTTATAGTTTATGAAGCAAATTAAAATCAGATTTACTATAACGTTCATTGATGTTTTAAATTACTTTTGATTACAAACTTTACCTTATAGTACAATCGGAGTTAAATAAATTCAACGCGGTGCTATTTTCACCCCAAAAAGGTTCACACCACAATCATGGTAATGGTACACCATTTTTCGTAGACCTTTTCTCATTCTTCTACTCGGCAATAGGTGGCGCTAGCAGGTAGAAGTTGTTATAAGGAACAATAGATTTTTATTGGAACTGAAGTGGATTATTTTAAAAACTATAGTTTCTTATTAGAAGATTGATATAAATAAATATACGTAGGTAATTTAAGTTGGTATACTCGTATGTAAGATGAATAAATCAAATACAAATTATTTCGGTGTTGTAAACATTAGTGATGCGTCGCGATCGCGACATTAAAAATATAAAATATAGCAAGGCAACTCGATCAGGCAATTTTGCCAGCTTCTCTTTGTCTATGGAGACATGCAAAATCTATAGACTTGCGCGTTGTTTTTTTTATTTCCATTGGAATCTACTAATTACGTACCACATTACTTAGGCGATTACAGTTTGGAGGCGGTTGGTTTGCGGGATCCCGTCTTCCACAACCCTTGCTCTGAGTACAGATGACAGTATGCGGATGAAAATACCCAAATTTCCCCGGAGTGAAAGCCAAGACATCTAGTTTGCATATTTACAAAATACGGTACATCGGATTAAAGCAGACGCAATTATCCCTTGGCCAATCGAATTATTGTCGCTATGGGGTTCAGCGGTGACTCTCTTTTAGACAGCCGATGTGGCGCAGTGGTTAGTATGCCTGCCTGCCACGCAAAGGTTCCGGGTTCAATTCCCGGTGGGGTCACTCACAAAGTTGATATTTATCACTTTACTTTGTGAATTTGTTCCCAGTCTGGTTAGGACATTGCAGGCTGAACCACCTGATTGTCCGCAAGTAAGATGGTTCCGTGCTTCGGATGGGTACGTTAAGCCGTCGGTCCCGGTTGCTGTCTATGATGGCGGTCGTTACACAACCATGTCAGAGGCTTGCTACTTGCAGTAGGCGGTTGAAAAACTGACATCAGGGTTCATCGGGTCGTTGGACGACTCGGTGTCCCACACGAAAAAGAAAGAAAGGCAGGGTAGCTATATTGTCGTTGGTCCTTTTCTTGGGCTTCTGGCAAACTGCTCGGATTACGCTCGGAAGAGCTGGAATAGCTATACAGGGTGTTAATTTAAATGCGTGCCAAAGCTTGAGGGTAGGTTTAGTGGATAAAGGATGACGTAAAAATTATTGAAAAAAATCCCAATCACAAAATATATTTTTTTACTTGGCTGACATTAATTGATTCAAATGCCTATATCTCAACCGAAATTCGTTCAATTTCAAAGTTGTTTAGATGAAAGTACATGGGCACTCTCTAAACAACAACAGTGTCAAAAATAGATTTTTTAAAAAAAATTATGACATAATCCGAAAAAAAAAAACAGTATTTTTTACGGAATCCATAATCGATACTTAACCTACCCTGAAGCTATGGCACGCATTTCAATTAACACTCTGTATAGGTAGTTTCATGCATAAGAAACAATTCATAAACAGGAACTTGCTTTAAATTTTGAAAAATAAAATGCAGGAAACATTACAAGACATTAAAAGAACAATATTCTCGAAGAAAATGAATTCAAATACGTAATATTGATTTAAGAATATATTTTTGAAACTGTCTTGAACCCCGTTGTATTATCTAAGTATTGATCCCATTACATAATCAGATATTTCAAGTTTAAAGATTTTAAGGACAAATTGAAAAATCAATCAATTTTTATTAAAAGCATGTTTATTAAAATATTATACCGAAAAGACGATCGTTGATGCACTAAAATTATGAAGGTTAGAACTAGGTACTTAGATCGAACTTTAACTGGGTTTTATTTTCCATGGATAGGGTGTTTATAAATCATCGAAATATACCTAGTCACTTAGTATTTACATATTACTGGATTGATATCAAAAATCACTCTAAAAGCAGCTTTACCAAATATGCTGTCTAATCATTTTGTGCAAAGTACCTACATCATACCTAACAAAGCTTTGCTCTGCAAATCTCTCAAGCTCCCACCCCTATTCTAGAAATGCACTACTACGTAAAGCAATATAATGTAAGAGCTCATAAGACATTCTCCCTCTTAGTGCAATTTATTCCAGGGGGTCCGTCCAACCCCCTCCCCAGGGGTGCGAGGTGGACTAGGGGGTAATTTCGCCAAATCATCTTCACCCCGCCTTTTCACTGATTAAGATATGCAAATAGCCAAGCTTCCGAGATAGTTGTCTCTAAATACCAACGATGCCAGGGGTACTAAACAGGTTGATGTAGTTTGTGTCGCAATGAATACGTATAAACGTCATGGGACATCAAAAATACTTACCACCTCACGTTGTAACGACCTAACACACAACATTTATTTATCAATTTTTTATATAATATCATGGGAAAGTAGGTATTGTAGATCGCGTATGGATCACATTCACATCACATTTTACATACGCAATTTAACGTATATTGATCAGATCGGGAGTTTCTTATAATCTTAACCAGCGTCTCTTAGGCAAACAAAGTTGTTGAAATTTTTTTTGAAACTGCTTTCTTTGAGTCTCAATGTGGCTAATGAGAATTATGACTGTTGTAATGATTTAATCTATTTTTGGGTTAAAATCAGCTAATAGTAGATAGTAGTATGGAGTGTATAGTATATAGTAATATAACAATACATTATGTTTATTTCTGATATAGTATTTTATAGTGTTTAGTATTTTTACGTAAAATATTTTTTACTAGGTATTTTTTTGAACATGATAAGACACCTACCGCATATTATACCTACAGAACTCGTGGTTTACAGGAACGTACTAATTTTCTTAACACCCTGTATAGTTATTTTACGTTTTATTTGCTTACTACTACGGCCGACCACATTTGGACTATATGTATTTTAATCAATAGATTTTTATGAAGTACAAAATAATGAAATCCCGTATGTTTGTCCTATTTATAACAATATATCAATGAGAGAGATGAAACCTACAGAAACTGTTGCCTACCTCTGTTCTGAGCGAAGTTTTAATAAGTTTCGCTGTGCGACTGATTAATCATCTTTAGCATCGTCATGCCGCGCTGTAACCCAGAACATTTCTACTAACTTTATGTCTACATGTTTGTAGGTAAGAGGCACAATTTTCATGCCGGTTCACTCGTTTTTAAGATATGCGTTGATATGTTAGTTATTGTTTTTTGCTAAAGGAAAAAGATTACTAAACTTCTGAAAAATAGTTTTCTAATTTAACATAATTCTTTCTTCTTTTCGTGTGGGACACCGAGTCGTTCAACGACCCGATGAACCCTGGTGTCAGAGTTTTTCAACCACCTACTGCAAGTAGCAGGCCTCTGATATGGTTGTGTAACGACCGCCATCATAGACAGCAACCGGAACCGACGGTTTAACGTGCCCATCCGAAGCACGGAACCATCTTACTTGCGGACAATCAGGTGGTTCAGCCTGCAATGTCCTAACCAGACTGGGAACGAATTCATAAATATCAACTTTGTGAGTGACCCCACCGTGAATTGAACCCGGAACCTTTGCGTGGCAGGCAGGCACACTAACCACTGCGCCACATCGGCTGTCATTTAACATAATTGATGGTCAATTTCAAGGATTTTCATGAAATCCTTCACTCGTGGTTTATCATACTTAGCGAATGAGCAATATGTAATGAATGTAATCAATGTCTTTTCTCCGATTTCAAGAGATACGAAGTGTAAAGTTTCCTTTGAGCGTAGAGAAGTGCTACGACCGTAGAATGTAGAGTGCTCCAAGTTTGCTACGATAACATACCTACTTATTGTTATTTGTGGAAAAAACAAATTTGCTCATTACAAATATCATTCGGAACTGAAATGTTTATTACTCGAGGCCAGCCCAATTGTTTCCCGTGAGTAGGTATTAGATATTATTCCTTGCTAAAAAGTAGGCTATGTTACTAAGTAATGTCAGCTAAAGAATTAATGAAACAGGTGCAGGTGTTTTACAATTTATCAATTACATACAAAAAATCTTCCCTCTTTTAAGGCTCACGTAGACGAGCGTTTAAACCGCGGCGTTTCTTCCGCCGGTCGGCCGCGCTTCACCCACGTAGCGAAGATCATTATCTAGCCCGCGAAAGTTGGGAGGAATCTCGTTAGCCCCACCCCGCACCCCGCGCCGCCGCTCGTAACTTGTTATAACCGCTTTAAGCCGGAGTTTGGAGCCCACCTGCGATACAAGACAAACGCGTACTTTGCTGAGGCCATTATATACTTACTTACATTAGTGCAGGTGTTCTGATCTTTTCTCGTTCCAGAGATAAAAAAATATGCAAAATGTGTCACTTTTTATTTCGCAGCTCTATGTCTAGGGTACAGAAGCGAAAACGAAACGACCGTACAATAAATTTAAACTAAGAAAGTACTTACTTACTCCTGTGTTAAAATAAAATCAACTAGTTACCCAGAATATAAGAAGTACCTATTTACCTACTAACTTAGATGTTTCTTTTTATTTAGGTGTACAAATAACACAAATCTTTTATTATATTACCGTACATTAATAAATACTTACATTGTATTCAAAACTGATTGAACCTCACGATATAGAGAGAGCACGATTTATAACAAGGCTGACTGGGTGGGGCTCTATTACATCCAAGTAATGACGAGCCAGCCATAAACCGCTGGTCTAGCGGCTATCTGCTAAGTGATCTGCAAACGACGGTCGAACTAAACACATAAAATGTGGCAGTACGCGCATAAAGTGTTTATCTGTGCGCCGCCTTAGGCGGGCGGAGGGAAAGATGGCGGCGCAAGACACAAGAGAATGCTGGAATTACGTCCTAATGGTGGCTCAAAGTCCGTAGTGTGCAAGATGAAAATCACGTCAACGTACCAAGGCACGTTACAGCACCATTCCTTATTGATGACGTGTGATGTGGACATGTGAACAGGCCTTACCACAAAAAGCCTTCGGACTACCGCCGTCTGATGAAAAGTGGTCACCGTAGCCAACAGACGCCTGCAACCTTCGTATTACTAGCTATTGTAGAGTTGTTGTATTTCTCCGGGAAAACCCCGAGATAATTTGGTAACCTTTGTTCTCTTAAAAAGGGTTACATGAAATATAAAAACTAACACGCAGGTAGCTAGGTGACCTGCCTTAGCCTAGTCCTATTACTCGCTCAAGCACAGGCCGCGTCTGTTAAACGATTTACCTTCGCTATTAGGTACGTGCAGCTAGTCATCATCATCATCAGCCCACATCCACCCACTGCAGGATATAGGCCTCTTCTCTGTTGCGCCACTCCTCACGGTCCTGTGCTAATCTCATCCATTTAGCCCCGGTCAATTTGATGATGTCATCTGACCAACGGGCTGATGGATTGCCCACTGGTCTTTTGGCTCCTCTTGGCCACCACTCCGTGGCTGCTTTGGTCCACCGTCTGTCCTGTCTTCTGGCCACATGGCAGCTAGTACTTAGTTATATTTAGTATTATTTGCTATTACCTATCCTATAGTAGGCAATGTTTGCTTGCAGGGATGACTGCTCTCCTCTCTTGATTTGGAACGCTGAAGTCGTTTACACGGTGCGATAGTAAAGTGGCGTTATGGTGATTACATTGTAGGGACAACACTACGCTCCTAAGTAGTTTCCACACGCCTAAGGGAGATTAAAGCTTTATCTCCGAATACACCTTTAGTCCGTTAGATATTACGTTTTAGATCTTACTTACAGATAATTTGTTGAGAATAAATGTCGATGATAGGTACCTACATAATATCTCGAGATATGCTTGCCACACCTAATAAATCCAGATCCTAAATTCTAATCTTAGATCACAATGAAGTATGTTACAAAAAAAAACTTCTGTTAAAAAATCAATTTCTGAGCAAATATTATTCCAAAAATTCTGATCTTTTCGTAAAATTTTCTACATTTGCTTATCTAGGGAAATTTAATTTCAAGAAAACTAGTACAATCCTTCTTGTAACCAGTTACCTTTTCAATACCATACTTCGCCTTTGATCATAATTTGCCTTATTATATGAGAGCACAAGTTGTGCAGCTTTTCACAGAAGCAAGCGAGATGAAATAGGTTATGCGCAAAGGAGCGAGGCGGGCGGGTTGAGAGCTCGGACGCGGAAATACAAAACTGGTTTCAGTCAGAGTGCAGGTACTCAAGGTAGACCAGACTATGCCACATCATTCATTCCCAGAAATTAACAAGCTGTGTTATTATTAAAAAGATAAAACCCGACTGCTTTTTCATTTCAAAGTTGTGACTTTTGCGTTTACAATCCGCCATTTTAGATTTTTGAAATTTTGATATACCTAGCCAGTGTCACTAGCGCTACTGAGACGAATCTAATGACACCTCATGTCAAAATCCAGCGATCCGTTTGGGCTGTAGCCCGTGAAAAATAATTTTCTTGTCCACATACATACATACATACTCTCGAAAAGAGGCAGTCGGATAAATAGGTAAGTACATACTCGTATTTGCACCTTCAACCTCAATTCTGAAACATCGCACATAGGCCGCGGTAGGTGCTGATGCGGCACTTTTGCTACGCTCGCTTGGCTCACGCGATGATTTTACAGTTCTAAACTAGCCAAACCTAACCTGGCGCTACTAATGAACCTATTTCATAGCTAAAGCAGTTATTTATTACCAATCAAATCCTGGAAACATGACCATCACAATCATATTGTATTATTGATTCTGCTTTATTTACAAACCCTACTGTAGTACAGACAGACTTCTATAACAGCGTTTGAAGTAACGCAGCTGGTAGTGGAAGCGGCGACAAGACGATTAGCTGCAGGAAATGAACCCGAACAGAAGGGGGCGGAGTGAGGTCGCCGACACTACACCCACTACTAATAGTACTTGTTTCAGCTATCTACCTGTAGTGTTATATTATATTATTTGCAAATAGTGGACTTTTCAAACCAGTATTTGCAAATAATATACCTAATAGTGTTTTAACCGTATCCAAAGAAGCAATGCGACCTATTCATTTTTGTTTGTACCTAGTATTTGTTAGCATGTAACCAACACAATTACATCACCAGTGTTATGCACCATTTTTCCATGTTATAACTTCCAAGGTCGTCACCATTGTAATGGGATACTAGTTAAGACGACCCAATACTACAAAATGTACGTTTGAAGTCAATACCTTTCGAAGTTTCATATTAAAAATCTTACTCAGTGCTCATATCTCACTGCTGAACGAACGCCCTGTTTCTCTTTAATATATGTTTACCACAGATGTTTACTAATCTATACCTTACAGAATTGAATTATAAATGCTCAATTATCAAAATTCCGTATCTTCGCCGTCGAACTATTTCATGAAAGTAATTAGGGTACTCGTAGCAAATGCTACGAATATTACCATCCTAATGAAAACTATTTTCGTTTTAATCATAAGTAGGTAATATAGGTATATATTTAAATATATAGGTACAAATATAGACGTTTAATACTTACTTTAAAATCTAATATCTTAAGCCACATTCACTGCAGTAGCCCTTCTTTTCTAGCCCTTCAGTATTTTCCCACAGAATCCCGTCTCCTGGCGAGTCCCACGACATTTGCTCGTCACTATAAAGGGCCGAGGTCAGACGCGCAAAGTTCAGCTCGACCAGCCCTTCAGCTCGGATGCTGCAGCGCTATCTCATTTTGTATGCACACACCTTTACTTATCACCAACTTACTAAATTCTCTTACTAATCAAAAAAGCAAAGAATTTTCAACCTTATTTTTGTAGTCGTAAGCACTGCATGAGAAATAGGGGTGACAAATAAAACGTGGCCACTGATGTAGCACCCCTAATTTAAAGGTGAAATAAACCAGTTTTTGGACAATGTCCTGGCTTATTATCATAACTCCTTGACCGAACTGGACACTAATAAATATTTATGAATTGAGCGGGTTCCGATCAGGAGATTTACTGGACTCACTGGTCAGTCTTCGGAAAGATGCTGCGGTGGTGAGACTCAAAAGTTTAAAAGTGAAAATGTGTTTTGAAAAAATCTTAAGGTGAGTCGAATAACTAAATACCTACTAAGTACTCTTACTTGTTCCTTTGTATTCTTCAAAAGTGTAATTCTGATCAATAGTTATCATTGCTCTACGTATAGGCCCGCATATCAGCTGTACCTACATCTCTCTCTCATCTCGGTATAATACCTATAAACATTATTTTTGTCGTTGGTAAAAATCAATATTACCTACGAGGTCTATAGAGTATCAAAACACCTACCACCTTATTTATTAATATACGTTTCCTACATAAAGTAGTAGTAGGCAGTTGAAGACTTCTGACAATAGGATTTATTGAGTCATTCGTCGACTTAGTGTCCCATACAACAAAAGAAGATGAATACATCAAAATTGCTATTTCAAAACGGCTTCATTTCTCTTTGAAATACCGTCCGACATTACCAAGTCAAAAGTGGAATCAACCAATAAATCGATAAATGGCTGATGATGACTCATCACTAATTCATGCGGCAGAAAAGACAGCTGCCACTCGGAAAACAAGCCTTCCTTTATAATTCCTACATCCAGACGATACCCGTTTAGATCACCACTTCAATTATGGTTAATTCGTTTGTTGCCTCTTTTAGACCTATACCCATACAATTTATACATTTAGGACAAAGTATTTGAAGTGACAATCATAAAATAAGCTTTAGATAGGTAATTTGTGAACCCCTTTACTTCTTCAACTGTCATGACTTGCTTTGACGAAAGTTTAAGAATTAAGGTGTTATCTACAATTAAAAGTCATTAAAATCGTAAAAGTGTATACAACATTACTCCTACAATCACACCGCACCTATTTTTATACACCATGTAATGAATTGTGACGAAACATACAAAATTGATATTTTTTTTATTGACGTGTCTTGTAGCGTAGGTACACAATTTCGGGCGAGCGTCTCTTGACAACATGTTCGCAAAGTGTCCGAAGTGCCGATAAATCGATAGTGGCTTGTGGTCTCATCACTAATTTACCATTTTATGGCCCAAGCCCGCGGGACCGGCCGCTGTGCTCGCCTGTTCCTCTCTCCATTAGTATTTGGGAGGGGGGCAACCCTTTGCCACGGCGAGCAGAAAAGTTTGGGCATCAAGGACGTTAAAGTTTCTCTAGATAACCTTCATCAACCTTTTACTTTACCTCATTCCATACAGCTTCAAAAGGAGGTAATACGTTGAATTGAAATTGAATATGAATTGTTAATTAATTAAATCGAAAGTAAGATTTTTAAATTAGTTATGATTTTATTCGTTTATTTATTATTTATACCTTTAAAAGACATTTAAAAAACGTAAAACTGGCACAAAGGACCAACAAATGTCTACGCATTAGCATTATTCACTCGTAGCGCTTAATCCTCGAACGCTACAGCTACGCCGCGACCCGTAGCAAATTCGTAGCCATTAACAGTTCCCTTACATTCGCCTGCTAACCCTACTCCCCCCACAAGAAACCCGCGCACAAAGGAGAAAACTGAGAAGGGGGAGATCTTTAAGATACGTCGCCATGGCAACCGCGACCCACGCACACAGCCACGCCGCACACACACCACCGTTGCAGAGGTATTAAGAGAATTTCGACCCAACCCTAAAGTTCTAGTTATTAAGCAAATGCTTCGTAAACATTTCGGGCCGGCACCTTTAGTTCTGCTTATAAATAGGTTGGGTGTAAAGCTTAAGCCGCGTTTCAAGTAAATGAACGTGGAATAATGGATGGTCGGGTTTTGTGAGGTGATGGTTCAAATAACTACCTCTCTACGTAACTTGCTACAAAATCACGCTTTCATCGCATTTACTTATAAGAAGTTTACCTCCGATTTCGTATAATCTTATCATAAAATCTTAATATGTACTTATTTTCAGTTAATTTTCTTAATGAAAAACTTTATTTGTTTGCAAAGAGCCATATTTAACTACTTTGTCAGTATTTTGACCTTTTATTACAACACCATCTCATAACAATCGTATGAAATCTAGAAGTCTAAACATTATTTTTATTGATTCGACTCTCTTTTGTATGTAATAATCCACTTTTACTGGACTTTTTTTTACTTAGCCCCAAACTCCACAGAGAGGACATAGGACATGCCCTACGACGCTTGACGTTTGATATCGCGACGCTTTGGCGACGCTTTGGCGACGCTTGAAACGGTTTCCATATAAAATGTATGAAAACGTATTGACAAATGCACACACAAGCGTCGCCAAAGCGTCGCATCTATGACAGCTAGCGTCAAAAATTAAGAAGAATGTTTGACGATTACTTGTCTGTCAACTGTCATTCTTACGTCCTATGCTCTTCGTCTCTTTGGTGGTTTTTGCGCCTTAATTTACGACACGTCTGTCTGTATTTCACTTATCGAAGACTTTTGATGTCAAGACAATTTTTTCGAGTTTAGTGACGTCTTCAAATGTTTTTGGTATTCAAAATAGCATTAATCCTATACATGATGTGTGCTGTAAGGGTTTAACGTGAATTAGCGCTAGGAGGCAAGTAATCAAGTGGTGGAAGTGGCCGTCAACTCGGCAACTCGATAACTTGCGACAAATCGCAGCGCCCGCTAACGACGCTGCTCGCCAGTCGCCTCGCCACTGCACACTTGTTTGGTGCACTTCCACACTAGCCACAGGGCCGTGGATTCACTTGGAATACTTACCTACATATTTCTTTTAAATTTTATATCCGTGGGAACATAGGACTAATTTTTTTAGAAAACTTCCAATAAATTGTATACCTAATACGAGAAGGGTTTTGAATTCGCTATTCAATCTTTGTATTTAGAGACAGAAATTTAATTTTCAAGTTAGTTTTAGGTATAGAAGCATGTCTTATGTGAATAAACACATTTCTTGGTAGCAAGAACGAACTCCGTTTGATTAATCTATACAGAGCAACGCATCTCTTATTTCAAATATCCGGCTTCTCGTAATAACGTACAATATTGACTGACTCTAACATCTAAAATTACCGAAACGGACGAACATCCAAGCCGCCAGTCATTTTATCGGAGAAATTAGTTGGTTACCTTGCTTCCAGGCGAAACAGCCCCCTCCTCCCTAAGTTTTAACCCCCTAATGCGCGCGGGCTTAAGGCATCCTTGCCCCCCGCGGGTCGAGGGGGGTCACAGCCGGACCCCCCAAGACATATTTCATCGGAAACTCCTCCTTAACTACCGCCCAGGACCCAACTTTGAGCAATATTTCACATAATTTATATGTAAATATAAATAATACAGAAGATACGTGAGTGGGAACTACTCGCCGGCACGTAAGGGTTTTACGACACTTTGTTGTTCGAGACAATACCGCCCTCTAGTCTTATTTAATGAGGTCCCAACTTTCATCCTGATAAGTAATTTTCCTCGCTCATATATTAATTTAAAACCACTCAACTATTCACAATTTCGGAAACAGATACAAATTCTTTCCTAAAAATGTAACAACTGAAAACTATGTTTAGATTATCCAAGCTAAATGTCAAGTGTAGCGAAAATTCTAATTTAAATTTATTAGCTTATTAAAACGGTGTCGACCGCTTTGCAAAATCTAAAAAAAAAATAGTACAATGAATCAAAAAGGACTTCACGTACTGGGTGAAATTTTACTAGTGACCGATAGCGAAAACTTAGAACAATTTTCCCCAAGAAACATATGTCGAAAATTGAAAAAAAAAACTTGGACTTCCTACATAAATTGCCGTCTGGTGATTTGAGTTAGTATGGGTAGGTATAAATGTTACCTAAATGTCTAATTGGTCTTAAATTTCACAAAAAAGAACATTAAGTATTAGTGTCGAAACACTGCATTTAAGTAGCTCTGACATGTAATTACCGATTGTTTTAATAAACCTCCCACCAAATATTTTCACACAAGTTACGATATCCTCCATTTTACTTTAGAATTTTAAATAAGTAGGTAGCTACTATAGGTTCATTTCTGAATCAACCTTCAAGCGCTGACCAATTTGACCTAGCCACCCATTTCTTTGGCTTCTTTTCGCCACCCTCTTCTTAATTTGGCAGCCCCCGATGTTTTGCGCGATTAGATTGATACCACCCTCAGTTTTGGCCCCCCTGGTCCAAGTCGGGTGGGGCCCTCGGTGGGTCCCACCCCAGATGAAGGGTGTATAAGAACTGATAGTTGGGTGGGGGCAAGGGTAAGACCCAATATAGTTTTATGAGCCATGATGGACGCTGCGGATGTTTCTAATTAAAATGTACAGATATACCTACTGGGAACTGTATCTGTAAATTTTCTCATTATTCGCCCCCTAGGTAATCGAAACGTAAATATACAGTTTCTTAACTCATATCCTACCTGTTTCTTTTGCTATGAAGAAATGAGACATAACACCTTTTTATAATTTGGGTATTAATTGTGAAGATAATATCTCTGAGCAAACTCAATATGAAAACAAACAAGACAGATTAGCAGTCTTTTCTTTGTTAGATAATTAACATTGTATTAAAGACCTGTATCTAATTCTTTACGTGGACAAAGAAAGAAATTTACATTTTCATGTGAGTTTCATCAACATAAACTTTTTTCAAACGCTTAACGCTTTTTAATTGTGAGTAATGCGTGTCAATTTCATTAATCGTATGTTTTATCTGCCTGTCTATTATTGACACCATTTACAAAATAAACAATTTTCTGTAAGTACGTACATGTAAAAACGTACATACAAACCACTGTAAAAACGATATTGGCTACAACAAAAACTCAATCCACTGGAAGACATCTTGCAGAGTGAGTGTTGAAGCAGATGACCCAATTTCTTTGAGAGGCCCTGCCGCACCGCCCCTCGGTGGCAGCCCTAGCAGCGAAGGGGTTAAGTGCCCAGCTGCCCTACTTGGGAAAAACTGTGGAATGATTTTGGTCACGTTTCAGTTGCTTATTCCGTTTTGTAGTTGACCTAAATAGATGTAATGATTTGTTAGACAGACAAATTAACTGATCAGCCGTGAGCTGCTCGTTAATTTGGGTTGATTTAAAGATAATATGCCTATCCAAAAGACCGTATCTAATTTACCGTATGAATTTATTACTCTCTTGATAGACTTTTTCATAATAGGTAACATATTTTTTGGTACTAAGTAGGATAATAAAAAATATACTTAAAACAAAAAAAAGCTATTAAAGATGATAATTTTTTATAGTTATATAATTCTGTACCGAATTTTGTGAACATACAATATCTTCATGGATGCAATCTTGATGCAATCATTGCTTTATGTACATACCTACATGCATACAGCAATAAATAGAGGGTGATTCTATAACATTGTAACATGCTCAGTTCCTCTTTCACTCAACGTATCAAATTACAAGACCTCACCCCAGAACTACCTACGACGGAGATAATTTAATTTTGTGAAACCTTTACACAAAGGAAGGGTATCTGAAGGGTTAAGGGTAAGAATGAGAGCAATCTTGTGGTAACTCTAGCAGGCGCCTCTAAAACTATTGCGTTACAAAAAGGTCTTCACTGATGGAGGTATTGTCCTGTAGTGTATACCTACCGCGTTATTTTCTGACAATGATCAATAAAATGTATAAAATAAAGTCACTGGCATGACGCGGCGCGGCAAAGTACTTAAATGTTCTCTTTGGTTAGCAGGTTAAAAGATTCCTTTTATTGAAATAAATTGTTCATATCAGTCAATGACTTTAAACGAAGTTATCATATTTAAGCCAGGTACTAAGTCAAGATAGATAGATATACCTACTTAGTTTTCTTTTTGTAGAGAAACTTGATACATCTTTATATTTTTATAACAGCGTCGTCGTACAAGAATATTAGAAGAGTCTACATATAATGATTTGCCTAACACTAGGTACTTTAGCTAAATAATTTAATATGTAGGCTGGAGTCCCGGGGACACCGCACTATTAGTACCTACACGTAGTGTTTACGAAGTAATGTTTCTCATTAAAACTTGCTTGGCTTCGGCACACGCGTTTAGTTTATCATGCATGAATAGGAGAGGGGCCACCTGTAATACAGGGTTCGTTTATGCCTACCTACATTACATACTATAAACGACCTAGGCACCTATTAATTATTCACCTAATTTCTTTCAAAAACTAATTATATGCAGTGTTTTGTTTTTAAAACTGTTTGATAGACGCATCCTTCGACTCAGCGTTGTGCGATATTTTTGCGGTGGATGCTTCTGTAAAAACCGTTTAACATAAACCATCTTTGTATGGAAATAAGGTGGAATATCGCATTTTCCAAATGCTGCGCAAAAATAACGCACAAACGGACATTACGTGTGTTTCTCAGCTTAGTTCTAGAAAATCTATTTCAATCATTGGTACGCTTAAACGATAGCCTAAAGCTGATCCAAATTCTATAGGCACGAATCAGGGAGACGGGGCACCTTACAGGTATCCTGAATAAACCCATTTGTTGCTAAAGGGGCTTACTTACGCCTCCAATAATAGTTTGTTGTTTAGTGCGGCTCCTTTTCTGCCACGGCAACTGTTTTGCAAAATATATTTATCTATTTTTACATTCAAAATTTGATTGGAGTGGAAAGAAGAAATTTGTAGTGTAGAAAAGAACACCTTTTCATATTAGGGATGAGTTCTACCTGTATATATTCTGTATCTGAGCCTTGTTGGCTTAATGTGTGGTACACCAAGTCATCGAACAACCCAATGAAATATTGGTGTCAGAATTATTAAAAGGATTTACGGTTTGACTTTTGTTTAGTATGAGGTAGTTTCAACTTTATAGCGGCTTTGTATTTTAGTTGAAATCCTTACATAAGGCGCACATAAACATAATATTGAAGCACTCACTGAAACTAAACAATAGTGAGGCGAACCGGAAGACCAGATTTATATTACGACCCAACTAAGATCATAAAACTATACAGCCGGGTATTAATACCCGGGCATTTATCACCCCTCCCCCCACACCCCGCGGCCGGGACGACCCGGGTAAGAAAACCCGCTGGACCCTGGCACAGTACAGGTTAAAGAAACAGTAAGAGAAGAACAGAAGTCACTATACCAGAGTGTAAAGCAGTTTGTCACGTGAGGAAAGTGGACCTCAAGGCAGGACTGAATATTAAATACTTTTTGGTAAAAGCAATTCCATGTCATCAAGCGTGTCCATGTCCATGTGTGTCCATGTCATCATATACAACAAACGTGATTTGTACCTACATACAAAGTGGTTTGGAACCCTTCGTGCTCAAGTAATATTCGTACATGACCGATTTTTAAAATATACTGAGCTAGTGCAATGCCTTAATACGGTTAAACATGTTTACCTTAACCTTAACAGCCATATCCTGAAACTGTCCATTGCTGGACATGGGCCTCCCCCTTTAGACTACAGACGCTTGGGGAGCGCAGTGCAAAGATGTTTAATTCACAGGAAACGCTGAAGCCCAATTATTCTGGATATGTATCCGTTAGTCGCTTAATTTTGCTACGACACGCACAGGTAGAATTAGGATGCTATTCTAAAGCGCAGACCACATCGCCTGCGTATGCGTATAGGTACATCATCACGCGCGTACTGAACGCGGTATGCCTTATCTCATATAGGCCCATATATTAAGACGTCATTGTGGTGGACGTGCACGTTACGCATACGGAAGTGGCGTGTTCTGCCCTTTAGTCGGCATCACACGGCAAGGATGTTTAGACATTAAAGAAAACCTACTGCTCCGTATGTATACTACGGGGTGGGTAAGAAACCCGCTGGAGCCGGCACAATCCTGCAAACAAGTTTCGACGCGACTGCTATTCAAACAGTCCGTGGTAACATCGCAACTTGGACTGAACTGTTCTTGGCCGCGATTCTGCTAACCGAGCCGGGAACTATTCGATACATTACCGGGTGTTTCTAGTATATTTGCACACGAACACTCTCATCCGCCGCCCCCACTAGGATTTTTTGTAGGTAACTGAGTGCCAAGGAAAGGACATAGTTTCTTAACAGAAACACGCCAAGAACACCCAAACTCGAGGATAGGCTATTTAGCCGATGATGTAATAGAGATAGAGTTAATCATGTAACAAACTTATCAAGGCAGCTCAAATGCAGAAAATGTTGATTGGGCTTAGAAAATGCGGATTCTCTTTGGTACTCTAAAGTATTACGCCTTTGTCGCTGAATCTCATGCAAGCTGTAGGTACACAACCGCCAAAACCATTTTTTCTTCTCGTTCGTCAAATCGAGTGACAATTTCGTGAAGATTTATATTTCAACAGAGACTTCATTTTAATGAATTGGGATTTTAATGCACTAACAGTGCAAACTTTACTTTAGTTTCCTAGATCGTAAATCATCAAGAACTCCATATTTAAAGGTTATGTTATTCTTATGTAACGTTAATTTCCAAAACTATTAACAAGCAATGAATACCTAGTTTAAGTTAGCAAATAACATTCTTACCAGAATCATGGCTTTTGCACGGAGCTGTTCTTAACTCCGTCGCTTCAGCGGTCGCTCTACGAAAATTGGATCCAACCACCTCCCACTCTAAAATACACCGTAACCAAAGATTCAAGATTCAAAACTTTTATTTCCAAGTAGATTCACAAAGAATACTTTTAGAATGTCAATATTAAACAAATCAAATATAATAAAAGTAGGTACATATAAAATTCAAATTATGATTAAGACGAAGTTACAATTGATTATGACAATTTTATACTCCTTGTAAGTCCTGATTTGGTATTCAAAACAAGTGCGTGTTTCTTGTGCTGCGCTGGAATTTCAGAAGTCCACGCATTTTTGTCATTAATATAATCATCTAACTTATAATAAGCTTTATAACATAAAGTTTTCTTAATAACAGACTTAAATTTACTTTCTGATAGACTAAATATATCTTCCGGTATTTTGTTATAGTATCGTATACTTAGACCTTGAAATGAAGTCCTAACTTTGGCTAGTCTAAACTTAGGTTGATCTAATTCATTTCTACTCCTTGTATTGCGGTTATGCCTTTCATAATTTCTAGTGAAAGTATTTATATTCTTTCTGACGTACATGATATTTTCGTAAATATATTGGCATGGTACGGTCAAAATATTAATTTCTTTAAACAGTTCTCTAAGGGAGTCACGACTGCAAAGTTTATAAATTGCTCTAATGGCCCTTTTTTGAAGTACAAAAATTGTTTCAATATCAGCGGCGCGACCCCACAACAAAATTCCATAGGACATAACCCTAACCCTATCACCATTAGTTCTAGTTCCCAACGGCATCCAGTAATGATAGTAGCCTAACTGGCTGGGGCAAAGTGGGCCTTGTTAGCCGATAATAAAGATTGGATTTGAGTGTGTACGAGTTGAGCAGTTCCGAGGAAGGGTACGGTCGTAAGGAAGTTCGGCGATTATGTTTAGTCAGCGAGAGTCAGGCACGGATTTCAGATTTTTTCGATTTTTCACTATTGCTAGTGATTGACAGACAACGAAAAGAAACAAGTATGAGATTTGTTTCTATAGATATTCAGATCGTCTTGTTCCAGGGGGATCTTCTGAAGGTGGGTCCTACTGACCTGTAGATGTCGCTTCCATGCTTAATGTGTGGCACACAGAGTTGACGATCGGCCTGATGAATCTTTATTTCAGGCAATAAAAATAACGAAGGTAGCAAAATGTTAAGTGAAGTGGTTTAATGGAAGGAACAATTGACTTTTTGGTAGTGAGAATTTTGGGTGGAGAACATTTTACATAACTTTTATAAAGCTAGTAAATGTATAATACAATTTCTAAGCTTATTCCTCACTCCATCCCTGGCTGGCGTGTAATGGAAAGGAAGTAGAAATTGGGGCCTGTAAGATGTGGTCGTATAAGGCGGCCCCCTCCCCCCTGGGATGGGGGGGTCGATTTGTTTGTTTCTAAGGTCTCCACATCTGTGGGCCGGATTTAAATTCGCACCCGCTCCTTTGTCCGTCCCGGGGCTTCCTTACACCTCTTTGCAAGTTTAAATTGAAGTAGGATTTGTGGAAACATTTTGTTTGGACGGTAATTAATTAGGAATGTAGGTGAGAGCGGTGGGTTCAAATTGATGAATAAAGTATTATGGGAGAATACGGGTACCAAATCTACTTATTTGTTTTCACTGTGCTCTAAATTATGGTAGATTCTTTACGCATCTTTTATTTGCAAGAATTTAGGACAACTAAATTTATAGAATATGATCGAGAGTGAAATATAGATTTCTCTAGGAACACATAGGTATATCGTATTAATCTCATTATTGATAGCATGATAGCGAAAAATCTTTTGATTTACCTATTTTTCTGTTTATTTTCTTACTTTATTTTGAGGCAGGTTAGGTTTAGGCTCGGATTATAGTCCCGCGGCGCGGCCGCCGCGACCGGGTCGCTTTTTGCAAGTTTACAAGGAAATGTACCTATGCAAAGAATTATTCTGGCCGCGCGCGGGACTATAATCCGAGCCTTATGTATAAACATCTTTGGCTTTACCACGAAAACGTAAGAGTGTTGAACGCGTGTTTATAATCAAATGCGTTCAACGCTTGTCTTACCTTTTTGTGGCAAGGCCCTTTATGTGTTAGCGAAAAAGTTGTGAACCAAATCTCTTGATAGATAATAAAATAAAGCTTTTCTCTCGGATAACACTTTATATTTTTGGCCGCCGGATATAATGAGCATGTATAATCGAAACCGTATAACCAATTAAGTGCACCATATACTTACCTAACACCTAGTACATACACTTGCTATAGTTGTTGTACATATACGAAACGCATTGTGGGAACAACTAAGAGCAAGTTGCAAAGTAATAGCAGTCGAGCATAACCGCCGAGCGAGCAAGTTTGTTATTTGTTTTACTTAGAGCTGCATACAACCCGTTAAAACTGGTAGGTATCTACCGGTTTGAGTCGTTATGTATATTTACGCGACTTACTTGTTGATTATTTGGTAGAAGGTGTAGCTTGAGTCGTAGCACTTGTTAGGGTTTCGTAGTCTACTAGAAACCCTTATAGTTTCGTCATGTCTGTCTGTCTGTCTGTCTGTCTGTCAGTCTGTCTGTCTGTCTGTCTGTATGCCGCGCCCGCATAACTCCGTCAGTTTTGGAGCTATCGAAAATCGTGTTGACCCAAACTTAGAAATGTTGAGAAAAAATATTTTAATTGTTTTTTGGACCCCCTTCCCATACATATGAAAGGGGAGCAAAAAAAATTTTTTTCTCCTGTAATATTGAGTTGGGTATCGTTTAGGGTTTCTCAGCGGGAATTCCCGAGACGGGAATTCCCGGGAAATTTCGCCTTTGTCGGGACGGGAAAAAAAGGATCAATTTCCCGGGAATTCGGGAAATAAAGTAGAAAAAATAAAATTATTATTTTGGCGATAATTTCGGTATAACTCAGTGATACTTATTAAAAAAATATATGTGTATTTGCTCTCTCCACTTTTACTCCCTCCCGCCCCGCCCGTGTTTTGTTTGTTTAGATCAGTCACTCGGAAAAATTTGACCGCATTGATTGTGTCGGTGCCCCTAGTGCAAAAGTGTTGTGTGGATATTGAAATATCAGCCTTAAATTATATTAAAACTTAATGGTGTATTCTTGATTTCATAACTGATTAATGGAATAAATAGGAAAATCATCATCATCATCATATCAGCCATAGGACGTCCACTGCTGAACATAGGCCTCCCCTAAATAGTATTTCCACCTTGTCCGATTAGAAGCGGTCTGCATCCAGCATTTCCCCGTGGACTTGACCAAATCGTCTGTCCATTTCGCGGGGGGCCGTCCTACGCTGCGCCTGCCGGTACGTGGTCTCCACTCGAGAACTCTCCTGCTCCATCGATTATCAGTCCTTGGTGCAATGTGGCCTGCTCATTGCCACTTCAGCTTACTAACTCTCTTAGCTATGTCGGTTTACTTGGTTCGTCTACGGATCTTCTAGTTTCTGATTCGATCACGTATGTAAAAACCGAGAATAGCTCTCTCCAAAGCTCGCTGAGTGACTCCTAGTCTATTTAGGAGGCCGGCAGTTAGAGATCACGTCTCGCTACCGTAGGTCATCAGCATCACTGGCATGACACACTGTTCAAACACTTTCGTCTTGAGACACTGAGGAATTTTTGACGTGAAGACCCTGCCTAACTTCCCGAATGCTGCCCAGCCGAGCTGGTTTCCCCGAGTGACATCTTTCTTAAAGTTAGATCTTCCTAGTTGGACTGTTTGTCCTAGATAGACGTATTTGTCCACCACTTCGAGTATCGAGCTCCCTACTGATATTGGGGTGGGCGCTACATGAGAGTTGGCCATGACTTTCGACTTCTCCATATTCATCTTGAGGCCCACTTGTTGGGAAACCCGATTGAGCAAATAAACATGAAAAACTGGATTGTATTGATTATTTTTGGTATTTTCATTTACTCACAGTTGTGCATTATTCTCATAAATTCTTAAATTATGAACTCGCAGATCATAACCACAATATTTAATCCAATTATTTTGGCATAGAAGGTATTATTTTAGGTAATTTACGAAGAGAGACTAATTAAACTGTATATATTATTGATTACTATTTTTTTGTTTAATTTAAAATAATTTTTATGCTTTTTAACGAGGAAAATTAAATTCCCGACTTCCCGGGAATTCCCGGGAAAAAAGAGGTCGGGCGTTTTGGTGTCCGGGAAATAAAAAAGGTCGGGAAATGAGAAACCCTAGTATCGTTGAATAGGTATTTTAAAACTAAGGCGAGGTTTCCTTGAAACAAAGTCTCTACCATGTTTCTGTCTCGAGATATTTATTTTTAAAAGGGGCGTTTTTGTGCCATAATTTGTTCCAGCTGTAACTTCTAAAGTACGCATGCTAAAAATTTGAAAAAAATATGGAATATATTTCTTATTATAAAGTTACCATGAACACTATAACGAATACTGTACCACTTAAGATTAAGAAAATAGTAAAGTTTTTCAATTTGCGGTTGGTCACCATACAGCTGCAAACAAACCAGCAACAAAATTAACTTTGTAACGCCGAAAGATCTGATATTTAAACGTTGCCTACGAAATCCTATTTGTGAGCGTGTCTGACACGCTCTTGGCCGCTTTTTAGATGTACATATTGTGGTAGCAGCTAAAAATACTGCCATAACTAGTCCACTCAGAGTTTTTCGTAAAAGGCGACGTAAAGTTTTTGGCCTCGGCTGAATATCTGTCGACTATGGTCCACCGCATGGTGGCGGTGATACCACCTAAAATAGCATTTCTAAAGGGTTGACGTCAGGCAGGTGGTCGATCATAATACTTAGCCAAAACCTTTTGCTACATGATTTTGTGTTCTAACAAAACATGTAGCGCCGACCCCAACTGATTTGGGATAAGGGCATGTGCCAATCAAATTCAAAATTACTGGAACCGTTGCAAATTCGGGTCCTCCTCCTCGCGTCGTAATCCTCATTACTGAGGGTCGTGATTTATTAATTATTTTCTAGGGAAATTATTTTCTCGTTCACGATGCTCTTCCATCGCTGCCTATCTTTGGCAGCATGCAGCGCAACGTGCAGCTTGGTGTCCAGTGCCGAGCGTATTTGGTACACCTGGTAGGACTGCGACCTCTTGGTCGTTTGCCATCAACTTTCCCGGTGATCATCAGTAATCCGTTTCTGATCTCGGATTGAGATGTTGGTTTTGGGAACACCAGTAGCATGTCTACCAGCTGAGACCTGGTGATTCGTCTCAGTAGCAGCTTCGGTCGCCAATTTCACATCATTCGGCCCGGTAACCGAATGACGCCGGTCGTTAGTCGGATCGCCCAACGATGTCGCTCTCTTGGTCGTACTTTCCATGGGGGTTTTCTTGGGTTTATACACGTGGTGGCCACCCAATTCCTTCCACGACATACTTTTAGAGGGTATTTAGCTCCTCACGGCTTATGAAACCGCTCCGTGCATCAGTGCTTGAGGGTGTCGGGTTAATTGACCGCCGCCCGATGCTCGGCGTTGAACTTTTACAGCTGGGTAGTTCTTCTCCAGACAAATCCTCCTCTTTTTCTCATCCAGGGCTTGGGACCGGCAAAGGCAGAGTCAAATTCGGGTATGTACGTGGATTTAGAGATAATTGGCAACATCGGTTTGCACGAACACACATTTTCTCACCAAATTTAAGGAGACGGTTATATACCGCCATCTTCGTTCTGTCGTGGGCTAGAACAGGACAAAAGAAACAAAAAAACATTTTTTAAATCTTTAATGATAAATATCTACGAGATTGTAGCACTATGCTACGGTGGCGTAGCGACCGCGTAGTACGACTTATCATCAGTCAGTACCCTATTAAACCGGTTAAGCTCGTTATTTTTTGGGATTGTTAGATATATTTTTATTGAAACCAAGGCACCTACTTGCATACAAAATGTCGTAGTCATGACGGGAATATCGTTGGAGCCGTTTCCGAAATCTCATTTAACATTTACCACTAGACTGGAAGACATGCTGAAGTTAGACGAACCAGTAAATGTTAATCTTTTAAATGGGTAACCATACAGGGTGTTAATTTAAATGCAAGCCATAGCTTCAGGGTAGGTTTAGTATCGATAAAGGATGCCGTAAAAAATATTGAAAAAATCCCAGTCATAAATTTTTTTTTTACTTGGCTGACATTTTGATTCAAATGGCTATATCTCAGCCGAAATTCGTTCAATCTCAAAGTTGTTTAGACGAAAGTACTTGTATGGGCAATTGGGCACTCTCTAAACAATATTCAGTGTTAAACATTGATTTTTCAAAAAAAAGTTTTTACTAAATCTGAAAAATTAAAATTTTGTGGCTGTTTTTTACAATATTTTTTACGGCATCCTTAATCGATACTTCACCTACCCTGAAGCTATGGCACGCATTTAAATTAACACCCTGTATAAGCTATATTCTAGTTTATCGGTATTTGTCCGGGTACCGTTATTTGTCCGGTACCGGTATTTGTCCGATACCGGTATTAGTCCGGTACCGGTATTTGTCCGGTAGGGGTACGACAGGGCTCTAGCGTGTAACTACTCGCTGGCCACACAATGCTCCGACTTGTACGAGTGTTTACAACTTGGTACCTACTCACATTTTACTACTATACATTCTCAGATCATTTCTACAAGTAATTTTAAATACAAAGGTAGTCTTCTGAATGACTCTGAAACTTTTGTCAGACGAGGTGTAAATGGCTGTTTTCCGTTTGCGCTCTGCCTACCCTGCAAAGGATATAGATGTTATGTTTGTAGTATTTTAAAATCTATCACTTTGTAAAAGCTGTTTGATGACAGATTTTTAATAGATTTGGTCAAAAAAACTCATAATATCATAAATAAAGTAAAAAACTGGCCAAGAGCGTGTCAGACACGCCTACGAATAGGGTTTCGTAGTCAACGTTTAAAAACCGGGTTTTTCAGCGTTACAAAGTTAATTTTGTTGCTGGTTTGTTTGCAGCTGTATGGTTACCAACCGCAAATTGAAAATATTTTATTTTACTGAAATATTTAGTGGTACAGTATTTGTTGGTAGTTGCAGGTGGAGAACTATCCTACTTCCTACTAATATTATAAAGGCGGATGTTTGTGTGTGTGTTTGTTACGACATCACGCAAAAACGGCTGATTAGATTGACATGAAACTTTGCAGAAATATAAAAGGCCATCTGGAATAACACATAGGCTACTTTTTACCCCGGGAAAATGTCTCATTTCTACGGAATCACGCATATTCCAAAATTTTTGAAGTAGGTGGCGTGACTGAGCCGATTCGCGTCTTTGTGGGGAAGCATATCCGTTAATTCAACAATCATCTTAAAGTCACGGTAGCTGCGACGGTAGTGCGCTTGCCTACCAAACAAGATGACTCGCGTTCGAATCCGGATAGTGTACACCTCTTTTGTTTTTATTTTTTCGAACGTTTATTTAATTTAAGTTTTGTCTTACATCATCTTCCTGCCCTTATCCCAATTGCTTGGGGTCGGCGCAACACGTTTTGCTAAACACAAAATCGTGCTGCAATAGATTCGGCTTAATTTTACGACGGGCCGCCTACCAGACGTCAACCCTCCTTGGGAATGCTTTTGTGGTGGATTAACCGCCACCATACGGTTGGCCCTGGCTGTTTGGGTCGGGTTTATCCCTCGGTCGCCTCTTACGACTCCCACGGGAAGAGCGGGGGTGGTGCTATTCTACTCTGCCGGCACCACACGGCGTTAAGTTTTGTCTTACGATATTGGAAAATCTTACACACTGGTCTTGCTATACCTACTTCCTACGTGTGTGTTTGTTACGACATCACGCAAAAACGGCTGATTAGATTGACATGAAACTTTGCAGAAATATAAAAGGGCATCTGGAATAGAATATACTTTTTACCACGGAAAAGTGTCTTATTCCCACGGGATCACGCATTTTCCAATATTTATGAAAAAGGTGGCGCGACTGAGCCGATTCGCGTTTTAGAAACTAACAGCGTCATCTCTTGACGAGTAAGTAAGGCAAAATTGATGTATATCCCACAACACAGGTCATGTACCTACGTACAAAAATTACTTGCCAATGAAAATGTTTTAACAAGATTTTACTTGCCAATGAAAATGTTTTAACAAGATTTTGGATCCCACAAATACATAGTGTAAAAATTACATGGCAGGTAAAAACTTTTACCAACCAATACCCATTGGAACCAACCAATACATACATATTTCATACAAATATGACTTGCCATTAAAAATGTTTTATCAAGGTATTAGATCCCACAAATACATACACACGACGTTGAAAAATGACAGTGCTGAGATTTTTTTTTAACAATGTATTGGATCTTACAGATACATACATACATACTACGTCCAAAAATAACGTGGCTGTAAAATTGTTTTACCAAGATTATTAGACCCCGAAATCCTACTAATATTATAAAGGCGGATGTTTGTGTGTGTGTTTGTTACGACATCACGCTAAAACGGCTGATTAAATTGACATGAAATTTTGCACAAATATAGAAGAGTATCTAGAATAACACATAGGCTACTTTTTACTACGGGAAAATGTCTTACTCCTATGGGATCACGCATATTCCAATATTTTTGCAAAGGTGGCGTGACTGGGCCGATTCGCGTTTTAAATGTTTTCGCCGAAAACTAACAGCGACATCTCTTGGCGAGTAATGCTTTTTTCCCGCGGAATAATAGGTTGCAGCGGGTGAAACCGCTGACGGGCAGCTAGTATTCCATATTTTCTTCAAATTTTATGCGTTTATACATTAGGAGTTACAGCTGGAACAAAATTATGGTTCAAAAACGCCCCCTTTAAAATCAAATATCTCGAGACAGAAACATTTTAGTGATTTTGTTTCAAAAAAACTTCACCTTAGTTTTAAAAGACCTATTCAACAATACCTTATTTAATATTACAAGAGAAAAAAAATTTTTGCCTCGCTTTCTCTTGCATGGGAGAGGGTCCAAACACATTTGATATATTTTTTTCTTAACAATTCTAATATTTGGCTCAACACGATCTATCTCTCACCAAATTGCATGTCGATAGCTCCAAAACTGATGAAGATATGAGGGCGCGGTATACCTCCAGACAGACAGACAGACAGACAGACTTGACGAAATGATAAGAGTTTCTAGTGGACTACGAAACTCTTAAAAGTGAGCATCAAATTGAAAGGTGCTCCACACACTATATACATATCAGTCACAGGTGGCGACTGTTGCCAACATGCAATGTGAGAACCATATCTATGATAGCGCGTCTTAGATTAATATTTTAATATTAAGCATAAGTTATAGAGTGTGTCTAAAAAGTTAGGACGGACACAATGAGCAGTTTTTCTAATTTGTGGAACGGGTAGCAGTAGTAAGAACACAACCTCTCTGTCCATCAGTTGCAAAACGCCAGTGACAACACTATTGATCCTTCAATGCTAAACGAATCTGGTATGCTACAAGCAAAACACTAGCAAACATGATATTGCATAATCCAAGCTACTAAAGCTATAGTCAGGTAGGTACATACTGAGTGTAGAATAATTCAATGGTCTTGCAGAGCTTAAAATCTTAATTCTCCCCGGGAACTTATATGTAGCGGAGTGGCTTGGCACGCCTTATCTCGTCCGTAGCCAGGAGCCGGCACAATAAAAGCGTCGCCATCTCGATTTTATTACAACCTCGGCCCCGGCATAAACTATACCAACTAGTGCCGTATAAACTACCCGCAGTGGTCACCAACAGTTTCCGCATTAACATTTTGCGATTGAGAAAATAATTGAAAATTAGTGCTATGCCATCTTATTCGCCCATGGTATAAAACTATGTCACGTTACCCGCGAAGGCAAACAACAGTTTTATTTTATTATTTCTTCCGATTTCTAGTTTATTTATACATTTTGACATCATTAGAACTTCGGCCCGGCATAAACTATACTAACTAGTGCCGTATAAACTACCCGCAGGGGTGACCAACAGTTTCCACATTAACATTTCGAGCTTGAGAAGGTAATTGAAAATCAGGTGCCATGTCATCTTGATACTAACATGACCTCGGCCGTGCTACAAAACTATATCACGTAGTGCCAGTATACGCGTAGGCAAAAACAGCTTTTCGTATTTATTTCTATTTTTAATTGGTTTATTAGAAATCGTTGCCATTTTGACTTTATTACAACTTCGATCCCTGCATAAACCATACAAACTAGTGCCATATACACTAAACAGTAATGAAGTGACAGTTGTTTCACCAATTCCGAAATCTTGGAAAGCCTTCACTAAATTAAACAGTTTACTTGCTTAGGCAATCGAGAAAAATTGGAACAAGTGGCATATAAAACCATCGCAATAAAAGTAGTAGAGACAACTGATGCACTATCTACTACTAAAGTGGCTAACTACTATGGTGAAAAAATTACCTAGCACGCTGTCTACTAAATGAAATGAGTGCCTTTGAAAGTCCAAAAATAATTTGAATAAAACTTGAGCCAAATGTTACTTACCCCTGATATTGATCGTTACGGAGAAGATCCAAGCACGTTTTGTGCTAAATCAAATGAGTGCGTCTGAAAGTCTACAAATATAATCTGAATAAAACTTGAGCCAAATGTTGCCCACCGCTCATATCGATCGAGGCGGAGAAGATCCTAGCACGCTTTCTACTCGACGATTAAGTCTAATTGCTGTGAAATTTATCGCCCACTGGGTCGCATTTGCATGAAATCTTATTTATTGGACGCCTATTTTGGCCGCCACCTTACTTGGACTTTGCTGGTTAGAATATTGTTTTAGTTTTGAAGATACAATATTTTATGTTAGAAATATGAACTTAAAATGTTTGCTAGTCCTTTACGCTGGCTAAACTCGATGATCTGTTTCGTAGAGATGCTACTACTTGGTAGGTCACTTTTATAGCAGAGAATTAACTTGCTCACATAATAAATCTATAAATCCCTAATGACTAGGCTGCTGCGTATAAATGTAATACAAAATTCAATACCTATCTTTAAACGTACCTTTTCTCGAGTAAAATGTTTGAAAACATTAAACTCTTTAAATATTTATTTTATTTCTCTGACCGATCTCTGTTTCTTGAATTATTCCTCCAACCAATAATTTTAATCAATACTTATTTAGGACCTTCTTTAGATATGTGCATTCTACATCGAAACATTTGATAAAGAACACCAACAAATATCCCACGGCGGTGGCTCGTTGCCATTGACCCAAAGGTCAGAGTGACCCCTTTTTACATTCTCGCACAAGACGATGAGTCCACAGCGTCCATTCAATCTCCCTTACTACGGGGATCTGTACAGGTCTCTCTTTGAAATGGGTCATTATTCAGATTTCGATTCTCCGCGTAAGCTGCGTGGCAAATTTTAATTTAAGCAATTTGAAGATGATGACAATGAAATATGATTCTGTATACTTTCACGATTATAGAACAGTTTGGTGCTCCTTGCTAGCACAGTTACTTTTCGAGAAATTTAATTTTAAAATTTTGTGGGCCACGCAGATTACAAATCAAGCCACGCAGATTACATAGCCAATTTTATCTTTGTATTTCCATTAGTTTTCTATAAGTTTTACTTGAAACATGATTATTCTTGACTTAAGTCTAGGTTATAAGACAAAGATCGAGTCTGTGATGGAGACAGGTCAGGGAAAATAAGTCTTTATTCACTACCACCATAAAAAGATCATAAGGTTTTTATGATTTTGGAATCAACAGATGCAGGTAATTATTTCCTGTCTTTCAGTGTGCATAATGAAAGACGATTCAGAGTGCTTAGTCCGAATTGGTGGATTGGCAAATAAATGTAGATGGTATCCCGCCAAATATACTTACAGGTGTTCTATGATGGAAAGGAGCTGGCGGAATAAGGTCGTAGAGGTCTTGGTTCAGCATAATTTTGAATAAAAATATGATGATGACTGCTAGGCAGGCCATCTTGCGACAAAAAGCAAGGCTGTGTAGATTGGTATTGACCAGATATGTATCGTATTGAGTTCCATCAAATCAAGAGCAACTTATTGACCAAGTTATCCAAGGGGTTGCCGGATTTCCACACACAGGATCCGGCTTGAGTTTTATATGAATTCTTCAATGCAAACATAATAAATAACAATTGGTGATACTTAAATTTAGTTACAAGGGTGAGCTTGTAAGCTTAGTTTTATAAGAAAGAAGTGATTTTTAGGCTCCGAAGTGAAATCGAAGTAAAGGATTGATGATAACTCAATGCCCAGTCAAGCTATTCGCAATGACAGAAATAAGTGTACTTCAGAAAAGTTGTTGTCTAGTCGAGAGGACTACTTTCAGATGCAATAAAGCTCCTGTGTCGTGGTAGCATTGAATGAGACCAGGGTTTTCTCTATAGAACGCAATTTCCACTCTGCCGATTTGGACTTGACAATGTCTCTGTGACGGTACTGTCTTCTGCATACCTATGAATAGCAAACTGAAGTAGTTAAAAGCTATTCTGAAGGAAAGAATCGCCGAGAGACTAGAACCTTAAGGACCACAGACATCAATGGCCATGAGGTCAGAGAGATAGCTGTTATTGATTACAAAAACCAGCTGGGTTGTCATAAACAGGAAGCTTGCTGAGGTGCCAGGTCAATGTTTCTGCCAGACCTTGTCCAGCAGCAAAAGCCTTCGAAATGTCAAGCAAAGTGGCTAGTTCGCCAAAAGATTCCCAGTAGTCTTAGGTGAAAGTCATATTGACGGCCGCAGTTGGTAGGGGCAACTAACAAGTTAACTCACCATAGCCTAACTCCGTCAATTGCAGTAGATTTAAATAAAATCAGGAAGATTTGACTCTCCACAGACATTGTGTCGCCCAGGACACAGTTATGGAATACGCAGGGTTGCCTAAGCCCTATGCGACCATCTCGGCCTCCCTGGTTGGATCCGCAAGAAAGACAGGTCAGTTGCAGGTGTTTGCTGCACATTAGACTTATATGACACGCGTCTGATGGAGACCTTCTTCCTCACCATGACATAACAGTAAATCGAGTTAACGCAATCGCCCTGTTTATGAACCAATGATACCTACATAAGCAAGTTAAGGGGGCTTTGGCATTGTACTTCTTTTAGAAATAGGTAGTGCAAACGAAGATAAATTTAGCAAGATTGTCAGCACAAGAGATAAATCAGGAGCACTGTCTCAATACAGTCGCTGGCATATTATCGGATCTACCTTACTGTTTTGACTTTTGGCCTCAAAATGCACATCAAGCCTATGAGACAACGATCACTGGCATTCAAAAAATGCTGCGAGACATAGTTAGGTGGTTGAATAGAGCCAACGTCCAGTATGACTGGTGCAACCCAGTCGAAACGTCGAGTTTCCAGGTAAATCGCTTATTTACCTAAAAAACTATCGCGATAAGACCCGTTAAAGTAATTATTATGTGTGAAAGTAATCGCGAGTGCTTTAAAAGTTATAACGTCCAGTATGTTTTGACAAAACATGCACTCAAATCCATCAAAATTGGTAAAAATTCTATGTCCAAGTATAACGCTATGAAAACTCAAAAACTTGATGATATTTGCCAAAAGAATTCTTTTAATGTGTTTTTTAATGAATATTAGGTAAAATTATAGTATTTAAAATAGTCATTTCAACCTTTTTTAAACTTTTAGAACCATTGTGTAATCTGCGTGGGAAGAATTGTAAGCTGCGTGGGTATTTTGCCACGCAAATTACTCCACGCAGATTACAAAATCAGAATATTTTTGATAATAACTCGGCCATCTTTTATTGTATCTAAATAAAATTATAGACTAAATAGTCCCGACTGTATTACAAATCAGCCCTGTAAAAGACGAATCTCTAAGAGTATTAATTCTAGAAGAAATTTGAATCCACGTGACTTACATGCAAGGGTAGTAAAACTTGTGTCAGCCCTTATTTTTGGAAATATTTTTAGTTCTGGGCACTAAGGTGCCCATTCACTCTGCTTGATTATTGAAACATATCATAATAATTTGAGGAATAAAAACTCAGCTGGATACGGTTATAATCTTAGAAGTTATGACCGATTTTACCACGCTTGGGCTAACTGTCCGAAATCGTGTGACCGATACATATTCGGGTTTATTTTTAAAATTACTCGCATTACATATTTTCTTCATCATTCACCTAATATATTGCTTTATGGCGATTATTTTGATATACAATAGATACGTACAAAACATAAGAAAAGTAGTAAAATCATAATTTGTTAAAAGTTAGTGCGAGGTGTGACACGCGGAGAACACCAAAAATTCTCCCGTTTTCTACTTTCAGTTTGGGTTTTGAAATACTAAGTGAATATAAAATAAGACTTTTTAATCGATTCCACATAGGTATTGAAGTGTTAAATCATGTCCAATCGATCGATATGTCCAAACTTGTATAGTTTAGCATTTACAACCCTGTGACCGAAATTTTCGACCCTTTGAAGAATGACCCTTATAAACCGATACTTTCAAATGCTGTTGCCGATGACCTAGGGTCAAAATGACCCTTGGTTCCCACAGCATCCCGTTTAACGGTTTAAGGGTTTAAGATTCGTTCTCAGACAACCTGTTTTTATGATTCATCTTCTTATTAATCGTAACTTATTATTCATTTTTAATTAAAGTCGATTGGTATCTTGCAACATTCTGACTAAAGTGAACTTCTGTTGCCTTAAATTGGTATTGAACCACAAATCAGCTTTCAAACCCCTGAACTACGTGCAAAGCACAGTCTACTTTTTTTTACCGTCTACTTGAAATTATTTAGAGATATTTTCGGATAGAGCGTACACTAATGGCTCAAACATTCAATTACAATATTAATCTTGTGATAATTGCAAAAAAAAAACGAAGTAATTCTATTACATATCGTAATTCCAGTTAGTACCTACCTAGCTAGAAAAGAAAATCCGAGGCTGAACTTTGCTTTAGATATACTTAGGCCTTATAGACAAATTACTTCAGCGCAGACATACCCCAGAGTCCGCTCCAACTAAAATCTCTGTAAAGCAGAAATTCTCCTTGACAACGTTCCCACGGCCCGAAATAACCCTTTCACATAAAGGTCTAGAAATGAAGTATATAACGCGGTGTGTGTATGTGTAATGTGGAGGCCGATAAGACGCGGGGGCGGCGGGGGGCGGGGGAGGCGTGAAGACTGCTGCGAAGACGTGACAGCAGCCACATAGAGCTGATAATACCACATGTTTAACATTACATTTGTGTTATAGTTTTACCACATGTTAAGTTGTACAGAACAGGTTTTTGTTTCGAAAGTAGTCACCCACAGGAACAGGAAGTTTTGTACCTGGCTCCAAATATAGATCCAAAGAAGGAGCTATGCAACAAAATAATTTGTTTGTTGATCACAGTTCCAAATACTCTGACGCAGTGTTAGCGCAACTTTCTTACAAATAAATTCAAGCATACTTAACTCACATGTAAGTAAATTACCACACTTAATAAACACGTTCCTTTGTTTTGTTTCAGAGAAATAGCAAAGAAATGAACAACGCAGCAGTCACCAACGTTTCGTACCTTATCTGAAATCTGAAAAGAAAAATATTTGTTCACAAAATGTTCGTGTCCCGATTCAGCAAAATGTATTTTAACCGTAACAATTTATCATTATTTAGTTTTATATGGTCAGTTTTGAATATTTTGGATGATTTTTGTGGTATAGGGTCTTACTTTCTCTTCGTAGCAATCTATCGTCACAGAAATCTAAGCAATATTAAAAAGCGGTGAACGGCTTTCTCTTCCTAGCAGTCTATCTGTGAAAGCTGAACGATATTTAAAAAAGCAGTGGACGGCTTAGTTATGTCGACGGTAGCATCAGCTCTGTAGAGATCCGTGGTGCTCCGGTTGGGTAGAGTCCGGGCGACTTTCGTGAGGGTGAAAGCAGTTTGAAAGTCGGGTCGGTATTGATCGAGTGTCTTGCCCCCGCCCCCGGCCCCCGCGCACACCCCCCGGGCCCGGGTAAGGAGCGCCCAATTCTGAGGACCACTCTTTACTAAGGAGATACTATATTACATGTAGATAGGTATCAGGCTCCGTCATGAATTGCGTTCTTACCTACTTGAAGCATGGCAGATATTTCTCATGCCGACCAGAGATTATTCTACTTGGATAAACATGTGCTGTTCATTCTGAATGAAGAATAGCATTCTTTCATATTGTGCGAGTTTGTTACTTTTACGACTTTGTCTTGATCACATCAGATTTAGACTAGAGTCAAGCAAACGCAAATTCATGGCACAAAAATAAATTGTAAGTGTAAAATAAGATACCCATCTCCCTAAGCTATTCGCATCTTTACACAAGATCCATAAACGAGCTTATGGGATATGGATTATGTAAATACTTGTTAGGCCAGTAGAGGCGTCTAAGTAACTTTTTCATCAAAATCGATTCTGGAGTCTTTTAGTTGCTTTTCCACAGCGAAGTATATTTTTCTAAATTACGACTTATCATTTTAAATTACGTATCAAGACAAAATTATTTACATTACCGTCTCTTACATTAGATTTATATAGATTAATCTGAATTTGCGTAGGTAAGTAGGTATGTATCTTGTAGGTAGCAGTATTAATGACACGCAACCCTATTAGATGTCGCGCCACCTGAGAACAACCCTGGCCAAATTAAGGGGATGATGTCAACACCCTTATTCTGATGCAATATGGCGGAAGCCTTTTCTTTGTGTACGACAGTTTCGGCACGCAAAAAGTAAGCTTTATATTGAACCTAAATAAAGGTTCTCCTGCTCATATGCCATTTAAAAGCTAGAGAGGCAAACAAGGTATATAATGTTGCCAATTCGGGATTAATACTTTAGTATTTAGTATTAATCCCGAATTGGCAACATTATAAAAATCTGCGCGAGTTAATCATGAACATGACTGTCCAAAAATGAAGTAATTGACATTGACAAGATTACTCCCTCAGTAAAAACAATGAAGGTATTTTCTAAAGAAATAAAGTTAATGCAGAATTCCAAAGTAGGTACCGTAATTACCAGAATACTCCCTCTGCGGCGGGAACGCGATACTTTCGTGCGTCTCGTCTTACTCTCTCGAGTTGATTAATGCGAGCGCTAATCGCCACTCGAGATGCCGATATAGCGACGCGAGCGAATGATATATTGACGATGTTGTCGCCATAAAAACTCAACAGAATATAGACGCGGAGATGACATATTGTACTATTATCAATAACACTACACGGGTTGTTAATTCATATGCGTGCCATAGCTTCAGGGTAGGTTTAGTATCGATAAAGGATGCCGTAAAAAATTAGAAAATATTCATGGACAAAAAAAACGGAAATTTTGGGACTATCAAACTTTTTTGTAAGTATTATCTTTTGTTGTTTAGAGAGTGCTACTTTCGTCTAATCAACATTGTGTTTGAACGAATCTTGGCTGAGATATAGGCATCTTACTCAAATTTTGGCTGAAAGTGTAAAAAATAAAAATTGTTTTAAGGATTTTTTTTAATATTTTTACAACATCCTTTATCGATGCGTATCCAACCCTTAAGTTATGACACGTATTTAAATTAACACCATGTAGGTATAAGACTGAAGAATCACTATTAATGACGAGAGGACGCCATAAAACTAACCAGAATATAGCCGAAGAAATTGAATTTTTCGGTCGCTTTTGTATAGATTTACTGAAGAAATTGTCTGCATTGTATTTGAATGAGGAATAATGGCGATATAATTTTCAATGCAACTGAACTAAGTACTTTTTGCAGAACGAACCACAAAAAGCGCGTCTTTGACTTTCAGTCTTCAGATGTGTTAAAATTAAAACTTAGATATTGTACATACTTATCGTACGATATGATGATGATCGTACCTAAGAAGACAAGAAAGTGATTTACCAATGCGCGAAGTACTTTCTTTCGTAACTGTGTTTTATGTAAAACCTAGTTTCTAAAACTATCCGTAATTTCAACAAAATTCCCACCCAATACAATTTGGCGAATGAGGCAAGTTCCCGCTCTCCGGTCCAGGGCACCAGCAATGGTGGGTAACTGGGAGCGCTCCTGTCAGGGCGGCCATTATTAATGACAACCGACAAAGTGGGCATTAAGAACGGGTCGGGTCGATAAAGGGACACTTTAAGGCTCCCGGTGTTGCCGCGCTACGTAATTACAGGAAATATTTTGGATACCTAGAGAATTTAATTAGAAATTTCTCTTGAAGTAGTAGAAGAGGAAAAAGATTTGATAAAATGAGAAATGAACACATGAGAAGCAGTTTCAAAGGTGCAATATTTCATAGGGGAGGAAAATACTTGTGCATATATGCCTGTTTAGAATAGCATCACCCCGAATCTTATTCGTGAGTGTCGTAAGAGGCGACTAAGAGACTCACGTTCACTTGCAGGTGTTTTTATGATAGCTAACGCTTTTCCTACCCTGCAACGTGACTCTGTCACAGCCTGAGATCTGAGCCTAGAGCAAGCTAATCTATCAGCTAAAAAAAATCTCCAGACCCTACGCAATAAATATTCAGACTCGCAAAAACTTGAATTACAACTTCGATTTGGGGCGCGCGCTAGCAACCCTGCCGCGCTCCTTGCGGGGGCGTCCATCCCAGTTTCAGGAGTTTCTTCTTTCGTTCCTTATCGCCCCACCCTCCCACCGACCACTCACAAATGAACTTCCAAACTTCATTGCTACTTCGTCTGAGCGGGCACTTCACCGCGCGCGCGGGGGCGCTGGGAGCTCCGATTAAACTGGAAGAGTTTATATCTTAGTGGGTGGGGTTCGGGGGGTGGTTTCTCTGTGTGAGTGGGCTCCTCAACTTTAAGACTGTTTAGTGGGGTCGCAATCAGGCCGGGTAGTGCTTTTCATTAGGAGAGATGGTTATCGCGCTACGTGCTCTGCTTGATGAGATCGGCTCTGTGTTTGCTTGTCCTCTCTTTGTTCGGAGTTCGTTACTGTGTAAATAGTTGGAGCTCACTATTGATTTGCTGTTGCTTGTTTTTGAAATGTAAAACTATCGTGGCTTATACAGGGTATAAGAGTTCTACTGTGTTCGTTATCGGTGTAAACCACTACGTAGCTTTCCCTAAAAACAAATGCAAAATATTCTTCTTCTTCTTCTTCGGTGGCAAGCTCAACGCCTCAAATTTCATTCGACCAGTATTGGCAAAATATTATAAGAAATAAGCGGTCCAAGTTTTTCTTTTCCAAGTACCTAATCTGTTGGAAACTTTTTCAGTTCCAATGACAAATTCGTTTTAAGGAACGCATTAGGTACTTTTTCTAAAACCTTGTTTGTAGGTATATGATAATAGTACTTGCAGCAAAGACGCTTTCGTAGGTACTTAAATTGGTTAATCATACTTACCTACCATATACCTAATCCAGAAACTAAATTTTTAGCCACTTTTTCACTATATGTAGGTACAAATTGGTCAGAGGCAAGGCGTTGATCATTATTAAAATTATATAAGTCGTAATTAGCCAAACAATTATTTAGTCCACGCGAGATCTGATGGTAGGTATTCGAAAGCGAAGACAATATAAATGACATGTGGCTGCCATCATACCGCGCGTGGACTATAGGTGGTGCTCGCTAAAAATATTTCAAGGTTTTTTTTCTACTGTTGATGGGTTCATTTGCAAGCATTATTAAAAAGACCCAACATAAATAAGGATACGTAAGTAGGAAGTGCCAAAGGCGCCCCGCGCGCCGTCTCCCTTTGTGGTAGTGCTATAGCAGCGGTCCTAGGAAATTCCTGAGAAAATTCAAACTTCAGAACTACATTTTTACCCGACTGCCTCAAAAGTGAGGGTTATGTTTTTCGAAAGTATGTATGTAGGTATGTTTGTTTGTATGTATGTGGACTAGAAAATTCCTTTTCACGGGCTACAGCCCAAACGGATAGTTGGATTTTGACATTTTTTAATATAGCGAGTGACACTGGCTATATTAAAAAATTATAGATTCAAGATGGCGGATTCTTACAGCAAAATACTTTATTTATTTTATTTATTTTATTTTACTACTTTAAAATTACCGCAGTCGGGTTTTTGTTTTTTAACACATCTACTTGTTACGTCGGGTTTTATACAAACTGCCACCTAGCAAAAACTGCAATCCATGTTTAATGCAGCACTTTGCTCCTAATTTAGCATTCCGTTCGCCACCTCCACACTTCTTTAATTCGCGGAGACGTGGCGCGCGGGCTGACAACCAGACTTTTATAATTGACTCGCAGTCGTAGGGCTATGGACTAGACGTACAACTGAGCACAGTCTGCATAAATTCACGTGATTACTAGACTAAAGAATAATAAAATTTGTCTCTAAGGAAACTTTATTGGGCACAGCCGCTTAATATGCTGACTAGGGTATTCGAATACCCGACCAATTTAGATACCCGGGTATCGGGTAAGAATTTTTTAAATACCCGGGTATACCCGGGTACCCGGGTATTACCTTTATAAGTAAAAATCGGTTCGAAATTAAGAAACAAAGATTTAAAAGTTAACTCTATTTATACTTAACTAGCTGCCCGTCAGCGGTTTCACCCGCTGCAACCTATTATTCCGCGGGAAAAAAGCATTATTCGCCAAGAGATGTCGCTGTTAGTTTTCGGCGAAAACGTTTAAAACGCGAATCGGCTCAGTCACGCCACCTATTTCAAAAATATTGGAAAATGCGTGATCCCGTGGGAATGAGACATTTTTCCGTGGTAATAAGTATCCTATGTGTTATTCCAGATGCCCTTTTATATTTCTGCAAAGCTTCATGTCAATCTAATCAGCCGTGTTTGCGTGATGTTGTAACAAACACACACACAAACATCCGCCTTTATAATATTAGTAGGATTATAATACCTATCATTCAAGTTCAGAAAATGGGAATAATTTAGTAAAATTAGACAAACAAAACCGGTATAAAAATACTTCAGTCAGTCTTACTTTTTATTACTTTCGTTTCCACTCGCTTCTAACAGTTTTCACGTGGGATTAAGATATTTCTCCATGGTAAAAAGCATCTATCTTATTTAATTCCAGGATGAGTAACCTAGCATTCTAAAGGTAAAAGAAATCTTAAAATCGTACGCGCAGGTTTTGAGGAAATTTGTTACAAACCTACAAAAATACTCCCAGAAAATAATACAAATATTTTCTCTTAAAAATACTATAGAAAACTAGATATATAAAGTCAATTTGTGCAGAAATCTTTAATATGAAGTCAATTCGTTAAAAGAAACAATACTTTTGAAAATATAAATAAATCCTTTAATCTTTTTACTCTTTTATTTGTATAACATCAGTCTATATGTCGCAGTACGATGGCAGAATCAGGTTTTTGGCCAAAAACCTAGGTTTTTGGCCAAAATATATAAAATAAATAAATAAATAAAAATAACGTTTATTGCCTTTTAAGTTTAACTAAAACTAGCTTAATCTAAGTTATTAGAACAACAAAAAAAAGGCAAAATGGTCTGACTCAGCTTTTGCCGACAAGACCCAAGTCAGGTCGGCGCTGATTTTCAGTCAGTCCCTCCTCCCTGAGATCTTACACGGGGTAGAGTAGGAGAGGGCTTGACAATTAAATCTAAAAAACAAACATGCGATGAAATTATTATTAATAACAAACATAAACTTTGTCCTCTTTGGATATTACTCTAAAACAAAATAAAATAAAAACTCTTTGGTAATATAAAACAATTTCCAATATTATTTTTAACTTGAATTTTAACAGACTCTTCCATTGTGTGTGTGTGTGTGTGTGTGTGTGTGTGTGTGCGTGTGTGTGTATTTTTATTATTATGCAAAATAATCTTTAAGGGATAATAACTTCCAATATGCATGCTTCAAGTTTTCTGCTGCAAGCTGCCTTTTTGATAAAGCTTTCTTGTATTTGGCTTTGAAGCTCGCTACCGACATTTTTCTCCTCATTGGAGGTGGAAGATCATTCCATATCTTTGCAGCATTAAACTTGAAGCATCCGGAGTAGCGTATGGTTTTATGTTTTGGAATTAGCAGAAGATTCTGTGCTGTACTGCGTGAACATCTTATTTTAATATTGTCTACCCAAGTTAGCTTCTGAAACAGATAGTCCGGTTTTTTATTCCAAATAACCCTTTGAACAGTACATGCGTATAAAATTTCTCTCTTAGCTTTCATATTGAGTATACCTTTTTTATTTAAATATGGTGTTATGTATTCTCTCCTGGGAACGTTAAAACAAAAGCGGACACATGCATTTTGCACTCTTTGTATTGCTCTTTCTGTGCTAGAATTTATGCAAGGACCATACAGAACTACAATAGTTAAAAGGAGAGAGTACTAAAAAGTCTGTCAATAGGACCCGAAGTTCCTCTTTTAAATATGGTCTGATTTGGTACAGAGTTTTTAGTTTGAAGAAAGCCTTAGAAAGCAGATCTTATTTTACTCTTAACGTGCTCTGCAAACTTTTGTTCCCCATCCAATATCAGGCCGAGATTTGAACGTGCAGAACGATTTTGAGAACGTGCAGTTGAAACATGCTCAAGCTCAACGCAAAAGCCGGCGTATGGCAGAATCGTAGACTTCGTTCGGCCATCGTCCTAAGCTGATCCAGGTTTTTGGCCAAAATCCTAGTTTTTTGGCCGAAAATCTAGATTTGTTTAGTATTATGGCTTTTTTTGCATTTTGGGGGAACTTCTTCGTCTTCGAGTGGTACACGAAGTCGCCTAACGACCTGATGAACCCTGGTGTCGGAGTTTTGAACCGCCTACTGTAAGTAGCATGCCTCTGACATGGTTGTGTAACGTCTGCCGTCTAAGTGATCATAGAGAGCAATCGGGACCGACGGCTTAACGTACCCGTGTAGTTTGGGCATACACCTCGAAAATCAGGAAGTAGCATTGGACGTTCTGGAGGGTGGGAGGTAGCGTCGGACGCACTGGAGGGCGTGAGTAGCGTCAGACACTCTGGAAGATGAAAGATGACGGGCATTGGATTTTCTGGGGGTCCGACGCTACCCCCTGTCCTCCACGGTGTGCAACGCTACCACCAATCCTCCAGAGCGTTCAGTGGTACATCCGGCTCTTATGGTGTCTGGCGTTCCCCCCTGCCCTCCCGGGTATCCGGATTTTGGCCAAAATCCTAGATTTGTTTAGTTTTATGGCATTTTTTGCATTTCAGGGGAACGAGTAGTGGAGAAGTACGTTAATATGCACCTCTCTCTAACCTGTTAAGGGTAGAGTTGGACACCCTGAAGGGCGGGGGGTAACATCAGACAGCCTGAACAGCACGATTGCCTCGGATGCCCTGGAGGGTAATAGGGTAGCTTCAGAAACCATAAGAGCAAGATGTACCACTGAACGTTCTGGAGGACCGGAGGTAGCGGCGGACGCCCTGGAGGACAGGGGGTGGCATCAGACCCCCAGAAAATCCAACGCCCGTCATATTTGATCCTCCCAGCCCATCACTGAGTTTTTGAGTATTTTTCAGCCTTCCAGGACGTCCGACGCTACCTCCCACCCTCTTGAACGTGCAATGCTACCTTCTGCCTCTCAGGGTGCATGCCGCTACCTCCAACCCTCCAGCAATGCCATGTACGGCAAGGGGTAGCGTCGAAGGACACGATGAAGGATGTAAGATGACAGGCGTTGAATTTTCTGGGGGTCCGACGCTACCCCCTGTCCTCCAGGGTGTCCGACGCTACCTTCGATCCTGTAGAGCGTCCAGTGGTTCCTCCTGCCTTTTAGTGTCTGATGGTCCTCCCTACCCTCCAGGGCATCTGAGGCAATCCTGCTGTTCAGGCTGTCTGATGTTGCTCCCCGCCCTTTAGGGTGTCCAACGCTACCCTAATCAGATCAGAGGGAGGTGCATAACGTTCCTCTTCACTCCTAGTTCCCCCGAAATGCAAAAAAGCCATAATACTAAACAAATCCAGGATTTCGGCCAAAAACTTAGGATTTTGGTCAAATACCCAGGCTTTTGGCCAAAAACCTGGATTAACTTAGGACGATGGCCGAAAGAAGTCTACGATTTTCCAAAAACCTAATTCTGCCATCATACTGCGACATATATATCTCTTTCTCGAGTACCCGGGTACGCGCGTCGTTTATACCCGGGTACCAAAAGTCTGAATTACCCGGGTATACCCGGACCCGGGTACCCGGGTAGAAAACCCTAATGCTGACTAACCAACTGTTAAACTATAACTTTATTACCTTGCATTTTCTGCTTAAGGAATGGGGACAAAATATAATTGTAATGTAATGTGTAAAGAAAACTTTACGTATACGTAATATAAAACCGTGCATATAATTGCATCATGCCTTGAGAACAAAGACGTAAAAGGACTCGCTGGTGTAAAGAGAAAAGTAAAACGCGCATTATTATGCAGATTCACAAAGAATATCTTGCAGAGTTTCTTGTAAATGTGCAAAAGAAATGCTTTTACAGAGGAAGACTGGCTGGAAACACTCGGGAATGCGAAGAAAAATAATTCCACGACTCGCCTCCGCGCGGACCTGTTTAGACAGGGCTGTCTCTGGCAATATAAGTTAGAATTTGTATGAAAAAAATGAATTTCACGCTAGAAAGGGAAACCCGGGGCGAAGAAATTAACGAACAGTAGGTAGGTATAACTAAACGCGTTGACATATTATTTCACTTTTTATCTACTTTATTCTCTTCATTTGTCAATATAGGCAAACGGATGATCTACCCTAAATAACTTTAAGATCTGTTATTCGAGATTTCAAAATAAATGTGTTTTCTTTTTACTTTTAAATTTACCTACTCAAAGACGTTTTATGTTCAATAGGTTTATAATCGCAATAAAATGGACATTCGATTCAGTAAAACTAAACAGAATTTTAAGAGTCATTGAGGTGTTCGTTTTATTCTTGTTTATTTAAGAGGACTCAAACTCTCGTAAACTAAAATAAACTTATGTTACAAACGAATAAGTATATAAGTTCAGGTGTATTCGTAGCAACCCTAAAAATAAAAGTAAAAACATTTTGCTGCTCAAATGCTAAAGTAGCGGAAAAAGATTTGCATAAAATTGTCTTCTTATAAGGTCTCGCTCGTTGCCTAATGCCGAGTTTTATACTTATTTATTTTCATTTTATGTTCCTTTTTATTTTAATCTGAGGGTGTTTTCAATTTACTGACTCGCCACCCCCTCTAATTTTCATAAATTAGAACTTTTTACTCTTTGCTTTCGTTACTTTCTTTTTGTGTTCAGGTTGCGAGTATTTTAAGAATTAGACATTGGTTTGTTTTTTGAAATCGGTTTATAAAAACAAAGTCAGATTTAACTTTGTACGTACGTATACGATACGTACTTCTATCCAATAGGTACTTAATTAACACTATGGCAGTAGGTGCTTTTTATCTTGTTTTTATTTTATCTATTCCATTAAACCTACCTAACCTCTCGTCTGTGGCATTAAAAATCCTGAGATAAATAGTGGGTTGGTACGTGCCTATTTCTATGCTTACTTATTTAAATCTACCCCCATTCACAACGCCCTTTTATTGCTACCAAAAAGCCTGTAGGTGTCAAACCACCATTATTAAGTTTTAATTCTCTTTCGAATGGAGATAATTCCGGACAAACGATTCAATCGTGTCGGGATTTACGTGGAGGAATGGTCCGCATTCCTGCCCTCCATACTACACCGGCCTCTAATAAAGAAATTCCGATTGTCACCAGGAAGGTACCAGTGAGATAAATAAAGTCGGTTGTCCTACGAGGTACTTACTTACTTATTTTCAATACAGAAAACATAGAAAATTCAGTATGGTCTGCTAACAAAAGTCTGTCTTGGTACTTTACTGATATTTTGAGTGCATACCTATATAAACTATTCAGAGTATTTTTTTTCTTACTTCTTCTACAGGGTGTACGAGACAGCTCTCAGAATAATTATACCTAGGATGCACTTAGACCACGAAATTGAACAACTTCCCATGAGAAAATATTCTGGAAAATCACTTCCCATAGTAAATGCAGTCAGGTCGTGATTTTGTATGGGAGATAAAAAATAAATTATATCTCTTGATAAAAATCCTACGGGAAGTTGTTCAGTTTAGTGGTCTTAATGCACCTTATCATTATTCGGATAGCTGTTCCTTACACCCCGTAGAGGTATTAAGGTACATAAGTATGTCAGTTATTTTATTACTTCCAAAGTAGGTGTGTAGTTGCTACATTTACGATCTCATACTGTAGTAGCAAACCTCAGAGTGTTTAATACCACCTATCCAGCAAAATAGTCACCCAGTTTAACGCAGGGCGACCTCATTTCGCCCGCTCCGCCGTCCGGCGCCGCTCCTCGCTCGACCACCATGGAAATCTCCAAGAGTCGCGCGCCAAATCGTAAACGGCGAAGCGGGCAGAATACAAAACAGAATAACCCTCCCCGCCCATTACCCCCACCCCCTCCCAACCCCGTCTTCATGCCCTTCTTCCTTAATGTATAACAAAGACACCCCTCTTATACCGAACTGTATTCGCTACGCTTGTGTGAGTTTAGTTCTGTAGTTTTGCGCGGGTGTGCGTTTCAAATATTTCATATTAAATTTCAGGCCTCTATCAATATGAAGTTCGGGTTATCTATTGTTTTAGTGTACTGAAGGGTTAGGGTTTTGTAATGGCCTATATTATATCTGAATTGAGGCTTTTTGTCCAACAAAGAAAACATTAGGGCACATTATATTAACTAGACGAAGTTTACCTCTAATCTAAGCCAGCCTAAACTCTCGTTTTCGCTTTATCCGAGGCTTGCCTAGGTAAATAATTAAAAAAGTAATGAGAATGTTTGTTATACGTTAATTGTACCTATGTGCTTTTCTTTACAAAATGTGAATCAGAAGCAAACAAGTTTAAACAAATGCCTCCCTCCACGCCGCCTTGCCGCGCTTGCCGCCGTCTCGCCGGCTTTTCGCGGGAAAAAGTGTGAATACTTCACCCTCTCCCCACCCTCTTCCCGGCGCGCGACGATTTAGAATGCATAATTTCACTTTTTAATTTTATTCGACTCTGCCAATTAGAAAGCGAAGAGTTTTATTTTTAAAATAAAATGGCGTCTTTTGCACGTTTTATGCCAATTTAGTTGGTCTACGAAAACGTTTCGTGATATATACTACCTATGTAGTTGGTTACCGCATGTGCAAATGATAGTTTCACGGTGATCATGAAAGGGTTTAGGTTTCTATATCTTCTTCTGGAAAACTTGGTAAAATAGCTTTCCTCGATGAGTCAGTATTATGCTGATTATTTTTAATTGACACCTGATCTTGTTTTATATCTTGATAGATAATGCCACCTACGTATTCCAATAAATTAACTGGCTATCTAAGATATCTTATTGGCGTCAATCACTAGATTTGATGTCGATAAGATCTTATAAGAAAATAATATTAGAAATGAAAACTACCGACCTTAACCCCAAAAATTATAACTAAATATGGTGGGCCCAGCATGTACCCAGTCCCTTGACAGCCCTAGTTGTGTTGAAAGAGTATGTTCCTGTCAGTAGATATTGCCCATGCCCATAGCCTTCCAGCAATGCGATCTAATGCGATCTTCCGTCCCATCCCGTTCGATGTCCATCATATAGCCATAGGTAAAAGTCAGTGGACTCGATATGCAAAACAAAAAGGGATCATCACTTACATAGATTTATAGGTTGATCACTCATCACTTGTATTGTGTTGTTACCTTAATAGTGACATAGAAAAACTTCTGTCAATGTTGTGCTCGATATTATAGTCATCATCATCATCATCCTGCCCTTATCCCAATTACTTGGGGTCGGCGCAAAACGCTTTGCTGTGCTCGATATTATAGTAACTCTCTTTATTCTCGTACATTAATTTATGTGTGTTCCAAACATTGTACCAATGCTAAAATTAAATGAGAAATAAATAGAGAGATTATGGTGAATAATCTTCATTTTTCATGAGGTTCAAAATGTTTGGTGTGTGACCGTAAGTTTACCCTACCTTTTTCCTACCGCAAACTTTAGTGCCTAAGTATAAATATTAGCCTTTGCGAATTGTTTGTTATATGTATAATTCAGCCATGATTTATGTGTGCAACTTCCGTGGCATCGTCGTTATGTTAATCAGACGGCGAAAGGGCCGGGAGAGCCCGCGCTCCGCCATTCATAATATTCATAATAATACGGTAATGAGCACATGACAATGCCGAGGTGGACATTTGCTTGCATATTTGACCGGTTGCTTATGAAAAATAAAAATTCGCTGATTACCTTTCTGATTATACCTAACAATGTTTTTTTCTAAAGACTTGCTATAAAAGGTTATTTTTTTCCCTAAAATAGCAATATTCGTAAAAACAGAAAGAGGACGATGTAAAGTATGTATCAGCTTGATCACATTAAAAATGTGAATTAAAACTTATTCTTGGTCATATTTATTTATTTATTAAAAGTTGCACACATGACAAATAGACCAAAAAACAGCGCAATAAAATAATAACATTCTCTACTTGTCGCACTAACTACATACCATTTCTTTTTCTTTATTTACAGTTGAAACTACAAAATGTCGCCGAAGACCACCGTTTTAGCTGCTTCGAAATTGTCTACAATTCGAGTGGGCACGCCGGACACACCTCATCAGCTGTCGCCACTAAAGGCTCACTAACCGAAAATTACCCTCAATAAGGGGGACTTTAACCGTATTCGTGTTTACCAGGTCATGGCAGATAATACCTAAACACTACCATTTAAACACACCTACTGATACAACACGATGACTTCGGAAAACCAACCATAAGTCACAGACATAAGGAGGTACATTCCCTCACCAACCGCAAATGTAACTTAGTAAGGGTGCTTAGGCTACAGGGTTCGATAATTTTCTTTCGAACGCTCCGATGGCGCGAAAAATTGTATTTTTACAAAGGAACAACTTAGCTGCTTGAAATAGACTGAGTAAAAATAAGTAAGTGCTTACCCTCGTATTAGGGACACTCTATGTGACTTTTGGGTTATTTTGACACACATTCTTTGACCTATTTATGTAACAGTCTAGCATGTTATTATAATTTAATACCCGGCTGTCATTAAAAACACTTCTTCTTAGAAGAAGAACATTTAGTACACATTACTTACTTACATGGATTTTCCTGAGATATAAAATTGTGGAAAAGAATAATTGCATTTAGACTTAAAGTATACCAGCAAAATTATTTAATCAATTTTCTACGCTCAGCTGAGATTACAAAAAGTGGCATAAAACTGGACTTCTTACTTTTCGTACAAAACTTCTACCTAAGTACATCTGTTTAAAATCCGTCTAAATTGGTTGGTTGAAACTTTAATGATTTGATTTAACTTCAACTTTGGAGATAGATACCGATCTATCTCCAAAGTTGAAGTTAAATCAAATCATTAAAGTTTCACCTATGACGAAAACTGTACATTGGCTTTTTACTACTAAACTTTTATATTTCTCTTTGTAGTGCCATCTCTCTTCGAGTAAAAGAAGCTTGTAATAGTTCCGCTACTCGCCACTTGAGACCGCTACCAAATTATTATTAATTCCAATGATTGCCACTAGAGGCGCTAGTGTAGATTTTGAATTAGACTATTAGCGCCGTCTGGTGTCGAGTAGCCGTACTAAAAGATTAGGGTGGTGGGTTTCTAATCTGCCGAAGGTGAACCTTTTTGTGTGGTTTTGTAGTAGAATGAACCAAGACAACTTCTATTAGTTTGGTTAGATATTGATGATTTGCATTTTACAGCCTAAGTAAATGCAATGTAAGTAATTACAAAATTATTCAGCTTGGTAAAAAACATTCATTACAATTTTTTTGTGGATAGCAGCCTACCTATACAATAAACATTCTTCATCGAACAGATATATTACAACAAATTAAGTTACATCTAACATCAAGCAAAACATTGCACTTGTGTAATATTTGTAACCTTATTGAACTCTAACTGCAAATTTCAAATTAAATACACAAGCAAATAAAGTGTACCTGCAAGTTTGCTATGTAGGTATTTAATTAGTGAAGCACCAAATTTTAAAGACAAAAGTGCCTTACCTACCGACCTGATTTTGTTTTTGAAATACATCACTTACTTATGGTAGAGTCAGCTAGGTACTTTAATTTTTGATAGAATAAAATATATCTTTCCTTATTTCAAAAAAAGTTTATTTTATGAATACGACCGGTACGGTGGCGAAAATAAACTCAAACGAATACCTACTTATCTAAATGCCTGAAGGTTGGTAATTACCTACTTAAGTTTTTCATAATGCAAAAAGTAAATCTGAAATTCTTCTTATATTTCATTCTTATCGTAAATATGGCCATGATCTATAGACGAAAGTGCCTTACCTACCGACTTCTTTTTGTTTTTGAAATACATCACTTACTTATGGTAGAGTCACCTAGGTACTTTAATTTTTGATAGAATAAAATATATCTTTCCTTATTTCAAAAAAGTTCATGGTACCTACTAGTGTGCTAGGTATTATATTATATCAAATTGAGAAACCGGTCCTGAATGTCCTGTCGAAAACTTATTTTTGACTCAGTTGACTAACTAATTAGCCAAATCAGTTGCAATGATTTTACTTATTTCACCCTAAAATGTTTAAATGCGTGAGGTCACTGTCGATAAATTATTTTTGACTTTAGTAGACTAACTAATTTGCCGAATCCATATTACTGATTTAGAAAATTAGTTAGTCTACCGGGTACTGATCTGATCAAATTCATAAAATTGTGTTATTTCACCCTAAAATGTTTAAAATGCGTGACGTCATTGACGAGAACCTTTTTACTCTAGTGGACTAACTAATTAGCCAAATCAGTTGTATTGATTTAGACAATTCTACCGGGTACTGATCTGATCAAATTTATCAAAATTGTGTCAGTTTCCTTATTTCACCCTAAAATGTTTAGAATGCGTGAGGTCTTTGACGGCAATATTTTTACTCTAGTGGACTAACTAATCAGCCAAATCAAGTGTATTGTTTAGACAATTAGTTAGTCTACCGGGTACTGATCAGCTCAAATTCATAAAATTGTGTTATTTTCACTCTAAAATGTTTAAATGCGTGAGGTCATTGACGAGAACTTTTTTTACTCTAGTGGACTAACTAAGTAGCCAAATCAGTTAGTTGTATTGATTTAGACCATAAATTAGTCTACCGGGTACTGATCTGATCAATTTCATCTAAATTGTGTCCGTTTCCTTATATCACCCTAAAATGTTTAAAACGCGTGAGGTCGCGAGGGCTCGCAGGCACAGCTGCCGGACCGGTCTTGCTCCTTGCTCTCGATAGCCTAGGGTTCGATTCCTTGCTCGGTATATGACGCGGCTTTCTTTCTATGCGAACTTGACTGAAATCCAGTTATTTGAAATATACCCACTTTTAGTTAGCTCTCATGACATGACTCTCATTTTACCATCTGGTTATGGCACTGCTGTCATCATTTGATGCCGAAATCCGCTAAATGAGCTACTTTTTAAGACGGCCAAAAACGATATTTTGTATGAAAGTTTTGAACTATGACGTCATATTTCAATACTTTGTATGGAGTCAAAACAATAACTTTAAAATATTTTTGGTATTTAATAATTATAACTTTTAATACATATTTTGAAAAACTATGCAGTACTTTTGGACAATATTTTTAACCGTACAATTTAATATTTTATTTACGACCCAGTCAAAAGCGGATTCCATAAAACATTGCCGTTTCTATTTATTATTTTAATATCATCCATTATTTTGAAGATACCTAACAAAACTGCTAAAATTGAAAATTTCTAGTATATTTAATGTTAATCAAATCACGACTAACCTTGTTGTTTTAAGTCGAGGCTTATAGAGTCTCGATGATGGTGCACTTAATGCACCGAAACGTCGAGACTCTATAAGCCTCGACTTAAAACAACAAGGTTAGTCGTGATTAACATTAAATATGAGTTATCCTTGTTCGTTTAACTAGTATTATAATAATTATAGGATACCTTTAGATACTAAACTTGTCTTAATAATTAACCACTTCGAAGACTGTTAAAAATCAACTAGACTGAAATTCATAGTATAGGTATTTAAGAACCAATGCATGGCATTACCTGCTTTAAGGCCGGCTAAATAAAAACCATCTCGGCAAGCTTTGTCCTATTCTCAAAATGTCCATTCCGCAAAATGGGCAACTCGTAAAATGTCCAATTCGCAATTTAATGAAAGATTTCGTATCAATTTTACCACAATCACCTTTAGTTACCCATGTTTTTAAAAACATTATAAATTGGAAAAATAATAAATTTGTTTTTCAAAACATAATTATCTTTTTGGAAAATTTTATCCGCATTACATCATTTTTTACTTTATTCTTCGTTCATCGCAAAATATGATGAAAACTAAACTGTAACATTTTTCATCCCATTCCACTCGGCTAGATAAAACAATATGTTATTTAGGAAATATTTCTCGCCACCATTTAGAGCAGTCCGATAACAGAAAGTGTATGAAATCGGTGAAATAGCGGCGTTTACTCGGCCCGGGCGCCGGCACAGAAATTGACACCGAAGAAATAAGTAAAAAGTGGTTTTGGTACAGTTACCAACACAAGTGATAAAAATATTTTGAGGATCTTACTAAAAATAAGTTTTTTGTTGAATAAATATCGAAGTCTAAACAAAACCGTTAAGATATAAATTTTGTTTCAAGTTTGTCTTCTATAAAATTAGATTTGCTGTTGTTGGTCAATATAATTCTGTTGTGCAAAATTATACACTATTCAAGTTTTTGTTAACGTAATATATTACTTATGTAAAACTGTACTCAAAACTAAATAATAGATGTAAGGTCATTCTTTTTCGTGTTTACTGGAACGTCTTGATTTAATTTTATTCTGTGCTAAATTTAAGATTTGTGAAATCAATAAACGAAAATAAATTCAATGTTGTTTTCTTAATCTCCATATCTAGTGAGTGTAGGTGTTCTTTCAATACATCGCTATGTTTTCATTTGCTGTTCAGGAGAGTTTGATACGATCCTTAACACTTTTCGATTCGCCGGTACCTGTTGAGCTCCCGTCTTTTTGTTCCCATACGACCATACACCACTGGCGCACTAAAAATCGAATAAATCAAAATATAACCGATCTGACAAAAGCACAGTCACTATTAAAACCAGTTTTTTTATTCCCTTTTTTGTATAAAACGTTCGCGGATGCTGCGTCCGTTAGCATCTGGACTAATCTTTTGTGTATTTTGTGTAAAAGACAATGTATGGTAACCGGTTCTTTTTGTATTTTTTTCTTTATTGGTATCCTCGATGAGCAGTTTTGTGGGTCAGCAACGGCGATTTCAATCTCAGTTCAGATTTGATTTTCGAACTAGATGTTCGTTTTGTGTTTGAAAAAGACTGATAAAAGTAATTTAAGAGTTTTAAGGTGAATCGAACTTGCACCGAGTTAACATACGAAATGTCAGCCATGCGCCAATACGCAATTTTGATGCGGCGACCGACAAGTGTGATGATATCCGGTTTTTGTATGAGGAAACAAGGATTACGAAAATTTCTTTCATCTGACAATCGGATCCAGTAAAGCACCGTCTGGTACTGCTGCTGATCATCATCTGCCTACCCTTACCCCACTGCTTGTATTATGGGATTCATACGCCTTAGTTTTAATTTGGATTCTTTCAGGTAAGTTTAACTAAACTCAACTGTTAAAAATACTTACCTACTTGTCAAGGATTGAAACAACATAAAACGCAACAGCTACGTCTTAGGCGACGAGAGGCGGCTACCTTACCTACATTAGGTACCATATTGATGGTTCATCATTCATTAGCATATGCATATTATGATTTAGCTATGAAATTTCAGGTTGTTTAAAATTATAGGATATACCAACTGCGACTGAAATACCTAAGTAAGTATCATGCTGTTTCATCATTATTTCAATAAGGGCAGCATTTGGGCCACTAAACACTTTATCTTATTAGTCTGTAGGTCTCCGAAGGTAGGATGTAGGTAGATACCTAAGTTAATACAAGTATTCAAATACTATTAAGTCAAGGAAGTTTTGTGAAATTATATTTTTTTTATTATGATTTATTCTCCGTAAGAAAAAACTAATAAGTCAATTCAGTCAAAGAATTTGATACAAACTTTTGCTACCCCCACTAGTTATAAATAACTCAATGCAAATACAATGTGCCTACATGTCGCAATGAGCCACAAAAAATTGGCAAAAAAAATCGGCATTCAATACCCATACCGCCAATGGACTATCGATTTTAAGATCCCCTTTCTCCTATTATTATTTTTTTACATAACAAAGAAAATATAAAGGAGGAGTTAGCAAAGGGCCATGTAACTGTGTGTGTGACCGTGAATGTGTGTGTGCGTGCGAATAGTGGCGGTTTTTGTGTGTGCGTCGACTTGGAGACGATCGCTCGGTGAAATAAGGGGAGTGATTTGATAAGGGACCCAGTGGGTTTGATACTTTCGCCCCGTGCCCGTGCCCGCCCGCCAATGCTTGCTTTGTGCTTTTGCGAAATGGTTTCGGCATGTAAGGTAAGTTCGTCAATTACCGCCTATGTAACTTCGAAAGCAAATATTAAGTATTTCTAATAAAAGATAACAATTTAAATAAGAAAACAGGCGCGTCATATAATTTGAATATTCTTTTTATAAATAGCATACAGCAGAGTAACATAATACTTTTAAAATATGAAATAAAACCAAAGACAAAACACAGTCGCGCTGGCAGAATTAAACTACGTGGGAGTTTAATTCGCCTATAGTATTACTTGACTGTAAAATTCTAATTGAGATTATTTCTGTAGTAATCATTGTATTAGGTAATCTGTCTTCATAATATTAGGCTAATCAGTAATCATTCCTTGTTTCTAAATTATGATTTCTCAATTTTATAACACATAACACAAATTATTTGATTACTAACGTTATAGTTGCTTGCAACTCTTTTTGTTACAACGACATCGAAACAAATAAGAAAATATATAACATTAGGCCATTTTAGAATGAAAAATTGATGTTTTGCTAAAAAACGTCGGTAGGCGCTTTTAAACTTGGAGCCTAATTACGTCTGCCTAGGTGTCTAATTACACCTACCATACTAAAACTAACTAGTTAAAAAAGAACAAATTCAAAAACAAATCTTTCTTCCTACCTGTAGGTTCGATTATCCACCATTTCATAAAAAATAATCATAATATCGCAAAGTTATACTTGGATTTCCGTGTAGGTGTTAATAACGCCTACAGGTGGGTAACAACGCCTTCAGCTGGGTAATATCGCCTATGAGGAGTCTATTATCGCACAGGCGGTATTAACCTTTATGACATATCTAACAAAGATTTTCGAAAAAAACATATCCGTGATGCTTTTGTAAAAAGCTTAGTGAAATTTAGATTGCAAAATATACAGTTTAACTAAAATAGTCCATGAAAGTTATCAAACATTTTAAAATGAGGTTATAACTTACCTGATGATTTCACGTCTTTTTTTAAGCGCAGCCAACAGAAACATCTCCCACGAACAACACGCTGCCACTAGCATTACGCGCGTGTGAGGAGCTCACCGCGCTCAGTGCGGAATGGCAACACTACAATGTTGCTATTCCATGCAGATTTTTGGAAATTATTCTTGATTTACCCGCTTTTTTCAACGTAGGCGATATAACCCGACAGGCGGTAATCGACTAACCTACCTTATTTGATAAATAATATTAGTTATAATTATAAGAACTTGAACAAAACGACTAAACACGGTGTTTTGTTGTCGAAATAATTCTTAAATAAAATATGTTTTTTTTGTGCCAAAATTATATTTTGTTGAATGTCAATAATGCTATAACTGAACCCACGGTAGCAGGTAGGATTCATCGGATCGTTAGTTGGATCAGTGTTAGATGGGATAGAAAAAGAAGATAAGAGTTGTTATTGTTGAAGGATGTCTTATGAACCATCTTGTTTCCATTTGCCTTTTGACAACAAATCAGCAAGGGCAAGATATACTGACGACAGATTGGGAAGAAAAAAACATTTTAATGCCACGAAAAGCAGGACTGAAAAGTAAAAAGGCTTTAAAAACAAGTGTTCATCAGACAGATCGACCTCCAGCAATTTTTACCTTAACGTAATAGGTTGGTGGACTAAAAGTAATTCACACTATTTTAATAAAATAATGCACACAATAACCTTTTTCATCAAGTTAGGAGAAGTAGGTATCTATGAACCATCCTATGCCAGATGTCAGAGGCCTACTAGTAAGTAGTAGTTAGTATTCGGTCATCTGGTCGTTCTGCGACTCGTTATCCCACACGAAAGAAGAAGATGTTAGACTTACCAGGAATAATATCAAATCCTCTCGGTCGGTGTGTAAGAAACAAGGGGGCGAAGAAAGCATCTCTTAGCCTCCCCTCCTTGCACACACAGACAGTCCGTGTATAAAAAAATACTTTACAAATACATACATACCTACCTATCAATAGAATCATTAGACGCATTTCTTTGAAGCTGCCTGCTTTTAGCCCTGTACAAATACCACTTTACGTTTTCGTTTGCGGAAGTAGAAGCCCATACTTTGTGTAGGAAAAGTTAATGATTCCAAATGCAAAGTTAAGTTGGCTGAGGAATAATTGCGTCTTTAGTTGTGATTTTTTTTCTTCTGGTTGCAAGGGTTAGGGAGCACTAAGGTACTGGGAGATGCCGTTTGAAGTGTCGTCTTAGAAGGGAAGGGGTTGTGAATTTTTGGTTATTTTGACTTGGATCCTGATTTCTAGAGAGGCACGACTTCCCAAAACGAAAAAGTAAAACATAAAGGGTAAGCAAAATACCTATATCTCGGGGAAAAAATACTGTTAAAGCCAACCAATGCTTACTTAACCTTCTCTAAGATTTTTATTTTATTTTATAATACCTATCTACTTGCTGTAATACCTATGTTTGAGAAAATACGATAAAATATCGTTTAAGTTATGTTACGTATATTTTTTGTTTTTTTGTAAAATTTCACATACTTTAACCATCCTTAAAAATAAATACGTGCGTAATTTTACTTGTAAACTATAATTTATCAATAAATATTGACGGTTGAATGAAGACCCTCTTACCATGAGTAAAACTAGGTATCTACTTAGGAACTAAGGGCGAGTTCAATATTTGAATTTGATTATAACCGCGGAATTTGGGGGAGGATAATGGCTTTTATAACATAAATCTCAATAATGATAGACGAATACTTAAGGAGCATTACTTTATGTTCTTATCTGAATACTTAATAGTTAAACAGCCATCGCTGTGGCCAAGCATTGGTCCAAGATCTTATGAACATAGTTACCATCACTGACTAGATGAAGAAATTACGTAAAAAAGTTCGCACCTTTTCAGTGCTGGATTGAGTTTGTTTCATACATAACAATACTGCTGTTATTACCTAGGTACATAATCTATTTTTAAACGATAAACATTTGAAAGTTGAAACATGTGACACTCGCTCGGTAGACCTATTATGTGCCTATCTTCGAGCATCTTCCGTCCCGTTCCGGCCCAAGGGGAGTCGTCATAGCTACTTTACTCTATACAAATATTTCTGCCATTTTTTGCGGGGGGAGAGGTAAAGCTGTCAAATCAAGCTAGTGTTGGAATCGACAATATCGATAGTTGACCTTTCGATTAATTACATCAGTCTACTCAATATTGTGTCATATTATTGCATTTTCAAAAGCAACTTAGTTCTTGAGAATAGGATTTTGTAGTAAATAGAAATATAGGCGCAATAACATCATTTTAAATATTGCATAAGGTATAAATTAACCAAAATATGAATTTCTTTCCCCATAGACCAGATAATACAATTATGTAGGTACAATCAATGCAATACCTACCTTCTATTTACTGATCATTAAGTATCATAGGATATTATGTCAAACCATCTATACAACAAGTCATACATAATAACTTCGACTATCTATCTGTCTTCTACGCCGAGGCTCGTGGGTTCGATTTCCACCGGACACAAATATTTATAAAGTAAATTTTCAAATATTCGTGTTTTGTCTGAGCACTCCGGCTGATAAAAGACCACCGACTGGACCGAAACGGTCGCGAAACCGCGATGTAATAAGAAGTAGGTAAGTGCGAAATCGTTTTTATATATGTAATTAAAGTTAAAATGTCGCACTTAAGTTTAAACAGTTTAAAGGACACCAAAACGTCCAACGACCTGATGAACCCTGGTGCCAGTGCTTTTCAACCACCTACTGCATGAAGCAGGCCTTTGAAATAGTTGTGTAACGACAGCCGTCTAAGTGACCATAGACAGCAACCGGGACCGACGGCTGAACATGGCTCCAAAGCACGGAACCATCTTGCTTCTCGGACAATCACGTGATTCAGCCTGTGTGGTGTCCTGACCAGTCTAGGAACATATTCACAAAGTGATAAATATCAACTTTGTGAGCGAAAGGAATTGAACAGGCAGTCGGACTAGCCATTGCGCCACGTCGGCTGACATCCGATGTCACCCGATCAGCTGAGACTGACATTAATTTTCAATGAAACTCGAACAAAATCAGGGTTTCCCAAAATCCATAGTAAAAGTTGTTCAATTTCATAATCTGATCATGCCTGCAAAGTTTTCGGTACAGACCGTCTTTACATAGTATAGGTTTGTAACTATGGCGATAGAAAAAGTATCGACGTTTTGTATTACTTGGGTCACTGCACTAGCTTGGGTTGAGTGTGGCTCGATACTTCAAGTTAAAATTATCGTTTTTTCATTGAATATCGACTGGAAATGACCATCATTGAATAAGTAGAACAATCCCAAACTAACATTCTAATCTTACTTAGCAAGCTATTTGCTGTTTTTAAAGGCATCAATAAACTAAGATCGTTTATTGTTACCTATTATATGGTGGAATATTATAATCTTTATTTGTAAATTAACGATACTATGATTAACACCATTGTTCGACACAAAATAATAACAAAAGGAACAAAATACAATTATTTTATTGTAGATCCACCTACAAAAAAACTCCACATCAGACATTTTGTACGACTTACTGGCAACACTTATGTACAATTTTCAATCGCTAATTTTATATATTATTTAGTGATATTGTACTGGAGGAATACTTTCAGATGAAAAGTGATATTGTTCTGTTGTAAATTTGTATTTTTACATATTTTTAAAGGTATTATTATCTCTACAATTCGGCTTTTTATCGGAGCTCATTTGACATGCGCGACTGGAATCATTCTATAGTCCGACAGGTTCGTGCGCGACCTTCCTGCGGGGTACAGACGGTGAGGGGGCGAGTAAGCACGTCATTTTAATATGACGTGCGGCGCGGATGCGCGCGTTTCCCTTCCCCGCTACACCTCCCGCTACCCGCTGACATCTCCCCTCCCAACGTCTGTCACCCCTAGGGAGGGTCGCGCACGAACTTGCCGGACTATAGTAAAAGATCTGACAGCAACTGGTTTTTGTAGTAAGATAAGCCCAAGTAGGCATAGGCCGTGACAGAGGGGAAGCTCTTCGTATGGCGTCTCCAAAGGTGCCTATTATAGACAGCTAAACACTTCAAGCAACGAGAATTTTTCGTCCCGTTCTGGCCCTGCTGAACATTCACACACATGGTCAACGATTTTCCCAGCGGCTATTGGCAAATAAGAGACACAAATAAACTTTAAATTATACTTATACTATACATAGTCGCTTTTTACATTTCTTTATCTGTCTGCCGTGGAGTTCGCTTACTCCTCCCTAAACCACACCACGGATTTTGATACGGTCTTTTTTAATAGATAGAGTGGTTCAAGAGGAAGATTTTTAATAGAAAAAACGATTTTTATAGTTTGATAGTTGTGTACCTACATAAATATTTCAAACATGTTTCGTGTTTTCTCTGACAATACAAACTAAATTGTCTTGGTTTTTTCTGATTTGTGTGGTGCCGGCTTAAAATAGCATCACCCCATATCTTTCCGTTCTCGTAAGAAGCGACTAAGAGATTTGGTAGTTGATATGTATTGCAATTTTAGGCGACAGGCTGACTGCTTGTCACTACGGTGATGATACAGTCATCTGAATGACTCTCAAACTTTTGTCAGACGCGATTTAAATGGCCGTTTTTTACAACCGTTTACAATCTGCCTTCCCCGCAAGGGATATATGCGTTATACCGGGAGTAACGAAAAGGGTATAACAAGCCGAAAGGAGGTCAAGGTACTCATGAAACTGAACAACTTTCCCCATGGAGCATGGGTCGAACTATGAAAAAAAATCTTGACCTCCCATACAAAATCACCGATGAGCTGTTTGATTTACTAGAGGAGGTCCAAATTTTTTTTTCCATATTTCGTCCCATGTTTCATGGAGAAAGTTGTTCAGTTTCATGAGTATCTTGACCTCCTTTCGGCTTGAGTATCTTGACCCTTTCCGATACTCCCGATATAGCAAGATACAACTTTGAAATTACCGCAGTCGGGGTTTGTTTTTAATATAGGTATTCTGCTTTTTTCTGACGAGATGTGTATTATTGGTAATGGTGCGCGGTGATAGGGCCCTCCCCCGCGGCCAGCAGGCGGGCGCGGGCGGGCGCGGGCGGGCGCGGGCGGGGCGGCGGAAATGCGATCTCGACATCATCGGCCAGGCGACGCTCTAATCTCATTCCAGACATATTTCTCATAGGAAATTTGGTTCCTAGGAGGCAATATATGTAGGTACATTCAAATTGTCGTAAATTACATTTCAGTATAATATATTGCAGCTTGAACTCAACTCCAACACACTTTGACCACAAAACAATCACTTAGTAGTAGGTAGCATAGTTAGTAATAAAAAATATATCAAAACCTCAAAGTACCTGCTATGTAACAACTTATATATATTCATCTTTATTTTCAAATATGTTTAAAATCGAAACGCTGTATAATAAATAAGTCTGAATTGAAATTCTTGACCACTCTTCTATAAGTACTTAAATATTTATTTACGTTCCCTGTTTACCTGTAGTCACGTGTCAAGCCTGGCTGGTGGACAAGCACAACGCAGCCCACACGACACGAGCCGAGTGTCCACTTATCATATCAGTTGCCAAGTAGGCAGGCCACGGCATTTTTAGCTGCCGGTACAACTCATAAGAGCAAACGTAAATTCAACATTATGATAATTCTTCTTATGTCTTCTCGCGCGTGGGATTCCTTCGATGCAGTTCGGTGCGTATGCTTCGTATACAGGTGGCCTAACATAAAACTACTGGAATCTCTGAAAGCCGAGCAAGCTTAACTAAGAAATAATGTAAATAATAAAAGGACCCCGCACTCAATTCCAAAACTTTTGATAAGTTCGTATTATCAAGTTCCTACGCAACAGATAAAGCTCGGAGCGTTTTGCTACGACGATACAATTTGCTACAAAACTAGCATTAATGTTAACGTAGGGGGTTTTGCCACAAGTTTAAAGCTGGAATTAAATATTAAGCATACTTGTTGGTACTTTTTTGTTTAAGAACTACCTAAATTTCTTCTTTTACGAGTGGGACACCGAATCGTCCAACGACCCGATGAACCCTAGTGTCCGTTTTTCAACGCCTACTAAAAGTAGCAGGCCTCTGACATGGTTAGGTAACGACCGTCGTCTAAGTGATCAAAGACAGCGACCGGGACCGACGGCTTAACGTGCCCTCCGAAGCACGTACTACTTACCTGCATACATACATATATCACGCCTACATCCCTTGCGGGGTAGGCAGATAGGTTATAAAACAGCCATTTATACCACTTCTCTGACAAAAGAGAGAGAGTCTTTCAGAAGACTGAATGAGACGTACTTCCTAAACTGAACTATAGGAAGCTACAGGCAACTGCTTATGACTTGAACCTACCCAGCATGTCCAAGTAACTGGTCTCAACGCAGCGGGGTACGGACTGTGCAGGATGGATGCGGACCTATTACTCGCTCCACTAGCATCCTTAAAGAGGGTTCTGCGATTATGCTCTAGACATATTTTGATTATTTGTTGCTGGTATTGAAAGGGTTGTTTAGAGGGCAAATGAAAACAAAATATCTAATGACCATGAACACGAAACCTTTCTTTAGATGTTTAATTTTTAAGCACCATATGATTTTTTAAATATTTTTAGCTCATTGTCTTAAATTGTAATAGGTAAGCAAAGCACACACCGAACCCTCGAGTCTCCGAAAAACCTATATTAAAACGTGGCATAGAAATAAAAATACCATATTTATTTTCAGTAAAGTTATGTTGTGAACACAGGAAAAATAAACCAACTGAACCATGCAGTTGGCAATGACAGCTCCGAGCCTGAAATAGATTAACTTGCATTACGAGCGAATACTTATTCAATATCCGTTCCTTGCTCGAAATAAAAACCCAAAAAGCAAGCGCTGCAACTTTAGCGAATCAACGAGTTTCGCCAAGAGGGGAGCAAAAAAATACCCCTGTCGAAATTACGCAATGAAACGAAAGCTGAACGAGCACAATAATTCACGAGACTCGATACGGTGGTATAAATACGATATAGCGACCCCATAATAGCGCCCCTTCGATATTTGAAAAACAAAAATGGCCGCGCGGGGAAGCACATTGCGTCTTGTCTTTATCTTTTTCTTATGTAAATGGCGACATAAATTATTGGCTTTAATGAGGTTAAGAACTTTCCCGCCGGCATGCCGCCCCGGCGCCTGAGGCGCTCGACGCTCGTTAGCCCATCATTTCGTTTCATTGTTTAAAAAAAAAGTAGATGCTGGCAACTTTTGCGTTCAATATGATGGAGTTTGAGTTTTGTGTGTGATTGGTGATAAGTTGGTGATGTGATGATATAGGTAAAATTGGCGCAGGTAAAGAATGGATCCCGAATTGGCTACATTATTGTTCGCACCCTGCTCAATTACCTTTGTCATAAAATATGAGAGCCAAAAAATAATGCTGCCCATGCAGAATTCATTCTTTGTCTGCACAAGTGATGATAATACCTTTTCGTGAGTTTATTCAATCGCATCGTTTGTTACTCAGTTGTTCCTCAGCTTGATAGCTAATACCTTTCATCATCAACATCATATCAGAGTACATCTACCTGCTCATTTTTCTCACCTTTCCTGTGCTTGCCGCCTTCAAAGTCTGCCAGCAGTAGTCACTAGGTCGTCTATCTATTTAGCTAAGTGTGTTGCCCACCTCTACTTCAATCTAGTGATTCGTTTCCCCACATCCACGAGTCTTCTTCGGCGTCTTATTCGAAGTACCTAGGTATATCTCGTTGCTAACCCTATCCCGAAGCTTGATAACTATCTTGAAATGCTCCACGGCACTTAGTGCAATCACTGAGTGCAACCTTGATTTTGAGAAAGCTTCCCTTTGTGACCGTCTATATCCGAACCAATCTAATGAGGGTGAGAGTAATCATAAAGATAGTCAGTACGTAAATCTAGACACACGGCAGTGTGTCCGCCAAGTTCGAGCAAAAAAAGCGACACACCGGCCGTGGGTTATATTACACGAACCATTTCGGCCCAAGTTCGACCCACCTATAACTCAAAATCTATTTTATCTACGCATATGAAATTTCTAGTATCTGTCGAGATCTACTTAATTATCTAAAATACAAAATTTCATTAATGTACCTATTGTAGGTCTTGAGATATTGACGTCAGAAAATCGCTATTTTTACTATACACTCTGACTGACTGACTGACTGACTCACTCACTCATCAAAAACCTAGACCACTTCCAATGGTCGTATTGACTTGAAATTTGGCATGGAGGTAGGTCTTTAGGTCAAGGTAAAGGAAAAAATCTAAAAATGGCCAAGTGTGAGTCGGTTTTAGAAATAATGAAGGTGTAAATTCATACCCCTAAGGAACTAAAACAAAAAATTTATCTATATCTTCCAATCGTCGTATCGACCTAAAATTCGTTACGAAGGTTTGTATTTAGTCAAAGTAAAGTATGAATGAGATATATATTTCCTTACCTAACTTAATCATAAGAAAAAAAGAAAATAAACCTTACAAAAATAATGAAATCCACCCAAAACATAAATGTGAAAGGCTGCCAAGTTCGATAATATTGGATGCTTCGCCTATAAAGAAGTGAGATCTAAATAAGTTCCATACACAGACCTCAGTTAAAAATAGTTACAGGAATGCACACTTGATTTTCCGCAGTTTGGAAAGTAGATTCTTATTTCCAAACTGCGAAAAATCAAGTGTGCATTCCTGTAACTATTTTTAACTGAGGTCTGTGTATGGAACTTGGTACTTATTTAGATCTCACTTCTTTTATAGGCGAAGCATTCCAATATTATCGAACTTGGCAGCCTTTCACATTTATGTTTTGGGTGGGATATGTACTTACTTCCTACAAAACGCTCAATTTAGCTTCTTCGCAGGTAGATACTTCACTATTTCTTAAGAAACCCTTACTAAATTAATACCTCCATCTCCAAAGCGGAGAGACTGCCAAAAGCGCGCGCCAAATTTATCAGCAACCGGAAGTCTTGCTACTTCCGGCGTCACAATGGCTCTGGATCCGCTTCCGGCACACATCGCCCCGCTCCCAACTGAATGTATTAAGAACTTCCTTACACTTGCGAACATTATTCATCTCGCGACGTCTCCTTGTAATGAACATACCTACCTACGTAGGTACAACACACACGAGCACACGAATATAGGCTAAGTTCCTGCATTCAAAGCATAAAGGTACAAATTCCTAGATGGGCATAAGTAGCAGCAGCAAATGACCTGGAAGCACGTTTTTGTAACATTGTAATCCGATTCCGTATTCGGAAGTAATCAACGTATGCTCTTCGCGCTTTCAACTAATCGACCTTTTAATGTCCAAGATATATAGGTATGCATTTAGAGCATATTATGTGTAAGTAGTATCTAAATGTGATAACTACAAGCACAATTAAGTAGACTTTCGCATACGAAAAATTAAAAATATAGCGGTGGATTTTTGGTTCAGTGGATTATAAATTCGTGCTCTATTTTTTTCACGTGCACATTTCTAAAATCACTCTTCAATCTGTTTTTGGTTTAATTAGCAGTCGAATGATATCTAGGTAATATAAGGCACCTACTTATGTTTTATTGACTAAATAGTACTAAGTTACTCCTACCTGCTTAAATTGTAGTCCAATCTAAGCGATTTCAAATTTGTCGCATAACAATTTACTTTACAAGTTTCAAGTCAAATACTTGTCCAGATCGTCGATTTATACCGACGTTAAAGTTGGCAACAATCCTGCTTATAGCGCTTTGTCGGTAAGACAAACGATAAATCTATTGCCAACTGCAAACTATTTGTAGACGTACAATAAATCGACAAGTTGCGAACTCGCCAAAGACCGGACTTATGGTTAAAGAAAGTACTGAAACTCTCCCGCTGGCCGAACAGGTCGGTAGGGATGGAATAAGCAGGGTTTTGATATCGATATCGATAACAATTAACCATGAACACAAAGTAGGCACAACAATCGGTCACATAGTTGCCAACTCGTCGAAGACTGAACTTGAATACTGAAACTCTCGAACTCCGGAAAGTGGTAGGCAGTACTGTGAGTGGGGTCGTGCATTTTATTTTGTTTTCATCATACACATACACACGCATACGGAGTAGCTAACTCAGAGCGTCAACCTGTCGTCTAAAATTGTGATATAAATGAAACCCACGAGTCGTAGTAACCCCGTGTTTAGCACTGCCTCGGCGGGATCACTTGGATGACATAGGGAGGTACAAGAGATCTCGACGTGCCGGTCCCAAACCCGGATAAAAGTGAAGGGCATCGGAGCGCATGACGATGAACATGCCCACCTGGTTCTGCGCACATTACGTGCAGAGCCGGGCGGCGCTGAATCATTGTGATGTGTTCCACATCTTCTCATGCAGCAGTCCTGCACACAACTATGGGCAACCGTGAAAAGTGCGGAGAAAACTGTAACTGCCCAGGATGGTTCCGGCAACGCTGGGGAATCCCTTGCTGCGACGCCATCAGCGATTCATCGCACTGAAGATAGTAACCTTCCCGTCGCGGCAGACCTCAAATCGTAGGAGCTGTAGTAGGTACAAAAAAAGTCAAGTCGAGCAAATTCACATTTTAAATATTCACAGAGGTTTAATGGACTTACTTTGCATTACCACCGGCTTATAGCAAAATCTCATCAAAATTGTAAATGTAGGTATTCTATCGATACGATGTCGAGTGTCTGCAACCCCTAGTGGAACCGATGCCGTGTTTGGTCGGCAAGTCCGGCGTTTAAGCTGAAACAGTAGCTTACTTATTACCTGAGATGGCACAACTTGCTCCGCAGATAGCTCCACTTGCAGAAGGTCGTACGTGAATCGTTTAGGTGCAAACTCCACAAAGGAGACGTGGGACGTAAGATTGCATCTGTCAAACAAGTGATCGTCGGAGACGTAAGACGTGCGACATCGCGACACTTTAAACCGTTTACATATAAATTGTATGAAACATAAGAGACAAAGCTGCACTCGCGAGAAACGCGTTGCATCGGTGTATGGATGACGCTGACGATCGCTTGTCTGATATATGTCATGTAGCGCGTCGCGTCGCGCATCTACTCTGTGGATCTTGTCCCTTAGACTCACCGGCGGATCCAGCCTTGGCTCAGGGGGGGGTCACATAGACAATTTTATAGGTACTATAGGTAATTTTTGACCTGACTGCCTCAGAAGAAGGATTATGTTTTTCGAGAGGCAGAATTAGGTTTTTGGCCAAAAGCCGGCATATGGCAAAATCGTAGAGTTCCTTCGGCCATCGTCCTAAGCTGATCCAGGTTTTTGGCCAAAAATCTAGGATTTTCCGAAATCCTAGATTTGTTTAGTATTATGGCTTTTTTTGCATTTTGGGGGAGCGAGGAGTGAAGAGGTATGTTATGCACATCTTTTAAGGGTAGAGTTGGACACCCTGAAGGACAGGTAACATCAGACAGTCTGAACAGCAGAATTGCCTCGGACGCTCTGGAGGATCGGAGGTAGCGTCGGACGCCCTAGAGGACACGGGGTAGCGTCCCAGAAAATCCAACCACCGTCATCTTTCATCCTCCAGAGTGTCCAACGCTACCCACGCCCTCCAGGGCGACCGACGCTACCTCCCACCCTACAGCACGTGCAACGCTACCTCCTGCCTTTCAGGGTGACTGACGCTACCTCCAACCTTCCAGGGACGCCGTAATCTGGAAGGGGTAGCGTCGGGCCTACTATTGTGTTACAAAGTAGCGTCGGACGCCCTGGAGGACGTGGGTGGCGTCGGACACTCTGGTGGATAAAAAGTGGGGGGTGTTGGTTTTCCTGGGCTTCCGACGCTACCCCTTGCCGTAAAGGGCATCCCTGGAGGGTTGGAGGTAGCGGCATACAACCTGAGAGGCAGGAGGTAGCTTTGGACGTTCTGGAGGGTGGGAGGTAGCGTCGGACGCCTTGGAGGATGGGAAGTAGCGTCGGACGCCTTGGCGGGAGTGGGTAGCGTCGGACACTCTGGAGGATTAAAGATGGCAGGCGGTAGATTTCCTGGGCGTCCGACGATACCCCCTGCCGTCCAGGGCGTCTGACGCTACCTCCCGTTCTCCCGAGCGTTTAGTGGTACTTCCTGCTCTTATGGCGTTTGTCTTCAGGTCAACCGAGGCAATCCTGCTGTTCAGGCTGTCTGACGCTACCCCATCCTTCAGGGCGTCCGATGCCTCAGGGTGTCCAACTCTACCCTTAACAGATCAGGGGGAGGTGCATAACGTACCTCTCCACTCCTCGTTCCCATTAGGATTTCAACCAAAAACCTGGATCAGCTTAGGACGATGGCCGAATGAAGTCGACGATTTTGCCATATGCCGGCTTTTGCTTATATAATTAAATGGAAACTTGTGTTTGACATTGACAAAAAAGACATTGTCAATATGTAAACCATAATATAACCACTTAGTCAAGGTCCTGAGCCCGGTCGGGGGGGGGTCATGTCCCCCATGACCCCCCCTGGATCCGCCACTACTTAGACTGCATTGAAACGACAAAGTAGTAGGTATCATTCTAATTACTCGCGTATGAAATGAATGTGGTAGAATTTTCACGAGCACCCCTCTATCACAAAGTAGTATTACTTAGTAAGCCAGGTTTGCGCCCGATCTCCTAAACAGTACAGCGAAGTATTAATAACTTAAGTCTTCGCAACTTGTCCGGCAGAGCCGTTGTCCGTGAGCTAAATATTCAGCTCAGCGAATTACAGGAAATGGGACAAACTGGTTAAAGGTACTTAGAAAATGGAACTTTAAACTGCTTAGTACCTACAATACAACAGAGTAGGTATATTTTAAATTCTTGGTATTCTAGGTATATTTATAAGTATTTACCATTCTTATACACATAGAATATCTTTGAAAGTAATTGACTTGTGGGAGTAAAACTACCACCGGTGCACGATTTTTAAATTTTTACTTGCCTTTTAGTGATTTTGTATCACACTTTCTACCTCATACCTAAACCCATTCACACCTACCAACGCTAATCAATTCACACATACCCTTAGACACATACCTAAATGTGTCCTAAAAAAATAAAGTAGGTTATAGGTAGGTACTTACCTACTACAAATTAAATTACGAGTAGTTACTAGACCTGTCTTTGCGGACTTCCGTACGCGGAATCGAATGACGTCTTTACATAATAGTCAACTTTGAACTACCTATCTTTGGCGTAAGTAGCGTGTGGGCGTGGAAGAATCTTATTAGAAAAGTGCTTAGATTCCTGGGCAGTTCTGTAAATACCTACTGTAAATGTAAACAGGCGCAACGTGGCCCAGGCGCGGCAGGATACTGCCTACCCTAAACATCTTGTATGATTAAGACGAAGTCGGTTACAGTAAAGTGAGCAACTGAGCAATCGATGCGTATAGATTTCTAGATACTTCAGTTATGGCGGCCTGTCTCGCCATACATTCCTAATCAAAGATGCGGGCGGCGCGGGAGAATCTTAGCAAATTACTAGGGGAGCTCCCCTTCGCCACTTACTTGCAGGGCTGCCTGAAAATACCTTTTTATTCGCTCTGTAAATAGATTTCACCAGATTAATAGAATATCAGCTTTTTTTTAAAAAACTTTTCTACTTACATAGGTAATGAGATCAGTCTTTTATCCCGTTTAACATCACATCAGTCTATAGAAATCAAAGTTCTATCGAAGAACTGAAAATTTAAATTGTTTTTTCTCTGTCGACTGCCGTGGATGTTATGGTTATGGGGTAATGATAACTGTAGATGAAAGCAAAGGATATAAATGATTTCCAGTTTTCTTTTATCTCTGATTTGATTGAAAAATAACTCTCAAGTTTTTAATTCAGTTTTTGACCAATCATAAACAGATATAACCAGCTAATCTAATATATATAAGTCTATGCTAATCTATGTACGAAGTTCAGTAATCATCAAACTATAAAATAAAAACAGCAATCTAATGGATTTTTAGTGTACTTTAAAAGCCATAGGAATATGAACCAGACTTTAGTGGCAGATAGCAGCCTGTGGTGGCAGCCCTGCACATCTCAAGGAGTCCGCGGGAGTCTTGAGTGGACACCGCTACTCAACGCATAGTTTCAAAGAGCCTTTATACAGCCATTTGGTAATGTAATCATCATAGCGACTGCCCGACTGCCCGACCCCACAGCCGGACCGGCAGCCTCTGATACGATAATTAACTGAATATCAATGAATAGGTACCGTTAACTGATCGGTACTTTACCGTACCATCGTTTCTGGGATAAGAATGAAAGAAATTGAAGAAAACTAAGTACTTATCATTAAGTAACAGTCAGTGCACTTTAGCCTCATATTAATGAAATGGTTAGCTATTAGCTAGGTGCTGCGCAAGAAAAAAATTCACAGTAGAAATAGGCCGTATGAAAGTGTGTGGATAGAGTGAGCACATGAAAGCAATTGTAATTTATTCTTTACAATACGATCAGTAATTCAAGTCACTATTTATTTTGAGATTTTACTAAAAAATGGTATGTAAGCCCAGGTATATGTGCACACCCAGGGGGTTCTCTGTGATTGGTGAGGACTAAGTGAGAACTTTTTACAAAATAGGGAGGTTTATTTTACAAATTGTTTTAGAACTGATCAGAACTGATGCGAAAACTTCTTTAATAGTTTTAGAAAAATCCACAGAAAAATCCAAGAAAAATCTAACTACATTTACTGACAGCATTTATCTCTTTGGCATTTACCGCTGTTTACTGCTGACAACGCTGACAGAATATTGAAAAACAGAGTTATTTTGTACTTTCTAAGTCTTTGTTTCTAAGATTTTTAAGATTGATTACTGTTACTAAATGTTAGCTACTGAGCAGAACCATATAGAAATATGTTCAATCGAACAATAGTTCCTATTGTAAGTAACTAAATATAAGGAGATTTGGCAGTGTTGTTTTGGTACAATTTGCTTTTAGCTTACCTACGAGCTACGCTACGGCTACAGTGGCGTAGCAAAGGCGTAGCAGGCACACAAAAGTATCTTCGAAGAATGGTATCGCGAGATTTATCAATAATTTAATTTCCTCTATTCTCAATTCAATTCAATTTCTTGTTTTTTGGCTACCTCAATTCTCTATCTACCTATTGGTATAAAACAGCTTGTCGAAGATGCTTAGATCTTCTTCTCCTTTCTAACTCTGTAAACCTTGGCTTGGTGCTGTCTCATGTCGTAGGCATTCGTAGATAGCCAATTTATTTTTATTATTATTTGCTATCAGGAGCTCATTAACCATTTGAGAGATCTTTCTGTGCTGAAAAACCATAATTTAATATGATTGTTACTATAACCTACGCCCTTTTTCAGGTTTCAGTGAAGAAACTTTTTAGTTCTGTAATAAGATATTGGCCTTTGAGACCTAGGGCCGTGGTCAATACAATCTGTCATCATCGGAGATACAAAATAAATACAAATGTGTGAGTATTATAAATCGGCTTCTTTTTAAAAATATACCTAAAGTCAAAAATAGGCGATTAAGGGATGGATCCAAGGAATGGGCAACAGTGTTCCCTACAAATAAATACCTCGCACTGCGCTCGCTGGCTGAAGAGTTAGAAAGATAACCTAAGCAGGTACGTATTATAGAGGAATGAGTCACAAATCAGAAATTTTTGCATTTCTAAAGGTGTAGCCAAATTTGACTACATTGATAGCAACAGCGCTACTGAAAATAACGTGTTTTGGCTTCAGCACATGTTTCCATTTCCAACAGATTGTCAATGACAACGTTACGCACATCAGATGCACAGAACGGTTCCCAGCTGCCTGAGCGACGGTGCTTCCATCTCGCGGCGACACTGCGCGGCGTGGAAGAGGTCAAGGCACCCAACTTCCCGGACTCCGTCACTACAGGAGACGCCAAGTAAGAAGTACTATACTCTATCCGCGCGATGAAGATAATACCAGAAAATGCAAAATGATTACCATTGGTTAGCGATAACGAAGCAAGGGTGCGTTTACATGGCGGTGCAATTTCTGTCTACTTCTGTGGCTTGCACGAAGCGGACGTGTTCTTTTGTTCTTATATCGATTGTTTTGTTTCTCCTACGACCTAGCGCGTGTTTTGGACTATTTCCTGTGAAACATACACAGATGTATTTACCTTAAATTATTTTTACTTATTAAATATTGTTATAGACCAAAGAAAACCGAATGTAATAGTAAAAAAATATTTATGAGTCTTCTTTAACCAAAAAGCCATGTAAACGCTTCTTTACGTTTTTACACAATTTGTTGACGCCCACTTACCTGGAAGGGCAATCATATGTCCCTTTCACTTGCATACAAAAGTGCGGTTGAGAGGACGCTATATTATCTTCATCGCGCGGATAGAGTATAATGTGCTTTTTCTTTTTGTGTGGGACACCTAGTCATCTAGAGATCAAGTTTTTTTTAGCCCCCAACTACTAGTAGCAGGCCTCTGATACGTTTGTATAATGACCGCTACGTGATCTAAAATAAGAAAGACGTTAAATCTCAAAGATTTGTTGGTGTGTTTGACACAACCTCTCTTGTCTTTTCATCAGAGACAGAAGATAATTAAATCAAATATCGTTTATTTATAATTAAATAATGACATGACAACCGATGTGGCGCAGTGGTTAGTATGCCTGCCTGCCACGCAAAGGTTCCGGGTTCAATTCTCGGTGGGGTTATTCACAAAGTTGATATTTATGAATTTGTTCACTTTGTGAATTTGTTCCCAGTCTGGTTAGGACATTGCAGGCTGAACCACCTGATTGTCCGCAAGTAAGATGGTTCCGTGCTTCGGATGGGCACGTTAAGCCGTCGGTCCCGGTTGCTGTCTATGATGGCGGTCGTTACACAACCTTGTCAGAGGCCTGCTACTTGCAGTAGGCGGTTGAAAAACTCTGACACCAGGGTTCATCGGGTCATTGAACGACTCGGTGTCCCACACGAAAAGAAGAAGAATTAAATAATTTCACTAAATACTCGTACATCACATAATGAAGTTTGGTCGAGAACTGAACTTATTAGAACTTATTTTTATAGTTATCCTAAAGTTAGTTTCATTCGCTGCAATTTCTCGCATGCGTTATACATATAAACCGTATCATAATCCATTGTGTGGTTTAGGAGGAGTTAGCGGATTCCACGGCATATACAGAAACGCAAAAAAGCCACTACATAAATACAGTATGTAAAAAAATCAACTGCAAATATTTTAAGGGGTGAACCAGCCCATGAAACTGAACAAATTTCCCTGAGGAACATAGGTCGAAATACGAAAAAAATTTTAGGTCCTCCCATACAAAATGTACCAGTCGACTGAGTCACTTTGTATGGGAGGTCCAAAATTTTTTTTCATAATTCTACCTATGTTTCTTGGGGAAAGTTGTTCAGTTTCACGGGCTGGTTCACCCCTTAAAATATTTGCAGTTGATTTTTTTACATCCTGTATATTATATGTATTGATTGATTTAAACTATTTTGTCACCATAGGTTAATAAAGAAGGAAGGAGAAGCAGTGGCGATGGACGAGATTGTGATGGAGATCGAGACCGACAAGACGGCCCTGCCTGTCATGTCTCCCGGCCACGGCACCATCGTCAAGTTCCTCGTCAAGGACGGGGACAAGATCAAGTCGCAGCAACCCTTATTCACGGTAAATAATAAGACATGGTATGGTAGCTGTCTTAGAGTATAATAGTATAAGAAAGATATAGAGTGCGCGTATTGCCCCGCATCGTAACTACCGTCAATCGTAAGCAGTTGTTCCATAGAGATGAGCTAGTGCTAAATTGACATTTATCTATCCCTTCACCTCTTCACCTACATCTCGACCTACATGCATAAACGCTGTCATAGTTGCTAAGCATAGTTGTCATTGGCCCGTTTACTCACATGCAAAAAAGTGTTTAAGCTGATGCTCTACTAGCTTGTTATTTTTAACACCGTTGCATACCATACCATAACTATATGACGGAAATTTAACAAAGAGAAACAGAAACCTAGATGAGTGTCCAAACTATTTTTTCATGTACGTAATTGAAGTTATTTTCAGTCCTCAGCCGTTCAAGATATCTTAGCTACATAAATTATTTCCAGGTGGACGTAACAGGTGTGGCGCCAGCAGCCGCGCCGGCAGCAGCAGCAGCGCCGAAGCCAGCCGCGGCCCCGGCAGCTGCTGCTCCAGCCGCCGCGCCAGCTAGGGCACCCACGATGGCAGTGCGACCCGCCGCGCCAGCCGCCGTCAGCGTCAAGACTTCTAAAGGACCTACTGTAAGGGGCAAGCTCCATAGAGTTGACGTGAGGCGTAACATGACATCTTTCAAACAAGCGATCGTCAGCCGTTATCGATGCGAAGCGCTTCTCACGTGTCATCACGTGTGTAGCTTTGTCAATTCTGTTCCATACGCTTTAATGGAAACGTTTTCAAGCAGCAAGATGTTTAATTCACAGGGTACGCTGCTACCCATTCCCTGGAGAATTATCCCTTAGTCGCTTTTTGCGTAAAACGGGGGTGATGCTATTCTAAGCAGCATCACACGTCAGACTGTAGCAATTAGCACAAACATAAATTCTACCTAACTACGCATCGCATTCGTGGCCGAGAATGGGCGCTGACGCAGTATGCTACGGATTTTCGCAACGCAGTTATTCTACCAGAATCCAAAAATTCCCAAATGCTAACTGACTGATTTTCCACTTGTGTTTCAAGGTAGCAGCCCTAAAGATCGGCGACCCAACGCAGGTGATATCCGGCACGAGGGCGGAGCACCCGGTGCCCATGAACAAGATGAGGAAACGCATCGCGGAGCGGCTGAAGGAGGCTCAGAACACCACCGCCATGCTGACCACCTTCAACGAGTGTGATATGAGGTAAATAGCAGAGACAGATACAACGAATATTCGGCAACTATTCGGTATAGGCCTATTCGGTAGTTTTTTCATAGTAGGCAGTTGCCACACTCGCCGTGTGGTGCCAGCTTAGAATACATCACCATTGCCGTGGGTGTCGTAAAAAGCGACTGAGGAATTTTAGAGGTACCGTAAAACCATACAACTATGGTCCTAGCTTGCAACTATGGTCCGAACAAACTTGTAAGGTTTTTTCATTTAACTTCTCCTGTGTGGGGCGTACTATATAAGACCCCTAATGTATGGTTAACACTGACTTATTAACTGTCACCACACACGAGAAATATGTATTTCAAATGCAGGTTTCTTTGGACCATAGTTGCAAGCTAGGACCATAGTTGTATGGTTTTACCAGTACCTATTGCAATTTTGTGATACACAGTGTTCTGGATGACTCAAACTATTTTCAGATGTGATGTAAATGGACGTTTTTACAGCTGTTTACGCTTTGCCTACCCCGCAAGGGATAGAGGCGTGAATATTCGGTATTCAGCGCAATTATTATTCGTTACTAGGTAGGTGGATTGGCGAGCCCAGGCGTGTTGTATTCACAAGGAACGCTGCTGTCCATACCGGATTCCCTGGATTGATCCCTGGAATATGAAATACTTTTCTGGGGTGAAGCTATTCTAAGCCGGCACCACAAGCTTTGACCTTGTCGGTTCTCCTAAAAATATGTGTCCTAATTTTGTTCCACTACGTATAGCTATACATAAATATTCTTATAATAATTTCAGCAAACTAATGGAATTCCGTCGAGCGAATTTGAAGCAGTTCCAGCTGAAGTACGGCGTGAAGCTCTCGTTCATGTCTCCGTTCCTGAAAGCCTCGGCCAACGCGCTGATGGACCAGCCAGTGGTCAACGGCGTTATTGTCGGAGAAAACATCGTGTATAGGTAAGACGATAAAATAGACACAGAAAAAATAAACAGAAGCTTTTCCAGATGGTGGAAAAACTAAAACCAAGTTGGTTCTCAAACCAACCGACCTATTATGTTCCTGGAGCTCCAGTTTTTAATTTTGGCATGCGAACGTCTGCTAATTATGAAAGTGGTGTCGCGGAATTCGCCAACTCCTATTGAGTGATTCAAGAGGAAGGTTTACTACCGCAAAATCCAAACGAATAACATCTGTTTCAGGGACTACGTGGACATATCGGTAGCGGTAGCGACGCCACGAGGGCTGGTGGTGCCTATCCTGCGTAACGTGGATTCCATGGATTACCCCCGCATCGAGCTCGCACTCAACACACTTGCTGAGAAGGCTAGGACCGGTACTTACCACGCATTATCTTTACTTTATTTAGTTTTTTTTTAACTGTCTGTACTCAAATCATAGCCTTCACCGCAAAAGCCACTTTTCCGTTTTGCCATGCAACTCGGTCTTAGTGCCTCAATAGATAAGTACAATTACCTACTGACATCGTAAAAAAAAATCGACCCTAATGCCACGCGGCTTTCTCTACCGGCCAACCACAGTGTAACTCACAGTGTAACTAGATATTTCGTCGTACTATTTATTTGACTCGGTCAGATAAAGGTAACGGCGCGCAAAACGGCTTCTTCCTAACTTATTTTTGCATTAGTATCTACATCCTATTATTTAAATTACTAACTCCGCTGACACAACGACCCAAAGAGGATCTTGGCCTCCGAAACAAGCTCTCTCCACTGATCCCTGTCCTGCCTGCGCGATCGATCTCCTGCGAGTTGCTAACTCGAAGATCGCGCAGGCCAGCCAGCCATTATTCAAATAGCAACTTTTATTCTCCAGGGCAGCTGACTCCGATGGACATGCAAGGCGGCACCTTCACCATCAGCAACGGCGGAGTGTTTGGCTCATTGCTCTCCATGCCCATCATCAACCTGCCCCAGTCCGCCATCTTGGGCATGCACGCGATCCAGCAGAGGCCTGTTGCTGTCGGGAAAAAGGTGGGCAACTTGCATTTTATAATTGTTAGTCGTTCTGGAATTGTATCCTAATTTTGCCTCTGGGATCGCGAATAAATACTAACTTTAGATCTTAAGTAATAGGTAATACTCAAGTAGGTACACCCAAAGATTGTCTCGAAGAGTAGCGATAAGGCCAACTTATTGTGCGTACTAGGATTAAGACGAGTATGATAATGAGGCCAGTTGGTCGAAGGGAAAGCTATCCGCGTTTGAGGATTGTATGGAAGTATGTGAAGCGCAGGAGCGCCGCCACATAGATTTGGATGTTCCTGCTATTTTGTGAGTACTACGATGGAGACACGACCTACATGCTATCTCATCTATGCTACTTATTACGCTTACCCTGCCCAGGCACCCGATTTGGCATAAATTGCTGGTTACTTGGGTGCGTTGTGTACCTACTGCGGGCATGATTTCTAATTTATGTTTTATTTTTTGTTATACAGGTGGAAATAAAACCGATGATGTATCTGGCGCTCTCGTACGACCACCGGCTCATAGACGGTCGCGAGGCTGTTTTATTCCTAAGGAAAATAAAAGCGGGCGTGGAAGACCCAACTTCTATACTGGCCGGGATTTAAGGTGTAGCACTTACGTAGATTAGCTAAGGTGGAACCATTCGTTTACATTACCTAGAATGTGTTACTTTACTTAGTAGAATAAATATTACTTTAATTGTTTAGACGCTAATTTTGGTTTGGAATAAAATGATAATTGAATAAATCATTGTATTTATTTAGTATCTCAATTATATTAATATCAATACCAAGATCAATAGGTACATATAATACCTTTAAAATGAATTCGGGGAATAGTGGGAGAGCCGGCTGCAGAAATACCTATCTCATCAGGTACCACGAGAGGCTACCTTTAGAACGTTCTCTCTCTCCGACCGACATGTTGACAAGTCGAATGACCCAGATCTGCCAGAAGTCAGACAAAACCGATCCTGCCGAAAGATGAAAATAATCGATATTTTTTTATACTTTTTCATCTGCGAAAATTAGTGACCCGAACGATAGTGATCAGTTTACCATTGATAAATTATGTAAAACAACTTGGTCTGCCAGTGCGCACTCTTATGGAAGTGCTTGGCAGACCGCTCCAAAACAAAAGTGCCCTTCCGGCACCCTTTATTTATCATATCGCAGTGGCAGACCAAGCTTTTTTTACATATTTATCAATGGTAAACTGATGCCAGCACTTTAAATCGGGTACTTTTACAGATGAAAAATTATCAAAAAGTATCGATATTTTCATCTTTCGGCAGGATTGGCTCTGGCAGACCTACGTCTTTCGACTTGTTTACGTATCAGTAAACATTCTAAAGTTAGCTTATTGTGGTAGATGAGATAGACATTTCTTCAGTCGGATCTTCCAATAAGAATTCGTTAACTCCTTCTACGCAACGGATTGATATGATTTTTGTAATGGATAAGAGTGATCCAGGAGGAAGTTTTATAAAGTGTTACACACGCTGGACAAATGCCTTTTTACCGAGGGAAAATGAGTTGCTGCGGGTGATAAGATAACGTTAACAGGCCGCTAGTAATTTAATAAATATAATTGGTGTCCCACTCGAATCCGGAGACGAAGAAGAGTAAATCAGACAACACATGAACAAAACTGTAAGTTACACGCACAACGTGGTTTTTCACAAGACACATTGGTAATGCTAAATGCAAACCTGAGCGAAACCGCACAGGATTGAATTGGGCTAGGAGATATTGTTCAGCATCAGTTAGCGTCTACCGTCTACTACCTGTGGTCTACCAAACACCAAACAGCAGATTTCTACATACATAGCTGACCAAACTTTATTCACCCCTGTTGCCGTTGAAGAATTTTTCACATTTTCCTGATTCGTTGTATTTTACTTACGTGCTGTATAACTTTTCAAATTACGCGCCATGAAAATTTTCAGTATTACAGAGGGCGCCACTGCGGTAACTCGTTATTTATAACCGTTATTTCTTTGAACGCAGCCGTAGCCCGTAGACAAATTACTTTTTACAAAAATGGCAACACCATTTCGAAAATGTCAAACTCCGAGTCGTATTTTTGTGTAGCGAATCGACCAAACTTATTTGTTTTTACCTGATAATTCGTTATTTGGTGTCAATAAATAGAAATTCGCATACCTAAATAAAAATACAACATAGTGCAAGTGTTTTAGCGGACTAGTATGCCTTAAAAGTGACAATATGAGACGAGGTCATCCAGGAATTGGTGGTTGGCGGAATGATAATCCTAGACATTTCAGGCCGAGAAGTGGCGGGACGCCGCATTTTAGGCCTCCTAGAGGCTACGGACACGCGGATGCACCTAGGTAAATAATTTCAGTTACAAAATACAAGCGTTCCTGATGCATCATGATTCCCGCCTAACTTGTCAATGCTTGTGGTCTAGTGGGTACATTGAGGTATAAAAACGTTTTTACGCCGAAATAACAAAAAATAATCAGGTTCTGATTCTGTAATTTATACTACTACAAACAAAAATGCACATGTAAACATATTCTCAGTATTCTATACATTTGTTTTCAATTATACTTTCTTGTTATTTTTACCTAACCAAGTACCTAATCATTTAACCTATACCAAGTTGTAGGTGTATATGCTTGAATCGTAAGTATCTATCTGCATAATTTCTTATTAGTCTTGTGTAAATGAAAAATCTTATATGAAAATGCATGGTGCATATCTATCATACCTATACAAACAGAATTTATGTTAGCAAACTATAAAACTACTTCCATCATGTAAACATTACTTCAATACCATAAATATTTGAAATCAGCGCATACATGATGTGTTCAGCCGCCGCATCAATTCTTTCCTTTCTGTACTTTGTTCAGTTTTATGGACTGGTTAAAGCCCTAGCCTCCAAAGCCCAATCTTGGTTATCATTTCAATTAATTTAGAGGTGACAGGCTGGCTCTTTGGAAAGCCAGTGGGAGGCCGAGAGTAAAAACATATAAAGCTAATTTTTCTGCACTCATTTATTAATTTAACAATACATACAAATTATTAATGGAACAATTCCATACAATTTATTAATGCTCTTTAATGAGTAAGTTGATTGTAAATCAGCTGATAGCCACTTTTGCCTAAAAGGTCAAAATATTTCTTTGATGTTTAGGCCTATGTTACTAATTTTCCTTTATTATTTAGTGATAAGATAATCTTATCATTGTCTGGTGCCAATAATTAAACATTTTTTTTAATACTATAATATCATACAATCAAACTATCTATTAAAAGTAATATTATTTAAAGGTGTTCCTAAATTTTTTATGTATGAATTAAATCCAATCACTCCGCATTTCCAGGTTCCCAGCACCTGGCCCACGTCAATTAATGGGCCCAGTACCTTATCCATCCAATGTGCCAGCAAATGACCATGACCGGCACAGTTACCGCGGTGGGAGGAACCCTCGCAGGCCCCACGACCGCGGCCAGTACTCTCACCAGGGAAACAGACAAATATTCCCTTTCCTCCATCGGATGAGACAAGGCGATGTACCTGATCATAGCAACTTTCAGGATGCCCCAAACTACTATGACAAAAATCAAAAACCGTGGGAAACCATGAATAGCATGGGAGATATTGACCACCGAAACCCAGGAAATGTGCCCAATAGACCATCACCATGGGCCAACAAATATGTCTTTGATGATAGGGGTCAAAATTACAGACATCAAGACAATGAGCAAAGTACAATACCCCAATCAGATTACACAGGTCACAGACCTCCAGCCTCCGATCATTATGGTGGTAATCAAGGTTCAACCATGGACAACTCAAATACTTTCAGCCGTTCTGTAGATGACACAGTAGATATAGTGAGAAAACGGCTGCTAAACCGGGACTCGCAACCTCCTTCAGAGAGCCCAGTTGAAAACCAAAATGATGCTGATAAAAGTTCAGAAACTATGAGCAGCAACTATTCTAATAGACAACAAAACCAACACACCAAAAAGAAAACTCGCAAAATTAAAAATATGAAGTCAAACTGTGACAAAATAAAAACTAAAATTGTCCAACAACTCTTTATGATGGATAAAGACAGGATCCACAAGCTGATGGACAACCCAAACTCTTCATCAAAGTTCGAGTATGCTATAAGCAGTCTTGTAACCGAGTCACAGAACAGTTTCAACAGACATTTAAGATCTGTTGCCGAAAAATCTCTCTGTGGTCCGAGCACTAGTGACTTTATTCATGATGACAACAACACAATTTATGAGGATACCTTTATGAAACAAATGCAAGGCATTTTAGATCCTCAAGACACAATTTTACTTGAAGATATCAAGCCAATAGTGCTAGCTGAACTTAGCAAAGTGTTACAATTAGATGATCTACAACTTAGACAAGATGTAGATGATAGTTCATACTCTAGAAATGATCAGCCCCAGTATGACTATAGTCAAGACACCTATGAGGACTATAATAGTTTCGAGCCATACAGTCCTGTTGATCAACCAGCAGATTATTATGATCAGAAACCTCATCCTAGTTTTGAAAGTTCTCAAACTCCAAACTATGCAAATAGAAGCAATGAAGACTTCAGTAACAGTCAGGAAGGTTTTGATGGAGAGCCTCTGTTTGAACGACGTAAATCAAGCAAGAGCAGCTCCCGCAGCCACAGCAGGAGATCCAGTGAGGAGAGGCAGAAGAAGGAGAGAAGAAGTGCGGATGGCAGGAAGAGTATTGATGAAGAAAACTTTAGAAGAAACAATCCAAGACCTCTCTTTGATTACAATCCTGATGATGCAACACCTAGGACACAGGGACCTCATTTTGAACCAAACCCAGATGATGAAAGACCTCTCTTTGAACCTAATTCTGAGCATGCAAGAAGGAGTGGTACACCGAGGCCTCTGTTTGATTCCAATACTGAACAGCTGTCAGATGAAGACGACCCATTTGCGGAACTGGACCGACAGTACCATGTGGCTGTTGACCACAACTTCATTGAGAATGAATACATGTCGAGTCCTCAACCGTCGCACAGGAGCAGGCCTCAAACTCCTGCAATAAAAAAAGAAGAACCCAGTAAAGTGCCTACTCCCGAAAAGCCAAAACATAGCAAACCACAAGTTCCATTAATTATCCCAGTAAAAACTCCTGAAAAACCACCAGCCATAGTCAAACAGGAAATCGACAATCAACTGCAAAATATGGCCAAGTCACCTTTGGAATTTTTATCACCAAAAAGTACGACAGGTTCGGAAACACCGATTAAGAAACCTGAAATTACGATAAAACAGGAATTAATCAGTAAAGTCACACCGACGAAACACCGAAAGAGTGTCGAGGATAGTGCAGCAAGCGTGCCCGGCAACACCGAGCAGCCGCCCGAGCCGCACAGCGCCAGCACCACTCCCACCAAAAGTGAAAATTCTAATTCAAGTCATGACAAATCATCCACGCCCACAGATTCGCGCAAACGATCGACCGATCTCAAACCTTCCCATCGTAAAGAAAAACGTAAGAAAAGCGAATGTAGTCCGCCAGACTCGTCAAACAAACAAATTTTAAATAAAAATATTATCATTCACGTCAGTGACTGCGCGAAAACTTCTGACAAATCTGTTTTTAACTTATACTTTTCTAAGGAAAATAGTGCTAAAGAATCCGCAAAAGACAGTAAAAAGGTTGACTCTTCAGACAAAAAGTATTCAGACAAATATGTTAAGAGAAAAGAAAGAGAAAGCTATAGTTCGAAAAAGTCGAAAGACAAAGACAACGATGGAGGAAAAAAGCGTAGTTCTAGCTCATCAAGTCATTCCACTGTTAATACTTCAGATGTAAGCAATACTAGCGTAAGTCAGACTCCGAGCAAGGCAGACAGCCAAACCAAATTAAAACCTATTGACATGTTTGGAGACCAAATGAAAAAACCCAGTGTACATTCAGCACACAGAAATACCTCTGCCCCATCGGCTGCCCCAGTCAAAACCCCAGTAGAATTAAAACCCGTAGTAATAAGTCGAAAGATTACAAAAAGGCACATTGGTACTCAGGTGTTAAGAAAATGTTTATCAATAGAAACGCAAACCGAAGAGAGCAAAAGCAGCAGCTCCAGACATTGTCAAACTGATAAGAAAAAGTTAATGACGAGAGGAGCCCAGACGGAGCCTGTATCCTTCAAGGCAGCCTCCAAATCTAAAGATCCTTTGGAAAGAATGAAGGAAATCGACATGGAAATACAGGCTCTACTTCAAGAGAAATTCAAACTATACAACTCTCTAGAAAATAAGGAGTCCGGTACTAACACGATGCAGTCTTTGGGTATGGCGGTGTTGAACGTCGCGCCGCCGGACCAGCACGAAACTGAAAGTTCCATATCCGAAGACATGATTGTGGATGACTTCACAAGTATACCGGTGGAGGAGCTCGAGCAGATCGCTCTGGAGAGTGTTCAAGATGAACAAAACCGGAAAGAAGAACAAGCGGCCGCTCAAGCGGAGAAGAGAAGTCGCCGGAAACAAAAAGCACAAGAAACAAAAAGAAAAAGAACAGACTCAAAGAGCTCTCAAAGCTCCACCCCGAGCCAAACTAGCTCGAGAAGTAAACGAGCTTCCAAGACTTCTTACCTATCACTCATAGAACAGATAATAGACGACGAGAGACCTCTAGAAGAAATCATATCATTAGACGAAGATGACTTCGAAGTTCCCATCACCAAAACGTCACACAAAAAGCAAACCAAACCAAAGAAAACTTATTCCAAGAAGAAAGCTACAAAGCAGGTCGACTACGTTGCGAAGTACGACATAAAACCATGTTCCGTCTCACTGAAACGTGAAGATCTGAAGAAGCTTATGCGAAAACTCAAAAGAGCATCAAATGCTCAACCTTCTCAAGCAAATCCGAATTCAGTGAAGACAGAATCGGAAACAGTTTCGAAAAACGAAACTCCTACAAAATCTGTTGAAACAAAAGTTGAACCCGTGTTGTCTAAAACTGAAGTGACTCCTACCAAATCGGAAGCGAGCGAAACGTCTCACACTTGCGACTTAGTGGAGCAAGTCATAAACGACATTCAATTCGACATGCTCGACGTGTCCGAAGACATAGTCATCGGCGAAGAGGTGTCGCTCAAAGAAGACAAGGAAAGTGGGGATAGGTCGACGCCGGCTGTTTGCGAGGAGATCATTCTGGACAACAGTCAGTCGTCGATGGAGGGCGCGGCGGCAGACGGCGGCGAGTGCAAGATGTACGACTACTCGGCTGACGAGAGCTTGCGGCGGGACTCCGTCACTGTCTCGGGGAATGGTGACGCTGTTCTCGCTATCGAAGTAAGTGTTATTATCGTGCTTACGGATTTTATGAAAACCCTTTTTTTTTAGCGTATTGGTTATGGTTACTTCTATTGATAACGTTATTGCATGCGAATTCCTCTCGATAAACTCTAAAACTTGATAGATGACTATTCTTAAATCTTAAATATACTACATAGATTTAATATTATAAACTCTCAAATTAATTTTACCCTTACTGTCACCCTTAGCATCGCAATGTTGCTCATCTGCAATACCTACGCTAATTTAGGAAAACTTGCAAAATTTTCACCGCAGGCTGGATTTGAACCAGCTACCTTCGCCAGAACTCGGAAAGCGTTTTAAAAATTTGGTATTCAACACACTAGTTGATAAAGATCTAGTTTAAAAAAATATTATTTTGCGCATCTAAGGGCTAACCATTATTTGTATTGTATTCCAGTGCATAGACAGCAACTTCATCGCGGCGTGTTTAGACGGCAACGTGTACTACTTCAGCGGCGAGGGCAAGCTGCTGAATACACTGCGGGGCTCCAACCTCGCCGTCACCTGCCTCACCATCGTCAAGGAGAAATATACCACCACCGTCTACACCGGCTCGCTCGACTCCAGGATACGCTACTACGACCTAGACGTGAGTTGTACCAGCTAGTGCAATATCACCGTCACCTGCCGTCACCTGCCTCACCATCGTCAAGGAGAAATATACCACCACCGTCTACACCGGCTCGCTCGACTCCAGGATACGCTACTACGACCTAGACGTGAGTTGTACCAGCTAGTGCAAGTCACCTGCCTCACCGTCACCTGTCTCACCATCGTCAAGGAGAAGCACACGACCACCGTCTACACCGGCTCGCTCGACTCAAGTATACGCTACTACGATTTAGACGTGAGTTGTACCAACTAATGCAAGTCACCTGCCTCACCGTCACCTGTCTCACCATCGTCAAGGAGAAGCACACGACCACCGTCTACACCGGCTCGCTCGACTCAAGGATACGCTACTACGACCTAGACGTGAGTTGTACCAACTAGTGCAAGTCACCTGCCTCACCGTCACCTGCCTCACCAGCGTCAAGGAGAAGCACACTACCACCGTTTCGTAGGTGTCGTAAAAAGTGACTAAGGGAATGTATTTTTTAATGCACTCACAGCGCTAGTAAAGCTCTAAAATGCTTTCTACAGATGTCGCTGGATCGTCGCTTCGAGACGAGCATCAAGAGGTTGAGAAATCCACCAGGGTCCGCTAGGCGGCCGTAGCTCAGTTGGTAGAGCGGTGGAAAGGTGATCCATAGTCCCGGGTACATGTCCCGGCGGTCGCTAGTGAATTTTTCAATATTCTCATTTTCAGTTAGTAACTAAGGGATTTAAGAGTTGATGTATTAAAATTTTAGGCGACAGGCTAACAACCTGTCACTATGGTGATACACAGTCTTCTGAATGACTCTTAAGCTTTTGTCAGACGTAGAACAAATAGCCGTTTTTTACAGCTGTTTAGGCTTTGATATAGGCGTGATATATGTATGTATTTTTATTTCATTATTATTGAAGTAATATGGTATTTTGTGTCCTCCTTTCAGACTGGCATGGAGAAGGGTCCGGAGTGCAACGTGCTGAGCCCCATCCAGACGATGGACCGCGCGTGGGACACGGTCTTCGTCGGCACCAGGACCGGCTTCGTACTGCAGTTTGAGTGCAAGGTAAACAGGCGACCACTGCTGGACATAGACCCCCCCTATGAAGGGTCCGGAGTGCAACGTGCTGAGCCCCATCCAGACGATGGACCGCGCGTGGGACACGGTCTTCGTCGGCACCAGGACCGGCTTCGTACTGCAGTTTGAGTGCAAGGTAAACAGGCGACCACTGCTGGACATAGACCCCCCCTATGAAGGGTCCGGAGTGCAACGTGCTGAGCCCCATCCAGACGATGGACCGCGCGTGGGACACGGTCTTCGTCGGCACCAGGACCGGCTTCGTACTGCAGTTTGAGTGCAAGGTAAACAGGCGACCACTGCTGGACATAGACCCCCCCTATGAAGGGTCCGGAGTGCAACGTGCTGAGCCCCATCCAGACGATGGACCGCGCGTGGGACACGGTCTTCGTCGGCACCAGGACCGGCTTCGTTCTGCAGTTTGAGTGCAAGGTAAACATGCGACCACTGCTGGACATGGACCGCGCCCTATGAAGGGTCCGGAATGCAACGTGCTGAGCCCCATCCAGACGATGGACCGCGCGTGGGACACGGTCTTCGTCGGCACCAGGACCGGCTTCGTTCTGCAGTTTGAGTGCAAGGTAAAGCGACCACTGCTGGACATGGACCTCCCCCTATGAAGGGTCCGGAATGCAACGTGCTGAGCCCCATCCAGACGATGGACCGCGCGTGGGACACGGTCTTCGTCGGCACCAGGACCGGCTTCGTTCTGCAGTTTGAGTGCAAGGTAAACAGGCGACCACTGCTGGACATGGACCTCCCCTATGAAGGGTCCGGAATGCAACGTGCTGAGCCCCATCCAGACGATGGACCGCGCGTGGGACACGGTCTTCGTCGGCACCAGGACCGGCTTCGTTCTGCAATTTGAGTGCAAGGTAATGCGACTACTGCTGGACATGGACCTCCCCTATGAAGGGTCCGGAGTGCAACGTGCTGAGCCCCATCCAGACGGTGGACCGCGCGTGGGACCAAGGTAAAGCGACCACTGCTGGACATGGACCTCCCCCTATCCGCTACTTGACTGACAGGTCAAATGAGCTACATTAACCGGCTTCGTGATGCAGTTTGAGTGCAAGGTAAACAGGCGACCACTGCTGGACATGGACCTCCCCTAGCTGCTACTTGACTGACAGCACAGAATAGACAATAGTATGTAGTATAGTACTACATACAGAACGGACACTCTCCCCCCCGCACCCGCGCTGCTTACCCGCCCCCGCCCGCGAAATGTCAAAAAATTAGTGAAGACTTAAGTGAACCAAAGTGCTAGGTATGGTGCTGGACTTGTTGCATGTTCGTTTCATCCAAGAAGGTTTCATCGTGGTTTGTTGTAATATTAGACTGAAACGAAGGAGGTGCCGGCCATATTCATGTCCATAAAAAAGGCGCGAACATTTGAACTGAGTTCGCCTTAGATTCGCGGACGGATAAAAGTATTTCATAATTGTTGGATAAAATAAAAAATGGTGCGATATTGTGCCGTGTACGGCTGTATGTCCACAAACAGAGACCCAGACAGGAGATTTTTTCGTTTTCCGCGGGAAGAAAAGAGGCAAGAACCTACCTACCTAAGAAGTAATCGGTTTGTATTCTTAACACGTTCGCTGCTGAGCGATTTTTAGTACAAAGCCCGCCGTGCTGACGAATCGCGCCTTGTAGGTGCGCCCGCACGGCCGTCGCGTCTAAATCAAGATTTTGCTACAGCTGTGCGGGCGCACCTACCAGGCGAGTCCAATTGTGTTACACCAGTGCGGCGCACCTACCGGGCGCCTTTACCTACATTGCCCGGTCAATGTACAGTGTGTACCATAATACATTATTATAATGCATTACACGGCATGCTGTTTTCGATTAAAATCCGATAACAGTCCGATAAGTGTCAGTGGATAAGTCCGAATACCAAAAAAAAGTCCGTATAATAGATTTAGGCGGTTTCATTCAAGTATTTTTGTTTTTACGGACCGTAAAAAAATTTAACAAAGAGTTGGAAAATCATAATTACCGATGCGAAGTGAGGTGACCGCATTAAACGAAAATAATAGATCTAGGTAGTTATTTTTGCTGTATTATGTTTGTACTTACACGTACAAATTTGAGCGATTAAATATTTTTAACAAACTATATTGATTGGCTCCCAATCCCAGCTCGACATGCAGCTTTTTCTAGTTTGGTGAAACGCGCTTGCATATGCGCACTGGCGTATAATATTCGTTACTGGATAACAACCTATCGTCTACTACTTTCCTGGATTTGAAAGCTCATAACTCATTTATTGATAATAATAATAAGTGTCTGTCTGCTAATTAATAATATCACTACATTTATTTTTAAAGATTAACATATAACAACTCAACAAGGTCGATGCCCTACCATAGCACCACAGCCCCTCGACAGAATTACAGGCCTCTGTAATACTCGATGGAAGTCTATTATAATAAGTTGGCCCTATAAAGTGTGTCACCTTATCAGATTTAGCAAGTTTACGTGATATATTTTTTAGCTTGTTAGCTCCACGCAAATTATACCTACTGTGATCACCACACCTCTCGTAAGATGTCAAGTTTTCTCTAGTGTATAGTACTATGGCATAAATTACCATACAAGGGACTGTAAGAATATGCAGGTTTATGAAGTGAGGTCTAGCTGATTGGTCTGACTTGACTCGTGCTATTATCCTGACTGCGCGCTTTTGCATAATAAATACACGTTCCCAGTCTGCTGCACATCCGAAAAGGTCCACACCATACTGAAGAAGGGAGTGTACAGTGGCGAAGTAACAGGTTCTTACCACGTCACTCGGCAGCGTCGATGCGATCCTACTGAGGGCGAAGCAAGCCTGACCTAATTTAGTACAAAGCTTATCTATGTGATGACTCCATGTCAACGTGCTATCTATTTGAAAACCAAGGAACGGAGTTACCTTTACTTCTTGAATTATAGTGTTGTCTACTACTACTTCAATACTAGGCATTGCATGTCCTGACAAATTAATGCGTAGAAATTGAGTCTTACTAATGTTCAAAGCGAGACCATTTATTGTAAACCACTGTTTTAGCTGCACAGCAACGTCATTCAAGCGGTACTCTAGTGCCGTGGCTGATTCTGCCTCCACAATAGCTGCTACATCGTCTGCAAACATGTACACCTCACAGTTAGTTACTGACTTTGGCAGGTCGTTCATCAATAGCGAAAAAGTGATGTTAGATAAGGATGACCCTTGGGCGACCCTATTTCTGTGTTCATTGCGTCTGATGAGATGTTACCATGATCGCCTACCACTGATTGACATCTGTCTCGCATAAAGTCGCACATGAGCGCTAGAGCGGGCCCACGAACCCCATAGTGGCTCAACTTGGCAGTTAGCACGGTGTGGTCGGCGACGTCGAAGGCGCGCGAGAGGTCGCAGCAGAGCAGGGCAACATGGCGGCGGGACTCGCGCGCGGTCATGATGCGGCGCACCACCTCGCGCGCCAGCGACACCGTCGAACGCCCGGCTCTGTAAGCATACTGTCTGTCAGTGAATGCCCTTGTTTCTGTAAGGAAGGTCGTTAACCTTGCACTCAACCCGCATTCAAATATTTTTGCGACACCTGGTATTATTGAAATGGGCCTATATGAGTTTGGGTCCTTTTTACTACCTTTGCCTTTGTAGATGGGAGCCACTTTAACACGTTTTAGTGGTTTTGGGTAGCTCCCATTTACAATGCAAACATTAAACAATTTAGCTAGCACGTAACTCAGCGGAATAGCAATTTTACTTAGCAATAGTGTGGATATGTTGTAAAGATCTTGAGTCTTTTTGATAGCTATTCTTTTTGTGAGCATAAGGTATATTTCCTGTTCAGTAAATAGGGTGAACCTAATTGACTCGCAGGCTGGTTGACTCGCTGTTTTCAGAATATTACATACTTGTACCAGGTTGGCGGTTGGTGCGCCACAGGTGGTGGCTGCGTTGACAAAGCGCAAGTTCATATCATTTACAACAGCCATTTTTGAAGGGAATAGGGTACCATCTGTTTTCATAACTACGTCTGTGTAGTCTGTGCGAGTGTACGGAGCCCTACCTCTTTCCTCGTTAACAACCTGCCACATAGATTTACTAATATTCTTACTATTATTTATCTTCTTACAAAGATAGTCTCTACGGTCACTCTGGATTCGTTTTGAGTATAAACAAGATAGCTCATTAGTAAATGTTTCTAAATGTGTCTCGTCTGGGAAGCAGGTACCTAACCGAATAACTTCGTTCAGTAAACACTTCATGTTAATGATATCTTGGGACACCCACGATTTTGTCCTGTTACATATCGGTTTGTTTTTATATGGAAAACAGGTGTCATATTTATCAACTATGATATTTATTATACTCTGTGTTAGTTCATCTAAGGTTAAGATGGAGTTTGAGAACAATTTATTCCAATCGATACTGTAGATGGACTCCAAAAACATGTGTTCTTTTTTTGTGATATATCCCTAATTCGTTGGCTTTGTGGAGGCGAAGCCAGTAGCTTCGGGCAGTGTATCTCTGCTCGAAGGGCGTGGTGATCACTAAGATAGGTATGTATAGGTTGTGTGTTACAGTCAAATGCATCAAAGTTTGTGTAGATATGATCTAAGCATGTAGCACTGGTTTTCTGTGTTCTAGTAACAAAGTTTACCTCAGATTTGAAGCCATATACTGATAAGGTGTCACGTAGCAGTTTTCTACGAGGGCTCTCAATAAGCAAGTCGATGTTTATATCCCCGATGATAACTGTATCCCGTCCGGTCTTAGCAACATGGTCGAGAAGGCGTTCCAGAGCTGGAAAAAACAATTTTACATCTGTTAGGCATGATCTATATATGCAGATCAACAATAAGTTGAATTCAATTAGAAAAATAGTTGAAACTTCAAATATTTGGTCAATAGATAAGTCATTTATCTCTGGTACATTTACAGCTTTGAGGTTATTTTTTATATAGATACAAGAACCGCCATGTATTACCACAGGTCTACTATAGTATGACAATAGTATGTAGCCGTCAATATTAACACTTTTTAGTTCAGATTCCTTCAGCCAATGTTCAGTAATCGCTAGAATATGACACTTTAAATCGCTTTGTAATAATACTTCGAGCTGTCTAGTTTTACTGTTGAGGGAACGAATATTCTGATGGCACAGTATGAGAGGTTCATCAGCACTTACTTTTGAAGGGTTTCTATGATTACTCAGCTGTTGTTTTGCAGTCGTGGAACTCGTCGACGGAGCCCCGCTCCCGGCGGGGGCGCGCGAAACCACTCCTTATTCTCGCACCTTGGGGCCAGATAGATGGGTCCATGAATGTAGTAAATAAGCTTTCAGGTAAGCCTATCACAAATGCACTGTGGTTTGAGTACGTTAGGATGCGTTCTTCAACAGAGTAATCCGATGATTCAGCACGTTTGCCATGTTTGTCCAAAAAGGTCACGATACGTTCCTTTGTCACATTCTTCCGAAAGGAAGAGGCTAGAATATATTTTAGTCGTTCAACGGTTTGTAAGTCGTGGTCTGCCGCGCCAGTTCCTACTGTTACCGGCCGTCGTTGTCTTTTCTTGCGATTCGTGGCTGTTTTCCATTCAAACTTGTCATTATCACATTTTTCCTGGGGGTTTTGCTGTCGCTGCGGTGATGATTTCGGTGAATCGTGAACATTTTCGATTTTTTCAGCTGCAGGTGTCTTTCCCTTTGTCTTACTCTTTTGCGAAGAATTTTCGATTTTTTCCGTTACATTGTTCTTTTCGATGGGCTTCTTTTTGTTTCGTAATGCCGCACGAGTCGCGCGCGCACTGGTCGATTGTTCGCCGCTTGGCTGTCCGCGTTTGTCATTGGATGATGTCTGGCGGTTTGGAGCGGTGATTGGCTTGTTTGCCGCTGTCGCGTAGTCAAACGTCGCGTCCTGATTGGGTGGCGTTTGCGGCGAAGATGGCTCCTGAGAGATGGTTTTTGAAGTGGTTTCGGTTTTGAGCACTCGAATTTCAGCTTTTAGGTCTTCGACGACTCGTGCCAGCTTCTGGATTTCTTGTTGCAGCGGTAGAACAGCACCGTCGATGACGCTTTTTAACTTAATCACGTCCATCGTGTATTTTTATTTGAATAAAAAATACGGAACGTCCAAAAAGACAACCGGCCAGCGCGGGGCCAGTGTTAAGGTTTGTAGGCCCCTAAACAATGTTAAATTAGCAGCAACTAGTCGGTACATTATTTTATTTATTACATCCTCTTTGGTAGGTACTGTAGTCTGTACGTAGTCATTAGTTGTATCAAAATTAACCCGAATGTCAACCCTGCACTCACACGCCTGTCTTCACGCACACAAACACAAGTAAAAATGACAGTTGTCTACAAGGTGTTCCAATGTAAATACATTAAATTGGAGACGTTATGTAGGCCATCGAACCGAACAATTTTCATTATGGGGCCAAGTTATGAAAACTCCTCGTTTAGAAGTAATCAGCAACTTAAATTTATTAAATTTAATTCAGTGCCACATTGTGAAAGGAGCTTTATTAATTATGACCTTTATTTATGTCATGTTGCCGTCTTGGAAAAACTTTTGAAATTACCGCCACAACTGTTGCCAAGGCAACGGTTTTGGCGGTAATTTAGTTGCCAAGGCAACCAGTTGTGGCGTAGACCAAGGTCAAATGTCATGTTCGTCAAAAACTGACACAACTGACACTACAGACTCTACTGGGTTCTCTGATTGGCCCTTTGTCTTTGCATCTCTATGGGTGCTCTCAGTCAAAAGAAGTTTTTAGTTTGAGGCGGCAATAAAATAAAGTTGACACCAAGAAAGAGATCTTTTATCTTAAGTTTTCGTTCAAATTTAAGACATAGACAACTATGTTTCAAACTTTTTCGAAGATTCAAATCCAACAAGTTAAAATTGCAAGGTTGCAATCTTGGATAAGGGGTAATACATAATGGTTGTAGTAAATGTAGGCATTTACTTTGTATGAAAATTTTAACTTTTTAGTTGTTAAGAATTCAAACTTGGTGCCATAATGGAAATTGTTCAGTACAATGGTCTACACAACGTCTCCAATTTAATGTATTTCCTTTGGAACACCTTGTATATATAACGAGCCCGTTGTATGGAAGTGTCCGAGGTGTGCTGACAGGTCAAATGAGCTACTTTGACCGGCTTCGTGCTGCAGTTTGAGTGCAAGGTAAACAGGCGACCACTGCTGGACATGGACCTCCCCTAGCTGCTACTTGACTGACAGGTCAAATGAGCTACTTTGACCGGCTTCGTTCTGCAGTTAGAGTGCAAGGTAAACGTGTGACCACTGCTACCACTTGATTGTCTGAAAAGCTCCGTGATTTGATTTTTCCGTGCTTTGGATGGGCACGATAAGCCGTGGGTCCCGGTTGCTGTCTATGATGGCGGTCGTTACAAAACCATGTCATAGGCCTGCTACTTACTTGTAGTAGGCGGTTGAAAAACTCTGACACCAGGGTTCATCGGGTCGTTGAACGACTCGGAGTCCCACACGCAGAGAGAGAGAGAGAGAGACTGCTGGACATGGACCTCTACCTATTTTCACGCCCGCCGCACTTGGCAAGTGGAATGTAGTCTCTCATGCTAACTCATGAACAATACGGACAAGCCGGATAAAAGCTATGTCGTGTAAAGCTGTAAAGTGTTACAGTCTCAAAAAATCTAAACCTTAAATTTTGGATTATTCGTAAGCGTTAGAGAATGTAGACTGTCTTCGGCGACACAAGGAGCTATAGAATGCACATAGTACAGTCATAAATAGTTGCCAGGTTATAAATTGACGGCGGCGATATTAAATCGTGCGCCTGTAACCTATAAAAACTCGATATTCGAATATAGGGTGAAATTTTAATAGTGACTGATAGCGAAAATTCAGAACCGGCTGGTACTAGTAAAATTTCACCCGTATAAGGTGAAAACTTTCCCCAAGGAACATAGGCAGCAAAATAAAAAAAAAATTGGACCTCTCATATGAATTGACTAGGTAGGCTGGTACATTTTGTATGAGAGGTGCAATTTTTTTTCATATTTCGACCTATGTTCCTTGGGGAAAGTTGTTCAGTTTCATGGTCTGGTTCACCCCTTAAAATAATTGCAGTTGATTTTTTACATATTGTATGTATCAAATACGCATGTGCGTTACTTACTTTACCTTTTGTACCTATCTATGATTTACAATAAATGACATTTGTATTTGTACTGTGCTAAAAACTAAGAACTGTTTCCCTTCCAGAACAACATGTTGATCCCGGTGAGCACTGTGAAGTTCTCGGAGCAGTCGATCCTGGCGCTGCGAGCCATGAAGGAGGGGCCGCGTAAGGTGCTCCTGGTGGCCGCGCGGTCAGAACCCGTCACCATCAAGGTCAGTACTCGAAATCATCACCTCTTTCCTTTTCTTTTCTTTCTTTACTAGCGGTCCATTACCTGTATTAATAGGCAACTCATTTTCTCGCGGGAGATTATAAAAAGTTGTTCAGTTTTATGAGTAAAACCAAATAAAACACGCCTTTACAAAACCTTATACTTGAACACTTTATCTGATACAAAAAACCGCATCAATATCCGTTGCGAGGCTTTGGAGGAGTTAGCGAATTCCACGACAGAGAAATTCAAAGGCAACAATGTTTTTAGATTTTCGCGGTTCACAACACTTAAATTATGGTTTGGACCGGGATTTTTGCCGCGATAAGTATTTATTTAGTTGTTTCGACAGTCAGTATGACAGTCTACTCGTGACCATAGAACGTGAAACCGCTTCGAAATATCGAGGTAAACAAAATACTAATCGCGGCATAAATCCCGGTCTAAAACCATAATATAAATATTGCAAAAGGCGACTTCATTTTATACTATTTGTTAATATTGTTTAGGTAGTAAGATTAACGTAATAGAAATGCAATGTTGACCTTGCTTTATTAATAAGTAAATGATTTACAGGACGCGCAGTCAGGCCTCCTCCTTAGAACCCTGGAGGGCCCCAGCATGACGGTGTATACGCTGCTTTACGAGGACGGGAAGGTTTACTGCGGGACCAGTAGCCATCAGATACACGTTTTCGATTACGCCGTGAGTATTGCAGGAAATGGCATTATATTTTCCTACCTGGTAGAAAATATATACCAGTGATTTTGAACTCTTCTTAAGTTATGAAAATAATAATAATAACTGTTTTTATGGGCAATCAAAGAAAACGGTGCATTGATCTCGAGCTAAATTGTTCGTATGTTCTCAGAGCGGGTCCCACATCGGTTCACACTCGGGCGGCAAGGGCGCGGTGTGCCTGCGCGCTACGGGCGGGCTGGTGTTCGCCGGCTGCTACGACGGCTGCGTCTACGTCTACAGGGAGGGGGAGCCTGAACCCCGCGCGCAGCTGAGGGGACCTGGCAATATGCTGCTGTCGCTAGCCGTGCTCGGCTCCAAGGTAACCGTAGCTCTACGTAGCGGGCTGGCTACGCTGCTACGACGGCTGCGTCTACGTGTACAGGGAGGGCGAGCCTGAACCGCGCGCGCAGCTGAGGGGACCCGGCAACATGCTGCTGTCGCTCGCAGTGCTCGGCTCCAAGGTAACCGTAGCTCTACGTAGCGGGTGTAGCGGGCTGCTACGACGGCTGCGTCTACGTGTACCGGGAGGGCGAGCCTGAACCGCGCGCGCAGCTGAGGGGACCTGGCAACATGCTGCTCTCACTAGCCGTGCTCGGCTCCAAGGTAACCGTAGCTCTACGTAGCGGGCTGGTGTAGCGGGCTGCTACGACGGCTGCGTCTACGTGTACCGGGAGGGCGAGCCTGAACCGCGCGCGCAGCTGAGGGGACCTGGCAATATGCTGCTGTCGCTAGCCGTGATCGGCTCCAAGGTAACCGTAGCTCTACGTAGCGGGCTGGCTACGCTGCTACGACGGCTGCGTCTACGTGTACCGGGAGGGCGAGCCTGAACCGCGCGCGCAGCTGAGGGGACCTGGCAATATGCTGCTGTCGCTAGCCGTGATCGGCTCCAAGGTAACCGTAGCTCTACGTAGCGGGCTGGCTACGCTGCTACGACGGCTGCGTCTACGTGTACCGGGAGGGCGAGCCTGAACCGCGCGCGCAGCTGAGGGGACCTGGCAATATGCTGCTGTCGCTAGCCGTGATCGGCTCCAAGGTAACCGTAGCTCTACGTAGCGGGCTGGCTACGCTGCTACGACGGCTGCGTCTACGTGTACCGGGAGGGCGAGCCTGAACCGCGCGCGCAGCTGAGGGGACCTGGCAATATGCTGCTGTCGCTAGCCGTGATCGGCTCCAAGGTAACCGTAGCTCTACGTAGCGGGCTGGCTACGCTGCTACGACGGCTGCGTCTACGTGTACCGGGAGGGCGAGCCTGAACCGCGCGCGCAGCTGAGGGGACCTGGCAATATGCTGCTGTCGCTAGCCGTGATCGGCTCCAAGGTAACCGTAGCTCTACGTAGCGGGCTGGCTACGCTGCTACGACGGCTGCGTCTACGTGTACCGGGAGGGCGAGCCTGAACCGCGCGCGCAGCTGAGGGGACCTGGCAATATGCTGCTGTCGCTAGCCGTGCTCGGCTCCAAGGTAACCGTAGCTCTACGTAGCGGGCTGGTGTAGCGGGCTGCTACGACGGCTGCGTCTACGTGTACCGGGAGGGCGAGCCTGAACCGCGCGCGCAGCTGAGGGGACCCGGCAACATGCTGCTTTCTCTAGCTGTGCTCGGCTCCAAGGTAACCGTAGCTCTACGTAGCGGGTGTAGCGGGCTGCTACGACGGCTGCGTCTACGTGTACCGGGAGGGCGAGCCTGAACCGCGCGCGCAGCTGAGGGGACCTGGCAACATGCTGCTGTCGCTAGCCGTGCTCGGCTCCAAGGTAACCGTAGCTCTATTGTACCGGTTCCAAGGTTACCCGCGTTACACTGTAGATACCGGTTTACCATAAGACACAACGCGTAATCCCATCAGCCCCTCAAAGCGCCTGAGTTGGCGCGTGATCAAATCAATGTGTGAAGGTGCTTTCTCTTCTATTACAGTTCGATCATGCATGACGTGACTTAGGACATTTTGCGACTTAGGACTCAAGTTGTCCGAATAAAAATCCCATAGTCTTATTTGTACCGTCTCTCACACTAACTCATGAACAATTCTATTTTTAAGGTTTCGTGCCGTGTCTACAAAAGTAGTAATTATTACTGTAAAATGTTACATTCTGAAAAAAAATCGCAGCCTTAAATTTTAGATTGTTCAAGAGTGAACGGAAGAGACTGTACTAACCAGCTACCTGACATAGTAGGAAAGAAAAGGACAGCACCTATATCGTTTTTCGTTTCGTTTGTTGCAGATCATCGCAGGTTACAAGGACCGCAGCTTGTACATATGGAAGATCCCACTCGCAATAATGCAAGAAATGATTTTGTAAATGCACCATAGATTTTATAGGCTAATTTCTATCATTATCTAAGAGTTATTTTTATGTCCTAAGTGTTTTAGATAACCTAAATAAGATTTCACTGGTATTTTGTTTGATTAGAAATAACACAGTACGTTTAATTATGTACTTTGTATATAAATAAAGTTGTTTTATTAATTAAACATTTTGTTTTATTTTACGAGGACTAATTTGTAATGGACAACTTTCTGGCCTGCAATTGAATCAACCAAAATTTAATACACCGCGGCAGTTCTGTGTAATTTAGGTAGTATAATAAAAAAAATATGCGATTTGTAAAACATTGCGCAATGCTGCTGCTGTTGCTTCTTTCTATCTTATAAAAGAATACTATATATAGGTATCTACCAGTAGGTAGGTAGGTACTTCTACTACCTTCGTGATTATTCGTGTTCACACCACAAAATTGCCCTACACTCTCTCTGGCTCTACTGATCTCGATGGCTCTTCATTAGACGGAGCAGAAATTTTAGATACATAACTTTTTATGTACTTACGTAGCATTCGCCTCGACATTTTAAGGTACCACCCAGGTTCGATTCCCGCAGCCAAAATGTTGATTAATTATTACTAATTTTTACTATTACTTTGTAAATTTTTATATTTATGAGGACATTGCAAGCTGAATCATCTGATTGTCCTAACTAAACATGGTTCCGTGCTTCGGAAGGCACGTTAAACCATCGATTCCGGTTGCTACCTATGATAGGAGGTTGTTAGTAACAGTAGCTTGTTTAAAAACCCTGACTATGGTATATCGTGTCGTTCGTTGACTCGGTGTCCCAACACGACAAGATTCTATGGTTTGTAGTTGTAGTAGGCGTTATAGAAGATTTATTTTGGTAATAGTTGATCATGTAGTAATGGCAACACCAAAACGATCAACAATAACGTTATTACAACGGTTATCAGTTATCTTGAACGCTGTTTTATTTCTGCCAAGTGGCACTCCTGTCGACTGACTGACTTACGTCAGTGTGGGTGTTTCAGTGTCGGCGGCCATTATTCTACGTATAATTTTAATTTTTTTGCTGTTTAGTGCTTCGAAACAAAGAACTGAACTGTTGAAACTTATTTCTCCACTTCTTATTTTCAAATACGACACACATAAAGTACAAAAATGAATCCAGAATAGTGAGTATCCTTTATTTTTCTGTCCTGTCTTGAAACAAGGATGGGCAACAAATTCTTTCTTTTTTCGCAATTTCATTGTCCTGACTTTCGATTTCTGTTTCACGCGTGGTATTTATTACTATCGTGACTTCAGTTAAATTATTATAGTGATGCATATGTTAAGTTTGGAGTTGGTGAGTCATTATGTGTTCGTGGTACTTACTACCAAAGTCTACGTAAAAACGTAATCGTAAGGCTCTAGAATGGCGTATTTATGATCATTCATTCGGTTGCATCGCGTTACTTCCTCATTCCGAGGCGAAGAACATCGATTTTTGTTGTTATCACGCGATTAAAAATGGGTTGCTTCTTTGTTTATTGAACTAGCAGACAAAGATACGCCTCCTTTGAGGAATTCACGTTTTTATCTGTTATTTACTGACTCATAGGTGTGATGCGAATTTGAATCTTTGTTTATGATGGTTTTTTTCCTTTATTTCAGTGATTATCTCTTCAAGCTGCTGCTGATCGGTGACTCCGGAGTGGGCAAGTCATGTTTGCTCCTCAGGTATTCATTATTCATTTATTATAACATTCATGGGTGTACCAATACATAGTTCCAATAGTTCCATACTTGAACACTCTTAACTAAACTAACTCTGCTGGCTCAGAAACCCAAACCCTCTTAGTTCAGTACGAAATATATTTTACAATATGCGTCTATATTTATTATATTTATGACTAAGTTATTATATTCTTCGTAGGTTCGCCGACGACACATACACAGAGAGCTACATCAGCACTATCGGAGTGGACTTTAAAATTAGGACTGTAGAATTAGACGGCAAGACAATAAAGCTACAAATATGGGACACAGCGGGCCAGGAACGGTTTAGAACAATCACATCATCATACTACAGAGGAGCGCACGGCATTATCATTGTTTACGACTGCACAGATCAGGTAAGAAAGGATGTTTCTTTATTTTCTATGATAATTATATTATTTAGTACATAAGAGCTGAGTTACTGGCTTCCTACACAATAGTAACAAGAAACAATACTTGTATTGTCAATGGAGATAAATAGGGAACATATAAGTGAGTATCTTTTTTTTCCTGCTGCAATTTCAGTTAACTTTTTTTCATTAGTTAATTGCTAAAGATGTTAACTTTAGTTAACATTCATTCTATGTTATCAGTTAACTTTTGTTCATTAGTAAAGTGCTAGAAAGTCTATGATCGACAGACTAGTTAATAGATTTCCAGCACATCAAACTCCCTATTAAATAAAAGGACCAACACATACTGTTTTTTCTTAGTATTTGTATGAAAAAAGTATAAGTAGGTTCCATAAATGGGAAGGTTGAGGTGCTGGCGATAGTACTAGATACTCAATAACAATGGAAAGCCAGTGACCTACTTATCAAAGATGTAACAAAATAGTGTAACAACCTATAGGTCAAGGTACTCATGATAATGAATCTGAACAACTCTTATATCCTTTCAGTTACACAAAGTATTATTCTTATGATGAAAATAATAATAATAAAATTGAGGAGTCTTTGGAAAGGTAACATTGCTTAGTAGTTGCAACATAAAATTTCTCTGTCAACTAAACATTCTTGATATTATAAACCTAATCTTTGACCTTAACAATAATAATGATGATCTGCTTCAGTTCTTACATACACAATATATTGTTGTTCTCCTGCCTCTTTGTGTCTGTGTTGGATTTCTAAAATTATGATTTTTGCATGGTATTAGACCAATGCTTCCAAGTTTTAGGAAACAAGTCACAGCTCAGCTCACATCAGCAATTCAGCAGCTATAGATTACAGCACAGATAGTTGTTGATTTATCAACTCTTGTTTTACTTAGTTTAAAAACTGTCTGAAATAAAAGAACCCATAAAATTTAGGCCAATGTTGTTATTTTAGATTGAATAAAATCAATCACATCTTGTATCTTAGACTAACCACATTATAATTTGAAACCATTTTGTGGTCAATCCCTAGATATGTTTGTACCTCAAAACCAATTTTGTTTAGATATGATTAATAACTTAGAGCACAGAGATTGCACATAGAATATACTTGACCAGATCAGCTGTTTTTGAGAGGTTGCATCTTGGTCAACTATTTATTATTCTTTTAGCTTTTTTGTAGGCTTTATTTATTTAAGTTAGGTCATTAAAGGTGAATCATATTCAATGCATTGTGACCTGCAGACTAAGTACCTGTTTTTTGTTTATTTTATTTTTTTGTATTCTCCGTGTTTAGGATATTAGAACTTTTTTGTTTACATACTTAAAACTATTCATGTAGGTTAGGTAGGTACTCAACTGATTTAAGAAATTCTTTCACACTTAGAAAGCCACACTATTCCTGACTTACACAGGCTATTATTTATTACCATGGAGAAATTGCGTAGGAAAGAGTGAACTACAAAGTAAGTCATTGTCATTAGTATTTACTTTTTTACGTCATACATACAAAAATCTCGCTTTTATCCCTTGTGGGTAGAGCGTTGACGATCGTAGAAATACGGTTGCTATTGCCACATGCAACAAATATTTTAGGACTTTTTCAGTATAATCATGTACTACTACACAGTATTATTGTGACAGGTTGCAGCCTGTCACCTAAAATTGTAAAACTTATGAAACCCTCGAGTCTCTTAGTTGCTTCTTACTACACCCGCAGATAAGAAATGGGGTGATGCTATTCTAAGCCGGCATCACACGGCAGTATTTTATAAAACATGTTGTGTGAATTTATAGTAAGTGCTCTGCTCTGTATTGTACAATGAAGTCTAATGTGATTTCGTGACCTAAGGGTTGGCCTATATAATACGATCTTATCTTGAACTGTATGACACATATCGCCCATTCATTTTCTGATTTGAATAACTAAACACGTATTTCCTCACCTAAATTGACACTAACACAGATAAGTATACTTTGCTCTATCTATTTAGCTTTAGTTTCGACCTAATTTTGAAAATATGTAGTTAATTAACTCTCTTCCATTTTCGTTTTGTTACGATGATAAATCTAGTTAGGTAACTTGTGGAATAAAGAAACATTCTTAGATAGGTAAATAAATTACTTCTACGGTCTATACTTATCAATAAAATACTTCAAAATATTTTCAATACCACCAAGTTTTAATAGGCACACTGCTCTCACTTACCTACACGCACACACGCATTTTTTTTCATACTTCTAGTATGACCTTGCTTCATGCAAGAAATTGTACACTGTGCCAAAACTTTAACCTAGTTAATTTTTTAAAGAATCCTAAATACCTATGTTTGTAGAATAAATGTAACTTTGGTTGAAAGGTAGTAAGTGCTATTATAGTAACAGCAAATTAAAAACCCATTTTAATGATTTGTGATGGATGATGATAACACAAGTAAATCAATACATACATACTAAGTATAAATAAAAGTTCGGGACGAATTGAGAACCTCCTCCTCTTTTGTTTTTTCGTCGGATAATAAAGTAGTTTTTAGAGTGATTCAAAAGGAAGGTTTATATGTAGGTATATACTAGCGGCCCGTTAGCGGTTTCACCCGCTGCAACTCATTTTCCCGCGGGAAAAGAGGCATGTGTTATAGCTACATACCCAAGCTACATACCTATAAACCTTCCCACTGAATCACTATCTATTACAAGAAATCGCATCAAAATCCTTTGCGTAGTTTAGGACACGACAGACAGATAAACGCAAAAAGCTAGTATTTGATAATAAATGCAGGGAAAACATCTTATTCCCACGGGGAAATGAGTTGCAGCACCATGCATTCGACTTGTTGTCCCACACTTCTAAATCGGCGTAGTACCGGAACTTGGAGGCCGCTCTGCTCCAGTGCATGACCCAGTAAGCGCCCTTTGTTTACAAACCACGGCCTCTCCTTAATATTGGCTGTCTGCCAACTCACGCCCGATTTACTGCCCATTCGCACTTGCCGCGAATTTGCATATAACAAGATTTGATGTGTGTACATATGTATTGAAATGTTCCTCCCGTTTTCTCGTGAAATTAGGGATTTTTTTCCACAGGAAAGCCGTTTGGCTTTGATGGGTTGATTCTGCCCTAAAATTCATGCCTATGCCTAAATTGTATGAGCTGTATAAATATTTAAACTATTACGTCTCCAAGGTTTTATCTATCAACTTATCAGTCAACTAATAGCTAACTGATGATTAATATTGTTCCTGTCCTTATTTGAATATGTAGTATGTTGAATGTATGCAGAAAAAACACACTTAGAATACACAACATCTAAATTTAAATATTTTTGAATTGTTTGCCATGTTTAAATAAAATATAAATAATTAAATCTGTCTCGAAGGCGCTAGTGGGAATTTCTAAAATTAAAAACTGGCCAAGAGCGTGTCAGACACGCCCACAAATAGTTACGTAGACTACATACATACATACATACATACATATATCACGCCTTTATCCCTTGCGGGGTAGGCAGAGCGTCAACGGCCGTAGAAGTACGGTCGTTATCGCCACGTCTGACACATATTTGAGGGCCGTTTTAGCTATTGTCGTGTATCGCTATAGTGACAGGTTGTCAGCCTGTCGCCTAAAATTGCAATACACATGATACCCTCAAGTACCTTAGTCGCTTCTTACGACACCCACAGGAAAGAAATGGGGTGATGCTATTCTAAGCCGGCATCACACGGCATTTACGTAGACTAATGTTTATAATATCAGTTTAATTACAAAGTTAATTTTGTTGCTGGTTTGTTTGCAGTTGTATGGTTACCAACCGCACATTGAAAAACTTTTATATTTTTTTAAACTTGAGTGGTACAGTATCCTTTATAGTTTTCATGGTAACCTCGGGTTAAGAACTACATTACAAACTTTTTTTGTGCTAATACTTTAGAAGTTACAGTTGGAACAAATTATGACTCAAAAACTCCTCCTTTAAAAGCAAATATCTCAAGACGAGTAACATTTTAGTGACTGTGTTTCGAAGAATCCTCTCCTTAGGTTTAAATGACAGTCGTGCCTATGAATGCAATCGTGTTTTTTTTTTTAATTCAAACAAATGCAGGTTTCAATTCAATTGAAATTGAAACCTGCATTTGATGAAAATTCAATTGAAATCAAATTTTCAACGAAGTAATTGTTTTTGTGTAGGACTCATTCAGCAACGTGAAGCAGTGGCTGGAGGAGATCGACCGCTACGCATGCGACAACGTGAACAAGCTGCTGGTCGGCAACAAGTGCGACCTCACCACCAAGAAAGTAGTCGACTACACCACCGCCAACGTGAGTACAATCAACTGTCGCCAGACGACATTCCTCATTACAACACATCTTATTCATTTATAACAAAATAAATAAATAAATATCCCTGGACGAGACACACAGCGCCACCTAGCCCCAAACTAAGCAATGCTTGTACTATTGGAACTAGACAACTGATATAATACTTATATACTTTTTTGTAAATAAATACATATTATACATTAAAAAAACACCCAGATTTGAAAATTGACATTACAAATATTTGTGTTTGGTGGGAATCGACGACGATCCACGGCGTAGAAGGCAGGGTTACTATCCACTACGCCATCGGGACATTCCTCATTCCAACACATCTTAAAATCGAGTATTAGAATTGACCAGTCGTTACGGGCGTCCAATCACGGTTTCAGATCTAATTTTCATTTTTATAACCATCTATAGTGTAAAATCAAGTCAAGATTCAGTCGCGAAGCATTCTCAAATACGCATGACCCATTAACAATGGGACGGTCCAAAGGCGAAACAGTCTTCGGAGAATGGTTGCGGATTCACAAAAGAGTATAGGAATCTAGACCTTTTAAATTAAAAAAAAAATTAAAAATTGATTTGTTTCGTTTACAAATACTTCTTAAACTAAATTCCAAGGCCAGAACCTCCTAGTAAGTATAATGAAATACCTGTGTCAGGAGATTCCGCTCTCTCGTAACAATATCATACATATGTAAGAAATAAAAACATTTAAAAGTAAAAGTAAAAAGTACCTATTCAGTATGATTAGATTAACCAGTTTAAGTTGACTCGTTAACTCAATATTCTTCTTCCCCTGACACTGATAACCGTAATGAGCAGAGACGTAATAGACATTAATTGAATGTCGTCTATTTATTACCTATTCCAAGTTGCTGCGTCACAAAATGATCTACTAAAGTGACCCACTCTACTATCACTATCGTTCATTTAAATACTTAGTATTAAATTGCAATTCCTCGTAATTAATTCCTGATTATAAAATGATCGCACTAGGGCTCTTCTAAACACCAACCAGGAATTCATGCATTTACACCCCGTCTGACAATAGTTTGAGAGTAATTCAGAAGACTGTGTATCACCATAGGGACAGGTTCTCAGCCTGTCATCTAAAATTGCAATACACATCAACTCTCAAAGTCCCTTAGTCGCTTTTTACGTCACCCACGGGTAAGATATGGAGTCATCCTATTCTAAGCCGGCACCATACGGCGAATTAAACCAGGTAGTTGTAAATAATGTTATTAAAAACAGCTTTTTCCCTCCAGCAATACGCGGAGCAGCTCGGCATCCCGTTCCTGGAGACGTCTGCGAAGAACTCGACCAACGTGGAGCAGGCGTTCATGACGATGGCGGCCGAGATCAAGGCGCGTGTCGGCCCGCCCTCCGCCGGCGCCGCGCCGCAGGGCGCCGCCGTCAAGATCGACCAGGTACTGCACAATGCGCTCGACAACCAATCACCATAAATGAAAATAACACATTGAAAAAATGTCACACATGGGCAAACGCCCCACCGCTCTGCCACTGAGCTATCAATGCACCGGTGGTTGCGTGCCAAATTTTTCAGTCTCTCAACCATAATCGACAGATATTCAGCCGAGGTCAAAAACTCTACGTTGTCTTTTACGAAATAGCCTGAGTGGGCTAGGGGTGGCAGTATCGCCAGCCACTACCGCTACCACTACATGGCACTCGCTCGCCGAACCATGCGACTCCTCTATCAGTAGATTTGTTGCTGTTGATCAAGATGATCCACTTGGGAAAGAGCTCAATTATAAAGATCCAATTACAACTATTGGATATGTTCTGTATATCTAATCATGCCTATGGGCGTCTTACAAACTCGCCAATATTGCGCAGTAAATAATTCTATTCACCAAACACGAATAGGGCAATTGATTCCAGCTCAAAAGAAGATAATATTAATAAAGATCTGTTTTCTTTTCAGGGTCGCCCCATCGATACTGGAAAATCCTCTTGCTGCTGAATGCCACCCGCCAGGTCAGTACAACATAATAAATACATATTATCTTATCTAATTTTTATTTTACTAGGCCAAAACTAGTTTTATTCCATGATGACTTTAGTTTTAGATAATTAATGTTTCTTTCTATAGAGAGCTTCTTCTGTCGCCTGAGACTTTAATTAAGTTAATGAATGAAAATTCATGAAAATTAGCATCTTTGTTTTCAATTGTAATAATCAGCAATCAGCTCAAAGAGTCACTATGATTTGAGATTGATATCAACGTGGGAGTAAAGACCAAATGACGTAACTAGTACGAGTTCGTATATACAATACGTATGTAGGTACATAAGAAAAATGTACTTTGAACTGACGCTGTTCGTCGCATCATCACCGATAGTTCATACTTAGAATTCTGTTTCAATAGTCAAATCCAACCAGTCGACCTTCATATACCAGATTTGTGCTACTAGTGTAAAAAAACATTGATATCTCAAAGGTCAACGTCCGATACACAACACACTACGACGCGCTTTGCTCAAACAGCTTTCGAGATAAAAGGACGTTTTGACGCGACGAGCGATGACCTGCTTTAGTTTACCGACCCGACCTGATGCATGTCTAAAATTACACGGATCGTAAAATTTTATTCTCCTACTTATCTTTATTTGGTTTTAGTAAGATAAAATCAAATTCTGAAATCGTTTAAATCTTTTGCTGGTATTAACTTTTGGTTACAAAGTTAATACAAACGAAGCAAGCGGAAGAAATTCACGCCACTGATGGGATTCGAACCCACGTCTTTTGACAAGCCGGACCAGACGTGTTACCGTTAAACCACGGTGGCTCTAACCGAGGCGGCGAAATTGTGAACCACTTGCTTCATTCATATATTTTTGTTTCTAGACTACTTACGAGTAGCTTTTGCGCTATCTATGACTTTATCTGGTATATTTCAGTCATTCCCAAGTCAATCGACGTAAATGCCTTCCGACCACTGATTTTCCCGAAAAAAGTCCATATTGGCTGACTGACGTCAGTAAAAAATCTCCGGCATTCACTTTTGTCAAAACGTTCGGAAACTTTTTCAAACCGCTACTGCAAACAGACCTAAAACTGTTCATATTTGTTTTCAGGCTGGCGGCTAAACGTAAGTGGGAGTGCGCGACGCACTGCGCTCGCCATCCCGCAAACAAATGCAAACACACAGCGACCGCATCCACAGTCTACATACTAGTTTAATCCCGCGGGTACACCGCACTAACTCTTCATTAGTAAGCAAGCTATCGCCATGGAAATCGTATACGGATTTGTACTACGCACAACTGATATAGTCGGCCTTTCAAAGGTAAATCGTTTAGACTAATGAATGAGGTATTAAGTAAAACGAGGCATTTTCCAAAAAAAATTACTTCTCACTACACTTTCGAACTACATACATACATAAATATGTACATATATCACGTCTATATCCCTTGCGGGTTAAGCAGAGCGTAAACTACCATTTACCCCACGTCTGACCAAAGTATGAGGTCTTTCGAACTAAGGAGAGTAAATTACGAAAACAAATGGAAATCACACAATCACCTACGTAGAAACGGTCTATCAGTTGTGCGCAGTACAAACCCACATCTCCTTCGCAACCGGTCTACAGAACGCAAGTGGATGGGTGTTTATACAGGATGTAAAAAATACTGAAACTATTTCCTGGGCCGCTACACTGCACCCCATGAAATACTTTGAGCAATTTTTTACGCCTTATACATGTTTATATATAATGAATATCGTAGGTTAATTTGTGCTGTTTCCAATTATGCAGGTCATAAGGCATTGTATGTGAGGATACGGACGGTGTAAGTGTAACTCTGGCTGCCTGCGACTGTACGGGTCGGGTGCGGCTGGTGTAAAGTTATTTAAGTCGAATTTTATCCTCAGCTGTCCATTATTGAAATGTAGGCTAATTTTGTTTTTATTCCAGCTTATGTTATATTTTTATTTCTATCACTTGAGGTACTAATTATAAAGCTACGTATGCACTGGGTGTTTATATTATTCTATATGTAATATAATGGGGCCGAATCTATTGGTATCAAAGTTTCTATCGGCTGTTTCTACTAAATACGACGACATTGTATCACAAATGTTAATTTTTGCTAATTTACATAATTAATAAGTGGTTGTATTTAGGAAAAACAACCAGTTTCAAGGCTGAAATTTTACTAGCGTGCGATACTAAAAGTGAGGATTTGCTAATTTAGATAAGCCATACAATATTGTTGATCAGCTGTTAAGAAAGGCATTTTTTTTTTCATATTTAGACCTATGTTCCTTGGGGAAAGTTGTTCCTTATCTCCAGCCTTCCTCACTTTTCAGTACCGATCACTATATAGTAATATTTCACCTTATATGAATTGACAGCCCTAAATTAATAATTCTATAGCCGCGCGGACTAGGGTTGTGCTGTATGGAAAATTTTGTGTTACATAACAATTTCTGGAACACGTTCTTAACACAAAATTGTAGATATAGCAAATTGGCCTTAGATAATTTAGACAGATAATTGTTATAGTTAACGTATGTAGCCATCGATTGCAAAACAGCGGGAACATAGTATTAAATAAAAGACATTCATATAAATATCACAAAATAATGTGATAATTTTAAATTCTAAGAAATTGTATCTTAGGCGCGGGTGGTAAAGTCGTTTTAAGTTATTTTCAACATAATTTTTACAAGTATTAAGGGGATCGTCTGGTAATCATAACGCCGGCGTCTAAGATATTGTTTCGTGTATAAATTATTTTTATTATCAGTCTATTTACATCGTACTCATGTATGCCGTTATTTTTGTACTATTACGTCGAAAGTTAAGTTTACTTAAATCAATCCGCTAACCCACTGTAATTCTGTATTGAGGGTTTCTTAGAAATTAAAACAGTATGCTATAATTAAAAGGATGTTTTATTTCATTACATTGTAAGATCTGTGTACTTACAACTATGTAAGTACAGTCTCTCCTGCTAACTCATCAACAATTCAAAATTTAAGATTTCTATTTTTATCAGACTAAAATTTTACACCAATGGTTTTCTACTTTTAAAGCACGATTCACGATTTCAACATTTTCTGAATCGTGCAATATCGTTTTTGTCCGCCTAATCTGCGTCAAATAAAATCAACCCCTTAAAAATAAAATTGTTCATGAGTTAGCGTGAGAGACTGTTCCTGTAAATAGAGAAGTTTTTGCAGGATTGAGTTTATGACGACCACATCTTTTGCTGTGGACTTGATTCTCATAAGTCATAACTACTGGGATGCTACTGTGTCACAGACGCATTTGAAGTGGTCCCACGACATGAATCATGAATTGAACTTTCACCTTGCCATAGATTGATCAGCTCTTTTGATGGTAGCTTTACGTGACGTTATTGAGAGAACATTTTACTTTCTAACAGCAGCACCTCAGCATATACTCATAGTCGTGGCAGAGCCCTTGAAGGTTCAGCGGACATTGCAGAAAGTCTGGACACATCACTGGGAGCTTATCTGTAACAAAACATTTAGTCTTAATCTGAAAGGGAAAGTTAGTATTCTTTTGGCTAATTTATCTTAATTCTTAATTATACTCATTCCTTCATAAACAATAAAAAGGTCTAATGGAACAAGACGCGGTGTCATATTCCTTTTCGCATTTGTAAGTGTACAGCGAACTGCTAAGAATTTGCCAAGAAAATGCCCTGTCAAAATCGAGCCCTAGTATACCTAATATTTTATTACAAATTCAAAACGTAAACAACAGAAAAACTTACGTAAAAAATGCGCTGAGGCAGCCTTATCGCTGAAAGCGTGATCTCTACCAGACAACCCAGTTATATACGGTTGCATTTAATTAAGTTCAAATACCTTAGTTTACCTGCGTATCACGTGTCCTCTAGGTCTATCAAAGGTTGGCTGGAAGAGATCTCATAATGGGATAAGCCCGCCTTTGTACCTGTATTTTGCCTATTTTTGTAATTTTTGTTTTAAAGTGTTTTGGTACAATAAAGTGATTACATACATACCTATCTCCTGAGGGTGTAATCTACCTACTCACAAAACTGAAGAACTTTTGTTAGAAAATTTTCTTCGAAATATGAAAAAAAAATTGGGCCTCCGATACAAAGTGACGCACTTTTTCAGCATTTTTGTACGGGGGGTCCAAATTTTTTTTCATATTTCGAAGAAAAGTTTCAAACAAAAGTTGTTCAGTTTTGTGAGTAAGTAGATCACACCCTCAAGAGATTTGTACTTAATTAAATGTAACCCTATATAACTTATCGAAAACTCACCAAGCGCTCTGGCGCACCCGCAGCAGTACCCGTGAATGATGGCCTCGTCATCTTCGCAGCCCTTCGCGGGGCATCCGTTGCACCACATGCCCACGCCGAGCCATGGGAGGTTCCCTATAACATAAAAAGACGATTTTAGCCATAAGGCCGCCTATGTTGGTTCTTTTTTGGAAGCCAACGGCGAGAAGATATGTGTAGGAATTATAATATTACGAGAATTAAATAGACGTGACCGCCTTTATCCCTTGTGGGGCAGGTAGAACGTTAACGACAGTAAACTGACTCTAGGCAAGTTTATCAGTGCTTCGATACACACGTTTGAAGAAGTCTGGCCGGTTGAAACTTACATCTAGGCGCCTTTTTAACACCTTCAATGCCCGTATTCAATGATGATGAAGGAAACCAAAATCCATTGCTATTTTTAAACGTAACGATCACTGCTACTAAACAGAAGAGAATCCTAGCAGACCACATTTTGTTAAATACTTTTTTACCCACAGGTTCAAGCTTTTAAACAGTGGTTAGATGGAATATTAACACACTATTTATTACCTACTAATGAGGGCTAGGTCAGTGCCTCTGATGATAATATTGTCGTTACCTTCTAACTCAGTATTTTAAAAGACACGTAATTGTCCACGCTGGTAAAAATCTATAAAGGTGTAATGCAATTAGTTAAGACCAACGTCTGAATCACCGTTTGAGGATTGTAGGTATTTGTTAATTACTAATAATGAAAATCCTTACAAGTAAGATAATTTATGAAAACTGGCAACATCCATAAAATTCAAGCTCTGTGTGGAGTGGGATTAGTGTTGCCTTTAATTAAAAAAAGTTACCACCAAATGAAGTTCAGTTGATTGTTTTAATATTTTAGTTTTGGTTTAGTCACGTTTAGTTTTAGTTTTTGTCTTAGAAAAAGGCCCACCTTAAAACAAGATCGTAGGAATGACTCAGAAAAGAATTTGTCTGGGTTTTCCCTCTCTTGTTTTTATGTTATGTGTTGGTCTAGTTATGTATCCGAACATGAAATGATGTGTCAGGCTTACGTCAATGCCCCAAATTGTCAAAAAATGATCGCCAAGAAAAGGGATTTCGATAGGTAGTTTCGGTGTTTTATTTAATTTATTATAGAATATGGTGCCTTTATAATGCAAAACTAACTTTGTCCAGCCATGGAGAAGCACTCCGAAGAGTTCACACTGCCGCCGGCGCCTCGCGGACTGTGTTTTAACCGAAATGATTTCGTCAAGGTATGCCGCTGTAATTTTCTTATTTATCACTAATAAAATCGTTTATTAGCCGGTGTTTAATGTACTGTATATCTCTTTCTACCTTCTAGACAAACTTTTCCGTGGATAACTTCTTGGTGGAGCACCAAAATGTGGCATCTTTGGAAGCTATGCGCGACGACCTGGGAGTGTATTTAAAAGTCCTCCGACTGGCGATGATCGAGCTTATCAACAAGGACTATGCAAATTTTGTCAATCTTTGCGCCACTCTCATCGGCTTCGATAAGGCTATATTGAAAATTCAAGTGCCATTGGGTCAGTTGAACCAGGAAGTATCAGTAAGTGTTTCTTATTTTTTTACATCTTTCTTTTCAATGCAATTTATCAAATTGTTTTACCTAATTGGAGATTGTTCTACCAAAACTTTGATAAACACTAGTTCTTACTGTGTATTTTGAATGATCTTTCTATGGATGTTTTAAGCATGGTTTTGTTTACAGAGTGTGAAGCAATGTTTAGAAGATGCAATGAAAGACCTGTCGATGTGGCTCAATCAGCGACATGCGTTACAAAAGAAGAAGCAACTTTTAAAATACTACAGCCAAACAGTAAACTGCTTGAAAACATTAGAAAATATTTTGAATACAATTTCAAATAAAAAGCCACAAGAAAGGATCATGTTAGCTGATAGAGCAGCAATGCAATACAACCAATTGAAATTTTCAATATCAAAATGTGAGAGTTTAGTGAAGTCAGAGCAAAAGTCACAATTTGATGAAGTTGGAAATAAGCTAGTGCAGAATCTGAATGACCTGCTGTTCGAATTTTGGAATATAAATGATGAGGAAAACCTGCTAAAAGCTCTCATAACTTTAGCTTCATTGGACAGAGTCTCAGAGACAGAAATGTTGTTAAGGAAAAAAGCTGTAGGTCCTCTACTGATAGATATTATCAATGAACCAGCACTACAGAGAAGCCCTGATGGACTCCAGGGAATTTATGCCAGAGTCCTGTCTGTGTTAGACACAAAACTAAAGTTGTTACTTTCAGTAACCCAACATTCCAAGTTAACATTCTTGGTAAAAAAATATAGGTTTTTAGTTAACTGTTTTTGGTGTGAAGTTGAAAGCAGGCTGGAAGTGAATCTAGCTTCAATATTTGCGCCTGGCAACCCTCAAGTATTCTATAGGAGATACAGTGAAAGTATGGCATTTGTGAAAAGGATGGAGGATGAACATTGTTCTGACAAAGACATGGTCAGGTTACTTCGATCTACTCCAGAATACAAGAGTTTTCAAAGAAGATGGAACTTGCCAGTTTATTTTCAGATCAGATTTCAGGAAATTGCAGGTAATACCTTTGAAATTCCTACTTGGTATTTTATCAATGACTAGAGAGCATATTTCACCACTGGAAGAATGTATAACTTTGGTGTTTAAAAGGTAAATGTGATAGATAAGTACTTATTAATTTCAGGAACCTATGAAGCTGCTCTGCAACATAGCCCAACAGTTGAAGTCAATGATGGTTTTGCATTGAGAGAGACCTACAGATGTTGGCAAGCTTTGCAGGAATGCTGGTCAGATGGCATTTACATTGAAGCCCTGTCCCACAAATTCTGGAAACTCTCCCTGCAATTATTATCAAGATATGTTACATGGGCCACTACCTACTGTGCACAAGTAAGAGATGTTTTGAATAAATTAAACTTGAATCTTTCTGCATGTTTACCCACTGATAGATAACAAATACTGAGAAAAATAATTGTCATTTGTCATGTTAATTATAGATTGTTCTTTTTTCAGAGAAATTCATCAAAATCAGAATTAACCAGTGTAAATAAAAACCTGATTGATAACAGTATTAACATCTATGTTGACATGCAAACACTGCTACAAAGATTACCAGCATTCCTACAGCTTGTTGAAACCAAAATACCAATTCATAACACTGAGATATTACAGCAGAGCCTTGACCAGTCAGAAGCTTTTTTGAGATCTACTAAAGATAAAATCAGGGAGTGCATTGTAAGTGAGCTGTATGATCACTTCAATGTGCAGTTGAAGCAAGTGAGCGACATACCACGGTTGTACAGAAAAACTAACAGAAGCGTGCCGACTAAGCCGTGTGTTTATATTGACGTGATAACCAAAGCAATACAGGAATTCAATGAGGATGCGTCGCGGAGACTCGATAATGCATTTTTAGCTGAACTTTTTGAAGAACTTTTTAATGTTATGACTGTTTCGTAAGTATCTATAACATTTTTAAATATGTTACTTTTTTTTCTTACTGAGTCATGCAACAGTTATTATTACAAATTGAAATTTAATATCACATCATTACTGGCAGCTCTGATAAGCAATTTCCTGTGTATATGTACAAGGTACATAATAATTTTAAACTCATGACAAGCTACCATATTTGGGTACAACACTGCCTGTAACCATCTATAATTCGTTGCCTGTAACTGCTACAAAATTGATGAATAAATTATTATGCTGACCCTACTAAACAATTATGATAATCTTACATTTCCTTTTATAGATACTACAAGTATGTTGAAGATGTGTTAACATCAGTCCAGAAAACTGAGGAATCCCTGAGAAGACTGAAGCAAATACGAGAGAGGACATCACAACAAGCTAATGATGGAGCTGGGGTTACAGATGGAGACAAGATTCGTCTGCAACTCAATGTGGATGTTGTATCCTATGGGAAAATAGCAGAGTCCCTCCGCCTTAATGTAAATACCATGCACAAGTTTACTGAGTTACAATCAATGGTAACAGATGCTGTAAAAAATATAGATATTAAATGATATGCCCAGTTATTTATCTCCAAAACTTTGTTTCATTACCCATTTAACACACTTCATAATAATGAATGCTGCTCTCTATTGTTGATTAATGAGTTAGTTGATGAAGTAGTAATTTAAATTACCAGACACATGCACATAATAACAAGGTATAAAAGAAAAGAGATTTTTATTAACATAAACATGTATTTGATCAGCTGAATAAAAATTGTATGATTTGAAAAAATAGAAACCATTCACTTTTCACTTAAAATAATTAACAAGATAAAATCTTACTAATACTATTTATGTGGAACAAAGTATTTCAAAAGTGTGTTCGGTTTAGATTTGTTTGTTCTGGGACTGCTCCGGGGCATGTTAGAGCTGGAGGGATTCTTCCACATGGTCTTCAACTCCTGCTGCACATCCTCGGGGAGGGCACTGAACACTTCCTTGTCAACATAACCGGGGCAGTTGTCGCAGTTTCCTCCCTCTGCTATATCTTTCATGGAGTCTGAAGCATCTGACAGACATTCCTTAGCAGGACTCGCTCTGGGAGTGAGTGACCTGTCACGGGAGTTCAGTCTCAACTCTGAAACCTTCTCAAGCTCTCTTGAGTTTAATCTGAGTTCACCGACCTTCAGCTTACTAGGAGATGCAACCTCCTCCTTTGCTAGGCATCTTCGTTTAGCAATCCAGTTCACCTTTTTAGGTTTTTTCGGAGAAGGCTCCACTTCAGCATCTGACAGATCAGTGGTGGTGCTGCTGCTGGGAGACACTGCAGAGTAGTCCATTGATGATGCAGAAGTGTCACAGTCATTTTGTAGGTTGAGCACAGACTGAACAGAAATATCATTCATCAAATAATTAACAATGGAGCTCCGACCAGTCATGCGTTCTTGAAACTTGGTGAAAGCCAGTCCAACTAGAGTCAAATGGAATGGTTTAGATAAATTAATGAGTTTATTGAATAATCTCATTATTATTGTCATAAGCTTCTGTTGGCCAGCCTCGGTGACGGTCAGGGTGCCACCAGTGATGGTGAAGATGGACGGTGAGATCTGACATTGTCTTGACTCTCTGTGGCTGCTCAGTCTTTTAGCATCTTTCTTTCTGAGTGTGACTCTGAGGGAGACCGGTATCCGCCCGTCTTCCTTGACCAATACAAGGAGCCTCTGGAGCAATGCACCAAACTTCTCCTCCACCTCACTCTTCACACTGACGGTCCTGAAGCTGTCCTCCAGACCAATGCTCTGGGGCTTCCCGGTTTGCTTCACTGGAGTATTATCTTCTCCAAAGCTTAAGTTTTTCAGTCTAACAGCCATATCACTGCTGAAATGCTTCTTCAATACATCCATAGACACTAATTGCAAGTCACTTACAGTAAGTATTTTCTGAGATATAAGTTGTTCAGTTGTTTTAGAACCAATACTTGGAATGGAACGGACACTTGGCAAAGTTGCCATGAAGCTTGTTGCGTGCTCTGGGAAGATAGTAGTTTGGTCGTTAGGTTTGTGAAATGGACAGATCAGTTTAGCCAACAATTTATTATGTGCAATCCCTGCGCATGTAGTGTAACCTAATTCGTCAAATATTTTCTTCCTCATTTCACTGGCTAATTGTGATGCTATTCTCAGTCTCGCGTGGCAGCCGCAGGGACACTCCAGGCTGGGCTCACAGTAAACATGACCACAAACCAACATGCCTTCTGCGTTCATACTTTTTAACTTTTCTTGAACTAAGTTTGTGACATCAATAAAGTTTTCGTCCATGCCCAGTTTTTCGACCGGGCACTTCCAACTCTGTAAAACTGCGAAGATCTTGTTTGAAGCTGCCCTGTAGTTGTGTAAGTCTTCTCCATTTACTAATTTCAAATTGGGACAAAGTTTTAAAGCTTCCGTCACTAGCATGCATTTTTGGACCCCGTGTTTCCTGGCTTCGTAGTTGCTGGTCACGACGATGTTCTTCTGCTGCACGCCGAGCGGCGCGTCGCGCAGCTCCGGCGCTCGCACCATCTCCACCTGAGCGTAGAAACAGTCTATGTCGATGTGAATTATACTCTTGGAATGATCACCCTCCATATAGCTAAACGTAGAGCTGCTCGATTCCATGATCCTGGGAAAAATAACACCGTTTTACTCATAATTCACTTTGTTAAAACTTAGTTTTACCTGTTGCAATTCAACATGAGAAATTAACGGTGAATATCTTACCTATCTTCCATGACTGTATCATTGATGGATGGAATATGTTTAATAGTATATAAATAACAAATATAAGTTAGATATTATTGCTTTTCTTTCATAAAATCTAAATTATTACAAATTTTACATTGGAAAATCACGACACATCAACATAGACGATGTTGCCATTTAATAACAAAATTGCCTGCCACAGAGCAGGAAATCTGTTTTTCTACCACTTTCTACTCAAACTCAAACTCAAAGCATTTATTTCTTAGTAGGAATTACAAAATTCACTTTAAGAAAGTCACATTCTAAATCAAACTTAAAAAAGGGAAAATTTGTAGTGCAAAATTTTCTCTTTTTTATAAAAATTTGTGTTCCTACTCTAAACGCGGTTCGGGCGGGATAAAAAAATAAAAATAAAGGCACTGCCTCGGGGCTGGCCAGGCTAACCACACAGCATGTGTCTTTATGCTTCAATGAATGACAAGTAAATGGAAATAATCACTAAGTCAATATTTAAAACAAGAAAGGTGTTACATGTGTATAGTTAGCCGGACCCCCTGGACAGGAAAACCCCCCAAAAACCTGCCCAGAAGTGCACCTATTCTAAAATTCACAATATTTTTAGGCCCTATGCTACCCTAGCTAAGTTAGAAAATAAATTAATATTAATAGCCAAAAAGGGCTCAACAAAATAAAAATAAAAATTACAGTAGATAATTCTAACTGTTTCGTCTTTAAAATAACAATATACCTACTTTAAACAATTGAGCACCAAAATGTCATAGAAAAAAAAGTCGATTTACAGTAAATGTAAAAAATACATGTCAAGAATTAAGGAGTAATACAAATAAAAATAAAATCAATATACCTACGTTAACAAAATAGAATGTCAAATAAAATTAAGATACCTAAGCGTAAAAATTAAAATTATACAATTATTATTATGTCAATTGTAAATTCCATGCACGTCCCGATTTGGTATTAACAATGCGTGCATGTTTCTTGTGCTGAGCTGGAACTTCAGAGGTCCATGCCTCTTTGTCATTAATGTAATCATCTAACTTGTAATAGGCTTTATAACATAATGTTTTCTTAATCACAGATTTAAATTTAGTTTCTGATAAACTTAATATATCTTCCGGTATTTTGTTATAGTATCGTATACTTAGACCTTCAAATGAAGTCCTAACTTTAGCTAGTCTATACTTAGGTTGATCTATTTTATTTTTACTCCTAGTATTGCGGTTATGCCTGTCATAATTTCTAGTAAAATTATTTATGTTCTTCCTGATATACATAATGTTTTCATAAATATATTGACATGGTACCGTCATTATATTAATTTCTTTAAACAGTTCCCTTAGGGAGTCACGACTACAAAGTTTATAAATTGCTCTAATGGCCCTTTTTTGAAGAACAAAAATTGTTTCAATATCTGCGGCGCGACCCCACAGCAAAATTCCATAGGACATAATGCTGTGAAAATAACTAAAGTAAACAAGTCGTGCTGTTGCAACATCCGTGATTTCTCTAATTTTACGTACCGCGTAGGCAGCCGAACTTAATCTCCCCGACAATGATGTAATATGAGGGCCCCATTGGAGCTTTGAGTCAAGAGTAATCCCCAAAAAAACTGTGCTGGTAGTAAACTCTAATTTTTCATTATTTAGTTCAATATAATTATCCAAAGAATGTACTACATTTGGCAGAGTAAATAACACACATTTAGTTTTCTTTGCATTAAGAACTAAATTGTTTGCACTAAACCAACTGTGAATTTGTCCATTTCTACCATTAGTTGTGTATCCGAACGTTCACGAAAACGTCAGCCGTGTATGTCAAATCAGCTGTCATTCTTCTCATGAAAAGTGGGTGTTCAAGGGTACGTTCATAGCTGCTTTTCGCATAATTCTTTCGTAGCTCTTTTATACGCTTGCGTCGATGAACGTGCACTTTACGAAAAAAATATAAAAGAACGAAAGAATGAAAAAAGATGCGTCATTTGACAGCTATTAAACGTCAATTTGCTGCTTGAACACACGTTTTTCTCAACGTTTTCCTTGTTTTTAAGCTGTTTTCCATTAATTTTGCGATGTGAAGCACTTAGTATTGACTACCTGGAGGCCTGGAGCCCACCTCCACTGTACAAAGCAGAAAAATACCTTCATAACACAAGATTTTTGGTTTTAATTGTACTGCTCCAGCTGGCGGATAAACATCGAGGGTTAGTGTGGAATGTGAAATAGCTGGAGACTCCAGGAGCCTGGATAATCAGCACGAGATGTACAAATGGCTTACTAACAAAAGTTCTCAACGATCCTGATGCGCAATTCAGAGAAAACTTGAACCCTGACCGAGAGCCCAGCTAGACTACAGAGTTGCAGAAATGCTTCTTTTCCCGTCGAATGGGACGGCAAATGTTTCCTGTCGAACCCAGTGAACCCTAGTGAAAGATGTTTAGTGCAGCAGGAGAACTCTTCCTTGCTATCAAAATCCGTAGATTGTGATGTGTATTTTCTAATATATATAGTGATTGAAGAAGCGCATTTCATAGTATTGTAGTAATAAATGCCAGTAAAATATTTTATTCGAAAAACAATGTGCAGTGTTATTCTGTATAATATGCATGCATTCATGTAATGCGGGACACCAAGTGGACGAACAACATGATGGATGAGCCTTTGGTGTATGAGATTTCCACCGCCTACTAGGCAACTATGTAGTAGACCTCTGATATGGTTGTATAGTCAGTCAGCAAGCGAGATGGATGGCTTATCATAATATCATACACTCAAAAGAAGAATCTTCCTCTTCGGTCTGCTAAGCAAGTTCTGTAAGCACTTACAGAGAAATTATTTTTTAAATATTATCTTCCTGTGTTCCTTTGGGAAATCCATCCAGAGAAATTAAGACCCTGAGCCGCTGACCATGGGTGCAGTTAGCATTAGCTAATAGGAACATCTGGATCTTGACCCGCTCACCTGCATCGTTACCGTTGATCCATTGTATAGTTAAGTGATTGTGTTTATACAGGGAGTAACAGAAAGGGTATAAAAAGCCGAAAGGAGGTCAAGGTGCTCATGAAATTGAACAAATTTCCCATAGGAACTTGGTTCGAAATATGAAAAAATTTGGACCTTCCATAGTAAATCAATTAGCTGATTGGCGATATTGTATGGGAGGCCCAATTTTTTTTTTCATATTTCGACCCATGTTCTATGGAGAAAGTTGTTCAGTTTCATGAGTACCTTGACCTCCTTTCGGCTTGTTATACCCTTTCCGTTACTCCCGGTATACCTTATGCCATGTCGTGCACCTGTCTACCATGTAGCTAATATATTTTTGTATTAATTAACTCTTTTACACAAATTTGTAGATTTAAATTTTATTTGCACTGTTTCCTGTAACCTAAGCCTAATTTTATAGATCTTGTCTCAGTGGTGGTGGCCGCGCAGTTCAAATCTTTGCTCGTAAAGATGCGATAAGTAGTTGGTGCCGTTTCACCACTGACTCAAGTAGGTACCTACTATAAATTGACCCTCAGAATAATCTTAGATAAGAAATTTAAGAATACGAGGTGTTAGGGACGGTGTAACGAAAATTTTGCAGGTGTGCTCAGACCATGAAACTGAATAACTTTTACTATGGAGCCAATGGTGTGAAACGAAAGCTGATTGTGAATTTTGTATGGGAGGCCGGAACATTTTTTTCGTTTCCCACCATTGGCTCCATAGAAAAGTTGTTCAGTTTGATGGTCTGATCATGCCTGCAAAGTTTTCGGTACAGCGTTCCTCTCTCTCTCTCTTCGTGTGGGACACCGAGTCGTTCAACGACCCGATGATCCCTGGGGTCAGAGTTTTTCAACCGCTTACTGCAAGTAACTGGTCTCTGACACGGTTGTGTAACGACCGCTATCATAGTCAGCAACCGAGATCGACGGCTTAACGTGCCCATCCGAAGCACGGAACCATCTTACTTCCAGACAATCAGGTGGTTCAGTCTGCAATGTCCTAACCAGACTGGGAACAAATTCACAAAGTGATATATATCAACTTTGTGAGTGACCCCACCGGGAATTGAACCGGAACCTTTGCGTGGCAGGCAGTCATACTAACCACTACGCCACATCGGCTGTCACCCCGTCCATCCGTCCCTAACACCCTTTATGCAGGGATTTAGGAAGAAAATAAATTCAACCTTAAATACAAAAACTTATTTTTATTGCTGATAATAATAATACATTTATTTGCATAATGTAACATTTATCATACAAATATAACTGCGTCCAGATATGGTCACCGCCCGTAGGACATACATCGCACCGCACGGTCTTGCCTCGCACGCACATGACCATATCTAGACGCAGCTACTACATAAAAAGACTGATTAAACAAATTGGCTGCGTCTACACGGCGAGTAGTCTCACGTCTGCCTGCTCGCGACATGGCGGTGTTGTAACAGATGCACGTAACGTGGAATGGACATCAGCCGAAGACTCTGTAACACAAAGTTTGTAGCATCACTTTAGAGGAACGCGTACAGCGCGTACCGATTTCAAACCAAGCAAAGACTACCAAAATGTATAAGCTTCCTTTCGCACAAATCGTTTACGATGTGGTGGTGACCAGAGGGCGGCAAAAAACTTTCTCAACCTCTAGAACCTTACGGATTTTGTTATTTATTCGCCTCTCTATTTGTATGAGACACCCGAGTCGTCTAACGTCCTGATGAACCACGGTGTCAAAGTTGTACAACCGCTTACTATAAGTAGCAGGCTTTTGACATGGATCTGTAACAACTGCCATCTAAGTTATCATAGACAGCAACTGGAACCGATGGCTTGAGGTGCCTTCCGAAGCACGGAATCATCTTTTTTACGGACAATTAGGAGGCCTGCTATGTCTTAACCAGATTGGGATCAAATTCACAGTGATAAACCTACTTTACTTCGCTCGTTTTACGTCAGTTCAGAATACTATTCCCCGATTTTTACAAGTCGAAATCTTAAAAGGCAACTAACGGTAAATCCTGAGAATATTCAGTAGTATTTCGTATAAATGCGCTAAGCGCGTGGTGGCATAGCACATAAATGACCCCAGAAAGACTGACGTGTCCAACTGGAAAAATGTCGTACAACAACTCATGACATGACGTACCTATGCCCTACTAATTTGGAGTTATGGACACTAACCAGACCCAACTTCTTGAAGAACTGTGTTATCAACCGTAGGTAGTTCACAGTGGTCACTCCTGGCTGGTCTCTGATGTCACACCTTTAAGGACAGTAATCTGCAAGAGAAGAAGAGAAAAAAATATATAATTGCAACATCATCTATTGGTCTTGGGCTCTACATATAACTGTTTTTTACGGCTTTGTGTTAATCACTTAAAAGGGTTCATCGGGTCGTTTGACGACTTGGTGTCTCACTCGAAGAAAAATAAGAATAGCCAGTATGAAAGATTTTTATTGAACGACATTTATGACAACTCTCCCCGTGGTCTAGTGCTTTGAGCGCTAGCGTTAGAATCAGGAGATAATGTTTGTGAGCTGATTACTAATAATTACGGTGGTCGTATAACGGTCATCTAAGAGGCTAAGTTGGAACTTAAGTCTTAGAGGGTTTACTTGGATGTAAATATTTGATTCGATGACCCACACGACGAATAGAGAAGCACAAGAATGCATATGTCGCAGGTCTATCGCGAAATCGGGTCAATCGCGAAATCCCCATTAACTTCGCAAAAAGCCGGATAAGTGCAAAATGCATCGATTTATTCGCACTTGGCCTTAAAACTCTAGGTCTATAGCGAATTCGTTAATTAATGGTCAAAAAATCTAGGTCAACTACGTATAAGGCGACACGCTCGTAGATGCATACGCACCTGCTACGACTTTGGGGTGTCTCTACGCTATCGTAGCACGCACACAGGATCATCGACGACGAGTCGTAAGCAGTTCCGCCGCTGTCGAGCCCCGCTCTAATCTCCAGCAAAGGTTGCATATATTAATAAGGTAGTTCAGCCTGCAATGAACATGTGGCCCACAAAACCATGTCAAAGTCTGCTCAACTAAGTCATGCCTCCTCAACCATGCCAAAGTCCTGCACAACCATTCCAGAGTACTACTACACCAGTGTGTTAGAGCCCATGCTCATTTTAATGCACATGCCCACTTCCATGCTGGTGTAGTAGTGCTCTGGAATGGTTATGTAGAACTTTGACATGGTTGAGGAGGCATGACTAAGTTGAGCAGACCTATAAAATGGTTCTGTGGGTCACTGATATAAATGTATAGGCCAGATTAGAGCGGGGCTTGAGTGCGGCGGAACTGCCCACTACTGCGACGAGCGAGAGTTCACGACTCGTCGTCGATGCTCCTGTGTGCTACGGCGGCGTAGAGGGACTTAAAGCACCGAAAAGTCTACGAGCGTGTCGCCTTATACGTAGTTGACCTACATTTTAGACCTTTACGAATTCGCTATAGACCTAGAGTTCTAAGGCCAAGTGCGAATAAATCGATGCATTTCACACTTATCCGGCTCTTCGCAAAGGGCCTAGGGATTTCGCGATTGACCCGATTTCGCGATAGACCTGCGCCACATATTCAAATCTAAGTCAGATTTTATTACCTTTGGAGACCAACTTGACTCTCCCCTGATAAACTTGAATCTCAGGTTTCATGAAGTCGATGTAGGCGGTGGTGGTGCCGTTGTCGTTCCGCCAGCTCGTCTTCACTGAACCATAGGTACTCGAGGAGATATAATAGCTGAAGGAAAGAAGGTAGAAGCTTTATCACTTTTGGACAAACTAATCGCTAACGTAGATACCTATCGATATTACATTCACGCGGACAGAAAACAAATTTCTAGCATGTGCAGGTCATTTTCTCGGCAGTGCTATAAATACATGATAAAATGAAAACAAGAGAAATTAGTATAAAGATTCCTAGGTTGCACAGAAATTGTGAACATATATCTAGTCAGTCTAACTAAAGAGTAATATCTTAGGATTCGAAGATCCCGTAACGGGTCTAAACATAAGGACTTGATAGAGGCAACTAATATTAAAGTTATACCATTTCTATCTCCGTTGCAACTAATATTAAAGTTATACCATTTCTTGTCACTAAAGTTCATCTTACCGGTTTACTAGCGCGACATTCAATGTGGCACAGCGGTTAGTACGACTGCCTTCGACGCAGAAGGTTTCGGGTTCAATTCCGGTGGGGTCACTCACAAAATTGATATTTATCACTTTGTGAATTAGTTCCCAGTCTGATCAAGACATTGCAGGTTGAACCACCTGATTGTCCGAAAAGCAAGATGGTTTAGTGCTTCGGAACGGTAAGCCGTCGGTCCCGGTTGTTGTCTATGATGGCAGTCGTTACACAACCATGTCAGAAGCCTGCAACTTGTAGTAGGCGGTTGAAAAACTCTGACACCAGTGTTCATTAGGGTCGTTGGATTACTTGGTGTCTAGACTAGCGCGTAGCGATGCTGCTGCTACGCTTATGCTTCGAAAGCTTTGGTCTTTGGGCTTTTACTCCGCCTTAAAGTAACTGTGCTTGTAAAAGCTCACCCTTTGCTCAAAGCTTCGATTTCCCAGGGCACGCAGCCCTTGTTGATGAAGGGATGCGTCCACACGGGCACTGTTTATCTATATATAGAAAGTGTGTTCTTCATATTCGGGAACCTGTAAACATTATAATTTGTAGGTAGAAGGTTTTCTTCTTCATATTATAATAAAACTAGCTGCCCATCAGCGGTTTCACCCACTGCAACACATTTTTGCCCATCAGGATTAAAATCGAAAATTCCTGTAACACGTATTTTTTTAAGCCCTTTGATCTAATCGCAAGTTTTGAAACAGTTCGCATTTAAAAATAATGATTTTCCATACAAACTTTGAACCCCCTTTTTACCCCTTTAGAGGTTAAAAATTGAAATACCTGAAACACGTAATCATTTTAAACATTTTTTTATTATTAAACTTTTATTACGTAGCTGTTTGACCTTATCGCAAATTTAGGAACAGATGCCATTTAAAAATCATGATTTTCCATTCAAACTTTTAACCCCTTTTTTACCCCTTGAAGAGTTAAAAATCGAAAATCCCTGAAACACGTATTTAATTTATTAGCTCTTTAATCTAATCGCAAATTTTGATACAGATCAAATTTCAAAATAATGATTTTCCATACAAACTTTTAACCCCTTTTACCCTTTAGGAGTCAAAATTTGAGGTAAAGAATATTTAAAAACCTGCCCCTTAACTAACTCTATATGCTAAAAAAAAACGCATCAAAATCCGTTAATGGTTTTTAAAGATATATTCATACAAACATACATACATACAGACACGGGAAGGGACTTTACTTTATACTATGTATTGATAATATGGTTTAGCAAGACACTTTTTCCCTATGAAGTGTGCGACGACGTACGTACACAGTCGATACAGGCGGCAGTGGGTGTATGTGTGGGTAAATCTAAGTAAAAGCAACCTTCTGATTTGGAGTCCAGCCTCTAACTCTGCAACAACCATCAGCTCTGTCTGATACGATATGCCCACAAATATGGCATACCCGACACCTATTTGACAGACACATTTGACAGACATATCCTTTACGGTATACGCAACATCTTTCTATGACAAAAATAATATCTTTTTACAACTAACCACGCGCCTGTTACAATACAACTGACAACCGAACTGTTACATCTTATCTCGCAGATGTTAAAATTTACCCCGTGGTTGTTACATCATACAAATTGTAGCAGTAGCGGAGATAGTTTTAACAATCGCGGATATAGTTGCAACGGCAGCGCAGTTGTACAAGCTGTGGGTTAAGTAGTAGAGGTGCAAAGCAAAATATTGCCTCCCATTTGATTGAACACGGACATTCATGCAATATGCTTTTCGCACAACCGTGCGCGGATTTGTAAAGAGAGTAAGCGTTACAAACTAGTGCAGGTTCAAATAACACATAAAAGGAAAGATGTATGCAGGCGTGACTTACCTAAGAAAGAACTCTACGATGCTGTCTTCTCCGCACAAGGATATAATAACTAAAAACGCAGCTAAGGTCCATAGTTGATGTTCCTATTTCTATCGTGTCGGACACCAGTCGACGAATGACCCGATGAACCCTTGTATGTGATGAGGGGACAAAAATGAGTAAAAGTTATGTTTTACCTCAAACGCCAGCCGTGCTTCCGGGCGGCGGGCGGGGCGTGCAGTGGCCGCACGTACGCTCTTCTACTTTTAAAGTCTTCGCATCTACTTTAGAAGCTTCCACTAGCCGCGATGCGCGCTGAAATTAACAAAATTAAATTATTATTAGAAAGCAAAATCATAAATAATAACGTGTTGTTTTGCGGTGGAGTGTATTTTTCTTATTATGTAAAAAAATATGTACTGCTATCCTCGCCCATCTAACTGAAAGGTGCGGTGTGTAAGGTGAAGTGAAGCTAATATCTCCCATAAAGTAAATGCCTATGTCCAGCAATGGACTGTTGTGTTGTGGCTGCTTATCCTTTCCCTGTCACGTGCCACACCGTGTCGACAACGACCCTGATTTCTCATGATGCATTACCACTTGAAATTGAAACACATTGGAAACAGCATTCTTTTTACTAAGTTATTATTCCAAGTATTAACTGAGTACTGATAAGCGCAATGGTAATACATCTGGGTGCTCGAATTCCCAACCTAGACCTAGATCATACATTGTTTTGACCTAGATCATACATTGTTTCGATTTTGTTGTGATAATAGACTGTCTGTTTTAATTCAATCTGCTCATAGAAGAAATTCTGAATCGAGTACTCACAGAAAATCAACTAGCATCACCGGGTATGGGGTACGGTGTGACTTGACTTAAACCCGTTTCATTATGATATTCACTATACATGCTTCATAGTTGTCTACGAAGTAGAAGCCTGTAATTTGAGAAGAAAAATCTTATTAAAGCTTTATTTTTAGTTAAAAATATCAACGAATATGAAATCTTCAAAAAATGTGTGCCGGTTTAGAATAGCATCACCCCTTTTCTATCCATGGGTGTGGTAGCGACTGCGGACGCCTGAGGGAGGAAATGAGCAGCTGCAATCAATATTTAAAACACCTTGCACCCATAGCCATACCCATTAATGCCATTGAGGGAGGCTCGTGTCCAGCAGTGGATTGATGTAAATGTAGCAGTAGTAGTAGTAGTATTATTAGAAAATCGTGACTTTTTATACACTATTATGAGTATCAAACACAAAAGTGAAACAGTTACTGGTATACTGGTGCTTCCAAAACGTAATGCCCTTAGCAATTGCTTAGTTTGCTTGGGTCAATCCGCGACTGAAGGCGACAAACGGATAAATCTTAAGAATATTCAGCAGTAATCTCTGTAAATGTGTTACACGCGTCACTACGCATAGCAAATAAATATCTCCCAAAAGATAGACGTGTCCAACTGGGAAAAGGCTCGTGCATGAGGTACCTATGCCTTAAGGAATTTGGGGTTATTGGACATACGTGGTCCGCCGTGGTCACTCCTGGCTGGCCTTTGATGTCACCCTTCAGGTCAGGAATCTGCAAGAGAAAAGAAAAAAATGTATTGCTGCAAAGTCATCTATTGGTCATGGGCTCCTCCACATATTAAAATATCTAATTTGTCTTTGACTGACTTTTACGGCTTAGGTAATGTCAGTCAGTTAACAGACATTCCGAAAGTTTTCATTCACTACATTTACTATTACATTCGATGTGGTCTAGTGCTTTGTACTACAACTCATTTCCCAGCGGGGAAAAGGCATATTCATGTATATAGAAAACTTCCTCTTGAAGAACTCATCATCATCTTCCTGCCCTCATACCAATTACTTGGGGTCGGCGCAACACATTTTGTTGAACACAAAATCGTGTTCCAAAGGATTTGGTTTAATTTTACGACCGGCCGCCTACCAGACGTCAACCATCTTCTTGAAGAACTGTTACTATAAAATCTGTTGCATGGTTCAGGAAGAGTTAGCAAATTCCACAACAGACAGAGGCAAAAGCGACTTAATTTATGCTATGTATTGGAGCTTCTGCATATTTTACAATCCATACCATAATTGTGTCATAGAGTCACTGATAGCGGTCCGCTGCTTTGTGGTGGTGCACTGCAGAGTCCAGTCTGAGCCCAGCTTGTTTGGTGCAGATGAAAGAAGAGAAGGTTCATGTTGGCAAATTCCATTTTGCCGAAAGTTATCCGAGACAAAGTGGATTTTCTGAAATATTAAAAATTGATGTTAATTTTTCTCTAAGTCATACCAGCATAAAATGATATGGGCTATATTCGTGGTGTAGTCTTTCATTTTCGGAAACATAGGAAACACATAGTTAATACCTATAAGTTGATCCCTAAAATCGGAAAGTGGATTTATTGGTGATAGTACATGGGGAGATAAGATACAGAGAGACGTAGTTATGAATTATGATTGCTGTGTGATGTTTGCTTAGAACAGCATCACCCCAATTCTACCCGACATCTAACCAACATCTGGAACTGCGCTCAACAATCTGCCTGCCAAGCGTGGTGAGTATGGCAATACCCTCCGATAGGGGGAGGCCCATGTCCAGCAGTGGACTGTAACGGTTACATAGTGGATATTTATCAAATTGTCTCCATTTCACATTGGCAAACGAACCTGATACACTGTCAGAAATATTGTTGCATTCTTCAAAGTGAAAGTTGAGCCATCGCATTAGTCACTGTTGCTGCCTATGATAATATGATAACAACTACATTGTGACTGCTCAACAACCGTGTCAGAAGCTTACTAGTAGCAGAGGGCGGCTTGAATACAGTGACATCCATAACTTAGAAGCTCATTGGGCTGCTCTTCTTGTCGTCAAAGAATTGGAGTAAAGTAAAACGGAAAACACAAACTAATCTTACCCATACCACAAATCTCATCTTTCATCCAATGTAGTACCATTGCCATTTCAACATCTTCAGTCGTAACACTGCCTCCTCAACCGCAAGCTGTCCACATCCAGAATCTTGTCGTGTAGCCATACGCTTAGGTTGCCCGAGACAAAGTGGATTTCCTGAAATTTTAGAAATTGAAGTTAATTATTCTCTAAGTCATAGCAGCATACAATGATATGGGCTACCTTTGTGGTGTAGTCTTTCATTTCCGGAAACACAGGAAAGACATAGTTAATACCCTATAAGTTGATCCCTAAAATCAGAAGGTGGATTTATTGGTGATAGTACATGGGAGATAAGATAAAGAGAGACATAGTTATGAATTATGATTACTGTGTGATGCTTACTTAGAATAATAGCATCATCCCAATTCTACCCGTGGGTGTCAAAAAAGCTACTAAGGGATAGTCATCCAGGAACGGGCAGCAGCGTTCCATGTAAATGCAACATCTTGAACTGTGCCCAACAATCTGCCTGCCAAGCGTGGTGAGTAAGTATGGCAATAGCATATCAGTAGTGGACTGTTACGGTTACATAGTGGATATTTATCATTTTTTTTCATTTAACATAGGCAAACGAACATGATTCACTGTCAGAAAGATTTTTGCATTCTTCAAAGTGAATGTTGAGCCATTACATCGGTCACTATTGCTGCCTATGATAATAACTACAGGTAACGGCCTCAAAACCGTGTCAGAAGCTTACTAGTAGCAGAGGGCGGCTTGAACACAGTGACATCTGTTACTTAGAAGCTCATTGGGCTGCTCCTCTTGTCGTCAAAATAAGAAGTGGAGTAAAGTAAAACGGAAAACACAAACTAATTTTACCCATACCACAAATCTCATCTTTCACCCAATGTAGTACCATTGTCAATTCAACATCTTCAGTCGTAACACTGCCTCCTCAACCGCAAGCTGTCCACATCCAGAATCTTGTCGTAGTAGCCATATACTTAGGGCCATCAGATAACTGGAAATCAAATTAAAGTTTTAATTCCACTGTGAAAGAAAAGAGTCCTTACAAAGGGTTTTAAATATTGGTTATATCTACAAGATATTGAATTCTTATATAGTTTTCATCGGTTCCTAAACAGATATTATGAAAATAAAAGCCAAAATACCTGTAAAGATCAGCGTAGAGAACTCCACCTTGTTTTTGCTTCATAATTTCACTTTTACCGGCACAAATAGTTTTAATTTAAAGTAAATATACATTTACTTTGCTTACAAACACAAATCATCTATTAAAATTATCGTATGAAACACAAAAAATGAAGAAATGATGATAAAAGAATCACGTAGCTCGTAAATAAAACCGTTACCTACTGTCAAAAGTGACGTTCGGAGAAAAATTATCTATGTCGAGACATCGAGAAAAATTCTCCGGGCGGCACGGTGAACGGGGTATTTAAAATTTTGACAAGTAGGAAATTTCTCCCAAACTACGCTCCAAAACGAGGTTTTACGAACTGTCATAGTTTAACTTTTATACAAAAGGCACGCGTGAACGTACCCCAACGCACAGTGAAATTACCAAATAAACAGTAATAAATACCGTAACTGACCAGTTATGTTCTCATGAAGCACAGCCATGGAGGGGCTACCTTCGGGGGATATACAGGCGAAGTACCAGAAGCTTGCGTCGGAGTATTCAAAGGTAATTTCCATAAGATTGCATTGTAACGAAACACGGTCGGCAATTTGTGTAAATTCGTTGTTTCCGTTGTTACAGTTGAGGGTGCACGTAAAGGTATTGAAAAAGGGAGTTCTAGACGAGCAGGCAAAGTCGAATGAGCTGCGAGATTTGCTGAAGGAGAAAGAGAAGTCGTTGAGGAAAGGCGAGCTAGAGATAGACTCGCTTACGTTTAGAAACCAGCAGCTAACGCGGCGCGTGTCCGTCCTTCAGGATGAGCTCGAGTCTTTCCAGGTCAGCCGCACTCTGTAAACTCTTTGTTTCTTTTGAAAAATTGCATTGTAGTAAACTAGAAGCAAATGACTTAATACTTTTTGTTGTTTGATTTGTGTGTTTGCTCAACTTGTTTATAAATGCTGATTGAATCTGTTTTTCTGTTCTTCCTCTTCTATCTGTTTGAAATAAGTTATTTTGGAAAGAAGAAGGTTTTGGAAAGGAAGAAAATAGAATAATTATTTTAGTCACAATTAGGTAGGAGAATGTCTTTAGTCACAAATGAAGATTATCAAATCATAAAAATATGTATGTTCCTAACAGATGTTTATTAATGGAACAACAGATAATATTGTACACACAAAGTTTTACAAGTTATACATTGTTATCAACAGGTAAGCTGACTGGGATTACTGTATTATGTGACTCATCTATTATTTATGTATTTATGGTGATTAACTTATGGCTTGCTTTGCTTATAGCCATAAGCAAATGGGGCATAAAAGAATGATTGTTTAATTATGAATATAAGTGTTTAATATGAATGATTTCTTATTTATTTAACAATTTATTGTACACAGATAACTACAAAGAGATATGACATAAAAAATATTAGTACAGAGGCACTGCCTATTTCAACAGAAACTTTCAGCAGACCTTAGGAAACTTCTACCTAGACCTTTTTGTTGTTTTTTATTTATTTTTATTATTTAATATTATATATTTTTCCCAATCACATCCTTGTAATTATATTACATATATTAAAGCGAAATGTATCTATTATTCTGTGTACAGTTGAAATTAACAAAGAAGTCCAAAGGCAAAAATGATGAGAAGCAGCAAGCAACCACCAGCGCTGGTGCAGCTGATCCCGGGATCATGGGGGTGCTGCAGGAAGAACTGCATAAGAAGATCATTGAAAATGCACAGTTGGCTTCACAGGTAATAGAGACTTCTATTGTAACCACTCAAAATTTTATTGAAAGTCAGACATTGTTTGTTTTTGAATTTTTTGACTTCCACTTGAAGTGTTTCCAATTCCACTTGTGTGAAAATTATGGTTTTTACATTGTCATACATAGATATCATGCTACTTTTTTCATTGTAGGAATATGGTTCTTACAGTCAAATACATTACTTCAAGTCATAAACTTCTCAATATGAGTCTGCTGATAAAATTGAGAGGTTTTTGCATAATTTCTTCAAAATGTTATTATCATATCATTGCCCATGGGGCTTCCTAGATACTATAAACCTAATAGATTCATCCAAATCAGTCCTTGCATCTTTGAGTAATCAGGTCAATTGAGAAATACTCTGTCAAATTGATATCTAGTCCTTTACAGGAAGTTTGTGTTGAATCAGTTTTTATGTAGACCTCTGTTATCAGCCACTCAAATTCAGCTTTCAGATAAAACTTTTCAAGTGTCTCAACTGACTGCGTCTTTAGAAGACTATCAACGGCTTATCAGCGAAAGTGACAGCAAGTACAAATGCGAGATTGCCAAGCTTCGCAATAAGAACCAGGAGTTGCAGTTTGCGTTGGAAGAGGCACAGAAAGAGCGGCTGAGTGGGACGCCCAGCAAAGCGCACCATTTACCGTCCAACAGCCAAGCAGCCAGTTGTAATGGAGACTTCTTGTCTGAAGGAGGAAGCCTTGTAAGTATAAGGAACTAGCTGCCCGTCAGCGGTTTCACCCGCTGCAACCAATCTTTTGCAAATCGAAAATCCCTGAAACACGTACTCAATTTTTTTAGCTGTTTGATCTAATTGCAAGTTTTGAAACAGATCGCATTTAAAAATCATGATTTTCCATACAAACTTTTAACCCCCTTTTTTACTACCCCTTTAGAGGTCGAAAACCGAAAACCCGGAAACACGTATTTAATTTTTTTAGCTTTTGCATTTAATCGCAAATTTTGGAACAGATCGCATTTAAAAATAATGATTTTCCATACATACTGTTAACCCCTTTTTACCCCTTTACGGGTTAAAAATCGAAAATCCCTGAAACATGTACTCATTTTTTTCAGCTCTTTGATCTAATCGCAAATTTTGAAAAAACTTTTGAAATTTTGAAAAAACAGATCACATTTAAAAATAATGATTTCCCATACAAACTTTTAAACCCTCTTTTACCCCTTTAGGGGTTAAAAATCGAAAATCCCTCAAACACGTATTTCCTTTTTTTAGGTTTTTGATCTAATCGCAAATTTTGAAACAGATCGCATTTTAAAATAAAGATTTTCCATACAAACTTTTAACCCCTCTTTTACCCCTTTAGGGGTTAAAAATCGAAAATCCCTCAAACTCTTTGATCTAATCACAAATTTAGAAACAGATCGCATTTAAAAATAATGACTTTCCATACAAACTTTTAACCCCTTTTTTACCCCTTACGGGGTTAAAATTTGGGGTAAAGAATATTTAAAAACCTGCCCCTAAACTTACTCTATATAATAAAAAAAAACGCATCAAAATCCGTTGAGGGGTTTTAAAGATATAAGGAAACATACATACAGACACGGGAAGGGACTTTACTTTGTACTATGTAATGATGAGGTTTTGGCTTGGTGTTTTGTGTGACACTGTTTTATGTTGAGCTTGAGCATTCATTTGTTGATATTTTTATTTTATGCACTTTTAAGTGAATTTATCTACATGGCAATAAAAGAACTTAATAAAGTTCTTGATAAAACTGATATAGATGATTTAACGCAGTGTTTTTCAAACTGTGGGTCGCGACCCCCAGGGGGGTCGCGGAGCGTTGCCAGGGGGGTCGCCGGCTAAAGAAAAAAGTCAAGGCAGAACTACATTTTTATGGACAAAGAATGAGCTTTGTTTAGTTTCGCATCATGTACGCGCGCGAATGCGATTTGAGTTTCGCGCCATTTCGTCTGTCGGTGTGCGGACCCCGCGAACCACGCGGCCGGCCGGCGATATAACCTATTCACATTACTCATTCGCTCGGTTCCCGTGTGCCCGCGGCCGGCGTCGGGCCATTGTAAATGTAATTTTTGGTGTTCTTTTATTATTTCGTGTGTGCAATTTCCACCAGGGAAGAATTCCCTGTTCGATGTGGATCCTTTGTTATTTGCGTATTGTGCAGTAAACGGTTTAGTGCTGTCGCGAACTGAACAATAGTGGTTGTAAAAATCTTCGGTTGTTTGTTGGAGGGAAGGACTTCGAGATCGAGCGGATGTCCAGTATAGTGAGTTTAGGTTACTCTCTCTTCCTGTGTTCCTCAAATATCCTGATACCTGTTTCCTGTCATACCTAGACTCACAAAGGAACGGCGTCATAATTCGCACGGTGAGCAATTCGCTGGTAGTTGTATAAGTACTTTTTTTGGTAGTGATTTAGCAACATTACGTGGAGGTCACCACCTTGATGACCTTTAGTACAACCGGAACTTGGTACATATACTTTAGATATGAGCTGCGATAGTGCGGTAAAATATTAGTCATCTTGTAGGAAATTAAGGGCCGTCACAGACATCGGAAACAAAAATTTCTCAACAGGAAATTTTATTTTCCGGAACAGAAAATTTTCTCATTAAATTTATTTTATTTAGCTATAGTAAAGAGCACTACGAATCGTAGTCAAATGTTGTTCCGAGGATGATCGACCATTTAGTTTTAGATTTTAAGATAACTTTAATTTGCTTCCACTGCGCTAAGATCAGCTTCGGAATCAAACATTTTTTGGTAGCAGAGCGTGGTTGCTTTATTGCAACATAGTTAACCGTGATTTAGTATTAAGCGTGTTTTTTATACTACCCACATATTTTATTAATCTTGGAAAATATTGTTTCGTTTTTTTTGTGACTATATTGTTTGCCTAGTGAACGGTACCTTATCGGTAAGGTCTAGGCCAGTCAACTAACATTTATTTTGTGGTATTTGTTTATTGGTTTTCGTTTTATTAAGTCGAGTGTGTAAAAGTTGGTACCATGGCTCCTCGATCGCCAGGTATAAGGCTGCTATAAAGACAGAATTAAGGTGGTTTACTACCACAGCGGCAATGATCGGCCGCGAGGACCGGGAGGACGCGCTCTTGAAAAGTGCACTACAGGTAGATGAACGGGTTCGGGTTGTGTCGGAACACCTCACAGAGTGCCTCATGCTCCTTGAGGAAACTCCTAACCCTGAAGATCGGGAGCTGGTCGAGGGCGATGTAAGCCAGTGCTTGGAGCTGGCACAGGACATTGAGCAGGCAGCTGCGGACATAACTAGGCGACGTGACGGAAAGGAAAAGCCATTCCGTGGTAAAGTGGGACAAGGATTACAGGTGCCTCTTCCGCCTGTTACGGTTCCAGTCTTTGCAGGCGATTACGCCGACTGGCCGGCGTTTGAGGACCTGTATAGCAGCGTGGTCCACACACGGACGGACATAATGCCAGCGTACAAGATGGCTCAGCTGATGTCCAGGCTACAAGGAGAGCCTCATGAATTGCTGACGCATTTGGCTGTCTCGGATAGCAATTATGAGGTGGCGTGGAAGATCCTTACCGACCGGTATCGGAACAAGCGCCTGATTGTAGACAGGCTGTTAGACCAGTGGCTGTCAATACCAACCATAACGCGAGGTACGGACCTCCGTGAGAAAATCTTCCACCCAGTCAGTGTCGCGGTCAGCGCACTAGAGCGACAGGGTTTGCCAGTGGCGGGCTACGGTTATATCTTGGTCCACACAGTGCTTCGCCGCCTGCCGAGCGAAATGGTCGCTCGATTCGAGCAGCTCCATGGGGGCAAGTCCTCGGACCACCTTCCGACCTACGAGGATCTGAAGTCGTTCCTCGAGGCCGAAAGCAGGCGAGTGGACGTCCAGGCTGGTGAAGCCCCTCGCAAGGAGACCTCTGCCCCTCGCCACCCGGAACGGCCGGGTGCACCGGCGCGAGGAGGCAACAGTAGGCAACCCAGGCGGTACAACACCGCATTGGAATCAGGGTGTGCCTACTGCAGGGAGACAGGCCACAGGGTAACAGCGTGTCAGGAGTTTGCTGCGCAGCGGGTTCAGAGGAGACGGGGTGTGGCACAGCAGAGGAGTTGGTGTTATCGGTGCCTGGGGCCGCATCAGGTGCGAGAGTGCCCTTCAAACACCAACTGTAGGTACTGCCAGGGTGCACACCATCCGCTGCTCTGCATGAATCGCTCCGGAGACGCCGGGGGCAGCGCTGGATCGGGTCAGCGAAGGGAGCCTGCCCACCAAGGGAGGGAGCAACGCTCCCCACCCCCTCCAAGGAGGAGCCCACCTCCGCATCGGTCACAGGGACAGGCAGGGGGACGTCAACAGACGGAGCCCACTTACCCAAGGACGTGGGGACGATCCCCACCACGGCAGCAGGTGCCGGATTGGGGAAGAACGGCACAGGAACGTGGCCAAGGACACCCATCCCAGGTACAGGATCCAACGGGCGGGTGTCAGGAGAGCACTAGGCAGCCGCCAGGGTACATGCAGTATTCTGCGGGCTTGAGCCACCTGGTTGGGTCTCCAGACCCACGCATGCCTCCGCCTATGCCTGAGTACCCGCGGCTACAGGCGCAACCTCGGTACGGACGTTTGCCGTTGGGGTACTATAGAGCTCCAGACATGGCCTTTATGGGCAGACCTCCCTACCAGCAGGAGTGGGACCCATACACAGGTTTGGGTAGCGAGGGGATACCCCCGCGGGACGCGGCCTCACCGCGTCTAGATTCCCGCTAGGTAATCGCCGCCTACTCATCAGCTTCGGCTCCCCGTCCAATCACGGTACTTTTGCCAACGGCTAAGATTTGGGTATGGGGATACGGTGGCCGGACCATTCAAGTAAGAGCCCTACTGGATACAGGGGCTCAGGGATGTATTGTATCGAGTAAGCTGGTGAGTAGGCTAGGCCTAAATGTACAGCCAAGTGAGGATGAAGCTGTAGGCATCGGGGGCCTAAATGTGCCTGACATTCGGGGTCAGACGAACTTTGAGTTCACATTAGGTAGCACATGTGCAGGGGTCAGCTATCAAGTCTCAGCCGTGGTGCTGGATGAAGTGGTTGGGAAACTCCCTCAGGTTAGGTTACCACCAACGGTACGAGGGTTAACCACAGGGTTGGAGTTAGCTGATCCTGATTTTGATACTCCTGGTACCGTGGACGTACTTCTCGGGTCAGACGTCCTCGGGAGATTATGGTGCGGTAGGAAGAAGGTACTCCAGGAAGCTGGTTTGGTGGCCGTAGATACCACAGGGGGGTATGTTGTTTTCGGCCCAGTTTGGAGACCTCAGGACCTACCAGAAGGGGATACGGTCCTCTATAGTAGTGTGCTGTCAGAGGTGCTGCAGAGGTTTTGGGAGTCTGAAGAGCCGCCCACGGCGGACAGACGGAAGCCAGAGGATGACGAGTGCGAGTTGTTCTATCAATACAACACTGCGAGATGCCCGTCAGGCAGATTCGTGACCAGGCTACCTTTTCTCCCAAACCGCCCCGCTTTAGGCAGTTCGCGACAGCTCGCGGAACGGAGACTGCTCGCAATGGAGCGGAAGATGAGGCGAGACCCAGCACTTCGGCAGAAGTATATAGAATTCATGCGGGAATATATTCAATTGGGCCACATGTCGGTGTCCAGCCTGGATTGGAGGTGTGTCGAGCATTATTACATTCCACACCTGGCTGTCTTGAAGTCACCTGAGGCGAAAATACGGGTGGTGTTTGACGGTTCTGCTCCTACCTCGAATGGTGTGTCTGTGAACCAATGTTTGCACGCGGGTCCTAAATTGAACCGGGACATTGTGGACATTCTCACAGACTTTCGTTTGCACCAGGTAGCGTTCGTCGCAGACGTCAAAATGATGTTTCGCCAAACCATGATACATCCGGATGACCGTCGGTATCAGCTGATTTTGTGGCGTGAGAGCCCAGATGAGCCGATGGTCACATACGAACTTAACACGGTGACGTATGGACTTAAGCCAAGTCCGTATTTGGCAGTACGTACGCTGCGAGTTGGCCGCACAGGAAAGGGTAAGATATCCTCGAGCCGCAGCAGTACTGGATCGCGACGTCTACGTGGACGATATCTGCACGGGTGCTGATAGCGTGGAGCAGGCGCTAATTCTACGAGACGAGCTGATCGCGATCATGGGTTCAGGAGGTTACGAGTTGCGGAAATGGTTGTCCAGTTGCCCAGAGCTCCTGGCTGGTTTGCCAGGCGAGTTCCATCAGGACCCGCACCTCTTTGAGAACCCGGACAATCCAAACACGTTGGGCATCCTCGGGGTGCAATATAGGCCAACGCATGACGTATTCACGTACAAGATCGAGCCCGACCTTTTGGAGAAAACTTGGACAAAGCGGTCGGTACTGTCGACAATCGCTAGAACGTTCGATCCTAACGGATGGATCGCCCCAGTTACGTTCATGGCGAAGTGCTTTTTACAAAGGTTGTGGCTAGCCAACTTAGGATGGGACGACCAACTCTCCGGAGAGTTGTTGAAGGATTGGCTCAAGTTTGTGACCACCTTACCAGGGATTGTGCACATAGCGATACCTCGCAAGTTAGTCCCATCGGCGGGATGTAAGGCTACCCTACATGGGTTTTGTGACGCCTCGGAGCGAGGGTACGCGGCAGCTGTATACCTTCGGACAGCAAGTTCAACGGGAACTGTGGACGTGCGTCTGGTTATGGCCAAAAGTAAGGTGGCACCAGTCAGAACTAGATGGACCATCCCCAAGTTGGAGTTGGCAGGGGCAGCTCTTCTAGCGCGCTTGCTAAATCATGTAACCTGCAATCTGCGTGGTACCATCAACTTGGATGAAACGGTGTACGCGTGGACCGACAGTCGGATAGTTCTGTGCTGGTTGCAGACGTCGGTACATACACTTGAGGTTTTCGTGGCAAATCGGGTGTCACAGATTACGGGGTCGGAAACTCCGTTAGTGTGGAGGCACGTACCGGGAGAATGGAACCCAGCGGACTGCGCATCGCGCGGGTGCAGGGCCCCTGATTTGGTGAGTCACCCACTGTGGTGGGGACCTCAATGGCTGACTGAGTCGCCGCAGGAATGGCCGTTCAACGAGTGCAGGGCGCCGCTTGGGCCACCTGATCGAGGTTTGCGAGTGAACGTGGGGCAACTCGTACCGAAGCCTAACCCAGCTTTCTTGCTGGAACGGTATAGCTCCCTCGACAAACTTCTTGGGGTGACAGGTTGGATCAAACGGTTCGTGAACAACTGCAGGAAGCCTCAAGCAGAACGGAACTTTGCACCTGTCTCTCGCCTGCGGAACGGAATGCGGCTCTATGCTCATTAGTTAGAGTCGTCCAGGCGGAACATTTTGAAGAGGAGGTCAGGCTGCTCAGGGATGGACGTGGAAAGCTGAAGGGAGGAATTGTGCGCCTCAACCCATTCCTGGATGAGCAAGGTATGCTCAGGGTTGGAGGCAGACTTCGGAACGCTAGCCTGCCCTTTTCGGCGCGGCATCCACTGTTACTTCCAAAAAGGGGACCCTTAGTTGAGCTCTTAGTCAGGGATCGTCATGAGAAAAACTCGCACGCGGGCTGTAATGCGCTATTGGCCATTCTACAGCGCGAGTTCTGGATCTTATCGGGACGACGAACGGTACGTAGCGTTGTGTTTAGGTGCTTGCCTTGTTACCGTTTGAAAGCAGCCACAATGCAGCCACAGATGGGAGATCTTCCACCGGACCGGGTGACGGAGGCCTGGACGTTTGCAGGTGTGGGAACGGATTTCGCAGGCCCTTTCATGGTGAAGGCATCACGCCTGCGGAACGCAAAGTCTATCAAGGCGTACTTGTGCGTGTTCGTGTGCCTAGCCACCAAGGCCGTCCACTTGGAGCTCGTGGCCGACCTTTCTACGGAGGCCTTTTTGGCAGCGCTGGAGAGATTTACGTCGCGACGAGGGCGACCAGCGCTGATCAGGTCGGATTGTGGTACCAACTTTAAGGGTGCTGATCGGTGTATGAAGGAAATTGTAACGTTCTTAAGGGAGAACGAAGAAGCCATCAGCACGGGCCTCTCCCGTCAGGGCATTACCTGGGTGTTCGATCCACCAGCGTGCCCTCACTGGGGTGGTATTTTTGAAGCGGTTGTAAAGTCCGCTAAGACGCATTTGTTGCGCGTCGTAGGGTTAACAATTTTGACTTTCGAGGAGCTGGCAACCGTGTTTTGTAAAATTGAGGCTGTACTCAATTCGCGTCCTTTGTGTCCGCTCAGCTCAGACCCAAATGATTTAGAGGCCCTGACGCCAGGGCATTTCTTAATTGGCCGCCCACTTAACGCCTTGCCGGAATATCCCTATACGGAGGTGAATAGCAATCGTTTGTCGCGTTATCAGTTGCTGCAGCAAATGACTCAAAACTTTTGGAAGCGTTGGTCGCTTGAGTACTTGCACATTCTGCAGCAACGCCTTAAGTGGACGGACAGGACTGAACTCCCCTGCATTGGGGATCTCGTTCTGGTTAAGGATGCCAACCTACCGCCACTGCGTTGGCGCCGGGGGCGCATTCTCAACCTGTTTCCGGGTAGTGATGGCACTCCTCGAGTTGCAGAAGTTCAGGTGGGGGATTCAGTTCTTAAGCGAGCAGTAGCTACATTATCACGCCTGCCATGCATTGAGCGGACCGATGGGTCGGTCCGGGGCGGGTGAATGTTTAGTTTCGCATCATGTACGCGCGCGAATGCGATTTGAGTTTCGCGCCATTTCGTCTGTCGGTGTGCGGACCCCGCGAACCACGCGGCCGGCCGGCGATATAACCTATACACATTACTCATTCGCTCGGTTCCCGTGTGCCCGCGGCCGGCGTCGGGCCATTGTAAATGTAATTTTTGGTGTTCTTTTATTATTTCGTGTGTGCAATTTCCACCAGGGAAGAATTCCCTGTTCGATGTGGATCCTTTGTTATTCGCGTATTGTGCAGTAAACGGTTTAGTGCTGTCGCGAACTGAACAATAGTGGTTGTGAAAATCTTCGGTTGTTTGTTGGAGGGAAGGACTTCGAGATCGAGCGGATGTCCAGTATAGTGAGTTTAGGTTACTCTCTCTTCCTGTGTTCCTCAAATATCCTGATACCTGTTTCCTGTCATACCTAGACTCACAAAGGAACGGCGTCATAATTCGCACGGTGAGCAATTCGCTGGTAGTTGTATAAGTACTTTTTTTGGTAGTGATTTAGCAACATTACGTGGAGGTCACCACCTTGATGACCTTTAGTACAACCGGAACTTGGTACATATACTTTAGATATGAGCTGCGATAGTGCGGTAAAATATTAGTCATCTTGTAGGAAATTAAAGGCCGTCACAGACATCGGAAACAAAAATTTCTCAACAGGAAATTTTATTTTCCGGAACAGAAAATTTTCTCATTAAATTTATTTTATTTAGCTATAGTAAAGAGCACTACGAATCGTAGTCAAATGTTGTTCCGAGGCTGATCGACCATTTAGTTTTAGATTTTAAGATAACTTTAATTTGCTTCCACTGCGCTAAGATCAGCTTCGGAATCAAACAAGCTTATTTATTTTTCATAACGTAGGTATGCAGTATACGCTCTTGTTTCTAGCTTGAAAAGTCGGGCTCGCTTCGCTCGCGATTCGTTCACCTTTCTACCTGCTTTACATTCACGGCTAGTTTTGAGGCTCCTTGCTTGTTTGTAGCGTAAAAAGTCGAGCTCGCTTCGCTCGCTATACGTGTCTTTTATAGTCTGTTTAAGCTTCCACGCTCTCGTTTGCAGCGTAAAAAGTCGAGCTCGCTTCGCTCGCTATACGTCTGGTTCCTTATAGTCTTTCCGTGACCGCCACCATTAAATGCTAATATTACAAATTTTGGCTTTCTATGATGATGCCCCAACAGGGGGGTCGCCAGTAAATTATTGCCTGGAAAGGGGTCGCGTATTCAAAAAGATTGAAAAACACTGATTTAACGAGTTACTGAAATCCCTGCACCTATATTTCATGAAATATATTTGTATTTTCTTCAACTTCTTGTCCACTTGTTGAAGATAGGAAAAGTATAAAGAGACCCAATCCACAAATGGAGACCCAATAGGTTGTCATATTAGTGGCAGAACCCATAATTAGTTAAATTATTTATTTCATTAGCTATATACATACAAAAATTGCGGTTTATAAGCGTTCGGCATAGGTAGATAGTTTAGGTGGAGACATTTTATTGTAACACTTTATTTCTATCAAAATTTCTCATCATTGCTATTTGCAATAAGTGTTTCATTCAAACCTGTGATGTTGCAGCTAGTCACATAACTCATTTCATATTTCAGATTGGCAGTGAGGACGCACTTAGTTCTGTAGACGATTTAAATATCAATGAACAACTTAGCATGAAAACACATACGCTTGAACAGGTAACACACTCATGTTTTATTACAAAATCGTGCTTTTCCTTACACATTTGTCGCTATTTTTTATCAATGAATGTTTTAGTGAGTGTCTGTTTATGCGCGTTTTTCTAAGATGCAGATTGAAAAAACTCCTTCCAAAAGGTCGATCTAAATATTCTGTATAGATGATTTAGCTCGAAACAGTTGTAAAATGGTTCTGTTATGGCTAACCGACTTTGCAATGTACGTCGAATATTGCCTGTAAACGTGTAGCCTATAGTTTGAAAATAATGGACACAGAACTTTCGATTGACAAATCGAACACACGATGACAAAGTAGATAAAATTACGCCGGCCTGAACTTCCGTAGACGTAATTCAACTTTCAATCAAATGCAATTTTATTGCAAAATTGTCGTATCTATAATTTCATGTATGTTTTCAGGAGAACCAAAAATTAAAGATGGAATATGAACTTCTTCGTATGGAGAACGAAAGCCTTAAACTAGAAGTAAGCAAGTACGTGTCGGCGTCACAAAAGAGACGCGGCGACACGCACGACAGCGGCGACTTCAACAACTTCAGCGAAACCACCGTCGACGCAGAGGGGAAAGTCACAGGGTTGCTAGGTAAGATACTCTGTCTGCAGTCGAAATATTTGTAGGGATGTAAAATTTGAAGTGCTACTGTAAAATTGAAAGTAACCGACGACACTTTAATCATTTAACTTATTTTTATTTCGGGTTTAAAAGCCTATAATCACAGATTAGCAAATAGTTAATGTATTGAGATTTTCAATGCACTCACTCATCCCGTGGGGAACCCGAGTTCAAGTCCCGGCGGCCGCTGATGAATTTACCAATTTTCTTATTTTCATTTTATAGGAAATAGTTAGAAACTAGTTCTGATGAATTCATAAACCTCTCTGTTAAGTTGTAGAAGAGTTATGACCAAAATCATATATTTAATCAGGTATTTAGAGATAATATCTCATGTTGATGACCCCAGTATAATTGAAAAAAATAATTAAGTTTGTATGTCATCCCATTCAGAACTCATCTCATTCCATTATTCGCGAATCGTCCCATATTCACATTCAGAAAGTTGTTTAGTCTCATGGGCTAGTTCATGTTCTATATTCTAGGACGAGATCCGAATGGGAGGGACAAAATGCGAATGGGGCGAGTTGCAATTGCAAATGGGGTCGGTTTCTGACATGGGACGACTTGCGAACCACTCAACTAACTACGACTGATATCCTAAGAAGTACGGTTTTGATTCACTTTGCTAGACAACGTTTCTAATCACCAAATCGTCTCCTCAGGTAGTCTAGAAGTGCCGTTCCTGCTGGGCCACGAGGTGGAGTCTCGTGAGGAGCGCATGAAGACGTACTTTAGGAATAAGATTAGCGAGCTGCACGCCGAGCGGCAGGAGCTCCGGAGTAAGACTGAACATTACGTCAAAGAGGTAAGATTTCATTAGAATACCGTTGAGAATGCCCATTTTGAAAGTAAGTTTTATTTTACTACCAAAAACTACTCAACCAAAATAACATGTACTCCAGAGGTTTTAGCAAAAGAGATAGAAAAGTTTACGGCGGCGGTGCGCATGCGCTCTTCTAAAACGCGGTATCTAATGTTTCCACCCATCGCTATTATAACTTCCAAATATGTCCGGTCTGAACATTCGGTCCTCTGGTCATGGCATCCGACCAGGCGGGTAGCTACCCTTCTCCCTCCGCCGTCGTCTCTCGGCCGACTGGCCTCATCATCATTCTTCTCTTCAGTATTTACTCGGTGCGTTTGTTCCCCAACACAACCCAACACTCTTTTCCTTGAATTACCATTTATTAATCTCATTGACTGTAACCAGTTAGGTCCAGTTCAAACTACCTATGAGACTGCATAATAGATTTGACTATTTGAAACTTTTGAAAACGTTAACATGAAGACATCAGGATGATGAACTTTTCTACACCTAAAGACTATTTATTTATTAAAAATAATTAAACCTTTTCTTTCAGTGCGAGATGCTGCAATTAAGGTTTGAAGAGTTGGAAAGAGACAGGCAGACGGACGCGCGGACGTTAGACGTGAAACATAATACTATCAGCCGATTGGTAAGTCACATTCCTGTTTCATTCATAGGTTTTAATACACCAAACTACAGCGAGTTACAAAACAACCCATAAAAACTCCCATACAAATTGAGTTCGTTTTGTATGGGAGGTCTAATTTTGTTTTTCATATTTCGACCCATGTTCCATGGGGAAAGTTGTTCAGTTTCACGAGTACCTTGACCTCCTTTCAGCTTTATTGGTTGTTTTGTAACACCCAGTATAGTCTGACTGAATATAGTCTACTTTGTACTTGAATTCTTCAAAAAGACTATGTATACTTGTTATCATAATGCCCAAGACGATTTTGTGTCTAACAAAACGTGTTGCGCCGTCCCCAAGTAATTGGGATAAGGGCAGGAAGATGATGATGATGACATCATAAATGCAAGGTAGTCCAAAACGGTATACCGGCCTTGATTCTGCATCTCAATTCCGTAAATAAGCTTCAGTATCAGTATTTCTATATCCGCCCATGCAAGCCAAGTCGATGTTGCCTTGAATGAAACTTGCAGGATCATAACAGGCTGCCTTAAGCCAACCCCAGTGGAACTACTTTACCCTCTAGCAGGTATAGCCCCCCAAAAGTTCGGAGGGAGATTGCTTGTTCGGTGGAAAAAAATAAGCAGGAATCTGAACCAAGGCACCCACTCTTCAACGCCAGTGAGTGTAGACAAAGACTAAAGAGCCGAAAAAGTTTTCTTAAATCGGCTAAACCCACTGCAGACAACTCCGACACGGCCCGGGTCAAACTGTGGACAGAAAAATGTCCCCCTCCTCCAGACTTTATTAGACCTGCAGAACAGCTTCCACCAGGCTATAAACTTCCTTGGCCCTCTTGGAAAGCCATAAATAGATTGAGGACACAAGTGGGTCGCTGCAGGGCTAACTTAAGTAAGTGGGGTTATAACTCTGATTCGCTATGTGACTGCGGAGCCGTGCAGACCATGCCACATTTAATGATATGCAGTCAGTGCCCTAATACCTGCACTTTATCTGACCTCAACAACGCCACAGATAACGCTGTAGCCGTGGCTGAGTTTTGGGCAAAACACAATATTTAATTTTTGAACCAGTCGACACGAAAGAAGAAGAAGAAGAAGAAGAAGTATTTCTATCTTCACCAGCGGATTTTCTATCAATTACGTTTTCATCGAATTATGGTTTTTTTAAGCGAGGACAGGTTTTAAGTTTTATAAAAATCATATTTTATATTTTAATAATTATTATTTTTTCTTTTTTTTTTTTTGCTACAATTCATTTTCTCGCGGAAAAAAGGCATTTTCAGGCATGTGTTAAATATGTATAGACATTTTCTTGAATCACTATCTATTACAAAAAAAACCGCATGGTTGCGTGGTGTTGGAGAAGTTAGCGAACTTCACGACAGACAGAGAAACGCAAAAACCGACTTCATTTTATACTATGTGTTGAGTATTGATGCAATTCCACCCCTGTAAATGTTTCCAATATTTTTCATTATACACTAAAATCAAAGTCATCTTTCCGCTCTTTAGGAGGAAGAATTGCACTCGACTTCCCACAACTACGAGGAGCAGATGTCTGTGCTGACGGAGCACGTGGCCGGCCTCAACGACCAGCTCGCGCGCCAGCACGACGAGATACAGCACCTGCGGCACCAGCTCACCACCAGGAGGAAGTAACGAAGCAGTGGTTGACTTGTAAGCTAAAAAATACTATAAATTGACGGTACTCTAGTAAAAAACCATTTTTGGTGAGTACCGCCAGGGTCAGGAATTCGGAGATTACTCGACAGGTATGACTACTTTCTGGATAGGTGTGTCCACATTGCCTGAAGCTGCTCGCTGCCTCAATGCCTCGTGAGGCATACGCTCGTGCGCAGGCGAGCCAAATTCGGCCCAATTTGGACGCCTAAATAAATGAATAGGCAAACTTCTGAGGCGCTTTGATTTTGGCTCAGTCCTCGCCCTCCGGAACGTTCTGTCTACTTTCCCGATCGGTCTACTTTCACAAAGCGTCTATTTTACCAAACAGTCAACTTCTTTTCCCAAAGCGTCTATTTCCTAATGCGTCTACTTTCCCCATCGGTCCATTTTCTTTCATTGTTTCATTTTGGTTCAAAGTTTCCAATATGAAAAAGTTCTAAAAGTTGAATTTGTTGATCTTATTTTTTCGAAACGTTGTAGGTCTTCGCGAGATTTACATTTTTGGTGCCAACTGTCAAACTCATAATCCGTTTATCTCGGAATCTATGCATGCTAGACTATCAGTTTCTTAGAGGAAGTTGTAGGCATTGCCGAGATCTACATTTCGAATGACAGCTGTCAAACTTAAACCTCGTTTATCTCGGTAACTATGCGAGTTAGACTACTAGTTTCTTAGTAAAAGTTGTAGGCCTTTACGAGATCTACATTTCGAATGACAGCTGTCAAACTTAAACCTCGTTTATCTCGGTAACTATGCGAGTGAGACTACTAGTTTCTTAGTAAAAGTTGTAGGCCTTTACGAGATCTACATTTCAAATGACAGCTGTCAAACTTAAACCTCGTTTATCTCAGAAACTATGCATGCTAGACAACCAGTTTCTTAGAGAAAGTTGTAGGCCTTGACGAGTTCTACTTATCAAATGACAGCTGTCAAAATTAAATATGGTTTAGCTCGGAAACTATGCAAGCTACAAGGAAACTGAACGACTAAATCAGAACAGGGCCTTTACTTTGCATGTAATAAATAACTAACACTGCGCACGCTAAACAAGCGTGGCTAGTCAGTCTTTCATCTACTTTTGAGAGAGTAGACCGATCAGGAAAGTAGACCGATCGGGAAAGTAGACCGATCGGGAAGTAGACCGATTAGGAAAGTAGACCAATCGGGAAAGTAGACCGATCGGGAAAGTAGACCGATTGAGAAGTAGACCGATCGGGAAAGTAGACAGAACGTTCCGGAGGGAGTCCTCGCGGGGTCGCCCGAGCATGACCTTGCGTTGCCTCGGGTGAGGCACGTAATTTTTTGATCGTTTGCCTCGCGAGGCAGCGAGGCTGCTCGCTTGGTGTGGACGCGCCTATTACGCACTCCAGCATTCACATCTTGTATCGAAGCAATGTTCTTGTAATTTTGAGCTGAACTCGAAAGTAAAATATATGTACTTGGATTTCTGTGTAACAAATAAAAAAGAGACACAAATATAAGTAATCAAAATCGGCCTGTATTGATCTAAGTATGTTCTTATACACTGTACTATAAAAGTTATCTTCCATTAAATTGGCAATACGCTAGAATTCGATCCAAATTTAGATAACGCTAGCGATCCAATATTCTAAAGATCTTGTGAAATAAAAACCGAAAATATTAGTCCAAATAAAAAATAAGCTAAATTAAACATTGTAAAGTTAAATTTGTATCGTCGTATTTGATGCGAAATATTCAAAATTGTTGATTTATTTTAGCTGGGAAGTGTATTAACAAGATAATTGAACTGTTAGATAGAAGCATTACTGTTACTATACCTATCTATTCGAGTCATACTGTAATAAAATAACGTTAATATGTAAGCAATAGGTAATCTTTAAATAATCCAGTCACATAAAAACAGATGACTAACTTGATGTTTTTAATTAGCTAGAATATGTATCAATCAACTCAAGCGGAATTTCTACTTATACTGGTTTTTCTTAGTATTTGTATTTAAAAAACCAGTATAAGTCCATTAAATGCGTAATTGATTTGATGTGCTGAGATAGTACAATCCTGAAAAAAATAACCATTGGGACTAACTGTTGTTATGTTATATGAAAAGCATTCCTGTCATTCATCTGAAGTGTTTTTATTTAAATTAATCAATGACAAACCGTCAGAAACCATGGATTCTACAGTGTTACATTTTTTATTTCTAAGAGGAGCAGCTGCGATGTCATGATTAGGTGGATTGAGGCCTTGATTGAGGCACAAAACACCTTGGGAATAAAAATATGTTTTGAACTATTTGTAGAAGTTCTAGGTGTGCTCTTTTGATCCCAACCGTACCTATATTGCTTTTGAGCAGCCTAACCATGACTCCTTTTAATAATAATATTTATTATACATACTCTCATGGAGTATTCTAGTCTGCAACGACATGAATTTTCTGCTTCTTCAAATGTGCAACATTATTGCATTTTGTCAAACCCATCAAACATTCTTTAATCGTGATACCTACACTGATTTGAATAAGTCTGTTAGATATAAAATTATAGTATTTTACAAAACTGTTACAAAAATGTATACTTTGTAAAAAACATTCTCAAAATTAGTGTGAATTTGTTAGAAGCTTATTTATTATTGTGAGCAATGATATATGTACAGTAGGTAATATTTAAACTTTTTAGCAAATGACTACCGAGTTAAGACAGAGTGTAGTACCCAAAGAGATTCGATAAAATTATTTTAATAAATTATGGATTTATTGTAGAGTTAATCTTATTGGCATTTTGTTTTGTGTTTGGCACTTTGGTGCTATTTTAATAGTGGTACATAAAAACTGAAACCCTGAAACATAGATTCCAACATACTCACATAATATGAATTTGAACGCGCGACCAGTTTAGGAAATATAATTAAAACTAGCCGAAAGGACGTTAAAGTACTTTCTCCATGGTACATGGGCCGAAAAATAAAAATATAATTTGGTCCGTCCATGATAAATCAATCAGCTGATTTTCGATTTTGTATGGGAGGTCCAAATTTTCTATTCATATTTCGATCCATGTTCCATGGGGAAAGTTGTTTAGTTTTATGCTTGAGTACTTTAACGTCCTTTCGGCGTGTTACTCCTATTCTTAAACGAAACCAACTGTTTATATTTATATTTTATATTAGCGACTCCGTAATTGGAAATCAATAATGGTATGGCAGTTACATTCTCAATAATAAATCGGCCTAACTTAGCGATTGGCTAGTGAATATTTTAGTTGTATTGACCTAGGTATTAGGGCTGGTGAAAGTTTGGCATTGTTTTCAGTAACAGGTAAAAAAATGTTTAGTTTAAAAGAATATGTTGATATAACTTGTGCAGATAAAGAATGGATCCCAAATTGGCAATATTATTATTTGCCTCTCTATCATATTATTATGTGACATAAGACCAGGATGTCAACAATAATTTAGCCAATTCGGGATCCATTCTTTATATGCGCAATTTATATGGTCGCTGACAGATTCACGCAAAAACCTGAATCGTTTGGCCATATCAAATTATCGACCATATTTCAACTACGATAACTTTAACTTTTTTTAAAATTAAAAACTGAGTAGGTACCTTAAGGCTGCTCGCCCACGTCAGTCTTTTTGTCGGCCGACAGCGATTGCCAACTAGAGCTGTTTTGATCGAGTCACTCGAGTTAGCTGCGAACGAGTCAACTCGAGTTGATTTTTCTACGCCACCGAGTCAATTTAGAAATGTTAAGAAAAAATATTTTGATTGTTCCCATACATGTGAAAGGTGGGCAAAAAAAATTTTTTCAATTTTCACTAGGGCAAAAATATTTTTTTTAATTTTCACCAGGTGAAACAATTTTTTTTGTCCACCTTTCACATGTATGGGAACAATCAAAATATTGTTTTCTTAATATTTCTAAATTGACTCGGTGGCGTAGAAAAAGCAACTCGAGTTGACTCGTTCGCAGCTAACTCGACTGACTCGATCAAACCAGCTATAGATGGCAATTGCTGTCGGCCGACAAAAAGACTGACGTGGGCGAGCAGCCTAAATTCCACCGGCCCTTTAAACTTTAGTGACTTTCCAGATAATTTTTCAAGTATTACCTACATGCATGATAAAGGCTTGGCTTTTTACGTTTTATTGCGAAAATATCGGTTTTATTTTTAATATTTCGAGACTGTAAGACTTGTAAAGTCAGTCCAATTAATGTTACATTTATGTTTAAGCGATGTAGAAATCGAATTCACTTTGTTTATACAAACATCTAGCTATTTGTATTTGTGTATAAAATGTTTTGGTATACCATTATACATTGTATGTATATATTATTAAGATTAATAAATATTATTAAATTATGAATAAAATGTCATAATTTTCAATAATGTTTTTCTATTATTTACAACTTTCCAGTGTGGTTTCCTACTATGATCGTTTTTGTATTCTATTGGATAGAATAATTCTGACCGCTGACATCCAAGTTTATGTATGCCTAGTACGATAACACCATGGGACAAAGCTCCCGTATTTATTTATTTATATATATTAATGGAGAAAATAAAAATACCAACATATATGCACAACTTTGTATTATAACGATAATCATAAGCACCTTATAATATGTCCTCTGTTACAATACTTTGTTTCCAACAGTTACATTACCGTTATAAATATTTATACAAAATTTATTTATCAATTTGTTGAACTGCTTGCGTATTACTCTATTGTGAAGTCGCACACACTCCGCAATCATATTTTACTTACATTTGAAAGACATTGTACAGAAATTGAGGAACTAGCCTCTGCTAACTAGCCCCACCATTGTAGTAAATATTCAAACCCAATACATACCTACCTATTCTATAAGGAAACCAACAAGAAACCAACCCAAGACTGATTAAGTAGGGGTGAAAGCGAAGTTAAAACTACAAATAAAGTTGCAGTAACAAACGTCAAGAATTCATGGATTGGTGGCACCAGTTAGCTTAGAGAAGCCCTGAAAATAAAATCGTTAAATCTGACAAAAATGTATGATAAAGAACTACTCGGAATTCAACCCAGATTTTTTTTGTGCACGTCTTTCAATCATAAGTTCTGATTCACACTAAGCGAGAGCCTATTCAAGAAACATACATTTATCAATTATCATATCAATTGCAAAAATAATTTAATTCACAAGCTAGATTTTTACAAGATTTTTTTATTTCTTGAATAGGCTTCCGCTGATTCTCAATTAAGTTATAATATTAAACTAACAACTATTAAAAACATAACTTTGCTACAAGGTTACACATAATTTGGGACAGAAACAAAAACGATACTAATTTTAAGATCGAGGCTTATTTTTGAATAGTAATAGTGCTTATATTACGTTTTAAAACAAATTTACGAAGTGATAGGCTATGAATGATATTTTGGGTGTAGATATTTCCCATTTACTTATAATAAAATATAATTAAAACTCTCGTTTAAATTCTGGCCACGTGATTGGGTAGTAAAATTGGTTTTGAAACGTGATCTATTTAATTGCGACCACCTAGTAATCTGTAAGTTAAAAACATAAATACATAAATCTCAAAGTTTAAAATCACTTGATACTATACACGAAACAGAGAGAATACAATTCACATTCGTGGGAGGTTACTACAATAAATGCAGTTAGTAGCAGTGGCGCTGATTTCGTTGGTATATTTTAGCGAAAGTAATTTTACCTATCGTTTGAGCCACGTAAATCTGGATAAGAGTTCATCGACCTCTTAACTCTTGTCATACAAACTTTCGCTTATCACCAGATATTAGGCGTTTCATCATATACCAGAGTAGACAGGTCAATGAAGTCTAATTTAGATTTTTTGGCTCAAACTCTAAACGTATACAGGACTGTACCGAACGAGCAAATTACCCCAAAACGCTAATCTGAACAACTGAACAACTTTCCATCGCCCTGAATACGCATTCGTGCAAGTGTTTTAAAGTCAAGCTGGTCGCTGAGATTTTGTATAACCACCGAAAGAAGAGCCACACTTTTAGAATCATCAAAAATTATTTAAATATAGTTTCCCGAAATTTTGCAAGATTTACCTCTCCTCTCCCCACTTTTCATACGAAACAACCATTCTTACCAGAATCTCTTTTGGCACTCCGTGCGTACAAACAACATTGAACAAATAAATAAAAAGTGTAAAATAAACTATTCATTAACCTCAAAATGCAAAACCGTGAACCTGACACTTATTATAACAAATTTAATAGGCTGAATGAAGGCATTTAGTAAGTATTCTATTTACCATAAAAATAAGTGGTCCTAAAATTTTTTTTTTTTTGTATTGTTTTACCCGACTTCCTCAGGAGGGTTATGTTTTTGCCTCTGGACTGGACTATAACAAAAACTTCGCCATCATCGCCAAATCATTTTATACTAGGTTGTTGAGATTGCTACACACACAAAATCCTGTTTTCCATAGTCGTGTATCTTTTGTTTATAAAACTCATGATTCATGCATATTGTCTCATCTACACTCTGTATTAGATGTGTAACAACCTCAACTAATATTTCTCTCACATACGTGGAAAGGTAAGTAGGGGTTCAAAATATAAACGAGTACTGGCTTTTAATACTAATAGTCGGAATATCAGTAAATGTAGATATTTTTGATAGCTCAATCTGTAGTTCATGTGCATAAAAAGGTTAAAATTATTACAACGACCCATTATAATAAGAAATAAATTATAATATTTTAAACATAGATCATGGCTGTTTAATAATAACACGATTACCACTATTTAAAAATGAGGAACTGTCCAGGGCTACATCATTGAAAAGAAAATAAAGATAGCTCTTTTCAGATAGTATAACTTGCGCAGATAAAGAATGGATCCCGAGTTAGCAGCATTATTGAATGCCTCTCTATCTTATCTTTATCTGCGAAATTTTTATAAACTTGTTATTTTCGTCTACACTGGTATAAAAAAGGGTCCGATCAAAGAGGCAACATCGCAGTAAGTCCTGAGCATCTGAAAAGCGCCATCTATATTTTATTTTTAATGACGTAGCCCAGGACAGTTTCTCGTTAAATTATTACATGATTCAGCTAAATACATCGCAGGTGGTTTAGTGGAATGATAACATGTAATACTTATATGAAGTAGAAAGATTTGTATACAAACTGTTAGGAAAATAAAGCAAGTCCTCGTAATTTAAGTTTTTTTTTCTAATGGGCGTTTTTTGGAGGAACTAAACCGCAAGATGGCGTTGTACGCCGCTATAGACTGAGATGGAATAAGTGTCAAAATTGGACAGTTAATCCCTCAAACTTTAAGGCGTACAACGGCCGTTTATGGAATAGTTTCTCCAAAAAACGCACGTTACAAAAGCCTTAGGACAAATAGGTTTAGGTATTTTTATTGTTCAGTTGGTCTAAGGGGCTTCTCGTCACATTATTTTCCTAACGTATTGTATTTTAGCTTATTCCTTAATTTATGATTCCATATTTTTGGATATTAAACTAGTTAATGTCTCATTCACTCCATAATTTTGTATACTTTTTACAAAAGTTTTGAAAGAGGTGAAAGTTACACTGACAACAAAAACTTCATAAATAAATACAAAAATAATTTAACATTTTAGTGCTAAAAACAACCAATTGAAGAAAAATAAATATTAATTATAAATAAAATTAAAAAATATTTAAAATTGGTTGTCAATAGTAACTTTTACCTCAACGCTTGTTGCCTATTGGCAGGAATCACTCGGCGCGGCAACGATCAACCAATCAGAAGCGAGTAGGCCCGAACGATGCGCTCTCATTGGCCGTTCATCACGTCATGAACAATGAATACATTTATTTAGGAACACCACATAATTGGCAACACTTAATAAGCCCAGAATTCGAGATGACGTGCAGTGTATTTAACAACTATCTATCTAAAATGTCCAAATTAACTTATTTACTGTGGCTTGCATTAATATTTTTTTAAATAGCAACACCACAATAAATAAATATAACAAGACACTTCTTATGCATGTATTAGAACTAGAAAAATAGGACAGTGAAATCAGCTGAAACTAATGCAGTCTCTCTCGCATTAAAACGAAAAGGTGGGAATGAGACAACAATAGTTTCGGCTGTTTCCATTGTAGTAAAATTTCTCGTTCAACTGTTATTATTTTGCCTCGCGAGTAAATATAAAACATCAACAAAGGTCTACTACAATTCATTATAATATTCTAGATTTCAATAAAACCATAGTGCGTAGTATCATCCTTGTCACTCGTATAGTGTCCTCTCACTTTATCTACGCATGACATTGAATTTTCGCTAAAATATTACACTATGGTCAATTTGGTATAAAATCGTTTAGGCTGGAATGGCAAGATGTAGTTCATATATAAAATTCGTGGATTTATATTTTAGCAAAACTTCAAGTCATATTTCAATCAATGAAACGTACTACGCACTTTATGAACAACTTGATTTTTACAATTTTATTAGCGTCATGTCCGGTTTAAAAATGTTTAACAGTACGCAGTAATAAAGATAGTTCTATCTGGTCTTTGGATGATTCAAATATTTCTGTATATTTTGTTGGTTGAGCGCGTACGCTGTAAGTCCGGTGTTTTCTAAAAATGGGTGTTGTATATCCTCAAATTCGTAGGTAAATAAATAAATACAGCAGTTTTTTTAAACACATCATCCTAATGTTTTCTTCGGAATTCAGTATTTGTGATTACCGTTTTAAAGTTTCACCACGTAAAGATGTACACCAAGTTGCCCCAAATGTTTGCAATTTAAATTACATTATAATCAGGACCTATGTTCTTTAACGAAGGTTTTTCAGTTTCATGAAACGGCTCCCCTTTTTCTGAAAATATTTCCAATTGAAATATAAATTATAAATCAGCACTTATGTTCTTTGGGGAAGGTTTTTCGGTTTTACGAAATGGCTCACCTTTGCCAAAGAAACATAGATGAAGAAACATTTTTTGGGGGCCGGTGTTAGGGCGTGGCCGGCGGGTTCACAGACGTCTCTATTGTCTAACTACTGGTCTGCACACTTATTTAAATACCTACAAACTCGGGTACCGTCCACCCATGCTATTCAGTTTGCTCAGTGTGTGTTGTAGCTGGTTGCCGCGCGGTCCCGCTAGCAGTGGTTGTCGGTGTGCGGCAGCGGCGGCAGGTGTGGGTCGGCGCGCTTGTGGTCGGAGAGCGCGCGCACGGTCGACGTGTCCGCAGGCAGCTCCGACTTCTTGCGGAGGAGCGGCTTGCTGGCGTTCGTGTAGCTTTGCTTGCGCACCTGCCACGGGAATGTGACAGATTAGCTTAGATAATCATGCAGTTGCATTACTTTCTAAACTGATGATAAATAAAAATATAGAAGGTGATATCAAAACAAATGTACCTATTGAATAAGCGAAATACCTAATAGGCAAATTTGTGGAAATTAATTTAAAAAGTTAATAAAGTACTGACTTCCTGCTCGATGCGCGTGTAGGACAGGTCGGGCTGCTTGTCGTCGTCTCCGGGCGCGGTGGGAAGGCCCGTTACAGCGCTGGGGGCGTGGCCGGCGGGATGCGGGGCGTCGCGGTAGGCTGTCTCTGTCTAGCTACTGACCTCCTACTGTCTGACTACTGACCTCCTGCTCGATGCGCGTGTAGGAGAGATCGGGCTGCTTGTCGTCGTCTCCGGGCGCGGTGGGTAGCCCCGTTACAGCGCTGGGCCGTGGCCTGCGGGGGGCGGGGCGTCGCGGTAGGCTGTCTCTGTCTGACTACTGACCTCCTGCTCAATCCTAGTGTAAGACAGGTCGGGCTGCTTGTCGTCGTCTCCGGGCGCGGTGGGGAGGCCCGTTACAGCGCCGGGGGCGTGGCCTGCGGGGGGCGGGGCGTCGCGGTAGGCTGTCTCTGTCTAACTACTGACCTCTTGCTCGATGCGCGTGTAGGACAGGTCGGGCTGCTTGTCGTCGTCTCCGGGCGCGGTGGGGAGGCCCGTTACAGCGCTGGGGGCGTGGCCTGCGGGGGGCGGGGCGTCGCGGTAGGCTGTCTCTGTCTAGCTACTGACCTCCTGCTCAATCCTAGTATAAGACAGGTCGGGCTGCTTGTCGTCGTCTCCGGGCGCGGTGGGGAGGCCTGTCACGGCGCCGGGGGCGTGGCCAGCGGGAGGCGGGGCGTCGCGGTAGGCGGGGTTCACGGACGCCTTCTCCTCTATCCGCTGCCAGATCTCCTCCCGCTGCTGTAGACGCTCGCGCTCCCTGACAACAAAAACCACTTTGAAGATACGAAGAAATGTAGTGATACTTTAAGTACAGATTATTTAAAATAATTTCAATTCTTAAAATAACCTTCCAAGTCAAGGAACCGATTGTTCAAAATATTACCGATTATTTAAATGACGGAGGCCAATCATTCAAATTACAAGATCAACCATTACAACTACATATTACAGCATCGATCACTAAAATTACAGACTTAATAATCCGATTAAATTTTTGTTCCTCTTACTTATACTCATTTTTGAAACAGATTTTGATTCATATGCATTAAGAGCTTCAACAACAACTTCAAACATTCACCAGATGAGCAGTACAGTGATTATATTTCCGTCTTTACTCAACCAATCATTACATTCAAAATATAATATCACAACACCAATCATTCAAATTGTAAGACCCGCCATAGAAATAACAGGACCAATCATTCGAATTACAGGACCAATCACTCGAATTGCAGGAACAATCATTGAAATTACAAGACCAATCATTCAAATTACTTGACCAATCATTCAAATTACAAGACCAATCATTCGAATTACAGGAACAATCATTCGAATTATGGAACCAATCATTAATAATTATCACTTACTTTGCTGTTTATACTGCTGCGCGCATTCATCAAACAGCTTTTGATTCATTTCCATGAACAGCTTTAGCGCATTATACACCAGTCCATGTATGGTTTTGTTCTAATGGCTCTTGGTGTTGCGATACAACGATGGAAACAAGATGAGCAGTACTGAGATTACATTCCCGTCATCACATTACCAATCAGTCCATTCAAAATATCATAGCTCTCATTATTATTCAAACTATAAGGCCAATCATTCAAATGGCAGGACTAATCATTCTAATTACAGGTCCTATCATACAAATTACAGGACCAATCATTCGAATTACGGAGCCACTCATTCATATGATTAAAATATCAATACAACGATCACTTACTTTTGCTTCTCTTGTTTATACTGCTGCGTACACTCATCGAACAACTTCTGATTCATTTCCATGAACAGTTTTAGCGCGTTATACACCAGCCCATGTATAGTCTTGTTCCAATGGCTCTTGGTGTTGCGATACAGTGATGGAAACATGATGGGCAGGATGTGCGTCGCGTTGTCGGATATCAACGACATTATGTACTCGTTGTTCCAGTAGTATAATGCGCGTTCTGCCACCTGGAAAGAGGTTATGATTATGGCTGTTCTAGAATTTGTTTTGTAGTTTTTGTTTTGTGTGCGTTCTTTTGTGTATTGAGACTGCTATAGTGATACAATTTTTTTTCTCAAACGGACCTCAAATATTATCCTGACCTGGCGGTAGCTAACGTATTTATACGGCCGTTAACGTACCCCGCAAAGGATAAAGGCGCAACATACGTGTTAGGATTGATGCCCATGGAAGCTATAAAAAGCCAGCCTTAGAATTCACAATCGAATCACATTCATTGTTCAATCCACTGCTGAACATGAGCCTTTTACAATTTTTACCGCGCTTAAAGTACTATGGCCGTTCAAATAGGCAATATTTGACAGTTGTCAAAATCATGCTAATTTTATGACATAAGGTCTACTTTCCTTTGTTGACATGTCTTCTAGTATGTGTTCAACAGCTGTCAAATATGACCTATTCAAACGGCTGTACTTTTTCGAGCGTGATGGCAAGGTGAAAGTTTGAGATGTTGAATTCACAGGACAGACAGACACTGCTGAGCATTCTCAGTATTTATTTATTCTACGCCACCCACAGGTACAAACAGGGTGATTTTAATTCAGCACCGCACATGATATTCACATAAGTGCTCACAGCAAGGCGAAGGTCAGACCGGTCTTAAAATGTAATAGGTAATAGCCGAGCGGCCACAAGCGGGTAAACCAACAAGCGTTTATTAGTAACAGCACCCGGTTTTATGATATTTACACAAAGTTTATCGCAAGGCTGTTGGCGTCTTGCCAAAGACACGGTCTATAAAAGGATAAAAATAAGGGTTTACAAGTTTTTAAGGAACAACTTCTTGTTTGTAGGGCTAATGTTAGGAAATATCGAACTAAATCATTGCCAGTGAGACGGTCCGTAAAAGGATAAAAACACAGGTTTACAAGTCTTTAAGGACTGATCTTTGAAAATACCAAATCATTTTCTTTTCTGTGATTGATTGAAAATGTATCAATCTCAAAGTTTGGTTACTTCCTATTGGTCGTCGTCCCGTCATTTACAAGACTTGGTGCCATCTGCAAGCTATAAGTTTCTTTTCCAATGGAAAATTCTTTTGTCAATCGTTTTATGATATTTATTTACACAGACTTTATCGCAAAGATTGGCCGTTGGCGTCTTGCCAGTAAGACCGTAAAAGGATAAAAATGCGGATTTACAAGTTTTTAAGAAACAACTTCTTGTTTGAAACATCTCCTGTCAGCTAATCTGTGGAAATACCGAACTAAATAGGAATATTTCTTTTGCCACTTCTGATTGAGCACCTAAATATCAAACCAGAGGAAGTAGTGATAAATTGAAAAGTGCTAACACAAAATAAAAAGCAATTTATAAAGTGGTACGGAAATTCCATGTAAAAAACGTTATTTCAACTTAGCTCAGTGCCCTCTACGGTATAGTTTCATCCGAAAATAATTAAAGTTAATTTTCGGATGAAACTACTTCATTTCGTGCATAATATTTTCACAAGAAAGAAATACTGCTGGGAGGGTTTTTAATGTAAAATCAATCATTGCTTACAGAAATGAAGGGAACTGACATAAAGCACAACTGGAACAGTTTTTTCTAAGAACTGGTGTACTAAAGTTGTCTTAAATAGTGTAGATGCACCACGACAGGATTTTTAAAAACTAATATTTTAAGAGCCTGACAGTTTATACAGAAGTATTTATTCCTTTCTTAAATTCAACTTAAAAATGCAACCCTTGCAGCCGCCGGAAAACTAGTTTCTTATTTATAAAAAAACACCTTACCTGAAAGTGCGGGGACGACACGCACTTGGCCAGCTGCCGGAACAGCGGGTCCATGATCTTCTGGAACTCCGCCGGCTCGATCACGTCCAGGATCTCCTCCATTTCATTGAGGACCATGACATCAGTATAGTTACTATACTGATGTAGGTACTGTAGTATATCTTACCTGGAAGTGCGGGGACGACACGCACTTGGCCAGCTGCCGGAACAGCGGGTCCATGATCTTCTGGAACTCCGCCGGCTCGATCACGTCCAGGATCTCCTCCATTTCATTGAGGACCATGACATCAGTATAGTTACTATACTGATGTACTATAGTATACCTCACCTGGAAGTGCGGGGACGACACGCACTTGGCCAGCTGCCGGAACAGCGGGTCCATGATCTTCTGGAACTCCGCCGGCTCGATCACGTCCAGGATCTCCTCCATTTCATTGAGGAACATGACATCAGTATAGTTACTATACTTACTATACTATAGTTACTATACTATAGTATACCTCACCTGGAAGTGCGGGGACGACACGCACTTGGCCAGCTGCCGGAACAGCGGGTCCATGATCTTCTGGAACTCCGCCGGCTCGATCACGTCCAGGACCTCCTCCATTTCATTGAGGAACATGACATCAGTATAGTTACTATACTTACTATACTATAGTTACTATACTATAGTATACCTCACCTGGAAGTGCGGGGACGACACGCACTTGGCCAGCTGCCGGAACAGCGGGTCCATGATCTTCTGGAACTCCGCCGGCTCGATCACGTCCAGGATCTCCTCCATTTCATTGAGGAACATGAGATCAGTATAGTTACTATACTGATGTAGGTACTATAGTATACCTCACCTGGAAGTGCGGGGACGACACGCACTTGGCCAGCTGCCGGAACAGCGGGTCCATGATCTTCTGGAACTCCGCCGGCTCGATCACGTCCAGGATCTCCTCCATTTCATTGAGGAACATGACATCAGTATAGTTACTATACTTACTATACTATAGTTACTATACTATAGTATACCTCACCTGGAAGTGCGGGGACGACACGCACTTGGCCAGCTGCCGGAACAGCGGGTCCATGATCTTCTGGAACTCCGCCGGCTCGATCACGTCCAGGATCTCCTCCATTTCATTGAGGACCATGACATCAGTATAGTTACTATACTGATGTACTATAGTATACCTCACCTGGAAGTGCGGGGACGACACGCACTTGGCCAGCTGCCGGAACAGCGGGTCCATGATCTTCTGGAACTCCGCCGGCTCGATCACGTCCAGGATTTCTTCCATTTCATTGAGGAACATCACCTCTTTAGGGGAATGCGTCTTCGGCCAGTATTTTAATAATGCCCTGGAATTATAAAGATATGGCTGAAAACCAGACTCGAAGAAATGTCTAACTCTTTTAATAGTAGGTTGTTGACGAGGACGGGAAATAAGACTTTGACTGACGAGTAGAGTTTGAAGTCCGAGCCGCAGGCGAGGACTTTAAAAATACGAGTCTGGCAAAGTCATTTTCCCCGAGGCTTACATAGTGCTTTTCTCAAAAAAATGCTAGGAAATTATAAAGATTTTAATTTATTTTGTAGTAATTTGATATAAAAAGTTGTTTTACTGATTACGAAGTCAAGATGTGGATTAGGAGTTATTCTTTTTTTATTTTGTAATTTCTGAACGATTTCGATATCGCGCCAGAAAAGTTGTATTGGAATCCATTGCTGGTGTGTAAAAAAGAAATTGTTCAGAAATTACAAAATCACAGACAATGTCAAACTTTCTGGATTGTTTTCTTGAAAGAAATTGTCATATTTCCTAGCATGTTTGAGAAATAGTAGGTTGTTGACGAGGACGGGAAATAAGACTTTGACTGACGAGTAGAGTTTGAAGTCCGAGCCGCAGGCGAGGACTTTAAAAATACGAGTCTGGCAAAGTCATTTTCCCCGAGGCTTACATAATGCTTTTCTCAAAAAAATGCTAGGAAATTATAAAGATTTTAATTTATTTTATAGTAATTTGATATAAAAAGTTGTTTTACTGATTACTAAGTCAAGATGTGGATTAGGAGTTTTTCTTTTTTTATTTTGTAATTTCTGAACGATTTCGATATCGCGCCAGAAAAGTTGTATTGGAATCCATTGCTGGTGTGTAAAAAAGAAATCGTTCAGAAATTACAAAATCACAGACAATGTCAAACTTTCTGGATTGTTTTCTTGAAAGAAATTGTCATATTTCCTAGCATGTTTGAGAAAAATCATTTTCTTGCTCTGTTTTAAGAGGTTTGCGGTTGATTGGGGTTTTGCTTTGTTTGAAAAAGACAAGGTTTTCAGAGCATCCCTAGAGCTAAGTTTTTATACAAACGTATTCCTCTGATTTCTTTCCGAATAATGCATGTCGACTTGTCGAGCTATAATAATTTTTTATTACATTAAGGACTACTACCTACATGCATTCGGAAAGAAAACGGGCAAATATGTACGTTAGAATATTTTGTTTTGTTTTTATATTTGCTGTGGATTTTGTTTTGTTTTTTACACTTGTTTTTATAATGAAAAGGTGGAAAACAGACATCATTCGGGTATCCTCTTAAGTTTAGTGGGCTCTGATCTGGTTCACTTGAGGATTCCCTCGCTATGCTTCGAAATTTAGTTTACCCGGAAATCTTTAGTCAGAGCCAATCTCAAGTAAACCTGTTCTGGTTTACTTGAGATTGGCTCTGCCTAAACATTCCCTTGCTTTTCTTCAAAATTACTCAAGAGATACACCTATGTACCGCATGTTGCTACTTCATTCACACTTACCTAACTACCGGTTGTGTGAGCGAGGGGTCCTTCTCAAGGAACTGCACCACACAGTATGCTAGCTGCGGGTGGTACACCGACAGCGATTTCGCCTTGTGTAGTGGTATTAATACCTGTAATAGACAAAGTTTCATAATTTTTATTTAGCAATAGCTAATCAGTAAACGGCAGTAGTTGCCTACCACCTATGAAAACGTACAAAAAATGTCTAAACTTCTACAAACTCCCATTTTTTTTCTCTATGAATAACGACTGTACTTTAGACGTATTTCAATAAGCGGTCGCAATAGCTATTCCCGTAAGCAACCTGAAATGGCTATTTTTAAATTACTGTGCTTGCACCGAGTGGTAAGTCCACTGTTTTCCAATTTTACTAGAACAGCTGATTTTCAGAGTCAATCAGCACTTATTAGATCGTAGACTATCATACATTTCACTTCTTCAAATGACTCGTCTAATACTCAGTAAAATTTCTCACCCTAAGCAGGAACATCTTATGCTCCTCTTTGAGTGGCAGCGCGAAACCGTTGATGATGGAGCCGAGGATCTCCAACAGTTCTGCTATGCCGTTGTGGTGCTCTGTCTCGTATATAAACCTGCAACAACACATACAAATGTTCAAAAGGATGGTATGATACGAGTTAATTTTTTTTTCATGGATAAGTTTTTCACCGTGTACAGTCTCTTACGCTAATTCATAAACAATTTCATTTTTAAGGTTTCTATTTTCTTGTAATTAAAACCGATAAGGCGAACAAAAACTATGTTGTACGATTGAATTAATGTATCTGCATCTAGAAAAATAACAATTTATTATTATTATTATTAGCCTACGAGATCCCACTGCTGGGCAAAGGCCTCCCCCGCGGTCTTCCACTTAATGCGGTCTTGTGCAACCTCCATCCAGTCCTTTAAATGGGCATCGAAATCGTCTCGCCATCTTTTTCGGGGTCTACCTCTGCGACGAGATCCGCCTTGGGGTACCCAATCTGCCGATACGATTCGAGCCCATCGATCAGGGTGCATCCTGCAGACATGCCCGGCCCAGTCCCATTTCAACTTGGCAGTTTTGTACCCTACGTCGATGACGCCAGTCTGAGCTCGAAGAGTAGTGTTCCGAACTCTATCTATTCTCTTGACGCCGAGGATACTTCGCTCCATTGCTCTTTGGCAAACCTTGAGTTTGGACTTTTGACTTTCTGTTAGCGACCACGTTGGCGCACCGTAGGTTAGGACCGGCAGGATACACATGTCGATGAGTTTTCTTTTGAGTGATAGAGGCAGATCGCCTTTCATAAAGTTTTTTAACGACCAGAAGCTTTTCCAGGCGTTCTCAATCCGACGATCGATCTCTTTTCCTTGCCTGTTGTCGAAAGAGACAATCTGGCCTAGGTATATATACTCATCGACATAATGTATCGTCTGCCCGTCGACCTGTACCCTACGTTTCGTGCTGTTGGTCATCAGTTGTGTTTTCGTCATGTTCATGTGGAGTCCAACCTCAAGGCTTGCTGCGCTTAAACCTTGAAGCATCTCCTCGAGTTCATTTGCCGTATTAGCAAATAGAACAATGTCGTCGGCGAAACGTAGATTTGTCAATCGTTTTTCGCCGACGACAATGCCCCGCGTTTCCCATGGCACAGACAGCTGTTTGAACACTTGCTCCAAGGTGCACGTAAATAGTTTAGGGGAGAGGGGGTCACCCTGTTTCACCTGTTTTATCTAGAAAAATAACAATTATTGCTGTAAAATATTACAGTCTAAAAATCGATACCTTACATTTTGCTAGAGACTATACCTGTCCGGTATCACTCCAACAAATCTGTGACTTTATTAGTTTTTGAATGCTCCATAATAAAAGTTGTTAAATTCTATGCCTGTAAAGTTTTCGGTATACCGGACCTTACACCTAGTATAACCAGGCGCGGTCACAGCCCTCAGTTTCAGGGGGGGTCACGGTGGCTGAAATACCTTAGAACCATTTTTTTTATCCACACTTTAGATTTATAGAAAAATTTCGTACTGCGTGCATAGGCTTAATATAATATCACAAAACTCGTCATACGCTGATGCAAATTTTTGAATTCCTCAGTTAGATGCTTTTAAACTACTGAATTATTTGAATGAAATAAATAATAATAAACTCTATTAATTGTCGTTTAAAGAATTCTCATAAAATATCATAAAATTTTGCGGTTACCAATCTATTCTCTCCAAAGAAAAGACTAAAACTCTCAGTCTCAAAGAAAGCACTGTATTAACAGTATTAACACTCTTAGTAAATGAATTTGTCACTAGCTAGGCGATGTATTTCAAACTTTTTGAATACGCGACCCCTTTCCAAGCAAAAATTAACTGGCAACCCCATGTTTAGTCATCCTCATAGAAATACAAAATTAGTAATAGCATTTAATCGGGGGCAGATACAGAAAAACTTTAAGCGTTGTGCGATATGCGCACACTCAGGATATTTATCTGGGTAGGCAGTGGCGGATCCAGGGGGGGAGTCATGGGGGACATGACATGGCCCAGGACCTTGACTAAGTGGTTATATTATTGTTAACATATTGACAATGTCTTTTTTTGTCAATGTCAAACACAAGATTCCATTCAATTACATAAGGAAAAGCCGGCATATGGCAAAGTCGAAGTCAGTCAGTCATCGTCCTAAGCTGATCCAGGTTTTTGGCCAAAAACTTAGGATTTTGGCCGAAATCCTAATGGGAACGAGGAGTGGAGAGTTATGTTATGCACCTCCCCCTGATCTGTTAAGGGTAGAGTTGGACACCCTGAGGCATCGGACTCCCTGAAGGATGGGGTAGCGTCAGACAGCCTGAATTGATTGCCTCGATTGACCTGCACACAGACACCATAAGAGCAGGATGTACCACTGGACGCTGGAGAGGACGGGAGGTAGCGTCAAACGCCCTGGACGACAGGGGGTATCGTCGGACGCCCAGTAAATCCAACGCCCGCCATCTTTTATCCTCCAGAGTACGCTACCCACGCCCGCCAAGGCGTCCGACGCTACGTCCCATCCTCCAGAACGTCCAAAGCTATCTCCTGCCTCTCAGGGTGCAGGTATGCCGCTACCTCCAAACCTCCAGGGATGGAGGATGAAAGATGACGGTGGTTGGATTTTCTGGGACGCTACCCCCTGTCCTCCAAGGGGTCCGACGCTACCTCCGATCCTCCAGAGCGTCCGAGGCAATCCTGCTGTTCAGGCTGTCTTATGTAACCCCCTGCCCTTCAGGGTGTCCAACTCTACCCTTGACAGATGTGCATAACATACCTCTTTACTCCTCGCTCCCCTAAATGCAAAAAAAGCCATACCTAAATCTAGGATTTCGGCCAAAATCCTAGGTTTTGGCCAAAAACCTGGATCAGCTAGCTTAGGACGATGGCCGAAGGAAGTCTACGATTTTGCCACATGCCGGTTTTTGCCCAAAGACCTAATTCTGGCATTACCTATACTGCGACACATACAAACATGCAGGCTCTCGAAAAACATAACCCTCCTTCTGAGGCAGTCGGGTCAAAAATTATCTATAGTACCTATAAAATTGTCTATGTGACCCCCCCCCCCCCTGAGCCAAGGCTGGATCCGCCGGTGTGGGTAGGCTGAAGTTTTCAGGTTAAAATAAGGCACAAGTACGCGAACGTATCGCGAGCGAAGTGAGCTCGACTTTTTCGCTACAAACGAGCATGTGAGCTTAAAAACTGGCAGCTAGCGAAAAACAGACTAATTGGATACAATATGTACAGCAGCAGTACAATAGTTTCGCGTTATAATAAAGTGAGAGGCCTCAACACTAGCCACGGTATACACGGTAGTTTTTTCTTGAATTTCAGGGGAGGTCATGACCCCTACGACCCCCCCCCCCCTGTGACTCTTGAAAACTCTGAATAAGTAGATAGATTTATTTAGATTAGCAGCCAAGAGTCCATCTGCAAATCACTATGCCAATTCTTAGTTTTGCGAAGGATTTGTTTTGTAAAAAAAGACTGCAATTATTTCTCTAGCTAGGCCTTTGGATATGCACTATGCACTGTATGCACCGTATATGAAGTGAAACAAGTGAACGTATTTTCCACTGCAGGCAGGATTTATATCTGACAATGCTAGTGGGCAAAATACACTTGCACAGTTGCACTATTTAGAAAAAAAATAGGCATTCAAGTGAGGGTATCACTCCTTTACTTTAACAAAAATATGCACTACAACCCCGGCATGTCATTAAAATGAATTTTAAGTGTCTCGAAGACAATATAATGACATGATAATCGCCACACATATCAATTTACGTACTTTCCACGTCACAATAGTACAATAATTACCAGGCTGGTTGATTATCGATCTTTCTCAAACAAATTGCCGTCATTGTACCGCTTCTATGATATTCTATTTCTATGGGAACATGTTTTTATGAAGACTTGCGAGTTGCGAGTAATTTGTCGTTATGGGCAACCATTTTCCTGCCATTGATCCAAGGATAATGAGAGCAGGTAAAGGCCCTTATAAATAGAATTGTTGAGAGCAAGGTTTGACACTATAACTGATATAAATGTCACTAGTTTTTCTATGTCTTTATATCTGTAATGAATTGCTAAGATAATTGTGATGAATGGTATAATTTTATCATGACTTTTTGCATAATTTATAAATCAAGATAATTCCATTATATCCACCTTGACAACACCAAAGCCCCCGAGTGTCTATAGCAAAGCTATAAATTTTAGTTTTTCAGATCCTTAAGCGATACTCTTTACGAAGTGTGTTGTACTTGTTGGATGTTTTTATTTTCGATCCCTTTTCATCTTGTCGTGTGTTACACTAAGTTAATACACAACCAGTCAAAGGCCTGCTACCAATAGTAGGCGGTTGTAAAACTTTGACAGTGATTGGGTCGTCCATAGACTCGGTGTCCCACGCGAAAGAAGATATTAAGCGAATCGATGATCCCGATAACAAAAATTGAAGCCACCTACTAGAATTAAGCCTTTGGAAAGCGTGTGTGTGTAGTGGTAAAAGTTCGCTAAGAGCTAATATAATATTCAAGAGAAAACCCAAAACAGCGCTATGGCATTATCCTAACACATCAAATTCAGGTTGGGTTCCGAATTATTCAGAGTACGTTCATGTCGCTAGAAGGACGCAGGATATAAATAATCTGGGACGTGTAATACACATAAGGTATGTATCCCTTAAGCCAAGAGCATGGCTGTGTGTAGTTACATCTATCGAAAACAGATTTGTATTACGCATAACAGTTCTCTGAAGGAAAAACATCGTATCTTGGTTAACCAAAAGTAATCTATTTTTACTCAGACTTTTGAAATGAATGTATTCCATTGTGCAAATAGTTAAGATTAGTCAGGTTTGCTACTAGATTAAGAGTTATTTATTAGACTGCAAAAAGCTCAACGAAGCTAAATGAAACCCTTGTAACTATTAACATAAGGCTAACTAATAGGTAGTATCAGACGTTACTTTGCGTTAGTTTATCTTGATGAAGGAGATAGTAAGATTTATAGCTGGAGGTATGGAAAAGCTAAAGATCTTGCTATCTGTTTCATTACTATAATGTTATATTTTACGTAGTATAATATCTCTGTAATGCGACAAGTTCAGCCAGCCCAAACCTTTTAGCTGGCTGCCCGCGATTCGGGATACAAGCGTATATGTCCAGTAGGTTTCCATACTCATGTAATACGAGAACTGATTCAGTTACATTTGTGTTATGTGATATTATGCTGTGTCTACATAGTACAATATCCTTGTACTGCGCCTAAGTTCCGCCAGCCCAACCCTTCTGGCTGGCTGCCCGCGATTCGGAATACAATCGAATATGTTCAGCAGGCTTCTATACTCATTTTATACGAGAACTGATGTAGTTACGTTTGTGTTATGTGATATTATGCTGTGTCTACATAGTACAATATCCTTGTACTGTGGCTAAGTTCAGCCCGCCCAACCCTTCTGGCTGGCTGCCTGCGATTCGGGATACAAGCGTATATGTCCAGTAAGCTTCTCATGTTATACGAGAATCGAGTCAGTAAATATTGTGGTATGTGAAATTATATAGTATCTACGTAGTACAATATCCTTGTACTGTGACTAAGTTCAGCCAGCCCAACCCTTCTGGCTGGCTGCCCGCTATTCGGAATACAAGCGCATATGTTCCAGTAGGCTTCTATACTCATGTTATACTTCGGGAACTGATACAGTTGTGTTTGTGTTATGTGAAATTATACAGTGTCTATGTAGTACAATATCCTTGTACTGTGGCTAAGTTTAGCCAGCCCAACCCTTCTGGCTGGCTGCCCGCTATTCGGAATACAAGCGCATATGTCCAGTTGGCTTCCATACTCATGTTATACGACAATTGAATCAGTAAATATTGTGTTATGTGAAATTATAGTGTCTATGTAGTACAAAATCCTTGTACTGCACCTAAGTTCAGCCAGCCCAACCCTTCTGGCTGGCTGCCCGCTATTCGGAATACAAGCGCATGTGTTCCAGTAGGCTTCTATACTCATGTTATACTTCGGGAACTGATACAGTTGTGTTTGTGTTGTGTGATATTATACAGTGTCTATGTAGTACAATATCCTTGTACTGTGACTAAGTTCAGCCAGCCCAACCCTTCTGGCTGGCTGCCCGCTATTCGGAATACAAGCGCATATGTTCCAGTAGGCTTCTATACTCATGTTATACGAGAATCGATTCAGTTACATTTGTATCGTGTGTATTTTTAGATTTCACGTTTCCATCAGATTTGGCACATACTTATCAATTTTCTATACGGGATATTACTGGTACGTAAATACATAGGTACATCACGCCTTTATACACTGGCGAAATCATAAAGAAAACGCCACAAAACAAGAAACTGATACTGATCACGCCTTTATCTCATGTAAAAATATGATGATGATGATCTTTCCGGCCGGTTTCGGCCATGGCGACCACTTCTACTCCTAATCAAGTCGGCGCTGATGCGCTCGTATGTGGCTATTGTAGCCTATTTTGGCAGTAAACTCCCGTGCACAGTGTGGGCACGTGAGTTTGCCATTGATATAATTGTAGTTAATGGCGGCGGGAGTACGGGCCTTCAGTTCATCGCGTTTAGCGTCAAGGTCTGCTTTACGCTGCTCCTCGAAGTCGCGGATTCGCCTCTTTACAAGACCGCGCCATTCTGGCCGTTGCGCTGCCAAAACCTCAAATTGAGAGGGTTCGATATTGCATCTTTTCATGTGTCTCTTCTGAACATCTTTAAATCGGAGGAGTTGACCGCCATGCTTTCGCTTGCCCTCCTCTAGCTCAGAATAGAAGATGCGCTTCGCCACTCGCTCATCAAAATATAATACATAATTCAAGTGGTATCACCAAGTACCTAACCATATTACTCGGAAAAGTTATGTTTGATGGGTTGATCGTCACGTCTTCGAGCATTATATCAACTTTTGACGATGATAAAGCTACATCAACTCACCTATAGAATACATTGTTAATTTGTTTCCTTATGTAGGCGCGCAGCACCAAGAACTTGCCGTATATCCTGTGTAGTGTTGTTTTGAGGAAGTCCCGTTCCCGCGGGTCTTCCGAGTCGAACAGCTCTAGTAACTGTAACAATAAAAAACTTTATTATTATCTATCATAGGACGTTATACTCGTATTCGGGATCCGGAAGTGCCTGGTTCAATTATTTACATACATACAATACATATTGGTATCACGCCTTTATTCCTTGCGGGATATGTAGGTAAACGGCTGTTAAAACGGTCATTTACACCACAACTAACAAAAGTTTGAGAGTCATTCAGAAGACTGTGTATCACCATAGTATCAGGTTTTCAGCCTGTTGCAATACACATCAACTCTCAAATCCCTTAGTTGCTTCTCACGAAACCCACTGGAAAGATATGGGATGATGTTATTCGAAGCCGGCATGACACGGCCACTTTATCTATCATTCAATATTATTTTCGGGATCTGGAAGAGCATGGTAAAATTTTCTACACCCACATGAATTTACTAATTTATCTTATCATTATGTGCGATTGTACGAAGTTTTGGTTAGGACACTGTTTATACTGAACCACCTGATTGCTGGTAAAAAAGTTTCAAATTGAAAATTCTTGCATCATCCACGTTAATACAATTTACGTGGCTGTTTGAAAACATTGACACCGCATGATTTCAAAGAATAAACTGTAAGACATAGTTGGACAGAAAAGCAAACAATATTATTCTAGATCCTTTGTAAGATTGTTGCAGAAACTCAAAGGCATTCTTACGTTTGATCCCGTTGTTCGCAACCCTATTATAATATCCTGTGGTTCAGGTTACAAAAGAAAATAACAATACTCATATCCTCTTAGTGCTTGTTATTCTAACATGTGTTTGTTGCATTAGACAGGCTTTCATGTTATAGAAGAACGTTGTTGTTTTGTAAGGTAACCTGACATGCAAATAATGGTTCTAAAGTTTCCAAGTCTTATTATAAAGCCTAAGGGCGTCCTCTGTGTGACGCTTATTTTCTGCGCGAACCCTCAATGCGAGGACTCGTGCGAAGTACACATCATCTGCACCGCTTGGAGTTAAGTGAACTTCGCACGCGGACCGGTACGCGCGTATAAACTCGCGACGCAGCTCACGGCCTAAAGGTTTTCGAATGGGACAAATTTCTTACGTGGGACGAGTTGCGAATGGGACGACCTGCTAACGACCCTCTCTACTAAACAAAAGATAGGAAATATTGAAATTGGACGCCATAAAAAGGTAAAAGGTTAAACAATCTCAGAGGGTGCCTTCTTGGAAAGGCCGGAAGATGAAAGGAGGACCCAAGCAGTGACGGTGTAGCGGCTGAGGGACAAAGGGCCATTGGTCAACCTTTGGTCAAATTACATATTCGTTTTAGTAATAGGATGGATGCGTATGGCTTAGAATCAGAGTTCATGGCGCAAAAAAGAGACTTACATACATAAATCAAGCCTATATCCCTTGCGGGTTAGGCAGAGCGTTAACAGCAGTAAAAACGGCCATTTACCTGCACCACGTCTGACAAAGGTTCTGAAGTCATTCAGAAGACCGTGTATTATCATAGTGACAGGTTGTCAGCCGGCCGCCTATAATTGCAATACACATCAACTTTCAAATCCCTTTTTTCGCCTTACGACACACACGGGATAGATATAGGGTGATGCTATTCTTAGCCGGCACCACACGGCGTAAACTCACCACAAAGATCTTACAAAGGCTAAATGTCCGATCCGAACCGAATCAAAAACAAACAACGAAATCCAAGCGACAGGATTCACCATTCAAATATTTGCTGGACTGAGAATCTAAACCGGAATATTAAACCCAGTGGTCTATAACAGTCCTTTGTACCCTAGCGGTTGGTGCACTGAATACATGACTGAATCTCGAGGAAAATCCAATAATAACGAACGCAGGAGCAGTTGTTTGGCAACCTGCACAGTTCCTAATATGACATTTACGACTGGAACGGGCGCGCCAAAATGTCGTTACTCAGTTCATCTAGGTAAACTATCGTGTTGGCAAGCAAATCATACTCATAAAGACATAAATCTTGCGGCCACCACCTTCGAACTAAGATCAAACCCAGCGATAAAGCAGAATGGAGCTAAGAACAGCAAATTTCAAAGTAAGGTACAATAGGGAGCATCTCGAATGCGGAGTAATTTAACTTAACAGGTGAACAGGGAAAGATTCGGCTGCGGGGTAGTAATCATTACGTAATACATTAGTTTCAGAGCCATCCAATCCGACTACAGGTGATAATTTCTATGCTGGTTCAGGAAAATGGAGAACGCAAAAACGGAAGAAAAGTCTACTGCGACAACCAGAGCGACACATGAAATAAAAACCTCATGCTTGTTGCATCAAAACAGCGGACACAAGTCAAAAGTCTTTCATTATTAACCCTAAAATTGCCAAACAAATGAGGGTGCGCGAAATCTGACACGAGTGGAAGGGTTAAGGAAGATCGTCCGCCAGGCCTTGACCTCTTGACTCTTAGTTTATTCCAATAGTAGGTACAGTGGAGGCCGCATCTTAAAAATTAACAAAACATTTAAACAGAACCTTATGGAACAACTTCAGTGAACCATGAAATGAAAAGCTCATGTCAATCGCATCAATACAGCGAACAGAAGTCGCCATCAATGAAATATAAAATAAAAAACTCAAGTCGATCGCATCAATACAGAGAACAAAAGTCGCCATCAATGAAATATAAAATAAAAAACTCATGTCGATCGCATCAATACAGCAGACAGAAGACGCCATCAATGAAATATAAAATAAAAAACTCATGTCGATCGCATCAATACAGCGAACAGAAGTCGCCATCAATGAAATATAAAATAAAAAACTCATGTCGATCGCATCAATACAGCGAACAGAAGTCGCCATCAATGAAATATAAAATAAAAAACTCATGTCGATCGCATCAATACAGCAGACAGAAGTCGCCATCAATGAAATATAAAATAAAAAACTCATGTCGATCGCATCAATACAGCAGACAGAAGTCGCCATCAATGAAATATAAAATAAAAAACTCATGTCGATCGCATCAATACAGCAGACAGAAGTCGCCATCAATGAAATATAAAATAAAAAACTCATGTCGATCGCATCAATACAGCAGACAGAAGTCGCCATCAAAAGTAGCTTTACATCACAACAGTTTACATTATGAAGGAAGCTCGCCGGCCGGCCCTGAGGCCTTGACCGTTACCTTTAGCCTATTCCAGTCGTATACCATACTGAATAATTGAAAGGGCGGCTGGGGCGGCTTACAGAGAATATAAAATAATTCCGAGAAAAAAATAACTTTTCCGGCTTACATATTTGTTTACAGTAGTCGGCCTACAACATTTTTTTCCGATTTGTTCATAGCCCATCAACCTATTCATTTAAGGGGGCAACTTACAGTGGTTTCCTTTCAATACGAATACAGTGAAAAACTAGTTTAAGTTGATGAATAAGACGGACCTCTGAAATATTTATGATTATTCTTACACCCATGCCTATGCCTAAGTAATATCATTGGTTCCAGAAGCCCAAAAGCAAAAGCTATCAAAAATAACAACATTGTATAATGATACTACGTTTTATAGGCGCAATTCAATAACGCCTAATGCAATATTAGCACCGACAAAACAGGTACTTTTCCCTTTTCCTTAAGAAACTGAACCTAAATTTGCTTAAAGTGAAAGGATATTTTAGGTAAGAAGAAATTGTGTTGTCTATTAAAATAAAATTGCTATAAAAAGGGGTAATACCGTAAAGCGATAAAAAGACTAAACAAGTATTTATAAGGGATTCAATTATGCCATTTGGGCTCTTATCCATTGACTGAGCTACATACATCACGCCTGTATCCCTTGCGGGATAGGCAGAGCACAAGGGGCTGTAAAAACGGCCATTAACACCACGTCTGACAAAAGTTTGAGTCATTCAGAAGACTGTATCACTATAGTGAGAGGTCACTTGAAATTGGAATACAGATCAACTCTCAATTAATCCCTTAGTCACTTCTTACGACACCCACGGGAACGATATGGGGTGATGCTATTCTAAGCCGTCACCATACAGCACTGACGCGTGTTCAATACCCTCAGATAAAATTTCCAGCTTCTTACACCAGGTTTTATAGGGTTGTTTGTCGATTGAGGTCCCACATAATAAAAAGCACCGTACCGTGTGTTTTTGACACGAGCTGTGCGTGTCAGTAGTGATTTTTCTTTGGTGTGATTCAAAGATCCAAAAGTCTTTTTTTGGAAAAGTTCCAAATTTTTTTTTTTCACCGCAGGCAGGATTTGAACCTGCGACCTTCGGCATCCAAAAGTCTTTCGACATTCGCTCGTGTCAGCTATTGAAAGCAAAGATAGAGTTGATTTTCAATCTGCTACCTGCAAATGTCGCGCGTCACATAGCACTAGCTAGACATTTGCTGGCCTTTACGACGTACCACATCCATCATGATAAGCAAAACCGTCCCCTAACGACGTTCGGAAATGAGATTATTCGCCATTTGGCGAGTCCTACTGCACTCAGCTCGGATATCGCTTTAACCAGGTCGTAATAGCTCCTGCCTACGAGTTGTATCTACTGTTGATGGTAGTTTGAGCTTCTTTAAGGGACGAACCTACATGGGTCTTAAGCAGTCATTGAAAGTACAGTATAGGCTATAGGCACTGATTGATTTTATTTAAAAAGAAATTGCGAGAAACCCGGTCGTAATAGCTCCTGCCTACAGAGCTGTATCTACTGTTGATGGTAGTTTCATCAATAGTAGATGTCAGAGGTCTGCCACTTATAGCAGGCGGTTGAAAAACTCTAACGCAATGGTTTATCGAGCGTCGGTGTCCCAAGCAAAAAAATGTGTATGAGCGACTAATTTTAGGGATGAACTTTCAAGGGTTTTGTTGGGATTCTAAGCGCTATACTCGTAATTCGGTTGTAATTACATTAGGTATTTGGCTACAATCAGTTATGTTGGTTGTATTTTCAGTAGCTCAGAATAAACGAAATATCATTTAAAATCAAATCACATCACAACAGTCCACTGCCAGACATGTGCATCCCTTAGAAGGCTGATTGGCAAGTGCAGTTCAAGATGTTGCATTTGTGGAAAACGCTGTTGCACACTATCCACATTCATTTCTTCGTAGTCTTTTACGACAACAATAAGAAGAGACAATGCGAAGTGATGCTATTCTCAGACGGCACCACAAAGCAACGCTACGGATTGTACTGCCTTAAGATGAGTACCTAATTCGATATTTTTTTCAAGCCTTCAACACGCCTGACCTAATTAGTTACAAGAGGAGTTAAGTTTATAAGTCACGTAATAGCACTCGAAACGTCTCTAAGTTTTTCTAACACGGTACCTGAAAGTTAGTCCTGTCTTCTCGCCCTGAATATTACTCTGGAGAGCAGACTAACTTCAGGTTTATCTCAAAACCATAACGCGGCCCTGTGGATTGTGCGTGTTACTCCCTTAGATTAGTACCTAAAGACTAAATGCGTATTTTTTTTCAAGCCTTCTGCAGGTACGTCGCGCCTGACCTAATTAATTACAAGAGGAGTTAAGTTTATAAGTCACGTAATAGCACTCAAGACGTCTCGATCTAAGTTTTCTAACACGGCACCTGAAAGTTAGTCCTGTCTTCTCGCCCTGAATATTACTCTGGAGAGCAGACTAACTTCAGGTTTATCTCAAAACCATAACGCGGCCCTGTGGATTGTGCGTGTTACTCCCTTAGATTAGTACCTAAAGACTAAATGCGTATTTTTTTTCAAGCCTTCTGCAGGTACGTCGCGCCTGACCTAATTAATTACAAGAGGAGTTAAGTTTATAAGTCACGTAATAGCACTCAAGACGTCTCGATCTAAGTTTTCTAACACGGCACCTGAAAGTTAGTCCTGTCTTCTCGCACTGAATATTACTCTGGAGAGCAGACTAATTTCAAGTTTATCTCAAAACCATAACGCGGCCCTGTGGATTGTGCGTGTTAATCCCTCAGATTAGTACCTAAATACTTATTTCGATACATTTTTCAAGCCTTTAGCAGGTGTGAAGATCCTGACCTAATTAGGTACAAGAGGAGTTGAGTTGATGATAAGTCACGTAATGACACTTGAGGCGCTTCTATCTAAGTGTTCTAACACGGCACCTGAAAGTTAGTCCTATCTACTCGCCCTGAATATTACTCTGGAGAGCAGACTAATTTCAAGTTTATATCAAAACCATGTTAGAGGTCATTAGCCTTCTCGCTCCCAAAATCTTCGCTTCGCAATTTGCAAAATTTTGCAATCGCTTGCAAAATTTTGCACCGCAGGCTGGATTTGAACCAGCGACCTTCGCCATCTGTGGAGGCGTCCAGTGGCGTATACAGCTTCCAATCGTGGGGGGGATCACAACACATATCATAGACTACTATCGCTAAACTGCACTACTCAGGCAGAATATGCATTACGAGCAAAGTAAGTCTAACATTTCACGTTGACAAAAAAGAGAGAAGCCGCACTGCGCCACATTAACACTATAGCCACTAGAGCTAAGCGAGATAGACTTTTTTCTAGATTCACGTTAAAAAGTCATGCGAGGAGACACAACGTCCTACATCAGCACTACAAGTATTGCAAGCGAAGCGGGCTCGACATTTCGCACTAAAAATTCGTGCGAGGAGACACATCGTCCTATATCACCAACACAAGTATAGCGAACGAAGCGAGATCGACATTTCGCACTAAAAATGCTTGCGAGAAGACAAACCGTCCTACAACAAGACAAGTATTGCGAGCGAAGCGAGCTCGACAATTCGCGCTAAACATGCGTGTAAGAAGGCACACCGTCCCATATCACAACTACAAGTATTGCGAGTGAAGCGAGCTTGACTTTTTGCGCTAATAATTCGTGCGAGAAGACAAACCGTCCTTTATCACCACTACAAGTATTGAGAGCGAAGCGAGGTAGACGTTTCGCGTTAAAAGTGCGTGCGAGAAGACACGACGTCTGTTACCTCTACAACAAGTATTGCGAGCGAAGCGAGCTCGACACTTCGCGCTAAAAATATGAGGTAGGTTCGAGGAGACACATCATCCTACATCACCACTACAAGTATTGAGAGGGAAGTGAGGTCGACATTTCGCGTTAAAAATGCAAGCGAGGAAACGCACGCACCTATATCACCAGTACAAGTATTGCGAGCGAAGCGAGCTCGACATTTTACATTAGAAATGGGGGTAATAGCCGTCGTATAAGCGTGTCGGATGATGTTATATCAGTTATAGTAGTAGTAGAATTTTTGGTGAGTGTATACGCTACTGGAGGCGTCGCACCAGTACATCCTGGATTCATCACTTAGTCTCCTTTTACAACACCCACGTGTAGAAACGGGGTTATGATATTCTAAGCCGGCCTCACATGCCATATGCTATTCTTTCATAATGATAATACTTGTCAGCAGGAAGGCAGTGTTGCGAAGTCTCCGGAAAGAGAAAGCGATTTGTTTGTTTTGGAGCGTATCCAAGAGCCGTAGAATAGAAATCAACAACAAACACCAGCTATGGTATGGGCACTCAGCTTAATTGATAACAACAAGTAACAAACTGTTGAGATAGTTCATTCTTACGATGTAAGTAATAAGCCACAACAAGGTCGTTCGATGACTCAGTGCCCCGGTTAAAACAAAAGTCGGGACACTAATGTTGTCGAAGATTCATGCCACAAAACTACAGAGAATTTCAATGAATTACTTATCAATATAGGGACAGCTCATAAATTAACAGCCACTACTGTCCACTGCTGGACATTGGCTTTCTCCTTTGGGCGTACTTGTCTAACTACGCTAGGCTCAGTGAGTACGGTGCAAAGAATTGTATTTACAGACGCTGCTGTCTATTCCTTACATTTATCCCTTCTAAGCCACAGGGACAACGATCAACAGTCACAACAGTACAATGCTGGACATTGGCCTTCTCCTTTTTGGCGTATTTGTCTAACAAGGCAGTGCAATGCAAAGTATTGTGTTCACAGAAACACTGCTGTCCATTCCTTACATTTATCCCTTTTAACCTACAGGAACAGCTCATCAGTCAACAGTCCACTGCTGAACATTGGCCTTCTTTCTCCTTTGGAGCGTATGTGTCTAACTACGCTGCTAGCATTGCATTAGTGAGTGCAGTGCAAGGTATTGTATTCACTGCTGTCCATTCTTAACATTTATCCCTTTTAAATATGCCACGGGACGAAATAGATGGAATATGCCGGTACCGCAAGCGACTGTCACCATCATGACCTCATCCTAATTAAATCCGTCTTGTCTCTTTCACTAGTAATAAAATAACATTTCTAAACTCATTTATAGTATGGCCATTCGAATAGGCCATATTTGACAGATATGTCAAAATCATGTTAATGCTATAACATAAGGTCTATTTCTCTTTGTTGACATGTTCCCTAATATGAGTTTGACAGCTGTCACACATGGCCTATTCGAATGACCGTTCTATAGGGATGGATTATTTTAATGGTGCGACGTAACCTGAACGAACAGGTTATTTGAAACTATAATTTTCCTTTTGAGGCCTTTTACGTACGTGATCATACATTATCTTATCAGAAAATGGATCCATTAGTCTGTCTATACATGTATTATTTATATTTATCGCTTTTGATAGATTTTCTAAATAAACCGCAGTCTTCAAATTCATAGTAATTAAACGACTGCGCCAAACATTGTTTATAGCAGGTTTTTTTAACTATGCAGAGATCTGCAGTGCATGCATGAATGCTTGCCAGGTAAAAATGCGAAAAACACTTGGCACTCTATTTTGTTCCGTCACACTACCAGGAGACCTGGCAGGTTTAGGTTTAATGACGTAGGTACGTGAGGACAGTAAAACCGTGTGTCGAAAAGACGAAATAAGGAACAAATATCTGCAGAACAGAATAATAATTTCATGATTTTTCGGAGCGACGACGGGATCGAGTAAATTGAATTCCTGCATAAAACGTCGGTGTACGAGATATAATCTGAAATGTGCTGTGCCTTACAATTAAATTACGTCAAGTCTGATTTTTGGGGTAATACGATGAACAATAAAAGCCTTACCTGTAAGACGAACTTCTGGTCAATATATCTCTTGGCTACATTAGGCTGGAAGTCCGGGGACTCCAGTAACCTCAGGAACAGCTCGTAGACCAGCTGCAGGTGTGGCCAGGCTGCCTCCAAAGTGGGCTCATCCTCTTCTGGATCGAATTCCGCGCCGTTGGGATTCGATGACGGCGGCAACGTCCGGAATAGGTTGATTGCAAACTGTGGACAGAAGATTTCATTTGAAGCAAGTAAATATAAAGGTAAAAATACGAAAATGGAACAATTTTCAGTACCTAAGTTGCCTAGAAGAGATTGTCTGTAAACAAAGAGACCGCCTGATTGCACTCTGATTAGTTTTTTGTTAATGTAACTTATAAACTGTTTTTTTGCGTGCAATAAAAGTATTCTTCTGAAATGGATGGAATCTGAAACTTTGTCGGCGCTCTAACAAGTTGCAGTTCAAAATACTCGAGCGAAATAGCTCTCAGATATAGGTACAATAGCGTTCTGAATGTTTTGTAGTTTGCAAACGAAATTACTTTGCAGATAACGTCAAAAAGTGCACGCTACTCGCTCAAACCATTTTCAGAAGCTCTGACGTACATTTCATGAAAGAAATCCAGTACGGTAGTCGCTATAGGTAAGCAGCGACGAAGATAAAACTGTTTCCTGTTTAGAGTTACTAAATTTAGTTGAATAAGGTTACCAAATAGAAGAGGGTGTAATGATATCTATATACCATAGTTTGTTGATGCGTCGAAAGCGGCGTAGTGTACTACTTTAGTAACTGCAAACACAAAGCGCATAAATCCCGAGGGTAGACATCAAGGGCCTTACCACAAAAAAGTTAGACCAGCGTTGAACTCGTGTCTAGCGTTTTTTTTGTATGAAATTTTATTTTAGACACGCGTTCAACACTGGTCTAACTTTTTTGTGGTAAGGCCCCAAGGCTTTGAGGGTCACACACACATCAGCAGTATATTGTAGCAGTCCACTGCTAGATGCAGGCTTCCGTCAGGGTACGCTATAAGGCACGATCCTCTGATTTCGCCATTCAGTCGCTGTTAGTCGGGGGTCAACTTCGCAAAAACTACGACTCACCCTATTGACAGCCTCCGGGTATATCGCCTCCGTGATGACGCCCCGCTGTGACGTCACGTAGTCGACCATTTCTAGCAGCGCGGCCCGCTTCACCTCCTTCCATTTGAAGTCAGAGCTCGTCTGCAATTGAGGGTCAACTCTGCATAAAACATGACTCACCATATTGACAGCCTCCGGGTATATCGCCTCCGTGATGATGCCCCGCCGTGACGTCACGTAGTCGACCATTTCTAGTAGCGCTGCCCGCTTCACCTCCTTCCATTTGAAGTCAGAGCTCGTCTGCAATTGAGGGTCAACTCTGCATAAAACATGACTCACCATATTGACAGCCTCCGGGTATATCGCCTCCGTGATGACTCCCCGCTGTGACGTCACGTAGTCGACCATTTCTAGCAGCGCGGCCCGCTTCACCTCCTTCCATTTCAGGTCGGAGAGGGGCTCGTCCGCAAAGTCGAATAGAAGACAACATTGTCTTAGTTTCTGAACAAATAACTGTTCTCGCTCAGCTGCCGGCGCATCTGTTGGCAAAAAAGAAGAGTGTTATAAGATTGGCTGGTATTTTTGCTACTTGTTGATAGTATTTTTTGGTATTGAGATAATTTTCTACAGTTGAAACAGGAAAGGCCGCCAGTGGCGAAAAATGCCTTTTCCACCAAGGTAAGCTGACCAAAAAAGGACCAATGCCTATATTGCGTAACTAGGTGACTGACTGCGTATGATTTCTAAAAGGGTTCATCGCTAGTGAACGATCACTTTAGGTTGGGTGGGCACTGTTAGCCAAAATTATGCCAGAAGATACCGGTTGTACATACGGAGTGTGCCGAAAAATTGACATGATCAGACTATGCAACTGACCAACTTTGTCAAGGAGGCTATGTTCGTAAACGAGAAAAAATATCGGCTTCCCATAAAAAATCTCGATACACATAGGCTCCATAGAAGTTCTTCAGTTTCATGCCTGCAAAACTATCGGTTCACCGTCCCGTACACAAATCGTTTTCCTGTGCAAGGACAACCTACATGAAAAGTGTAGGTATGTCTCAAAACGTCACGGAACTAGCCTTCCTATAGTATTTTTCAAACGGTTACTGATGATCACAGTTAGGTATAATTACCAACTCTATTGTCCTCGTCCATGCAGTTTATTTATATTATTGCCTTCATACAAACACGCTACACTGTAGTGGCTAACGAAATAGTAGTTTAATTTTATTTATTCTTGTGGCGCTCTTAAACGTTATATAGCGTTTTCATACTTAATATATAGTCAGAAATTTAGAGATGGGCATCTGCCCGGTTAAAACCCGGGCGATTTGAATCTGCCGGGTAAAAACCCGATTTGTGCCCAGTTCTGCCCAGCAGCCTGGGCGTAAATGGGCGGATATTTTACAAGTATTTTTTCATCCCCGATTAGTTTTAATGAGTTAAAATAACCTTAAACAGATCTTATTAGACAGATACGTGGGCTGTTCCGGAAGTCTTTAGCCACGGGGTAAATATAATCTCTTTTCTCCAGAAACTATTTTTATCTGGCAGCAAATTTCAATATAAATCTGCATGGTGAAAATCACTGGCCACCTATGAATAGTTTTTTTTTTAAATATTTTTGAAGATAATCTGTTACTCTTTTTTTGTTCGCAACAATGGACGTCCCGCGGGAAGCTTTTCATGCTATGATTTTCTATGATTATAAACGAGGTTTAACCTTCAAGCAATCTCACGAAAATTTACAAGCTGCTTTTGGGGAGTCTGCTCCTGCGCTAGCAACAATAACTTATTGGTTCCGTGAATTTAAACGTGGTCGAGAGAACCTAAACGATGACCTCAGACCCGGCCGACCTCCAACTGCAGTAACTCATGAAAACGTCATCAGGGTGGAGTGGCTACTGGCTATTGCGAGAGAATAAAAACATTACACATCGGGAGATTCAGGCTGAAATGAAGATTGGATCACGGGCGGTTTCCACCATCCTGCATGAACACCTTAAAGTTAGGAAGGTTGCTTCGCGATGGATACCTCATTTTCTCACGGAAGAGCAAAAAGCCCGTCGTGTTGATTGGTGTAAATTTATGTTGAAAACGTTTGAAGGAGGAAGGAACTTAGCAAAACGTATCCTGCATCCTTACAACTGACGAAACTTGGATTTACAGCTACGATCCGCTCACGAAGCAGCAATCCATGCAATGGGTGTTTGACGAGGACGAGTTGCCAACAAAAGTTGTGCGCGGTCGAAGCGTTAATAAAAAAATGATAGCGGCTTTTTTTCGACGCAGTGGACCAGTAGCAGTAATTCCACTAGAAAATTGTAGAACGGTTACTAGTGAATGGTATACCGAAGTTTGTCTGCCTCAAGCATTCGAGGAGATGAATAGCGAGCGCCCAAGGAGTGGCCTGCGTGGCATTCTTTTTCACCAAGATAACGCGCCCGCTCACACTGCTGTTAGAACCGTCGACTATTTGGCATCTTAGGGGGTACAAATGTTACCCCATCCTCCGTACAGCCCCGATTTAGCTCCGTGCGATTTTTTTTTATTTCCCAAGGTGAAAAAAATGTTTCGTGGACGAAAATTTAACACAGCAAATGAAGCCGTCGAAGAATTTCAACGGTTAAATTTCGACCTTCCGCAAGAAGAGTTTTTTGAATGTTTTGAAAGCTGGTTCAGCCGAATGCATAAGTGCATTAAGGATGGAGGAGAATATTTTGAAAAGCTATGAATAAAGTTTTAATTTGCCTGGCATGTAATGCACATATTAATCTTTCTTTTAAACCTAGAGTGGTTTTGAAAAACCGCATCAAAGTTAGTTTCATTGTTTAAAAGGGGTAAGCGGCGTCCATAATAGACTGACAGGCAGAGAAACGCGGATAGCGACTTCTTTTAATACTATGAATTGAAACATGATTCTATCGCGAAATTCGCGATAAAGCTGTAGAAACCGCTAAAACCGCTACGCGGGCTGCTAGTTTATTTTAAAAGAACTCATTTGAGTTCATTTTCATTGATGAAAATCAAGGGCAGCTAATATTCAATACTTGTGACAAATCCGCCCATGTCGTTGGGGGTTATATCCCAGTTGGGCAAATTGGGTTTCTTCCCACCACCCATCTCTAGTCAGAATAAGTAGATAGCTCAGAAACGCTGTCGAAATTGCCCTCCTCTGTACCATACCGAAGTGTTTTATGTCAACCGTGAATTTATGAAATGCAGCCACACGTCACTCAAAGGTAAAATCACACACAGCTAAATTAATTATTGAAACAACAATATGAAAATAGTTCAGTGCAAGTTCTGTAAGCAAAATCGAATATGTGTCACGCACGCGAGAGCTGTCTACTACAGAGGCCGTGTCAAAGTTAGTTTAGCGCGGAAATTGAACCCGTATCTTCTGATCTTATATGGCGGGTGGTTACCGTGTGACCTGCAGAAGCCATTTTAATGGGTTTTGTGTGGTTCTGTTTTAATTTGTAGGTATTATTGTCCCTTTTGACGCATAATGTACGATTCGCAAAACGTATACTCATCGCAGAATGTAGTTTCCGCACAATGACTCTTTTGCAAAATGTCGCTTTTCACCTTCTTCCTTGGACTTCGTATAGGCTGAGAGGATAAGATAAGATAGCTCCAAACAGCATAACTGATTTCCATTTTTGTATGTGTTCTGTGTTTGCTCTATCTTCGACACAATTTGTTAGCATTCCTAATCATGTATTTATTCAAAGACATTTTATTTATTATCATCAACAAACTATCAGGTCAGGTACACCATTCAATAATTATTTAAATAAAACAATTTTACTGCATAGGTACATCAAGCATGCTCTCGTAACTATGATCCACAATACAGGACCAAAACTGTAAATAATGGTCAATAGAAAAATTTACTATGTACCTACATAAATAACCAATTTAAAAATGTGTGACCACATCAACATCATAGAGAAAAAAATTAAAACTGTTTACAGGTTTTTATGGTCACAAGTCAAATTAGGACTAGGCTAGGATTAGTCAATCCAGTTTATCAATTAGCCTTTGAACTTTACATTTGCTGACAAAAGCGTTGTGTGACACGCTGATATACCTACTCTACCATCCAGTGCGAAAATAATATAAGCAGGTACTACAAACAAAAATAGCCTCGTACAAAATGATTCAAACAATGCTCTAATAATTTTAAGTGTATGGTAAACAGATAAGACAAAAAAAGTCAAACAACCTGCGAAAACGGCACAAGGCTGCTAATTTTGATTAAATCGCCAACATAAGGCTTTTAGGCTGCAGGCGATCGTAATAGAATAATGGGCCGTTATTAGCTAGCGAAAAAGCAACCTAGATTATGGAGTTGCATGAATAATGTCAATGGGAAATGCAGGGCGCAAGGACGCCGCATGCTACCATACACACACGGCCGGTCGATATATTTCTGCGGCGTTTTTGCCATTACACGGACTTGTAACAATACCATATGTCACCGATTCGCTACATAGAGTATTGTCTTGGGACGGCCATGCCCCTCCAAGGTTGCCGGTGTGACGCCAGCTGTGGGCGCCACACGCCGCGACCACGTCAGCGATAACGCGAATAGCCTTCATTACCATATCCGAAACTATCAAGACCGGAATCCAGCCCATTACGATTTATTGCGTGCCGATCGCCTAGAAATAGATACGGTAGTTTCGCAGCCGGATATTGGATTTTAGTAAGCGGTGAATCGTAAACATTGGTGTAGTTTCTCGCGCATCTCCAAGGTGAGTGTTTTGTAAACGGCGAGGCGTGCCATGCGGGGAGGCGACGAACCTTTCAGTAGCGGCAGCTGCACCATCAGACTCTCCTTATCGGTGGGGACCGGCGGGCGGTCGGGGGACGCGGACGGCGGCGCGGGGGGCGGACTGCGCGCGTCCGGCGGCGACGGCGCCTTCTGCTGCGGCGGGCCCTGGCCCTCCATGCCGTTGCCGTTACCGAACAACGCGAAGCGAAAAGCACGAGCGACGTCCGACACACTCTCTGAACGCTTGGTAGTTTGATTCGCGACGAGATCTAGTCCGGAGTGAAACGAGGGGGACTTGGGGATTCCGAGTGGCGAAACGGCGCGACGCGGCTTGGCCTCAGCGGCGGTAAACATCGCGCGAGAGGGAGCGCGCGGCGCCGGCCCGGCGTGGACCATCGCAGGCGGCGGCCGGCAGCGGCATCCGAGCGAAGGCCCGGCGGCGCCGGAACCGGAGTGAGCTGCGGGGGCGGCCGGACTGCCGCGCGCCGCGCTGCCGACCCGCTACTCGCCGCACCGACCGCGCGAGGGGACGAGGTTGCGAAAGGCTTCAGAGGTCAAAGTCCACTACTTGTCGTAGAGCGTGCGTCACGTCCTAGCGTCAACTACGGCATGCATTGGATGACGACGTTCGCGCTCCGTCGTTGGCGTGCGCAGCGCGGTTCTTCCTTGTTCTGCGCACGCAAGCCCCCCGCGACCGTGCCGCCGCCGCACCCTCGCCCGCTCTATACAACCTTCCGCTAGGGCTGGTACAGAAATTTACATAACATACATAATAACTGCACTAGCAGCTATCTTTACGCTTCATTGAGCTTTTGTTCGACACGTCGAGAAATCGTTACGGACGCTGGGTTTTACAACATCTACGTACCTACCGCGATTATTCTGGTATAAAATCGAATTAAATTCCGTCGCTATAATTTCATCAAGCACTCTCGACGCCAATCGTTTCTGGAGAGTCCATTATGTTCGTTCTAATTGCTTCAGAAGAGTGAGCGTAGTACCTACCTACGAGTATTGTTTCCGAACAGCCCTGGTTATAAAATTGTGGGGTCAGGGGTCGTATCATCGTATGGTAGTAAACAGGGGTATCAAACGGAAGATAAGCAAATATTGTGAAGGCGGTAAAACATACAGGGTGTTAGCGACGGTGTACCGAAAACTTTGCAGGCATGATCAGACCATCAAACTGAACAACTTTTACTATGGAGTCAATAGTGGGAAACGAAACAAATTTTCCGACCTCCCATACAAATTTCACGATCAGCTGACTGACTTTGTATGTGAGGTCGGATTTATTTTTTCGTTTCCCACCATGGGAAAATGAGGAAATGAGGAAGATCATCTGTTAGTCAATATCACAGATAGAGACTGCGTCATTCGTTATCGCACAATTAGTTTGTAATCTTTGACGTGGATAAAGGCTTGTGTGTTCGTGTGGCATTGCTTTTAGAAAAATATGGTGTGTTTTATTTCGTTTAATTTAAACGTACCTACGTGTAGTATTGAGCTCTAAGTAATCATAAATATTTAAAAACAAAAAGAATATTACTTTTTGCCTTGTTGCAGTCTTCACGGAATAGAAGAGGCATTACTCATTGAAATTTAGGACGTAAGAGGGTTGGAGTGACGTCACGATACGAGGGGAGCGATATAGTTAGAGAGCTGGCTACATCAAAGGTAAAAAAATGTATGTCTGTTGATAATAAAAAGCAAGCTTTTTAACATCTCTAATGGTGTGTGAAGTGTTAATAAGGGCAGAATGGCTCTCAATATCTATTCACTATGTTTCAGGTTGTCATGTCGTAAGTACGCCCCATTACACTTCCTGTGTGAGGCGTCCTACACAGGACCCCTAATGTATGGTAAACACCTTATTTCGTATCCATCTCTGCAGCTACTGGGTGAAGAAAGCTTGGGAATCACATAAGGCATTACAACCGCTACTAGAGGATTTATATCCCTGTTAAGTTGCGTGATTATCAATTCGCATACCCTCTTACACAGCTATCTCTCCGTCTACCAAGGTGAAGACAGCCTGGAAATCACGTACGATAAGGCAATACGACCGCTACTAGAGGATCTCTACCCCTGCTTTCTACGTTGCGTGGTCGTCATTTCGCATACCATCTTACACAGCTAGCTCTCCGACTACTAGGGTAAAGACAGCCTGGAAATCACGTACGGTAAGGCAATACGACCGCCACTAGAGGATTTCTACCCCTGCTTTCTACGTTTCGTGGTCATCAATTCGCATACCCTCTTACACAGCTAGCTCTCCGACTACCAGGGTGAAGACAGCCTGGAAATCACGTGCGATAAGGCAATACGACCGCTACTAGAGGATTTCTACCCCTGCTTTCTACGTCAATTCGCATACCTACTTACATCGCCAACTCCCCGTCTACCAGGGCGAATACAGCTTGGAAATCACGTAGGTACGATAAGGCAATACGACCGCTACTAGAGGATTTCTACCCCTGCTTTCTAAGTTGCGTGGTCATCAATTTGCATACCCTCTTACACAGCCAGCTCTCCGACTACCAGGGTGAAGACAGCCTGGAAATCACGTACGATAAGGCAATACGACCGCTACTAGAGGATTTCTACCCCTGCTTTCTACGTCAATTCGCATACCTACTTACATCGCCAACTCCCCGTCTACCAGGGCGAATACAGCTTGGAAATCACGTAGGTACGATAAGGCAATACGACCGCTACTAGAGGATTTCTACCCCTGCTTTCTAAGTTGCGTGGTCATCAATTTGCATACCCTCTTACACAGCCAGCTCTCCGACTACCAGGGTGAAGACAGCCTGGAAATCACGTACGATAAGGCAATACGACCGCTACTAGAGGAATGCGAATCGAATCAAGTACTTTGTACAGACGAAAACATGTTCTGATCGTATTATAGACTGTTGACAGGCTATTGGATCATTTTATGCCAGATGCAGAGGATATTTTCAAATAACTCTTTACGGTTTAGTACAGAGTTACATAAACTACAACTGGTTTGTCTCTACTATTTTTTATACGATTGATTAGTTTTATACGTTAGCCTCAAGTTTTTTTTTTTCTGATGAACGACGTATGACGAGAAGCTGCCAGGCACACAGGCACGACCAGAAAGACCTAGTTTATGGCTATCTCTGTCAATTAAGACAATAATTTGTACACAGCTCTCCGTCTACCAGGGTGAAGACAGTCTGGAAATCACGTACGGTAAGGCAATACGACCGCTACTAGAGGAACTCTACCCCTGCTTTCTACGTTACGTGGTCCTCAATTCGCATACCCTCTTACACAGCTAGCTCTCCGTCTACCAGGGTGAAGACAGCCTGGAAATCACGTACGATAAGGCAATACGACCGCTACTAGAGGAATGCGAATCGAATCAAGTACTTTGTACGGACGAAAACATGTTCTGATCTTATTATTGACTGTTGGCAGGCTATTGGATCATTTTATTCCAGATGCAGAGGATTTTTTGCAAATAACTCTTTACTGTTTACTACTGAGTTACAAAAACTACAACTGGTTTGTCTGTACAATTTTTTATACGATTGATTAGTTTTATACATTAGCCTCAACATTAAATTTTTTTTCTGAAGAACGACGTATGAAGAGAAGCTGCCGGGCACAACAGAAAGACCCAGTTTATGGCGATCTCTGTCAATTAAGACAATAATTTGTACACAGCTCTCCGTCTACCAGGGTGAAGACAGCCTGGAAATCACGTACGATAAGGCAATACGACCGCTACTAGAGGATTTCTACCCCTGCTTTTTACGTTGCGTGGTCGTCAATTCGCATACCCTCTTACACAGCTAGCTCTCCGTCTACCAGGGTGAAGACAGCCTGGAAATCACGTACGAAACGGCAATACGACTGCTACTAGAGGATTTCTACCCCTGCTTTTTACGTTGCGTGGTCGTCAATTCGCATACCCTCTTACACAGCCAGCTCTCCGTCTACCAGGGTGAAGACAACTTGGAAATCCCTAAAGGCAACACGATCGCTACTAGAGGAACTCTACCCCTGCTTTCTACGTTACGTCGTCGTCAATTCGCATACCCTCTTACACAGCCAGCTCTTCGACTACCAGGGTGAAGACAGCCTGGAAATCACGTACGATAAGGCAATACGACCGCTACTAGAGGAATGCGAATCGAATCAAGTACTTTGTACAGACGAAAACATGTTCTGATCTGATTATTGACTGTTGGCACTTGGCAGGCTATTGGATCATTTTATTCCAGATGCAGAGGATTTATTCAAATAACTTTTTACGATTTAGTCCAGAGTTTCAAAGACTACTACTAGTTTGTCTGTACTATTTTTTTACGATTGATTTATACATTAGCCTTAAGATTAAAAAAATATTCTGAAGAACGACATAATATGACGAGAAGCTGCCAGGCACACAGGCACGACGACCAAAAAGGCCTAGTTTATGACTATCTCTGTCAATTAAGACAATAATTTGAACACAGCTCTCCGACTACCAGGGTGAAGAAAGCCCAGAAACCACGTATGAT